>CM050523.1:3060000-4260000 GCA_027563665.1 Antrozous pallidus | reverse complement strand
CATCAGGCCAGATGACAATTTCTGTTGGTCCTCGGCAGTGCGGGTGGTGAGAGCTCAAGTGAGTTTTCTTTGCCTTAGCAAAGTACTGATAAGGAAACACAACACAACGTGACCCCCAATACCAGGAAGGAACTGTGGGCGCTGAGGCTACCAACGGCCAGTGGGAAAACTTCACCCCGTGGGGCTGCCCCAAAGGCAGAGCATTTCTCCCCAACATGGTCAAATAACTTGAAGCAACAAAGACTTTTTCTTAAGTTGTGGGATTCAAACAGTACACAAAAAATTGTGCTTTTGAACACAAAGTGGAAAAGAAAATGAATGCAGGTAATCAGCCAGAAAACCAGGGAATTTAGATGTCCACTCACTATATATTTTTAGCTTGGAAATAGCTTTGATTATTTGACTTTCCTTCAAATTTTCTTAAATAAAAATGATATTGTCCGTTGCAGGAAAGTGGGGACCAATTTTATCTACAGCATTTTCTTTGCTTGATTAGAAGCCCCTGAAAATCAGCATTCTCAGTGTAATGGGACGCTGTGAGTCTCAGGCTCCCAGCCTGAGCAGCACTAATTGCCCATTCTGTTCTTAGAAAGTATCGGGTGGGACTGCACACTGGCAGCATCCGTGCCTGCAGAGGTAGCAGCCCGTCAGCATTTTCACTCTGTGAGGCGCTGTGAAGATTTTAGCAACACCAACGCTGCCTCTTTAACGTCAATCTGCACTGCAATTGTGGCAAAGCACATCCCTGAGCGCCGCAGCAGGTCCCGGAGCACATAGTCAAAGTCCAATTTGAATCTGCGGATGAATTAAACCCATACACTAAAGAGCCATTCAAAAGTAGTCAACTACGTAGCTACCAGCTGCAATTTCTCATTTTTCTAGAAAAGCCTCTGTTTAAGTAAGATCAGCATGTGGCTTATCCAAAGTGTACCTTTTAATAACTGCATGAAAACGGGCTGACTTGTTGGAATCTCATGCAGCTCAGGCACTGAGAAGGGCTGATAAATTGAGCTCCCTGCACGAGGGTCTCGCTCCAGGCTCAGGACCTTAGAAGCCCGACGCATGATAAAATACATATCTGATCTTGTGCCTTCTCATTCACCTGCAAGCATCGCATCCTGCATTTCTACTCCAGCGATTCTGTAGCAAGACACATAGACAATAGCAATTGTCAGAGCCAGTGCTGCATGCTGACCACCTAGAAAGAAATGCTGTCTGCCCCGAGCAGGCCTGCGTGCAGCCCGCTGCGCTTTCTGCCTGGCTTGTGCTGGACAATATCGTGCAATCAGCTTGGAAATGTGGTGTCAGTCAGCACTCTGGCACATGTGCAACCTCAAAGGGTGAGAGAAAGCGCCATAGGGCCGGGGCCAGTGACTGGTGGCCAGGGCGCGCCGGACTGTGGGTGAACTGGGGTGGAAGGAAGTAGGTTAGGGCAATGGCATTCCTTTTTCCCATGCTCTGACAACAAGCGACCCACGGAGAACTTTCCTTTTCTGGCACTGCTCATCTCCCACCCCTCCTGCCCTTTCTGCCCCCACCCTCCCCCCTACTGCACCCTGCCTTTGGTCAAAGAATGAGGCCAGAGAAATACAAAAGGCCAAGGCTGGCTCAGTTTCAGACCCCAGGGCAACATGTGTCCAGTGAACAAGAGTGAAGGAAACACTAAAGACAGCAGTTAATACTTTCGACATACGATTTTCTGACCATGGTTTTCTTTTTTGCTATGCATATGCATTGCCATTCAGGAATACTGTGCTCAGGCATACCAGCTAGCAGCTAGTGAGAACACAGCAAATCTTAAAATGATTAAGGCACCAGAGTTTGTTAGAGATGTGGCATGTGAAGAATCAGAAGAAAGCCATGAAATATTAAAAAATATTAATAATGTCAGTTCTAATAATTCAATCTCAGATTTATTTTAGCAATTCTGTTCCAAGTGGTTGCCCTGTCTTTTTGTTAAGAGTGAACAAAGATCATGGAACAGATTGTAACCTATGTAAATTGCATGTCTGTTTACAATTGTATTTCACATATTCTATATATCATTTGCAAACTATTCCCCAAAGAAATATGTATCGAACTTTTGAAAAAGGAATGGAAATTTGATGACAATCTGTTTTTCTTTCATTTGTTTCAGATGCTGCATGATCTGCTGCGTGGAGTCTTTGTCTGTATCTTGAATGTACTAATAGTATTATGTCATGTTCCTCATTGTTTTCTTTTGTTCTTTCAGCTTTTACACGCATAAACTCCAGCTCTTGAAATGTATCACCACAATTAAGCAAAGGAGAAAGAGAAAATACTTTATCCAAGGTTGTAGTGAAGTTTACATGCACACAATTTGGGATTTTGGTCAAATGTGAACATCCAATGTGTTTTCACATCTCACTTGAGAAAAAAACACATTGCCCCCATCTCTCCATTCTTTACTTAAAGAAAAACACAACTTGTGAGTTTTAGGACCTGTCATTGCAGATATGTCTTAGGTTATACTTTGATAAAAACAGTTAAGTATTGGAGCATATTTATGAACATGTTTTCATCTTCTATATTTTTGGGACGCAGAATTATTCCCTAGTAATTAATTGCTACAACTGTCTTAACTGTCAAAACTAACGATGAATCTTTCAGTAGCACTTAAAGCAGTATAACAGCCAATGGCAACTGCTCAGGAGTATGACTCATAGGAAACAGCGCAGAGCTGCTGAACAGCACACTAAGAGGATCTAGCAGCTCAAGTCTGGCTTTACTCACAAGGTATTAATAGAACCTTTACTCCTAAATTAGCAACAAAATCCGACAAAACTAAGAAACAGAAGTTTTATCTCCTTAGAAAAAAAGGGGCTCTTCGATCACACTATACACTGTTGTATACCAAATATTTAATTACTAGAGGCCCGGTGCACAAAATTCGTGCACAGGAAAGGGGTGTGTGGGGGGGTGTCCCTCAGCCCAGCCTGCACCCTCTCCAATCTGGGACCCCTCGAGGGATGTCTGACTGCTTTCGGACATCCTTCTCACAATCAGGACTGCTAGCTCCAAACTGCTCACCTGCCTGCTTCCCTGATTGTCCCTAACCACTTCTGCCTGACAGCCTGATCACTCCCTAACCACTACCCTGACAGCCTAATTGATGTCTAACTGTTCCCCTGTCACCCTGTTTGTCCCCAACTTCCCTCCTCTGCCAGCCTGGTCACCTCTAACTGCCCTTCCCTGCAGGCTTGATCATCTCCAACTGCCCTCTCCTGCTGGCCTAGTCCCTCCCAACGGCCCTCCCCTGCTGGCCATCTTGTGGTGGCCACCTTGTGTCCACATGGGGGCAGAATCTTTGACCATGTGGGGGCAGCCTTCTTGTGTGTTGGAGCTATGGTTAATCTGTGTATTACTCTTTTATTAGAAAAAATTGCTTGTACTAGAATTTGAATCATTGGGAAAACATTTATTTTTTTAGCATTTCTTAAAATAATTATGAAAAATACTCCTCCGTAAATGTGGTATATAGGCATATAATAAACATGTATTATATACCCAATCTCTGTGATTGATTATAGCAAAGCTTGGGTAGAAAAGTTAGCTTTGGCTTAGGAACTAAATACATGCATTTAAAAACAAATGGTAGGGATCACTGGGGAGGCACAGTGCAGCGCTTGGGAAAAGAAACAGTTACTCAGTGAAAATGCTTTAGGCAACTCTTGACCTTTGAGTTCCTAAATTAAAGGACACACAAACAACACCATTCCCCAGCAAGTTTTCCTTGATAACCTGCTGGAAAGGGGACAGAATGTCCTGAAGCCATGTGACACGCACAATTTAGCAATTATGTGGCTGGAGGAGGAATGATTCTGCTAAACCACGGGGAATTGCTGGTGTTCACAGCCTTCACACATTTATAGAGAATTCTAAAATCTAATATAGCATAATCAATATCAGAATGGATTCCCCATTCCAACAATGAACGGAATCGCATGTTCTACAGGTAAAGCAAATTTGGAAGATTTCAAACATTTAATTCCATTTAATAAAAAAAACAAATAAAAAGGAAATAGATGACGAGTTAAGACTACCTAGTAAAGATACTATATTTACATGAGGTTTAAAATTATACAATGTGAAAATATTTTTAATCTTGAATTTAAAAAATAACTTTTCTCCAGGTGAAAATTAATTAAACTTTTATTTAACTTTTCAACTAAAAGGCATTCTTTTACTAACTCACCCTTAATCTCATAGCAATTTTAATTTATTTCTATCTTATGGAAACATGCAGAACCAGGGTGGCAAGACCCATAATGCTAATGCTTTAAATATTTCAGTCTAACTGGAATTTAATACATTACCTCTCTGAATAAAATTAAAGTGATTTTAAATTTGTTTTGTTTACTTAATATAAAAATATATTATTTTTGACTTGTTAACAAATAGAAAATGATTTTCTTCCCTCTTCAAAAGTAAAATCATTTTCAAGCTTATATATTTACATGAAAGTACTGCTCAACATTTTCACTGCCATAGTTCCATTTTACATGAATTGTTTCCAGAATGTCATGCCTTCATCAACCATGTCTCAATTACAGCATGGCTGATTGGGTCCCTTCAGCTCCATCACTCCCTGTTGCCGGTACTTCCAGCCATTTCTTGTGGAGGTGACTTAGGAAGCCAAAGCAGATCCAAAGCACCTCAGCGTGTGCTGGTGGTCACTGCCATCCCTTCAGAGAACCCAGAACAGATATTCTCTAACCACAGGGACTGAAGCATAGTTAGCTTTCAGAAGACTCACTGAGTATCACAAACCCAGACACCAGGACATATGGAATTGAGCCAACTACCCACATCTATATCTTACTCCCATATCTGCTTCAAGACACTTAATTGGCATTTGGAATGCACACTCTGACTTTTAGTTTATGTTCCTTAAAAAAATTCAATAAAAAATACATACATCCTATCTAATAAAAGAGTAATATGCAAACTTGACCATACCTTTGCTACACCCATAAGCCATGCTCACAGCCATGCCCACCAGCCAATCAGGAACAGATTATGCAAATAAACCCCAACCAAGATGGCTGCCGCCACTGAGAACAGGAGGGAGGCTTAGGTTTCCCTGGCAACAGAGGAAGCCAAGCTTTCCATCTGCCGTTGCTGGCCTAGGCCTCTACTCAATGCTACAAAGTTTCACTTATAAAAGTTACAGAAATGGCAGCAGCCACTGAGCTGGAGAGAACAGATACTTGGGTTTCCCTGGCAATGGAAGAAGCCAAGCTTTCCACCTGCTGTTGTCGGCCTAGGCCTCCACTCTAGGCTACAAAGTTTCAAATAGAAATGGCTGCCACCAAAGAGTGAGAAGAGGGCTTAGCTCCACTCCAGGCTACAAAGTTTCAATTGTAGATATAGATAAATCCTATGTCCCAGGGACTCCCCTTGGGTACTGGGGGGCATGGCCGGCCTGCAAACCTCCATAGGCCCCTTGAGCAGGCCGCCCCTTGACCCAAGGTAACCCCCACCCTGATCTGGGACACTCTTCAAGGCAAACCAGCTGGCCCCCACCCACAAACCAGGCCTCTACCCTATCTAATAAAAGAGTAATTTGCAGATTGACCATCACTCCAACACAGAAGAAGGCTGCCCCCATATCGTCAAAGATCCTGCCCCCATGTGGACACAAGATGGCCACTGCAAGATGGCCAGCAGGGGAGGACAGTGGGAGGTTTCAGGTCTGCAAGGGAGGGCAGTTGTGGGAAATCAGGCCAGCAGGAGAGGGCAGTTGGGAGGGACCAGGCCTTCAAGGGAGGGCAGTTGGGAGCGATTAAGCCTGCAGGGGAGGGCAGTTAGGAGTGACCAGGCTGGCAGAGGAGGGAAGTTGGGGCAAACAGGCTAGCAGGGGAACAGTTAGACTTCAATTAGACTGGCAGGGTAGTGGTTAGGGGGTGATCAGGCTGGCAGGCAGAAGCGGTTAGGGGCAATCATGGAGGCAGGCAGGTGAGCAGTTTAGAACCAGCAGTCCTGATTGTGAGAAGGATGCCCGACTGCCCATTTAGGCCTGCTGGATTGGGCCTAAACAGGCAGTCGGACATCTCTTGAGGGGTTCCAGATTAGAGAGGGTGCAGACTGGGCTAAGGCACATTCCCTGGCCCCCCCATCCCCCAGTGCACAAATTTTGTGCACCAGGTCTCTAGTTAAAGAATAAATGAATGACTTTCATAATCAAATTGAGAGTAAATACACAGGAAATAATCACAGTGATAGAGGCAAGTTCAAGTCTTAAGGGAAAATTGGTTGGCATAGACATTGGATGTTGCTTTTCCAAGAATCCCAAAGTGCAATTTCTCTGATGTAGTCTTCAGGAAAGTGTGATTTTTTATTCCAGCATATGGAATGTTGGATAGGGTTCCCCAAACCAAGTCAGACACAATTGGGATTCATCCAACACGACTTAACTTTTTGAGAACTACTTGGCAATGGAATTTATGTGAATGTTCCTCACACACAAAAGGTAATGCATTGCCCTTCTGTGTGCTCGTTTCCAGCAGGTGCCTCTCTGGGCTCTGCCTTCTTGTCACAGGCATCCTGGCTGTAACCCCCTGTTTTAGAGGGAGGAATCCAGATGCTTTCCTGCACTCTGAGGTCCTGAAAGTAGTGTTCGTGCTCCTTTTTTGATTACTTAATGCCTCACTGGCAAAGATTACAGTAGTAATGATGCCTTCAATAACATTTCTTATAGCAATTAGGAAAGCCAAATTGGGCTAATTTATTTTTTTATTAAAATATTATTGAACTATCTCATTATTTTCTTAATCGATCAGAGTAGATTTCAAGTTTTATCTTAGTTAAAGTTTATTTTTTAATTCCAGACTATAGTCAATATTATTTTGTATTAGTTTCATGTGTATAGCATTGTGGTTAGATAGTCATACACTTTACTAAATGATCTCCTGATATTTTCAGTATATATCTTAAATTCTTAGACACACACATAACATATCATCTGGTAATTAACAAGGACTTGCTGAATATGAAATTATGCCTACTGCATTAACAAGAAGGCGACCTAGTTAACAACATGGATGTACACTTTTGATGCCTCTATATCTTAGCTTTGTGACCTTGAACAAGTCACTAAACCTCTATAAACATCATAACCCCAAAATGAGGTAAAATAAAACCTTTCCAGATTTTGTGAGGTCTAAATTAGATAAGGTATATAAGATGCTCCTTGTAAGGATTGGCCCTATTGTCATCCTACTGTGTCTTTGTTAAAAAGTAACACACACTCATTGCCCAAGTACCATTCCATTCCCCAAACACTTTCCCTCTCCTTGCTTTATTTTCCAGAACATTTTCACCTTCAAATGTGCTCCATTGCTTCCGTGTTTGTTTCACGTTGACAGTCTTCCCCTCAATTGGAGTCCGTGAGTGTAGAGATTATTGACTGTTTTGTTTCTTACTCTATCTACACTATTAGAACTCTATAACTATTGAATGATTGAGTGGAACCGTAATACATGTATTAATACATAAATGAAAAGCTGGATTTAGTTAAAATACTTCTTTGCCATGCTGTGGGATTACATGGAATACTTTGACATACATTTATTAAAATATCTCTTTCCAAACCCTTCAGGAGAAAGAACATTTTTGTTTCTTCCCCTCCCCTCCCCTCTCCTCCCCTCCCCTCCCCTTCCCTTCCCACCTCTCCCCTGTTCTCCCCTCCCCTCCTCTTTTCTGTTTTAAGGATGAGCGTGTACAAATTTATTAAATCAGGAAAAGTAAGAGAAAAAATTCTAATTTTAAATGCATCCCTTAGCACCAACTATTCTTACTGTAGATGAAAGGTAAAGTAAGCCTGCACTGAAAGGCATATGATTACAATAACGAGAGGGCAGAAAATCCCTTTTCAGGAGAGAAGGTTATAACTTACACATGTTTAGAATTACCAAGAGAGCTATTTGTCCTTCTAATGCACACAGAGGGGCTCTGTCAGCACTGTGCACACTGCCTGGAACCAGTCCTCCGTTCTTTTGTGAAATGTCTCTGTCACTTACTTTAAATGGGAGTGTTAACACTTTTGCTATTTCTCTAAAAATGGGTTTTGCTTCCTTTTGAGTTAAAAAAAAGTTTCTATAAAAGGGAGCATTTAAGCAAGTTAACAAAGTACATTTTTGAAGAATCAAACTAAGGAAGGCAATACTTCCTTAAAAGGTTTCACTTCTTACATCCTACCTTGTTTAAGGGTGTGACAAACACCCGTGGAAAGGTTCAAAGGAGAAATATGCTGAAACTCAATTACCTGTGTTAGTGAACCACCTACAGATACTTAAAAATATTCTCTTCTCACAGGTACCCAGTGTGAACCTAATGAATTATGTGTGTCTCTCATTCCCCATTAACATAATGAATGCTGTGTGCCTTTTTTCACATAGGAAGAGAGGTCCAAAAGGGCCATAAAATATCCACCCGAACTCTAAGCTATTGGATAGAACCTTTAACTGTGTCTGGACTGCTCAGGATGTGTGGGTTACCAAGCCAGCCTGGACAGCATCTCTATTGCAATTCCCAGAGAATCCAAAGCGGACTTGAGTTGGTCCAATTGATTTTTCTGAAACTTGTGAAATCAGCAGATTAGATATACAACACCAGGAATTCTTTCAAGATTTAATTCTTCTACATAATTTCATTTGAAATAGAAAGGTAATATATATGAGTGTTTCCCTGGATAAATCCTCTAGTTTTTGCCTGTGGATCTGGCCACTGTCAGTCACTTTCAAGCAAGGGAAATGCCCTCAAATGGAATGAATCTGTTACTGAACAGTCAGTCTTTATACAAACTCATTCTTCAAGTTTCAGACATCAGATATCCACAGAGAACCTTTCAGAGATTCTTTCTTAGCTTTTTTTAAAAAATAGTTTTGGAGTGCCTTCCAGACACAGAATGTTATACTTGAATATTCTTGGGTGAACTATTGGTATTTCAAAGATTTATTGTTGATTATTAGTTGAATTTTTGTTGGTTTCACAAATGTTAATAAAACAACCTTGAAAGAAAGTGTGAGTGAACTAATTAGTTCCTATATAGTCAGTCATTCTCTAAACACCCTACTATCACCCTGGCACACTTGGAAAAAACCAGCTGACATCACAGGTCTAACAGCTTCATCTTCAACCCTGCATCCCTCCTGCCCATCCATTTTGTCCATTCTCTCTTTATATCACATTCTTTTTTTAATCCTCACCTGAGGATATGTTTATTGATGTTTGAGAGAGAGATAGAGAGAGAGAGAGAGAGAGAGAGAGAGAGAGAGAGAGAGAGAGAGAGAGAGAGAGGCATTGATGTGAAAGCAAGATACATAGATTGGTTGCCTCCCATATGCATCCTGCCTGGGGATTCAAGCCAAAACTTGGGTATGTGCCCTGACTAGGAATCTAACCCATAACCATTTGGTGTATGGGACAACACTCCAACCCACTGAGCCACCCGACCAGGACTTTATCGCATTCTTGGTCAAGATTTTTCAGCAGTTCTCCACTGCCTGCCACAGGATCAAGTTCAATTTTTAAACCTCACAGTTTAAGCAACTTCAACCTCATTCCTCTGTGCTTATGTACTTTGCACACTTACACACATTATGGACAAGTCATACCATGCTCCCAGAGAATGAGTTTTGTCATTTTCTGCTTCCATGCTTCTCCCTGGAATGCTTCATCCATCTTACATTAATACCTTACTTAAGGCACAGTTCTCCACCAAACCTCTGGAAATAATTCCAGCTGGAAGAGACTTTTTCAACCCTTTCTATACTCTGAGCACATTTTTATTTGTAACACCATTTCCATTCCCATTTTGACATTTATTTTTATTTGTTTCTGCTTCCCCCTCCCCCAAATAAGTTGTAATCTTTCAGAACGCATGTCTGGTCTCACTTTTATACACCTATCTGCATGCTTATTCCCCCCTTCTTATGTGATGAAGACATGGGAGAAAATATTTCAAATTGAAAAAAAAAACAATCTGTCAATTGATATATAAACAAATAATTGAAAAATGTGAACACTTTATTTGCAAATTTATTTCTCACAATAATTATTCATTTAGTTTACTAAAAAAATGCAATATTTATTATTCCATTTAATGTTTAAAGAACCTCCAAAAAACCAATGTCTAGAATAGGAAAAAATAAACAAACCAGTTATATTAAATTCCGAAGAACAAGGATAAAATCAGTTGATTATTGAAATAGCTGTCTCGCATAGATTTAAAGTTAACATATTATGGATATGTTTTGGAGCAGGGAATGGTGTACTTGTGTTGAAAAGAAGTTAACATGAGGAAAGAAAGGATACAGTGTGGGAGCAGCAGATGAAAATGTAGAACAACACATGTTGTCCTTGTAATTAGATCTTCTAAGTGTTATAGAAAGGAAGTATATTATATTGAGAAGAGGCTATGGGGCCTGTCAAGGGGCTTTAGTCACAATGCACAGGAACGTACACTACAAAATTCAGACAGGATGCTAAAATAAACTGAAGAATATAACATACAATAGAACACTAATTCCAAGGGCAGGAGACATACCAGATAAATGTTTTAATAGTCCAAGTAAGAATCTATTTTAAGAAAATGCAAGAAGTGATAGAGTAAAAAGAAAACAATAATAAAAGCAAAATATTCCAAAAGAAAAATGGAACCATTTTTTAACCAAATAGATTTGCTAAATATAATACCAAATGTAAGAGACAATTAAATTACACAATTAGTTAATTAATCAGAATCATTTAAAAATCATTCATTTTCTTAGAAAAGCTTAATCTACTGGTGAAGACAAACATTCACCAATGGGTGTCCCATTTATACCAGAGTTATAACATTCTCTAGGAACACAGAGGTGAAAACAAGAATTCTCCCCTGGGATTCAGAGTATGCTTCCTAGATATATCAACTTCATCTTTGTTTCCATAAAGAAGCCGAAGTTAATCTGACAGTAAATTTATTCTCAAAGGCCTATGGGAAAGAACCCAGGGTCATCCAGAATATTACTATTTCACAGAAATACATTATAATCCATGTATTTATTGAACATTTTAAGTAGCCATAACTAAAAAACATAGAATAGAAATTAATTTAATCATTTTAACATATAATTCTTATAAAAAAAAACAGATTGGTAAGTTTTCACATATCTGTTGGAGGGGATACAAAGTCTTTGAAATTCCATATATAGTTCACATTTATATCTCAACTGAGATTACCTACATTTCAAAGGCTTAATAGCCAGTTGTGTCCAGTGGCTACTGGATACTGTATTGGAAAAATATTGTTAGAAGACAATAAGAGATTAAGTAAGACCTGTGATGGCTAACCTATGACAAACGTGTCAGCACTGACACGCGTAGCCATTTTCGATGACACGAGGCTGCATGTGGTCGCACACAGAGAAGTACGGGCCCGCATGCCAAGAAGGACATTTCATCCTCGGCTATTGCACCACCAGGTGCAGTAGCCGAGAATGAAACATTTGCTGTAGTGCAGTGTAGACACTCTGTAGGCCAGCACCAAGCATCTACCTCTGGGACTTCCTGTAAGGCCTGTAGGGGATCTTTGACCTCACTTCCAGCCAGCAGAGCAGGGAGCAGCAGAATGCTATGAGAGATGCATCTCTGGGGGCCTTATGATCGCAATTACCAGTAACCACATAACCAGAGCAACCATCAGCCAATCTACTGTTCCGGGGAGTCGTGGAATTCTAATTGACCGTCATTACTGAGATAAGTGAGGGGGAGGCTGGGAGAGGCCAGGACCTGTGCTATGCCAGCCATTTTCCTGCCATTAGAAATAGCAGCAGCCATCTTAATTTATATAAGGAACGTCATTTTGCAGCAGAGTGCAGAATCCATTTCACCACTATTACTGTTGTGCATCCTTATTAACCTCTATTTCTGCTAATTAGCCCTGTCCTTTCCTAAAAGACAATTACATATGCCATCTTGTGGTCAGTTAGGCTAGTTAACACCTAATTGCCTGCAGGGGTAACAGGCTATCTATAATTCTATCTTCTGTCACTGCCCCCCGATGGAGAAACCAAAAGTAAAAAACCAAGGTTAAGTAAAGGAAGGGGTAGTAGTAGTAGCCAACCTTTTCAAGAGACATGGACCGAGATGTATGGCATTATAGAAAAAAATGGTAGATCATTTTACATTCTATGTACTGAAATGGTAGTAAGCAGGATGTGGAATATAAATAGACATTTTGAAATGAATGATTCCCAGCTCTTGAAAAAAAGTGAGGATGAAAGGAAGAAATACATTTCCAGGCAGCTACACCTTTATAAGAGCTAATCTAATTCCATCCTTAAATTTATAAAGAGCTCTAAAAATTTAACATCTGCAAGTTTGGGCATTGCTCACTCCATAGCTCAGCATGGACAAGCACTCAGTGAGGGAGAATTGTGCACCAGCTCTATTTCACGATATGCAGAATAAAGGTGCAATTATTAAGAGAATATCTGAGTTGCCACTCAGTAGAAATATCATAAAAGACCTAATAATGAGACTGAACACAAATGTACAACATCAATTAAAAAGAGACAAAGTAATTGTAAATATTTTTCCATCTCTCTTGATGAAACTACTGATGTCACATCACATGCTCAGTTGGCCATTATTGGTTGATATTCTGATGGGCTCACAATGAGAGAAGAGTTAATAAAGTTAGTATTGGTGCCAACAAGTACATCCGGAATGGAAATATGAAAGGTTGTTATACAAACATCCTGGGACCTAAGCATTGATATCTCTAAAGTTGTGTCAGTGATGACAGATGGGGCACCAAACATGGTGGGAAAAAAGTCGGATTTGTCAAATTGTTACAGAAGCTATTGGACATCCGATTGTGCCTTTTTATTGTATTATCCATCAGGAGATTTTATTTTTTTATTTTTTTTATTGTTCAGTTTATTAATTACATTGTTTCCCCTTTTTTATCCCCCTATATCTTCCCTCCACCCTGTACCTATCCCACCCTCCGCCCTCACCTCCCCCTCCCCAATGTTCTCTCCCATTGTTTCAAGATTTTTGTCCAATCTCTTGCTGTACTTCCAACAACCCTTTTCTCCCCAAGAATTGTCAGTCCATTCCCTCTCTATGTCCATGTTTCTGTTATAGTCACCAGTTTATCTTGTTCATCAGCCTATCAGTTCACTTGATTTTTATATTCATTTGTTGATAGATATGTATTTGTTGTTCATAATTTATATTTTTACCTTTTTCTTCTTCGTCTTCTTAAAGAATATCTTTCAGCATTTCATATAATACTGGTTTGGTGGTGATGAACTCCTTTAGCTTTTTCTTATCTGCGAAGCACTTTATCTGATCCTCAATTCTGAATGATAGCTTTGCTGGATAGAGTAATCTTGGTTGTAGATTCTTGCTCTTCATTATTTTGAATATTTCTTGCCACTCGTGTCTGGCCTGCATCGTTTCTGTTGAGAAATCCGCTGACAATCGTATGGGTGCTCCCCTGTAGGTAACCAACTGTTTTTCTCTTGCTGCTTTTAATATTCTCTCTTTATCTTTTGCTCTTGGCATTTTAATTATGAAATGTCTTGGTGTGGTCCTCTTTAGATTCCTATATTTTGGGGTTCTGTGTACTTCTTGGGCTTTTCAGTCAGTTTCACCAGGTGGGGAAAGTTTTCAGTCACTATTTCTTCAAGTAGGTTTTCATTAACTTGCTCTCTCTCTTTTTCTGGCACCCCAATAATTCGGATGTTGGCTTGCTTGAGGTTGTCCCAGAGGCCCCTTACACTATTTCAATTATCTGAATTCTTTTTGTTTCTTGCTTTTCCAGCTGAGTGGATTTTGGTTCTTTGTATTTCAAATCTTTGACTTGGTTCTTGTGGCCCTCTGGACTGCTTTTAGGACTTTGTGTAATATTTTTTTTTATTTCAGTCTGTGTAAGCTTGATTTCTAGTTGGTCCTTTTTTTTTTATCTGTGAGGGTCTGGTTCGTATCCTCAGAGGTCTTTTTCATTTCCCTGAGGGTCTCATTCATTTCCTTGTAAGTATCATTCATCTCCTTGTAATTCTCATTCATTTGTTGGTTGGTCTTGTTTATTTCCTGGTAATTCTCATTAAGTTGATCGGCCTTTTGTAGGAGCCTCTTGAAAAGCCTTATAACCGTGGTTTTGAACTCTATGTCTTGTCGTCTTTTCTCCTCCATTTCTTTCACACCTGATTTCTTTCCATGTCTCTGCATGGTGGATGCTTTATGTGGTGGATATCCTCAAAGGGACAGTGGCTCAGTCTCCCCGGTTACCTGAGGTGGGTGCTCTTACTGCAATCCTTTATGGGTTGTATTCAGTGTTTTTGAATTTAAACCCAGCTTTTTGTTGTTAGCCCTAGGAGGGTTTGACCTCCAGGCCAATTGGCTGTGAAGGGAGACTGTGTTCAGGTTGGATGGGCGGAGTCTCTGAGCTGCGAGGCAGTGGCAGCGGCAGCTGCGTCCTATGCGGCACTCGCGTGCGCGGGTCTCTGTTGGATGGGGATGGCTGCAGACACCTCCAAGAGAAAGCCGCTAGTCTCTTCCCCTTGCCAGACAACTCTGCCTTTCCCCAAATGTGCCTGCACACCAAAAGTCTAGCCCAGGGCTGTAAAATAGATGGTTTCCGAAACCAGGAGACAAGTTTCCAGGGGGCAAGTGGCAGGTTTGTGCGACCCTTGGACTAGGAGCCTCTGCCGCGCCCCGCTTTCAGGATGTGTCCCGCGGACCTCGGACCTCGCCCGGTTCTGGGGAATCTGTGCAGGGGGACTTCTCGTACCCCGGATCTCAGACCTCGCCCGGCTCGGGAAATCTGGGCAGTGAGACGCCTCCGCCCTTCCTCGTGGGAGAAATCCGGCCGGTCCCTGCTCCAGCCCCAGCCCACGTGCGCGACCAGGGCGGCTCCTAACCTGTTTCCGTCTGAAAGGCTGTGCTCCCGCCGGTTTTGAGTCTGTGTCCCACCTTTGCTCCTATTAGTGGAGTTTACATTCAGCCAGCTTTCTGGTGATTCTGGGTGCTTGTCTGTTCTGCTGTTATGTTGTAGTTCTTAAATCATTGTGCGGGGCAGAACAATAGGTGTTTGCTTATGCCGCCATCTTGGTGTTCCCCCATCAGGAGGTTTTATGTGCCAAGGCAGGATTCAGCAACTTAAACGACTTCATGTCAATTGTTACAAAAATAGTTAATTTAATAACTGCTTGTTCCTTTCACAAGCGAGAATTTTCTGCACTTTTACTGGAGGTTGATTCCACCTACAGTGGACTGCTGATGTACAATAATATAAGATGGCTTTGAGGAAATTAAGGCATTTCTTGAGGATAAGGATCTGGGAAACTTTTCTCAGCTCAATGATTATAAGTGGGTCAACACCCTGACATTTTTTACAGATCTCACTGTTCATAATAGTGAACTGAACTTAAAAGTTACAAGGTTTTGGAAAAAGTATTGACATTATGTTTGAATACACAAAAGCTTTTGAAAGTAAACTTAAAATTGTCAAGCAAGATGTAGAAACTAAAACTTATAAGTATTTTCCTCGAGTAACAAAGTATTTTGAGAAGGCCAGTGCAGCTGTACAAAATGAAATGGAACTCTTGCATATAAAGTACCAGCATGTTTTAGACTCGTTACTTGACCAGTTCAGTGATAGATTTAATCAATTTAGGAGCCTAGAACAGACCACAAAAATAATTAATTATCCTTATGTAGTACTCTAGAGTAGTTTGGAATTAAATGGTTTCCAATGGATGCAGATTGATGATTTAGAGATGCAACTAGCAGAATTTCAAGACAGCATCTGGACTCAGATGTTTGTCAACTTGAGGGCAAAGATTGAGAATCTGGAAAGGTGCCGCTTGGAGAATCAAGAGGAATACCACTATGAACAGGAAATTTTGATTACCTGGAACTGACTACCAGACACTTTTAGCACCCTGAAAAATATAGCAGTGGCTTTATTCACAATTTTTTTCTCTACATACTTTTGTGAGACAATATTCTTAGCATTAAATAATATCAAAACCAACAAAAGAAACAGATTGACAGGTAAAGTTAGTAGCGCTTGCTTGGGCTTGAAGTGTACAAAATACCAACCTCAATTGAAGGTTTAGCCAATGAAATTATGCAACAAAAAAGTCACCAATTGGCAGGTTAGTTAAAGAATTACCCCTCCCCCACACAAGTTAAATAATATCAAGATCAACAAAAGAAATCAACTGACAGATGAACAAATAAGTCATATGACTTGGTACATAAAACTTCCTGATGAATAATTCAGTGAAAAGGCACAATCAGATGTCCAATAGTTTCTGTAAACAATTTGACAAATCCGACTTTTTTTCCCACCATGTTTGGTGCCCCATCTGTCATCACTGACACAACTTTAGAGATATCAATGCTTAGGTCCCAGGATGTTTGTATAACAACCTTTCATATTTCCATTCCGGATGTACTTGTTGGCACCAATACTAACTTTATTAACTCTTCTCTCATTGTGAGCCCATCAGAATATCAACCAATAATGGCCAACTGAGCATGTGATGTGACATCAGTAGTTTCATCAAGAGAGATGGAAAAATATTTACAATTACTTTGTCTCTTTTTAATTGATGTTGTACATTTGTGTTCAGTCTCATTATTAGGTCTTTTATGATATTTCTACTGAGTGGCAACTCAGATATTCTCTTAATAATTGCACCTTTATTCTGCATATCGTGAAATAGAGCTGGTGCGCAATTCTCCCTCACTGAGTGCTTGTCCATGCTGAGCTATGGAGTGAGCAATGCCCAAACTTGCAGATGTTAAATTTTTAGAGCTCTTTATAAATTTAAGGATGGAATTAGATTGGCTCTTATAAAGGTGTAGCTGCCTGGAAATGTATTTCTTCCTTTCATCCTCACTTTTTTTCAAGAGCTGGGAATCATTCATTTCAAAATGTCTATTTATATTCCACATCCTGCTTACTACCATTTCAGTACATAGAATGTAAAATGATCTACCATTTTTTTTCTATAATGCCATACATATCTGCCCATGTCTCTTGGAAAGGTTGGCTTCTGCTACTACCACTTCCTTTACTAGACCTTGTATTTTTTTGCGGGGGTTCTCCATCAGGGGGGCAGTGACAGAAGATAGAATTATAGATAGCCTGTTAGCCCTTCAGGCAATTAGGGGTTAACTAGCCTAACTGACGACAAGATGACACATGTAACTGTCTTTTAGCAAAAGGCAGTGTTAATAAGCAGCCCACCCCCTTCTGAGGAGCAGGAGCTGTGTGAGTGGACCGTCTTTTTCTGAGAAACAGCAGCCACATGACCAACCTACCCCCATCTGAGGAGCCATAGTCACATAAGCAGACTGCCCACGTCCAAGGATCAGCAGCCCTGTGCAGTCCGCACTGGTCTGAGGAGCAGCACCCACATGCAGCCTGTACCTGTCTGACGGAAAGGAACTAGGTGAGTGACCCATCCCTGTTCTAGGAACATCAACAGTATGAGCCATGCAAGGAGCAGCAGCCGCATGAGCAGACTGCCCCATGTCTGGAGGAGAAGCAGCTGCACGAGCCACCTGCACCGGTATAAGGTGTCGCAGCCCTACAAGCAACTTGGCCCTGTCCAAGGAGCGGTGGCATCATGAGTAGCCCGATCCACCTGAGGAACAGCAGCAGCATGCAGCCAGCTCCTATCTAAACAATAGCAGCCATGCGAGCAGCCCACCCCTGTCCGAGGAGCAGCATCTCTATGAGCAGCCTCCCCCACCAGCCAGAGGAGGCACCATTGCTGCAAACATCACCCACCAGAGGAGCTGCTGCCAACTGAGAAGCAATCGCTACCATAACCGCCCACGGAGCAACCACAGCCAGACAACCCACTGCCAACCAAGGAGCAATCCATGAACAGCTCGACATCTAGATCAGCGGGTGAGACCATAAATGGGTAGACAAAGACATCCTGAGAGGAAAGAAAAGGAGGAATCATCAAAAAAGCAGCTAAGTAAAACAGAGGAATGAAATATATCAGAAAAATAATTCAGAATAGGGTCATAGAGTTCATAAACCCGATGGAAGAAAAAAATCAACACCTATGTAAGAATCAAGAAGAAATAAAGAATGATATAGCTGCAATAAAAAACTCCATGGAGCTGAAACCGGTTTGGTTCAGTGGATAGAGTGTCGGCCAGCAGACTGAAAGGTCCCAGGTTCGATTCCAGTCAAAGGCATGTACCTTGGCTGTGGACACATCCCCAGTAGAGGGTATGTAAGAGGCAGCTGATTGATGTTTCTCTCTCATAGATGTTTCTGACGTCCTATCCCTCTCCCTTCCTCTCTGTAAAAAATCAATAAAATATATTAAAATAAAAAAGCTCCATGGAAAGTTTCAACAGTAGACTAGGAGAAGCAGAGGATTGAATTAGCAAACTAGAAGACAGGTAAGCAAAGCATAGCCAAACAGAATTGCAACTGAGAAAAAAATTAAAAGACAAGAGGAGAGCCTAGGAAGCTATGGGACAGCATGAAACTAGGCAACATACGAACAACAGGGGTGCCAGAACAACAGGAAATGAACAAGGGTTAGAAGAACTACTTGAAGAAATAATGTCAGAAAACTTATGTGATGTGACAAAGAAAAAAGTCACACAACCCAGAGAGTCTCAAACAGGATGAACCCAAAAAGACCCACACCAAGACACCTCATAATTACCATGGAAAATATTCAGGATAAAGAGAGAATCTTAAAGGCTATAAGAGAGACAGAAAGTTACATATAAGGGAACTCCCATTAGATTATCAAATGATTTCTCAACAGAAACACATCAGGCCAGAAAAGAATGGAAGGAAATTTATAAAGTTATGCAAAGCAAGGGAATGGATACAAGAATACTCTAACCAGCAAGGTTATCATTCAAAATTGAAGGGGAAATAAGGAGCTTCACAGACAAAAAAAAAAAAAAAAGTGCCAGAATGCTAAAGGGACTGGTATAAAAAGAAGAAGAAATAAAAAGGTAAGAATGAACAAAGACACAAAAAATAAAAATGGCTACAAATAAGTACCTTTCAATAATAACTTTAAACATAAATGGACTAAAGGCTCAACTCAAAAGACATCAAGTCGCTGAATGGATACAAACAAACAAACAAACAAAAAGCAAACAAACAAAAAACATGACCCGTATATATGCTGTCTATAAGAGACCCACCTCAGAAAAAGGGACTCATACAGACTGAATGAGAAGGGATGGGAAAACATTTTTCAGGCAGATGGAAATGAACAAAAAGCTGGGGTAGCAGTATTTATTTCTTACAAAATAGACCTCAAAATAAAGGCCATTAACAAGAGATAAGTAAGGCCACTTCATAATAATAAAATGATAAATACAACAAGAGGATATAACTCTGATAAACATATATGCACCTAATGCAGGAGTACCCAAATACATAAAAAAGAACTCCTGGACGATATCAAGGGAGACGTTGACAATACAATCACAATAAGAGACTTTAATACACCACTGTCACCACTGGATAAATCCTCTAGACAAAAAATCAGCAGGCCAAGAACGAACTTTCCAAAAATTTATCTGGAACATAAAAAGACCACGAATAGCTACAACAATCCTGAGAAAGAAGAACAAAGTAGGTGGGATCTCAATACCCAGATATCAAGCTGTTTTACAAAGCCACTGTTCCTAAAACTGCCTGGTACTGGCACAAGAACAGACATATAGACCAATGGAATAAAATAGAGAACCCAGAAATTAACTCAAATCACTATGCCCAGTTAATATTTGACAAAGGAGGCATGAACATACAGTGGAGTCAAGACAGTCTCTTCAATAAATGGTGTTGGGAAAATTGGACAGATACAGGCAAAACAAAAAAAATGAAACTAGACCAACAACTTACACCATACACAAAAATAAACTCAAAATGGATACAGGACTTAAACATAAGATGGGAAACCATAAAAATACGAGAGGAATCCATAGGCCGAAAAATCTCTGACATGTGCCAAAAGAATTTCTTCACTGATACGGCTTCTAGGGGAATGGAAACTAAAGAGAAAATAAACAAATGGGACTACATCAGAATAAAAAGCTTTCGCACAGCAAAGAAAACCATGGATAAAACAACAAGAAAGCCCACTGCATGGGAGAACATATTTGCCAATGACATCAACGATAAGGGTTTAATCTCCAATATTAACAGGGGACTCATGCAACTTAACAAATAGAAGATAAATAACCCAATCAGAAAATTGGCAACTGATCTAATTAGACACTTTTCAAAAGAAGACAGAAGGAAGGCCCAGAGACATATGAAAACCTGTTCAAAGTCACTAATCATCCAAGAGATGCAAATCAAAACAGCAATGCAGTACCATCTCACACTTGTCAGAATGGCTATTATCAACAAATCAACAAACAGTAAGTGCTGATGAAGATGTGGCCAAAAAGGAACCCTGTGCACTGCTGGTGGGAATGCAGACTGGTGCAGCCGCTGTGGAGAACAATAGAGATTCCTCAAAAAATTAAAAGTGAAAATTCGGTTTGATCCAACAATCCCACTTCTATCCCCAAAAACTAGAAACATGAACCAGAAAGGATACATGTACCCCTATGTTCATAGTAGCACAATTCATCATAGCTAAGATTTGGAAACAGCATTAGTGCCCACCAGCAGATGAGTAGATTAAAAAAAAACTGAGGTACATCTACATAATGGAATACTACACTGTGGTAAAAATGAGTTCTTACCATTTGCAACAACGTGAATGAAGATGGAGAGCATTACGCTAAGTGAAATAAGCCAGGCAGTAAAGATAAATATCACATGATCTCACTCATTTGTGGAATATAATGAACAACATACACTGATGAACAAAAATAGATCCAGAGACAGAGAAACATCAATCAGAACGTTAAACCTCAGGGAAGGTGGGGGACAGTGGGGGTAAGGGAAAGAGATCAACCAAAAGACTTATATGCATGCACATAAGCCTAATCGATAGACACAGACAACATGGGGGTGGGGGCATGAATGGGAGGTGGGGAGTAATGGAGGAATAAGGACACATATGTAATACCTTAGTCAATAAAAAAAAATTAAAAAGAGATAAAGATAGTGTTCTTTAAGAAGAAGAATGAGAAAACAGACAAAAAATCAAAGATATGAACAAAAAATGGCAATAAATACATATGTATCAATAATTGAGTCTAAAAATCAAAATAAACGGACAAGGGATCTAATGTATAAAATAAACTGATGAATACAGACTAATGAATCTCAGAGTGAAGGGTGGAAGTGGGAAGAGATTAACCAAAGGACTTGTATGAGTATATGCATTACCTATGGACACAGATATTCAGGTGGTGAAGTCCTGGGGCAATGTGGGAAGTGGGGGAAAGGCGGCAATGTGAGGAACAATGAGGGACATCTGTACTACTCTACAATAAAGATTAAAAAATAATCTTAAATTTTGCCTTTTGGGCACTAGAAGCCTGTGTGTGTGTGTGTGTGTGTGTGTGTGTGTGTGTGTGTGTGTGTGTAATCACCATAATAGAAAGTCATTAAAAGTTTATATTGGAGAAAGTTAAGTTTGATTAAAAATAAAGCATAATTTAAGGATCCTCACTGTCCCAGACAAAGCTTGGGCAATAAACTTGTAATATAAGTTGTAGTATACATATACAAAAGATTATGATATAGTTAAATGATACAGTTTAACTATTCAAGAATAGTTAAAATAGGGCAGGGGATATTAATGAGAAAGTAGTGGTTATTATGCAATTTTCTAAGAAAAAATTGTAAGAGAAAAGATTTTAGTAAACACTTGGGAAGATAGGGGAGTGGTGGGACTAGACATATGAATGAAAAAGACAATTATAGTCTAAATCAACATTAGGGTGCCAGATAAAATGTAAGATGCCAATTAAATTATAATGTGTAAATAAAACAATATTGGAGAATATAAGTATGTGTTGGCTCTGAGTCCCTCTGCCAGGGACTGGACCCCCTTGAGAAGCCATAAGAAGTTGTGGGTATATAAGAGAGTATTGCAGGCTAAGTAGTCATTGCTACAATGTGAGCTCTTAGACAAAGCAGCTCTTCAAAGTAAAGTCCTATAGAGTCGCTTCACACCAGCTAGGTAACAATACATCTTTCCTACAAAGTAGCAGTATCCTCCAACATGGGAGCTATACAACAACTGATCCTTAGAACTATAGCCTCACCTCTGTTCTGGCTGCCTACTGGTCAGTAACATACTTTAATACTAACTTCAACAAAAGAGGCTTTTTCTTTTTTTTCTTTTACAAATAGTGACCTCACTATTTCGGGTTATAGAAGGGCACACTTGTGCAGTGTACACAATCAGATTACTGGTGGCATTTCACCATCCACACAAAGCATGCTCCAACAGATGTCACCAGTTCAGTCCCTCTGTTGGCATGGCAACAGGCAGGTTTAGGGGACTTTTGTCAATAGTGGTTAATACACGGTCAGCACTATTGTGAGTTTTGTGAACTAGGCTTTGGGGGAAAAAGTGTGATTTAGGGATTCAAAAAGAGTAATTTTATATCAAGTTTATCCCAAGACCAAGGGAAAATGTTTTGCAGATTGAAATTTGGCTGTAGATAGCTTGATGTCCCAATATTCAAATAAATTACTCCTTTCCAAATAAACCCAGAGCCAAGCACGGAGAAAGGACAATTTTCTAACCTCATGCGCAACCAGATTTTTCAGCTTTTCTCTATCCCTTGGTATGAAGCGTGTTACTTGCCTGCTTCCATATCTACGCCTGATACGTGTAGTAAAGTAACCTTGAACATTCCAAGTAAGTTTCCCATGCTTACAGTGGCCTTGAACATCTAGTGCACTGTAAACAGGATCCTGACAGTATGTTAAAAACCTACAATAATACAAGTATAATATGCTAATTAGACAAGAGATCCTTCAGGACATCCTTCTAGAAGACCTTCCAGACAAAGCTGGGGCTGCAAGGGAAGCTTGGGTCCTGGGTGTTGGAGGGAAGCTGGTGCAGGCAGCCAAAGGAAGGAATGCCTACTCTTGCATGGATTTCATGCATTAGGCCTCTAGTATTATGTAATTATACTACAAATTTCATCATGGTTTATTTGACATACTCAAGCTAAGTCATGAAAGCTGAGGTTGGAAGTTCATATTAGGAAGTCCAAATCAGTTCACGAACATTATCATCTGTAATTTTCAAAGCAGCATTATTTGGCAATCCCTTTGAATTATTATAATTTAATGATAAGGAAATTAAGTCTTAATTTAGGTAACATGCCAGAGATCACATAGCTAGTAAATGGCAGAACCTGTATTTGAAATGAAGTATGCTTTTTACCATTAATATCTTTATTCTAGGGATGAATATTATTGGAAATAGATGGGCTAGACACGCATAAAGAGCATGGGAGCTGAAAATATTTATTCTCTCCTGTGACTCTAAGATTCAGAATCCTCTTCTGGCAAAGATGTAGCAGATCCTGGATATGATCAGACCAACACTTTGAAAATAAGAACTAGAAAATTTGGATAAAATGTAAAATCAGAGAGGTACCCCGGGCAGTGAAGACTTAAGGGGCTAAGATTTTTTGGGAAAAAAAGTTCATTAAAGTGAGTCAATGTTGACACTACTCTTCCTCTGCAAACATTTGGTTTTTAGGCAAGATGACCTTGGAGGGTGAGCATCCAAGATAAAGTAAGAGTTAAGCTGAGCAAAGCTTCAATTAGTCCCATGGAGTAGAAGAAACAATATATTTCAGATCTATCATTGTAGTCAAAATGAAAGAATCAGAATTCTAGAGATATATGTGTACACATTTTTAAATTTAATTTAGTTTAACCTATTTTTAAAATTTATCTTCATTGTTGAAAGTATTACAGGTGTCTCATTTGTTTTTTTGTTTGTTTGTTTCCCATTTATCCCCTCCAACCCTTACCCACCACTCCCAGGCCTTCGGTACTCTATTGTCCATGTCCATGGGTTATGCGTATATGCATATAAGTTCTCCAGTTAACCACTCCAAGAGACACAAGTGTGTAATATTTTATACTGCTTTATCTTTCAACATTTACCTATCTATAGGTGGTGACAAAGTAACAAAAAGTGATCAGAGGTTTAGACAGTCTTTCAATGTTGGTACACAAAATGTGGAGTCTAAGGGCTACCCAGACTTTTATTTGAGACCACTGGAGGGCTACATCTTAGGTGCAAGGCTTATATGAAAATAAACCAGTAATCACAAAATGACATTCAGTTCAAATCAAATCAATCCAAAACTGTACTAAAGTAAAATATTTGTACACTAAAAGACTCCAAAAGCAAAAATAAATAACTAAATACCTAAACACACAAACAAATAAATAAAATATTTTCTGGGAGAAAAAAATTTTTCAATATAAAGCTTTAAAAAAAAATTCCATCCAAAACCACTGGACATACCAGGAAATGAGACCAAAATAAAGAATCCTATTTAATAAAAGAGTAATATGCAAATTTGACCATACCTTCACTACACCCACCAGCCATGCCCACCAGCCATGCCCACAAGCCAATCAGGAGCAGTATGCACATTAACACGCAGCCAAGATGGCTGCTGCCCATGGCAAGGTGATTGCTGGGTTTCCAAGGCCAGAAAAAGCCTTGCCAAGAGGATTTTTGGCCTTGGGGTGGGCCTGGGCTGGGGCTGGGGCAGAGCCAGCCAAGTGATCAGCCCAATGGCAGGGTAATCTCTGGCTGGGGTCCCCTGGCCGAGATTCCTGCCCAAGAAGAAATTCCTAGGCCAGGACATCAGTAGGACATCCCCGGAGGGCTCCCAGTATGTGTGAGGGGGCAGCTTGGTCTGAAAGACCACCCACCCCCAGTGCACAAATTTTATGCACTGGGTCCCTAGTAAAAGAAATAATAGAAGACAATTTGCTAATGATCTAGATATTGTTATTATTAAACAGATGCTAAAATCATGCAATCTTATAATTAAAATGTATTATTAGATGGTAATTTTAAATGATAGTGATACCCATACTAAAACTAAATGTGAACTCTAGAGAAAATAAAATAATGAAATTAAGGCTCTATAAACAAGGCTAATAAAAGATAACATTCTATTGAAATGCAGATCAACTTACTAATATAAATTAGTGGAGAATACAAGACTAAAACACAGAGAAAAAAACTAAACTATGGGGAATATAAAAATGAGGATAGATAATTTATGGAGCATAAAATACACATGAAATTGGAATATCAGAAGGAGAGACAAAATCCAACAAAATAACATTTAAGTAATGGTTTTGGGGAAATTTTCAAAACCAACTAAATAATTTAGGAATAAATTCTATAAATACTACAATTGCTAAAGAGGATTGGCAACAATGAAGATTATACTGAAGCTATTGAAATCCTAATAAATATGAAAGGCATCCACATGAAGAAAACTAAAGAGCAACAATAAGGCTAAAAAAAACTCCTCAATTAAAAAAAACTAAATCTGTAAGACAAAATGACATTCTTCAAAAATGTAAAATAATTTCATTTAATTTAGAATCTTATGTCTAGCAAAAATGTCCCTCAAAAATAAAGGTGAAATTAAATTATTTGCAAAAATAGAAAAAAGAACAAAAAATGTTTAAACAAGTAGAACTGAATAAAAATGACCACCAATGCTCAAAAACAAAAACAAAAATCTGCAAGAAGAACTAAATAAATTTCATGCAAATACAAAAAAGAAAAAAAGAAAAATACAGTGTCTGGTAAATCTAAATGAATATTTGTTATAAACAACAATAACATATTTTGTGTTTTAATATACATATACAATTAAAATAATTGAAAATGGCAGGAAGGAATAGCTTGCATCAATGTTTGTTAAAGTCTTTTCACTATACACAAATTGGAAAATATTCTGGTTTTACATAGATCACACCATTTTGAAAATAAATGCTGATGTATTTAGGACAACTAAGAAAATGTGGTAATGAATTATATAATTAATATCTTAAAAGAGATAAAGGAGTTATTAAACATATAGTATTAGCATATATATAGTTTTTCTCATATAGTTTATGTACATGTTTTGTTAGATTTATGCCAAAGTATTTTATTATTGCTCATAGATAATACACCCAGATACTCAAGACCTCTGATGCACAAATACAATGAGATTAATATTATTTTAATACCTGCAAACACAACAGCCATTCTTTAGTCCCATGGATCAAGGAGTAATTTTGAATTTCAAGTCCTATCACTGAAGAAGTACATTTCATAAGGCATTTAGCTGCCAGAGATCATGACTCCTCTGGTAGATCTTTGCATAGTAAATTGAAAATCTTCTGGAAAGAATTCACCATTCTAGATCCATTAGGCACATTTATGATTTATGGGAAAAGATCAAAATAGCAATAGAAGAACTTCACTTGGAGGAGCTCAAGACATCAATGGAGGAAGTAACCAGAGACATGGTGGAAATAGCAACAGAACTAGAGTTAGAAGTGGAGCTGAAATTGTGACTGAATTACTGCAATCTCATGGTCAGATGAGGAGTCACAGAGAAAAGGGTTCTACTCCTTATGAAGGGCCATGGAGATTATTGAAATGACAACAAAAGATTTAACATATCACATAAACTAAGATAATAAAGAATTCACTCAATTGTGAAAGAAGCTCTATTGTGGGTGAAATGCTGTCAAACAGCATCTCATGCTACAGAAAAATAGTTGGTGAAAGGAAGAGTCAATTGATTGGGAAACTTCATTGTCTTATTTTTCCCTTTATTTATTAAGGTATTACATATGTGTCCTTATCCCTTCACCTCCCCTGCTCATGATATTACCCTCTCCCCCCAGTGTCTGTGTCTATTGGCTATGCTTATTAATGCATGCATACAAGTCCATTGGTTGATCTCTCCCTCTAACTCCCACCCTCCCCTACCTTCTCTCTGATGTTTGAGCATCTGATCTATGCTTTTCTATCTGGATATGTTTTTTGTTTTTTGTTTTTTTTTGTTTTTTTTTTTAATCTTCATTGTTCAGTTTATTAATTACATTGTTTCCCCTTTTTATTCCCCTATAGCTCCCCTCCACCCTGTACCTATCCCACCCTCCACCCTCACCTCCCCCTCCCCACTGTCCTCTCCCATTGTTGCTAGATTTTTGTCCAGTCTCTTGCTGCACTTCCCACAACCCTTTTCTCCCCAAGAATTGTCAGTCCATTCCCTCACTATGTCCATGTCTCTGTTATATTCACCAGTCTATCCTGTTCAACAGCCTATCAATTCACTTGGTTTTTATGTTCATTTGTTGATAGATGTGTATTTGTTGTTCATAATTTTCATCTTTACCTTTTTCTTCTTCCTCTTCTTAAAGAATATCTTTCAGCATTTCATATAATGTTGGTTTGGTGGTGATGAACTCCTTTAGCTTTTTCTTATCTGCGAAGCACTTCATCTGACCTTCAATTCTGAATGATAGCTTTGCTGGATAGAGTAATCTTGGTTGTAGATTCTTGCTATTCATCACTTGGAATATTTCTTGCCACTCCCGTCTGGCCTGCATCGTTTCTGTTGAGAAATCCGCTGACAGCCTTATGGGTGCTTCCTTATAGGTAACCAACTGTTTTTCTCTTGCTGCTTTTAATATTCTCTCTTTGTCTTTTGCTCTTGGCATTTTAATTATGATGTGCCTCGGTGTGGTCCTCTTAGGGTTCCTATATATTGGGGTTCGGTGCACTTCTTGGACTCCTAAGTCAATTTCTTTCACCAGGTGTGGGAAGTTTTCAGTCACTATTTCTTCAAATAGGTTTTCATTGTCTTGGCCTCTCGCTTTTTCTGGCACCCCTATAATTCGGATGCTGGTATGCTTGAGGTTGTCCCAGAGGCCCCTTACACTATCTTCAATTTTTTGGATTCTTTTGGTTTCTTGCTTTTTCAGCTGAGTGGATTTTACCTCTTTGTATTTCAAATCTTTAACTTGGTTCTTGGGGTGCTCCAGGGCACTTTCAGGTCTTTGTATAATATTTTTTGTTTCAGTCAGTGTATGCTTAATTTCTGGTTGGTCCTTTTTCATATCCTTGAGAGTCTGCTTTATATCCTTGAGGGTTTCTTTCATTTCCTTGTAGGACTCATTCATTTCCACGTTGGTCTTGATCATTTCCACGTTGGTCTTGATTATTTCTTTGCAGCTCTCGTTTATATCCTTGAGGGTGTTGTTCATTTTCTTGTAGGACTCATTCATTTCCTTTGTGGTCTTGCTTATTTCCTTATAGGCCTCGATCTTTTGTTGGAGCCTCTTAAAAAACCCTATAACCGTGGTTCTGAATTCCATGTCCAGTCGTTTTTTTTCCTCCATTTCTTTCACATCTGATTTCTTTCCATGTTGCTGCATGGTGGCTGCTTCCCTGAGTTGGTCAATTAGCTTTGTGTGGTAGACTTCCTACTAGGGATAGTGGCTCAGCCTCCCCGGTTACCTGAGGTGGATATGGGCTGCACAGTCTTGCTGAAGTTAAGCTCAGTTAATCATTGTTAGCACTTGGAGGGTTGACCTCCAGGCCAATTGTCTGTGAAGCTCAGCTGTGCTCAGGTTGGGTGGGCGGAGTCTCCAGGCCAAGCAGACAGCGTTAGCTCCGCCCTGTGTGGCCCCAGGGACTCTGTGCCAGGGGCAATGGCCGCCAGCACCTCTGAGAAAGAGCCGCTGCAGAGCTCCACCAGCTGCAGGTTGCCGGGGAATTCAGACTTTCCCAAAATGAGTCTGCATGCGCAATGTCTCACCCAGGTTCCTAAAACAAAGCAGTCTGATGGTTTTCCGAATGAGAGACAAGTCGAGGTGCGCTCTCTGCGCCGTCACGCAGCCGAGCTGTTCCCGCGAGCTGCCTTCTCCACAAGCCGGGAGACCTGGCAGCACCCGAGCTTCGGCGTGCCCTCCCACTGTCCAGTTTTCACCCCGTGTGATAGTGGGTTCTCTGGACTTCGCCCAGAGCTGGAGAATCAGTCCAGTGGGACACCTTTGTCTCCCCGTTCGAGAAAACTGGCCGGTTTTCAGCCGCCCGCCCTCTCCGCGGCGCGCACTCCAAACCTCTCTCTGCGCGTGAATCTTTCAAGGCTGTTCGCCGCCTCTCCTCCGAGTCACAGTGTCTTATCTTCACTTTTATTTGTGGAATTTTCACTCGGCGAGCTTTCTGGTGATTCTGGAGGTGTTTGTTCTTTCGTTAAGTTGTAGTATTAAAATTGCTGACTATGACGGCAAGATAGGTGTTCTACCTTTGCCGCCATCTTTGTTTTTTGTTTTTTTCATCAGTTTATGTTATTATAATCCACAAATGAGTGAGATAATGTGATATTTATCTTTCTCAGACTGGCTTATTTCGCTCAGCATAATGCTCTCCAGCTCCATCCATGCTTTTTGCAACAGCATAGTATTCCATTGTGTAGATGTACCACAGTATTTTAATCCACTCATCTGCTGGTGAGCGCTTAGGCTGATTACAAATCTTAGTTATTGCAAATTGTGCTGCTATGAGCATAGGGGTGCATATATCCTTTCTAATGGTTGTCTCTAGTTTCTTGAGATATATTCCTAGTAGTGGGATCACTGGGTCAAATGGAAATTCCACTTTTAGTTTTATGAGGAAAGTCCATACTTTTATCCACAGTGGCTACACCAGTCTTCATTCCCACCACCAGCATTTTTGCTCTGATCTTTGTTATTTCCTTCCTTCTGGTAACTGTGGGCTTTTCTTGATGCTCTTTTTCTAATTATTTAAGTTGCAAGGTTAATTTATTACCATTTTTTCTTGTGTTTTTGAGCTATGAACTTCCCTCTTAGGACTACCTTCATTTTGTCCCAAAGATTTTGGATTGTTGTGTTTTCATTGACATTCGTTTCCAGGATGTGTTTTATTTCTTCTTTGCTCTCTTTGGTAACCCACTCACTGTTTAATAGTATGTTATTCAGCCTCCAATTTTTGAATTTTTGTGATTGTTTTTACTGTAGTTGATTTCTAATTTTATGCTATTGTGATCTGAGAAGAAGCTTGATATGATTTTAGTCCTCTTGAATTTGGAGAGACTTTGCCTGTGACCCAATATGTGTTCTATCTTTGAAAATGTCCCCTTTGTGCTTGAGATGAATGTAAATTCTTTTGTTTTGGGGTGGAATGTTCTAAAGATGTTGATTAAGTCTATCTGATCTAGTGAGTCATTTAGGATTGAAGGTTCTTTGCTAAATTTTGTCTAGAGGATTTATCCAGTGATGTTAATGGGGTACTAAAGTCTCCTACTATGATTACGTTGCTGTCAATCTCACCTCTGATATCTTCCCAAAGGTTGTTTTGTTTGTTTGTTTATTTGTTTGTCGTGTGTGTGTGTGTGTGTGTGTGTGTGTGTGTGTGTGTGTATTTGGGTGCTCCTGCATTGGGTGCATATATGTTTACCAGAGTTATATCCTCTTCTTGTATGGATACCTTTAGAATTATGAAGTGGCCTTTCTTGTCTCTTGTTATGGTCTTAACTTTGACGTCTATTTTGCCAGATATAAGTATTGCTACCCCAGGGTTTTGTTGTTGTTTTTTTTTTTTTCATTTCCATTTGCCTAATATTTTTCCATCCCTTCAACTTCAGTCTGTTTGAGTCCCTTGTTCTGAGGTTTGTCTCCTGTAGACAGCATATATGTGGGTCTTGTTTTCTTATCCATTCATTCACTCAATGTCTTTTTATTGGAACATTTAATCCATTTACATTTACTGTTGTTATTGATAGATTCTTGTTTGTAGCCATTTCTGTATTTTATGCCTGTGGGTTCCTTCCTCCCTTTCTATTTCTTATTTTAAAAGCATCCCTTTGGTATCTGTTGTATTGCTGGATTGGTAGTGATAAAATCCCTTAGCCTTTTTTTGTCTGCAAAGCTCCTGATTTCCCTTTTAATTTTGATTGATAGTCTTGCTGGATAGAGTATTCTTGGATTCAGTCTTTTGCTTTGCATCACTTTGTATATCTCCTCCATTTCCTTCTAGCTTGATGTGTTTCTGTTGAGAAATCATTTGATAATCTGATGGGGGATCCTTTGTAGGTAACTTTCTGTCTCTCTCTTGCAGCCTTTAATATTCTCTCTTTGTCATTAACATTTGTCATTGTAGTTATGATGTCTCTTGGTGTGGTCTTTTGGGATTCATCTTGCTTGTGACTCTCTGTACTTGTATAACATTTTCTTTCCCATAGCAGGGAAGTTTTCTATCATTATTTCTTCCATTAGATTTTCTAATCATTGCTGATCTTCTTGTCCTTCTGGCAGCCCTATTATATGTATGTTACTTCATTTTGTGTTGTCCCAAAGCTCCCTTGAGCTCTCCTCCCGCTTTTTAATTTTTTTCTCCAGTTGTTCAGATTGGGCTTGTTTCTGTACCTTATCTTCTAACTCACTAATTTGGTCCTCTACTTCTTCTAGTCTACTGTTGAAACCTTTCATGGTGTTTTTGACTGTAGCTACATCACTTTTTATTTCTTCCTAATTTTTCCTTAGGTTATTGATTTTCTCAACCATCTGGTTTATGAACTGTACACCATTACTCTGATTCTTTTTCTGTCATGTTGCATGCCTCTTTTTCACTTATTTCCTTTCTTGGTGACTCATCATTTTCTTTCATCTGGGGATTGTTTTATTGTCACCCCATTCTAACTATCACCAGAGGGTTCAAATGTCAAGTTGTGGGGGCCTGGGCCATGGGCAGTAGGAGCTTCATACCCCAAGTGTCACTGAAGAGCTCCAACCCCAAGATGTGTGACTGCCATAGGTTGGTGGGAGCCATGCTTGCCCAGGATCAGAGTCACAGGTGCTTAATGTGGCCTCATGTGTGGACTTAGCATCATAGACTCCACCTGTGCCATTCTGAAACAGAGACCCCCCTGGTGTGTGCTAAAAATCAGAGTCCCCTAGTATGTGTCAGGAGTCAGAGACCCCCTTGTACTTGTGCCAAGAATAGAATATCAGAATCTCTGTTGCTTGGGGCAGCCCTGCACCGAGAATCAGGGTCCCTATGTGTGCATGTGCCAAAATTGGAATCGCTGGCTCTTAGTGTGAATGCACTGGGAATCAGGGATCCCAGGAGCGCATGATGAGAAACAGAGTCAAGTCACTGGTGCTCAGTGCTGCTTCTTCCACTGGGAATCAGGGTCCCTGGTCTGCTTGGGGAACTGGGTTGCATAGTCGCATTGTGTTGGCAGGTGGTCCACTCCTGCCCTGTGGAAAACAGCCTTCTGTTTGTGCTTTCCCTGAATCAAGGTCAGGTGACTCTGCTGTATTGTGTGACTGTGGGGTACTGTCCCACAGGTGTGCACTGTGGGAAACAAACTCCCTGTGTCCATGTACCCAGACTCAAACTCAGCACAGCTTCCCTGCATGGGTCTGGAGTCTGGTCATGGGAAACAAACTCCCCAAGTTTGAACTCTCAGGTTCAAATTCAGGTACAGCCACTGTTGTGTGTGGACAGGAAGCCTGTTTGAGTGGAGAGGGTCTGGCAGTTCCAATGCCACTGCTGCAGAGAGGAGGATTGGCTCTGTGACTCACAGAAATCTGTGTCAGGGTGCCTGGGTCTTGGTTTTTTTGGGTATGCAGGTGTGGTCACAATTATTTTACCCAAGTGGCTGTAAGGTCCTGGTTTGCTTCTGAGGCAAGAAGGGTAGCAGCGAGGTTAGGATTCTAGTCTCAAGAAGTTCTATTCTTGCCTAGACCGGTTTGGCTCAGTGGATAGAGCGTCGGACTGCGGACTGAAGGATCCTGGGTTCGATTCCGGCAAGGGCATGTACCTTGGCTGCGGGCACATCCCCAGTAGGGGGCGTGCAAGAGGCAGCTGATCGATGTCTCTCTCTCATCGATGTTTCTGACTTTGTATCCCTCTCCCTTCTGCTCTGTAAAAAATCAATAAAATATATTTAAAAAAAAGAAGTTCTATTCTTCAAGATGGCGTGGTCTCTATGCCCACTCTGGATGCCCTTGGAGTGTCTGTAGTGGCAGTGGGTCTTTACCATCTAAGATTGCTCAGTTTGGCAACTCCTTAGAAGACCTGTAGGATCTAATTCCCCCTAGCTCTCTCTCACACACACACCACACACACCCACACACTCCTCTATTGATCCCTCACTCTCTCACAGACTCTCCCTCCCTGTCTTCTTGCTAGTGGCCATCTTGGGTCTCTCCCATAGAATTTTAGAATGTTGTGTTTTCATTGTCATTTGTTTCCAGGATCTGTTTTATTTCTTCTTTGATCTCTTTGGTAACTCACTTACTTTTTAACAGCATGCTATTTAGTCTCTAAGTGTTTGATATTTTTTTCATTGTAGTTGATTTCTAATTTTATGCCATTGTGATCTGAGAAGAAGCTTGATATAATTTCCATCTTTTTGAATTTGAAGAGATTTTGCCTGTGTTCTAATATGTGGTCTATCTTTGAAAATGTCCCATGTGCACTTGAGAAGAATGTATATTCTGTAGCTTTGGGGTTAATGAAATGTTCTGAAGATGTCATTTAAGTCCAACTAATTCAGTGAGCCATTTAGGATTGCTGTTTCTTTGCTAATTTTTTTAAATTTATTTTTTTATCTTTATTGTTCAGTTTATTAATTACATTGTTCCCCTTTTTTTTTCACCCTATAGTTCCCCTCCACCTGGTATCCATCCCACCCTCCAGCCTCACCCTCCTCCACTGTCCTCTCCCATAGTTGCATGATTTTTGTCCAGTCTCTTGCTGCACTTCCCACACCCACTTTCTCCCCAAGAGTTGTCAGTCCATTCCCTCTCTATGTCCGTGATTCTGTTATATTCACCAGTTTATCCTGTTCATCAGATTATTAATTCACTTGATTTTTAGATTCATTTGTTGATAGATGTGTATTTGTTGTTCCTAATTTACACTTTTATCTTTTTCTTCTTCCTCTTCTTAAAGAATATCTTTCAGCATTTCATATAGTATTGGTTTGGTGGTGATGAACTCCTTTAGCTTTTTCTTATCTGTGAAGCATTTATCTGACCTTCAATTCTGAATGATAGCTTTGCTGGATAGAGTAATCTTGGTTGTAGATTCTTGCTGTTCATCACTTTGAATATTTCTTGCCACTCCCGTCTGGCCTGCATCGTTTCTGTTGAGAAATCCGCTGACAGTCGTATGGGTGCTCCCTTATAGGTAACCATCTGTTTTTCTCTTGCTGCTTTTAATATTCTCTCTTTGTCTTTTGCTCTTGGTATTTTAATTATGATGTGCCTTAGTATGGTCCTCTTAGGGTTCCTATATATTGGGGTTTGGTGGGCTTTTTGGACTCCTAAGTCAATTTCTCTCACCAGGTGTGGGAAGTTTTCAGTCACTATTTCTTCAAATAGGTTTTCATTGTCTTGCTCTCTTTTTTTCTGGCACCCCTATAATTTGGATGTTGGTATGCCTGAGGTTGTCCCAGAGGCCCCTTACACTATCTTCAATTTTTTAGATTCTTTTGGTTTCTTGCTTTTCCGGCTGAGTGGATTTTACCTCTTTGTATTTCAAATCTTTAACTTGGTTCTTGGGGTGCTCCAGAGCACTTTTAGGTCTTTGTATAATATTTTTTATTTCAGTCAGTGTATGCTTAATTTCTGGTTGGTTCTTTTTCATATCCTTGAGAGTCTCCTTTATATCCTTGAGGGTCTCCTTCATTTCCTTGTAGGACTCATTCATTTCCACGTTGGTCTTGATCATATCCTTGCAGGTCTCATTCATATCCTTGAGGGTCTCATTCATTTCCTTTTTGGTCTTGCTTATTTCCTTATAGGTCTCGACCTTTTGTTGGAGCCTCTTGAGAAGCCCTATAACCGTGGTTTTGAATTCCATGTCCAGTCATTTTTTTCCTGCATTTCTTTCACATCTGATTTCTTTCCATGTCTCTGCATGGTGAATGCTTCCCTAAGTTGGTCAATTAGTTTTGTGTGGTAGTCTTCCTACAAGGGACAGTGGGTCAGCCTCCCCAGTTACCTGAGGTGGATATGGGTTGTACAGTCTTGCTGAAGTTAAGCTCAGATTAATCGTTGTTAGCACTTGGAGGGGTTGACCTCCAGGCCAATTGTTTGTGAAGTTCAGTTGTGCTCAGGTTGGATGGGCAGAGTCTCCAGGCCAAGCAGACAGTGTTAGTTCTGCCCTAACACTGGCCCCAGGGAGTCTGTGTCGGTAGCAATGGCCTCCAGCACCTCTGAGAGAGAGCTGCTGCCAAGCTCCACTGGCTGCCGGGGAATTCGGACTCTCCCCAAATGAGTCTGCACACCCAACGTCTCACCTAGGGTCGCAAAACAAAGCAGTCTGACGGTTTCCCAAATGAGAGGGCAAGTCGCAGATCACTCTCTACGCGGTAACACAGCTGAGCTGTTCCCAAGTTCATGCACAAGCTCCCTTCTCCACAAGCCGGGAGACCCCTGCAGCACCCAAACTTCGGTGTGCCCTCCCACTGTCCATTTTTTACCCCGTATGATAGTGGGTTCCCTGGACTTCGCCTAGAGCTGGAGAATCAGTCCAGTGGGACGTCTTTGTCTCCCCGTTCGAGAAAACTGGCAGGTTTTCAGCTGCCCGCCCTATCCGTTGGTGCGCGCACTCCTCCAAACCTCTCTCCGTGTGTATCTTTCAATGCTGTCCTCAGCTGCTCCTCTGAGTCACAGTGCCTTATCTTCACTTTTATTTGTGGAATTTTCACTCGGCCAGCTTTCTGGTGATTCTGGTGTTTGTTCTTTCATTAAGTTGTAGTTTTAAAATTGTTGTGTATGAGGGCAAGATAGGTGTTTTACCTATGCTGCCATTTGGTTCCATCTCATTGCTGATTTTTTAGAGGATTTATCCTGTGATGTCAGTGGAGTATTGCAGTCCCATACTATGATTGCATTGCTGTCAATCTCTCCCTTGATATCTTCCAGAAGTTGTCTTATGTATTTGGGTGCTCCGGTATTGGCTGCATATATGTTTACTAGAATTATATCCTGTTATTGAATTGCTTCCTTTAGTATTATGAAGTGGCCCTCTTTATCTCTTGTTATGTATGACCTTCACTTTGAGGTCTATTTTGTGAGATATAAGTGTTGCAACTCCAGATTTTTTTCTCTTTCCATTGGCCTGAATTTTTTTCCAGCCCTTCACTATCAGTTTGTGTGAATCCTTTGTTCTAAAGTGGGTCTCTTGCAGAAAGCAAATATATGGGTCATGTTTTCTTATCGATTCAGTTATCCTGTGTCTTTTTATAAGAGCATTTAATCCATTTATATTTAATGTTATTATTGATAATTACTTGTTTGTTGCCATTTTTATTCTTTATGTGTGTGTTCCTTTTTGCCTTTTTGTTTCTTCTTTTTACGGCAGACCCTTTAGCATTTCTTGCATTGCTGGCTTGGTCGTAATAAATTCTCTTAGCCAGTTTTGTCTGTAAAGCTCATGATTCAACCTTCAATTTTGAATGATAGCCTTGCTGGGTATAGTATTTTTGGATTCAGGCCCTTGCTTTGCATCACTTTGTATATTTCATTCCATTCCATTCTGGCCTGATGTGTTTTTGTTGTGAAATCAGTTGATAGTCTAATGGGAGATCCCTTGTAGGTAACTTTCTGTTTTGCTCTGGCAGCCTTTAAGATTCTTACTTTGTCGTTGATGTTTGCCAATTTAATTATTATGTGTCTTGGTATTTATCTTCTTGGGTTAATCTTGTATGGTATTCTATGTGCTTGTTGGATTTGTGTATGTTTTTCTTTCCAAAATCGGGAAAGTTTTCTGTAATATTTGTTCAAACAGATTTTCTATTCCTTGCTTCACTTTCTCTACTTCTGGTACCCCTATTTATGTGGGTGCTGTTGTTTTTTTTAAAAAAATAATTAATGTTTTTTTATTGTTTAAAGTATTACAAATAGTAGTACATTTGCCTCCCATGAACCTCCTCCTGGCCTCACCTGCACACACCCTCCCCCCCCCCCCCAGTGCCTGGTATCCATTGGTTATGCTTATATCATGTGTACAAGTTCCTCAGTTGATCTCATTTAGCCCCTCCTCCCCCCAACCTCCTCTGCCTTCTCTCTGTAGTTAGTCTGTTTAATGCTTCTTTACCTCTGTATCTATTTTTCTCCATTTCTTTTCTTTAAAAAAATCTTGCCTCTGGAGACTAGAAATAAACATATAATAATAACAACAACAAAAAAGTTTGAGTCCCAATTTTAATGTTCAACAGTTCTGAGTCCCAGTTTCAATGTCAAACAGTTCGTTATGTGTACATATCAGCAATGATATCAGGATGGTGGACACATGGTGGAAATGCAGACCTGACCCCCACTGGTTTGGTCCTAGGCAACCTGCAGCACACAGCTGCAGATTGCTAGCATGGTAAGGCGTCATCAGCGTCTTCCATCTCTGGACTGTTTCTCCTCTTGGCTCTGTGGTTGGAGTAGACCTGTCAATTACTCTCTGTTGCAGGAATCCACATGGTCTTGGATTTGTTTTCTGAAAATATACAAACATTTTCTCGACCCAAAGTTAATAAAGGAATCTTTTCTATAAAATTGACTTGGGATCCTTTTCATTTTTGACCAAATGATTTTCCTTTGGCTTATGTTGACACCATGTGTTTTTTTCATGGGTGTCTTGCTGTTAGCATTATAAACAAAAATTATATTTTGTAAAGTAAAAATTTTGTCTAGATGTAATTTATTTATAGGATATTTTTCCTTACATAATATTACCCTACTATCCCCCCTTTGTTTTAATTAATGGAGGCTTTTGTAAATTTTATACTGTAGCCTTGATAACTTAATTTTAATTTTTTGCACAAAAATATGACTGCTTTAGGTTCATTGCATGTTAAGCAATTTTACCATGAGATGAACTACCAATAGAAATTTTAGTTAATACTTTAAGGACAGCTTTTTGTCCAGTACAATTAAATTTTCTATAACATTCACTTATTTTAATTAGCCAATTTAAACTAATCTGAAAACTTGATTACTATTTTACTGTCAAATTTAATACTCTACCAACAATCTTAGTTTACCTTGTAAATTTTAGTGGAAAGGATTGTTTGCATTCTTGAATAGGTCCTGAGCATTTTTGGTGTCAGGCTGTATTTAGATATAGAGAAGTTGCTGTAAGCCAAATCTCTCTTTGTTACCTAGGTCCTGTTCTGAGCTGGGCCAAGTCTCTGTTACCTGTTACCTCCGTTACCTGTCTCCTGATATAAGCTGGGCATGGGAAGTGAAGAAGCCAAGGGGGCAGGATACCTCTCTCAAAAGAGGTGATGGTTCAGGCCCCTGCAAGGTTGGGGGGGTGAGGGTCTGTGCCCCATCGCTGTTGATCCACAAGTTCTCTCCTGATGACCCCTCTGTGACTGTGCCTGTCTTAGGTTGTTCCTTCTCTGAGGAATCTTACCCATCTCTAGCTAAGCAGTCATCCTCCAGGGCCAAGCAGGGTGATGTGAGGTTCAGTTCTGTGTCCTTGGTAACCTATGCCCAGATGGCCTCCATGCCAATCATCTGCAATGGGCTCCCCTTGCCTGCTGGGGTGGCCCCGGCACTGGTTACACATCTTGGGGGGACTCAGGTTTCTTCTCCAGGGAGGGGACAGCTCTCACGATTGGGCCAGGGACAGATCCATGGTATCAGCCACCACGAGGCTTCAACCTCAACATGAACAGGAAGCTCAGGAAACAGCTGTGTGCAATTGGATTGTGAGAAGAGGGTCCCTCTTGGCAAAAATGGCAAGAGGGGCCAATATAGAATGTTTCGGTGCCTTCCCAGTGCCTTAATTCCTTCTGAAAGTGATTAAATCTTTTCATGTCCTTTTTTAAATTGCTGCCAAATGTTCAAAGAATTAGTTTGTAAGTTTGTTTGGGATAATTGTACAATATGCTGCTGTAAAATATCAAAAATTATAATAATATTGTAGAATAATATCATGTAAGGATATTCTTTGCTATAGGCCATGACTGTTCAATTTCAAACTGCCTGTCAATTTCTTTTTGTAATTTTATATAAACTCTATCAGGGAGGCAAAAACTAAAATTACTTACTTTAGTTCAAGACGTCAAATATATTGACTTTCAATTACATTCCTTACAACTTTTGAAGGAAATTTCTCTTTGTTTCCTTCCAAAATAATTTTCAGGCTACAGAGAGTTTCATTTAAAAATCTTTGTCACATGAAAACAACTTCTCTTAAGGTTATGGTGACCACTAGTTTGGATTAGATTTACTATTTTGTTTTTTTCCTTTATAATTTTTTTAATTTTATTTTTTACATATGTGTCCTTATTTCCCCACAATCCCCTACCCTCCACTTATGCCCCACCCCCCTATGTTGTTTTGTTTTGAGTTGTCCCAAACATCCCTTCTTTTTAAGTTTTCTTTGCAGTCATTGCTGTTGTTGTGTGACTTTTCCTACCTTGTCTTCTAATTTGCTGATGAGGTCCTCAGCCTCTTCTAGCCTATTGGTTAAGCCTTCTATTGTGTTCCTTATTGCATCTGTCATTCTTCATTTCCTCTTGGTCCCTTTTTATGTTGGTGACATTCTCATTCAACACCTTGTAATTCTCTCTTTAAAAAAAAATATATATATATATATATTTTATTGATTTTTTACAGAGAGGAAGAGAGAGAGATAGAAAGTCAGAAACATTGATGAGAGAAAAACATTGATCAGCTGCTTCTTGCACACCTGTTACTGGGGATGTGCCCGCAACCAAGGTATATGCCCTTAAACAGAATCAAACCCGGGACCTTTCAGGCCACAGGCCGATGCTCCATACATTGAGTCAAACTGGTTTCAGCTCCTTATACTTCTCATTGAGTTGTGTGTATTTGTCATCCAGCCATTTGAGCATCCTTATAACCATTACCCTTATTTCTTTTTCTGATATGTTACTTGCCTCCACTTCATATAATTCCCTTTCTGGTGATTCCTCTTTTTCTTTCCTTTAGGGATTGTTCTTTTGTCTCCCCATTTTTTTTTTGCTGTAATGTTTTAATTTTTTCTGTATCTTAGATCCAACTTCTTTGCTACCCAGGTTCTTTTGTGGGTGGTGCTATTGGAATGGTCGCTCAGTTCTCCTGGGTTTGATGATCTAGTGGTGCTCCGTAGTTTAGCTATTTGGATTATCTTGATGTAGTTGAATCTTGAATGTTAGTTTCTTATTCATGGATGAAGTCTTGTCACGGATTGGCTGTGTGACCCACCCCAGCTTCATTGTGCAAGTTGTTTTGGATATGATCTTGGTTCCAGCTTTTGTGGAAAAGGTTGTCTGAGGTCTCATTCATATGTGCTCACTGTGGGTTTCCAGCATCCATGGTCTGGGAGAAAAGTGTGTTGGGGCTTGAGGCTCATGTACTGTGACTTTGGCCAGTGTGGTGTGAGTCTTGCTGGAATAGTATCACTCTGTAACTCACTATGAGGGCTCTGGAGCCTGTGACAGTGGGAGGATAGGTGGGTGTCTCATAGTCTGTGGTTGAGGCAGTGGAACTCTGGCCAAAGTGATTTCCCTCTCTGAATCACAGGGGAGTTCAGGATCCAGCAGCTGGGGATGTGGGAATCTCAGAGACTATGGCTGAAACAATGTGACTTTGTCTAGGGAGGAAAGTCTTCAGTAACTAACCAAGCTGTCCTTAGGTATGTAGGCAGGATGGATATGTTGTAGATCCTGCTGAGGGAGTGGTATGTCCTTGGTTGGAGAGGCACACACCCAGTGGCAGCTCACAGAGGGGCCCAGGAGCTGTCTGCAAGGAATATTCACTTGTGGGGTCCACATACTGGATTGGAGCAATTGTGGTGTGCCCACGGTCTGTGGAGGGAGAAGTCCCAGTTTCTGCTTCTGGAGACGTGTGGCCTTGGTTGGATACTTGCGCCCAGCAGCTGTTTATGTAGGTGTCCAAGAACTGTCTGCTGGGGCAGTGGGCTCAAGGGACCTGTGAGCTGGAGCAGCACTACCAAAGGGACTGCATGCCAGAAGCTGGGGTTGTGCCTGCGATGACTCAGAGAAGCACCCAGAGATCTCCTGTTGATGCTTATGTGCTGGATCGGTGTGACTGTAGTGACTGGAGGTTGACAGCTAAAAAACGGGAAGTCTGAGTTTCTGCTGTACAGGCCTTGCACCCTTGATTTGATATAGTGCACCTAGTGGGAGCTTAGAGAGTAATCCAGGAGCTGTGTGCTGGGATGGCGGCCTCAGGGGACCTGGATGCTGAAACCACATGACCACGGTGTCTGCAGGTAGGCAGCTGGGAAGGAGGAACTCTGAATTTCTACTGCAGGGGCTGTATGCCTTTGTTTGGATGTAAAAACAGCCAGCGGAGTCTCAAGGAGGCACCCCATAGCTGCCTGTAGGCACAGCGGTTCAGTAAGCATGCATGCTGGAAAGGTGCAACTGCAGTGTCCACAGGTCAGCAGCAGGGGATAGGGAAGTACCATTTTTTTCTGCCTTCCACCCTTGGTTGAGTTCGCATGGCATGTGCCCAGTGGGGGCTCACAGAGACACCAAGAGCTACCTTTGGGATGGTGGGTTCTCAGGCCTGTGCACTGGAAAAGTGCAGCTTACATGTCCAAAGGTCCCTTGCTGGGGAGGGGGAAGTCGCACTTACTGCTGCAGAAGCTGTGTATCCTTAGAGGTGGAAGTCCTAGGGTCTGCAGGTCTGCAGGAGGGGCAGCAGGATTTTGACTGGAGTGGCTGCAGGGTCACGGGCAGTGTCCAAGGTCAGTCTGGGTGGTGGTGCTGATGAGTTCCTAGATGAGAGTGCTCTCCCCTCCAAGATGGGATGGACTCTGTGCCTGAGCCCCGCAGCTCAGTGAGTGCCCACACCAGTGTAGGAGCTCCCTGTCTAGGAGAGCCTAGTCTGCCAGCCCCTGCTACTCCTGCTGGATTTAACTGCCCCTTGCTCACTCACACACACAGACCACACACATCCACACACTCTAAGGATGTGTGTGGTCTGTGTGAGTGAGTGACCCTCCTCATTCACTCTGACCCTCTCCTTCACCTCTATCCTGACAGCCACCATCTTCAAATCCCCCATTCATTGTCTTATTTTAAGAAATTGGCACACAACCCCCAACCTTCAGTAACTACCACCCTGATCAGTTTAAGGCCATCAGGACTGAGGGAAGATACTTAACCAGCAAAAAGTTGACAATTCGCTGAAGGATTAGAGGATGTTTATCATTTTCAGCAATAAAAAATTTTAAATTAAAGTATGTATATTGTTTTTTTAAGAAAAAATGTGATTGCACAGTGTAGCATAGCTTTTATATGCTGTAGGAAACCAAAAAATTCAAGTGATTCACTTTATTGTGATATTTGCTTTATTGTGGCAATCTGGAACCAGATCCGCATTGCTTCCAAGGTATGTCTATGGAACTGTACTACTGAAACCTGGAGCTGTATCACTACAATTCAATCCAATGTCGCCTGCTAAACAATGAGAAATCCATCAATACTCATTAAATGTGTTCAATAAAAATTAAAGAAACGTTACAAGTAGTACTAGCCTAGGGATTCATTTAGTATATTCCATGGAACACTTTTTGTTTACTGTATACTTAGTTTTTGCCAAAAAATAAAAGTAAACTTTTCATTTTAAAGGATCAATGAATGGCATAAAGGATTATGTTTTCAAGGTTCTTTCAAAACTTTGTTAATTTGATGTCAATAACATAGATTGTGCCTGTCCCTGTTGATGCTCACCCATCAGAATGTTTTTAGGAACATAATTATGAGGCAAATTAATGGGTGTAACTATAATTGCAAGTACTAGATTGACATTTTTTGGAAAGATTAATTCTGGTAAAAATTAAACACCTAAACATTCTTATTCTATTTTTAAAATGGATTGGATGTGACTTAGTGGTTCAAGTGACTCTGTCCACTAGAAAAGGGAAATTTACATGCTTACTCTGCAAACCTCCTAAAGTTTCTGACTCCAATGGCCTTTTTACATTGAGACCATTTCTCATTCTAAAACCTTATCACCCAGAGATGTCACTGTTTCAAACTCACTTTCAAAATTCGTAAGACTTTAAAATATACTAGAGGCCCAGTTCTCAAATTTATGCATGGGGTGGGGGAGATGGTCCCTTAGCCCAGCCTATACCCTTTCCAATCTGGGACCCTTCAACGGATGTCCAACTGCCCATTTAGGCCCAATCCCAGTAGGATCTGGCCTAAATGGGCAGTTGGACATTCCTCTCACAATGCAGGAATGCTGGCTCCCAACTGCTCACCTGCCTACCTTCCTGATTATCCCCAACTACTTCTGCCTGCCAGACTGATCACCCCCTAACCACTCCCCTGCCAACCTAATCAATGCTTAACTGCTCCCCTTCCAGCCTGTTTGCTCCTAACTGCCCTCCCCTGCAGGCTTAGTCACCCCTAAATGACCTACCCTGCAGGCCTTGTACCCCCCAATTGCTCTCTCCTGCAGGCCTGGGTCCCCCACATATGCCCTTCCCTGCAGGCCCGGTCACCCACAACTTCCCTCCTCTGCCAGCCTGGTCACCCCTAACTGCCTTCCCCTGCAGGATGCTTTTCCTTGCAGGCCTGTTCCCTTCCAGATGATCTCCCCTGCTGGCCATTTTGTGGTGGCCATCTTGTGTCCACATTGGGGCAGGATCTTTGACCAAATGGGAGAAGCCATCTTGTGTGTTGTAGTGATGGTCAATCTGCATATTATTCTTTTATTAGATAGGATAAAAGCTTGGTGCATGGGTGGGGGCCAGCTGGTTTGCCCTGAAGGGTGTCCCAGATCAGGGTGGGGATTCCCTTGGGACATAGGGAGGCCTGGGGTAGGGGCCTGTGGTAGTTTGCAGGCTGGCCACACACCACAGCTACCCAAGTGGAGGCCCTGGTATCTGGGATTTATGTATCTTCTATAATTGAAACTTTGTAGCCTGGAGTGGAGCCAAGCCTTCAGCTCACTCCTGGCTGCTGTGATTTCTGTTGGGATTCTATCATTGAAACTTTTAACCTGGTGTGGTGGTCTGAGCTGGCAAGGGCAGGTGGAAAGGTTGGCTTTCTCCATTGCCAGGGAAACCCAAGCCTCCCTCCTGCTCTCTGTGGCCACAGCCATCTTGGTTGGGTTTATTTGCACATTTGCTCCTAATTTGCTGGTGGGCGTGGCTTGTGGGTGTAGCAGAGGTATGATCAATAACACTTTTATTATATAGGATGTTATACAAAATCACTAATTATCAATCACTTATATTCATGATTACTAGTAAACCTTAGATATCAATATACTTTCCATATTTTAAAATATCTTCAAATTTTATGAGAACAATTAAAATTGAACACAATTGTCTTGCTGGGTCCCATCCCTTTATGTATTCACTATTGGTAATAGCTAAAGAAGAAGGAGAGCCGAAACCGGTTTGGCTCTGTTGATAGAGCATTGGCCTGCAGACTGAAAGGTCCCAGGTTTGATTCCTGTCAAGGACATGTACCTTGTTGCAGGCACATCCCCAGTAGGAGGTGTGTAGGAGGCAGCTGATCAATGTTTCTCTCTCATCAATGTTTCTAACTTTATGCCCCTCTCCTTTCCTCTCTGTAAAAAATCAATAAAATATAAAAAAAGAAGAAAAAAATGTCTAGGAAACATTTCAATTAGATATATAGAATTCTGGTTAAAGAAACAATTGCATATCAATTAAGAAAATTGATACCTATATTTCTAAGAAAAAATATACGTTTTATGAAACATATAGGATGAACCCTGTCCCAATGAATTTATATATTCCTAAGCAGTACATAATAACATTTGATAATTAAAGATCCAGGATTTCTTATCAATTATTTACCAAAAATACTTTTTTTCATAAGCATTTAAAAATAATGTTCTTTATTTATTTGAATAACAGGAGTAAAAAAGTTACAATGTGTAAAATTGAAGGTGTTAGTGAGATATTGATCTTATTAGTGGGTGTACACTTTTGCCACACTTTGACTGCACCTTCAATTTTCATTCTGTAACTCCCTGTTTTTTCATTTATATAAATTATAACCTTCCTCATGATTTTTCTTATATATCAAGAGTTTTATCCCCAGCTACTCTGTTACCAAATACCATGTCATCCAGACAGAAAACAGTTTACTTTTTTGATAAACCATATTTTCTTACTACTAGTCAATACCAGATTTACTGAATATATAGTTATTTGTCAATAATTAATGAAAAAAACTTGATACATATTATAATGAAATATTTTTTAATGCAGCCACTGGCTATTTGTTAGGGCAAACAGATTCTAAATTTACTTTGAGCAAATATAATAACTGATTGTGGTATAATTTTCCTCCAATAAATAGTTGATCACTATTGCTTTTTCTTTGGGTAAGACCATTGTGCTTTTATACACATCAATGAACTTGTTCAATATTAAATTAATTTAACAAATAGCACTTGAGTAGTGATTCTATGCCAGATGCTATGTAGACAGTAGATATAGAGAAATAAAGGTAATGCAGTAGTTGGCATATAAACATAGAGGAACGTTTGTCAATAAACGAAGCCTAAGGTAAATCTACAGCTTAAGATAAATCTAAGTACAAGAAAATGTGTTTTATTAATTATTATGTATAAATAACTGACTTTTAGAGGCAAAACATAATTTATCTCATACAGTGATGGTTAATTTTATATAGCAAACACATGAGCTATTCTTGATGGAGATTTGAGTTGACAAAGCTCTGGTTCTGGGCAGAAACAGCATAGAACAAGTCGATACAAAGAGGCATCTGCTATGCAATACTTAATAAAATGGAAGGTGAACACGGCTTCTGTGGCCAGCCAGGAATGGACAGTGAGTAGGGACTAGCAAATAACAATTCAGGGAGAAGAAAAAATGTGAGAATTATCGGGAGATAGAAGGGTTTCAAGGAGTTGGCAGTAAGAAGGGGCCTAAAGAAAACTTGTTCCCAGGAAATCCTCATGATGGAGCAGTCAAGTTCTATTAACGTGTGTTTTGTATACTTGGTTCTGCTGTGCTGAGCTACTCCTGAAGGTCATTTCTCCCATTATTTACAAATTTAAGAAAAAGTCTGAGCCACCATGTCAACTTAAGGGGCAGTGTACACACCAGGAAAACCGGGACTTAAGGAAAGAGACAAGGTGCAGGAGTCAAGAATTATAGTTTGGATTTAAAAAATTCAGGAAATCAATTGCTACATGGTTTAATTTAAAATTAGATGCAGATGACATAATATTTCATACCTTTAAGAATGGCAAGAAGAAGAGACGGAGTTATGGTAACATCACAGAGTAAGTGGATGCTGCATGGACATGCTCCCAGGAACAAATTGCAATTATAACTAAAATACAGAAAAACTTCTAAAATAATCAGCTGAAGACTTGCAGGCTTGAACCCTGATACGTGAGGAACAAAAGTGGAGACTGCATAGAGACTGGTAGAAGGAGTTAGAGGCGCGAAAGAGGTGTCGGGCACCCACCAGACAGCAACTGGAGTCCTGGAAAGATATCTCTGCTATGGAGGGTGGGATAAGGCTGCCACTGAGAAATCTGGGGTTTAATCCTCAAGCTAGGCCCCCCATCATAGTGCTCCAAAACTGAGAAGGGTACCCACATAACATGTGACTGTAAAAAGCAGTAAGGTTGCTGGCTGCCAGGGATTGATGGCTAAAAATTCAGGCAGCCTATTAAAGGGCCAACACAAAAAATTCCCTGTGGACCCACCCATCTTCTGCTTCTGCAGAGAGAGGGTGGAGTGAACTGGAGCTGTGTCAGCAGAAGCCAGGATTGGAGACACAGGGGTTAGAGCTCAGAAGGCAGACAACACAAGTTTCCTGTGCTAAGTCATTCCCTCATGCAGCAGAAGACGTCTCTTCACAAAGACATTTACCTTGCCTGGGAGGAAGACAGCCTATTGGAAAGCACCTTGCCCTGAGACAACTTAAGAGACTAAAATTAAAAATTAGCCTCTAGGCGCTAGTAACTGCCCCACAATTTTGAAAAACAACAACAACAGCAGCAATAAACTCTCCTCACAACAGAGGATGATTGTCTGAGGGCAATTCAAGTTGGAATCCTATCAGTCTGTAAGTAGAGGTGGTCCCTAGAGTCTTTGAGTCTTTTCCTCATGTAATTAGTCAGAATCATCATTTGACACTGTCCTGCACTAGAGATTGAGAGGCATAGAGCATCTACCTAATACATAGTCACAAACCCAAACTAGGGAGACAAAGAAACAACCCCAAAATGAAAGAACAAGAGAATTCTCCAGAATAAAAGATAACTAAAGCAGAAATAAGAAATTTATCTGAAACAGAGCTCTGAGTAATGATGGTAAAGATTCTCAACAGCATGAAAAAAAATATATGGTAACTATGGAAAAGGACCAGGTGGAAATAAAGACTGACATAACACAAATAAAGGACACTTATACTATAGAGCTATGATAAGAAAAACAGCATAGTATTGGCAGAGAAACAGAGACACAGATCAGTTGAACAGAATAGAGAGCCCTGTTATAAAACCATATGTTTACGGGCAGATAATTTTTGACAAAGGAGCTAGAAATGCACATTGGAGTAAAAATAGTCTCTTCAATAACTGGTGCTGGTTAAATTCAAAGCCACATGCAAATAGATAAAAGTAGACTGCAGTTTGTTCTCATGTACAAAAATCAATTCATATTGGATCTAAGAGTAAAACATAAGACCCGAAACTATAAGTCATGAAGAAAAAATATAGGTATCAAACTTACAGACCTGGGTGGTAGAGAACAGTTTATGGACTTGACCTCAAACGCAGGGAGATAAAGGGTAAATGAATGAATGGGTCTATACCAAACTGAAGAGCTTCTGCACAGCCAAAGAAATGGACAACAAAACAAACAGGAAGCTAACTAGATGGAAGATGATATTTACAAACAGTAGCTCTGACAAAGGTTTAATTTCCACAATATATAAAGAACTTGTAAAACTCAACACAAAACAAATAAAAATGCAATCAAAAAGTGGGCAGAGGACCTGAAAATATACTTCTTACAAGAATACATGTGAACAGCCAATAGATATATGAAAAGATGTTCAATCTCTCTGGCAATCAGGGAAATGCAAATTAAAACTACAATGTGATACCACCTCAAACCTGTTAGAGTGACCATTATCAACAAGGCAAGCAATAACAAGTGTTAGAGGGGTTGTGGGAAAAAGGGAATCCTCATTCACTACTGGTGAGAATATAGAATGGTATAAACATTATGGAAAACAGTCTGGTGATTCCTCAAAAAATTAAGAATAGAGTTTTCATATGACCCAACATCCTCACTCAAAATCATTTACATGCAAATATATATGTCATGCCAGCATTATTCATGGTGGCCAAGACTTAGAAACAGCCAAAGTGCCCTGCAAGAGAGGAGTGGATAAAGAAGATGTGGTGTATATACACAATGGAGTACCACATGGCCATAAAAGGATGAAATAGCATGATTTATAATAACATGGATGGACCTTGGGAACATTATGTGAAGTAAAATAAGTCAGTCAGGAAAAACTAAGAATCACATGTTTTCACTCATGTGTGGAATATAAAACTGAAACTTATGAACACAAATAACAATGTGGTGGTTGTCAGAGGAAGGAGTGTGGGGGGAGAAAAGGTTCCTAATATGAGGTGACAGAAAAAGATTTGACTTAGGGTGGTGGGCACATGGCCCTATATACAGATTTTGTAAATTAGTAATCCACACATGAAACCTATATGATCATGACGACTAATGTCACTCTAATAAAATTTAATTAAAAAAAGAAAACACATTGAAATGAATACACAGCAGATTAGGGGAAGCTGAGGATCAGAATAGTGAATTAATTAGAAGACAGGGTTAAAAAAAATCACTCAATTAGAGAGAAAAAAAGCAATTAAAAGCCAGAAAGACAGCTTAAGGGATCTGTGGTACAACTTGAAACCTAATAATATAAGAATAGCATGTGCGCCAGAAGAGGCAGAAATGGGGGAAGGGATGGAGAATGAGCTTGCAGAAATAATGGCAGAAAATTTCTCTACCCTGGTAAAGGAAAAAAGACACACAAGTTCAGGAGGCAAATAGAACCCTAAGCAAGAACCCAAAGAGGCCCAACGCAGACACATAATACTTAAAATGCCCAAAATCAAAAATTAAAGACAGAGACAATCCTAAAAGCAGTAAGAGAAAAGCAAACTTACCTACTAAGGATCACCATAAGGTTGACATCTGATTTCTCATAAGAAACTTTATAGCCCAGAAGGTAAAAGCATGAAGTACTCAAGATAATGGAAACCAAGGATCTGAAACCAGGTTACTATATCCAGCAAGGCTATCCTTCAAAATAGATGGTCAAATTAAGAGCTTCCTGGACAAAAAGAGGCTAACGGAGTTCATCACCACCAAGCAAGCATAACAAGAACTGTTTAAGGATGCTGTAATGAAAAGTAGAAACAGAGAGAAAAACCTAGGCATACCGAATTTAAAAAGCACTAAATAAATAACTCTCAATAATATCCCTAAACGTAAATTGATTAAATGCTCCAATCAAAAGGCACAGGGTAGCTGAATGGATACTAAAATGTGACACAATTATATGCTGTCTACAAGAAACCCACCTCAGAACAAAAGACACACACGGGATGAGAATGAAGGGATGGAGAAAAAGAAGTTTCCATGCAAATGGAAAAGAACAACAACAAAAAACTAAAGTAGCAATACTCATATCCAACAAAATAGACTTTAAAATAAAGGCCATCACAAAAGACAGCAAAGGTCACTACATAATACTGAAGGGATTGATCCATAGTACATACATATATTTATATAGCATATAAATATATAGTACATAAATTTTTTTCATATATATGAAACTTCTAGAGGATTTTAGAGGAGAGATCAATAACAGTACAATTATAGTAGGGGACCTTAACAGTCTGCTGACTTCACTGGATAGATCTTCCAGACAAAAACTTAGCAGGAAACAGTAACTCTAAAGGACACATTAGATTAGGTGGTTTTAATTAAAATTTATAGTGCACATGGATCATTCACAAAGACAGACCATTTGTTAAGACACAATATAAGTCTGTACAAGCTCAAGAAGATTGAAATTATATCAAGCATCTTCTCAGATCACAGTGGAATGAATGAAATTAGAAATCAACCATAGTAAAAACATTTAAACACATGGATGGTGAATAGCATGCTATTAAGCAATAAATGGGTTACCAATGAGATCAAGAAAGAAAACAAAACTTTCTGGAAATAAATGAAGACTAAAACAAAACATGCCACAATTTCTGAAATATAACAAAAGTAGTCCTGAGAGGGAAGTTCATAGCACTATAAGCATACCTCAAGAAACAACAAAAATCAGAAATAAATTATTTAACCCTGGAACTTAAAGAGCTAGAAAGAACAAGAAAAGCCAAAAGTAAGTAGAGGAAGAAAATAATAAAGATTAGGGCAGAAATAAATAACATAGAGACTAAGTAATGATAATGATAATACAAAAAAAAATCAACAAAACCAAGAGCTGGTTCTTTGAAAGGATACACAAAATTGATAAACTGTTAACCAGACCCACCAAGAAGCAGAGAGAACCAAAATAAATAAAATCAGAAATGAAAGTGGAGAAGTGGACACTGACACCACAGAAATATGAAGAATTATAAGAAAATACTATGAAAAATTGTATGCCAAAAAGCTGGACCATGTAGATGAAGTGGACAAATTTCTAGAACAATGCAAACTCCCAAAACTGAATCAGGAGGAATCAGAAAACCTAAATAGGCCGATAAAAACTGATAATACAGAGGCAGTCAAAAAACTCCCAGCAAACAAAAGCCCAAGTTCGATGGCTTTGCAGGGGAGTTTTATCAAACATTCAAAGAAGAACTAATACCTATACTCAAACTATTTCAGAAAATCCAAGAGGAAGGAACATTTCCAAACTATTTTTTATGAGATCAGCATTATCCTAACTACAAAACCAGACAAAGACATTAGAAAGAAAGAAAATTACAGGGCAATATCCCTGATAAACATATATGATAAAATTCTCAACACAATATTAGCAAATCGGATCAATTAATTTATTAAAAAGATCATACACCATGACCAAGTAGGATTTATTCAAGTTTTGCAAGGCTGGTACAATATTTCCAAATCAATAAACATGATATACTGCATAAACAAATTGAAAGGCAAAAATCACATGATCATATTAATAGATGCAGGAAAAGCATTTTTGATAAAAACTTTCAGCAAAGTGGGAATAGAGGGAGCATATCTATCATGATAATGGCTCTGCATGACAAACTTACATACAACCAACATCATCTTCAATGGGCAAAAACAAAGCATTTCCCTAAGAACAGGAACAAGACAAGGATGTCCGCTTTCACCAATCTTATACATCATAGTATTAGAGGTCCCAGCCACAGTGATCCAATAAGAAGAAATAAAAAGCATTGAAATTGGAAAGGGGGAAGTGAAACTCTCGTTATTTGCAGATGACATAATATTGTACATAGAAAAACCTAAAGACTTCACCAAAACACTACTAAATTTAATAAATGAATTTGGCAATGTAGCAGAATACAAAGTCAACACCCAAAAATCAATAGTTTTTTATATACCCTAGTCACAGCCCCTAGTCACAGAAATAGAAAATAAAACAAAAAATTCCACTTACCATTGCAAAAAAAATTAAGATACTTAGGAATAAACTTAACCAAGGAGATCTATACTCATAAAACTACAGGACATTGAAAAAGAGATGGAAGAAGATATAAGCAAGTGGAAGAATATACCATGGATTAGTAGAATCAGCATCATTAAAAAAGTCCATACTACCAAAGGCATTCTACAGATTCAATGCAGTTCCTGTTAAAATACCAATGGCGTATTTCACAGATCTGGAACAAACACTACAGAAACTTATATGGACTCAAGATCCCGAATAGCGACAGCAATTTTGAGAAAGAAAAACTAAGTTGGAGGAATCACAATACCTGATTTCAAGTTATACTACAAAGCCACCATAATCAAAACAGCCTGGTGCTGGCACAAGTACAGGCATATAGGTCAATGGAAGAGAATAGAGAATCCAGAAAACAACTCAAGCCATTACACCCACTTAATATTTAACGAAGGAGGCAAAAGCATACAATGGAGTCAAGATAGTCTCTTTTCCCAAGAGAGTCTCTTGGGAAAATTGGATAGATACATGAAAAAAAATTAAACTAGACCAACAACTTACATCATATATATGAATAAACTCAAAATGGATAAAAGACTTAAATATAAGTCATGAAACCACAAAAATCCTGGAAGAGACCATAGGTAGCAAAATCTCAGACATCTCTCATAACAATATGTTTACAGATACATATCCTAAGGCAGAGGAAACTAATGAGGAAATGCATAGATGGGACTATCTATATATATGAAAGCTTAAGCAACCATCTGACCACCCAACCAGTAGCTATGATGCACAATGACCACCAGGGGACAAACTTTCCGACTGGTAGGTATGATCCTACTGACTGTCAGGGGGCAGATGCTTAAAGCAGGAACTGCCAAGCTGCAGTGGCTTGGAAGCTGCTTCAGGTGACCCACCCAGAACTAGAGAGGAGGGAGGCCAATTCCAGGGTGCGTCACCCAAGAACTGCCCTCTCACAACCCAGAAACCGTTGGGGGATGTCAGAGAGCTTGTTTTGGCCCTATCCTCAGGCCAGGCCAAGGGACCCTCCTGGCACATTAATCCATGCACCAGGCCTCTAGTCTCAAAATAAAAAGCTTCTGCACAGCAAAAGATACCATTAACAAAACAAGAAGAGAGCCGATGGTATGGGAGAACATCCTATCTTATAAAAGAGAAACATGTAAATTGACTGTACCTTTGTTACACTACCAGCCAATAGGAGCAATATGCAAATTAACCCCCAACCAAGATGGCAGGCTGGCCATGGCAGCACTGGGGCAGTGGGTTCCGGATCGCAGCCCCCAAACCCAGCAGGGAGGCTAGCCCCCGCTGCTCAAAGGCTGGCCATAGAGGAGTGGGGATGGGGATGGAGGAGTGTTTTGAAGACAAAACCTGAAGGCCTGGCAACCAGCAGCCCCAAGGCCTGAGGCGCTTGGGTTACTGAGGGCCAAGGGTTGGGGAAGCAGAGACACAAACACGCAGGAAACCTGTGGAAAGGGAGATAAACTATCATAACTTTATCACCCTTTCCACAAGTTGGGAAAACTGTCCCTGTTATATTAGTGCTGTGGTCAACAACTTTCTACAAATACAGGGTATTGTTATGACCACTCCCAGGAAGGTCTGGTCAGAATACCGTCTCCAGGGAATAATGCTACTGTGGCAAATCATCCAAGAGAGGAAACAAGCTTTTGTTGGGTTTATTCTGAAGGTCAGAGAACATGCCACCTCAACATATGCTGTGTTGTTATATTGATGATCTTGAGCTGTAGATGCTTAAAAAACAGCAAATGCACATGGAGGATTTCCCTGAAGTCTCCTAATCTCCCTAAAATCAGACCCCCCTAAAGGATTTTAAATGTCAAAGGTCCCCTTGATGGGAGAAGTGTCATCAGGCAGAGAAGACTGACTCCTGTCACAAGACAAGAGATTAGAAGTTAAATCACACCCAAACTTTGTTACAAACTATTTCCCCCACCCCATTTGTCTTTCCTAAATATCATTTACTCTCTTCTAAGAGGCATATATCTCCTGTCACCTTTCCCTAGGAAGAAGGTATTTAAATCTGCATTCTAAGCCACCTTGGGGAGTTGCTCATTTTTCCCTGGGATCTCCCACATATACACAAGATACACATGTTAATGAACTTTTGTTTTTCTCTTGGTGATCTGTCTTTCATTACAAAGGCCTCCACTAAGAACTCAGAAAAGTAGAGGAAAGCTATTTTTCCTCTTCCATAATTCTATCTTGGGAAATAAATTCTCCAGCTGAACAATGAGGTTGGCTCAAGTACCAAGCAGTCCCAGCTGACAGGAGAGAAACTTCTAGGGAAAAATCAATGATATTGATATCAAAATGGGATGGAGAGCACATCCATGGTTGCTGATGGGAGTTTAAAGTGGTTCAACATTTTTGGAGGATGAATTTGGCAATAGAAATGTTGAAGGCACATCCAAGAGTCTTCTAGGAATCACATCTGCTGAGATAAAGCACAAGCACTTAAGCCCTGGTCAGAACCCAGGATGCTACTGCAGGATCCCCTTACATGATGGGAAAATCTAGGAACAACCAGCATTTTTAGGACAAGGTGGCATTTATACTAATAAGAGGGTAATATGCTAATTAGACTGGACATCTTCAACACAACCTTTTGGATGTCCTTCCAGACATCCTTCCCAAAAAAGCAATGTTGGCGGGGTCAAGGCAGAGGAGGTTAGAGGCAATCAAGCAGCCAGGGAGAGCAGTTGGGGTACCAGACTAGCAGTGGAGAGAAGTTAAGGCAAATGGGCTGTCAATGAAGAGCAGTTAGAGGGATCAGGCTGGGAGGCAAGTGTATGGTTAGGAGCCAGAGGTCCCAGATTGGAGAGAGTGTAGGCAAAGCTGAAGAGACCCCATTTTTATACACGAATTTTGTGTACCAGGCCTCTAGTATTTATATATTTTGTAATCACACATCTTTTAAAGGGTTAATATCCAAAATATATATGAAACTCATGTAACTTAACAAAAGAAAGACAAAAAACCCAATTAAAAATAGTTAAAGGGCCTAAATAGACACTTCTCCAAAGAGCACATATAGATGGCCAAGAAACATATAAAAACACTAGAGGCCCTGTGCATGAAATTGGTACACAGGGGTGGGGGAATGAAAAGGAGGAGTGTCCCTCAGCCCAGCCTACACCCTCTTCAATCTGGGACCCCTTGAGGATGTCCCACTGCCCTACCAGGATCAGCCTAAATGGGCAGTCAGACTTTCCTCTCACAATCCATGACTGCTGGCTTCCAACTGCTTGCCTTCATGATTGCCCCTAACCACTTCTGCCTGTCAGCCTGACACTCCACTAACCACTCCCTTGCCAGCCTGATTGATGCCTAATTGCTCCCCTGCCAGGCTGTTTGCTCCTAACTGCCCTCCCTTACAGGCCTGAGTCCCCCTGCCCCGAATTGTCCTTTTCTGTAGGCCTGGTCACCCTTAACTTTCCTCCTCTGCCAGCCTGGTCACCCCTAACTGCCTCCCCCTACAGGCTTGTGCCCCCAACTGCCCTCCTTTGCAGGCCTGGTCCCTCCCAACTGCCCTACCCTGCTGGCCATATTGTGGTGACCATCTTGTGTCCACATGGAGGCAGGATCTTTTGACCAAATGGGGGAAGCCATCTTGTGTGTTGGAGTGATGGTCAATCTGCATATTACTCTTTTATTAGATAGGATGATCAAATTCATTAATCATCTGAGAAATGCAAATCAAAAGGACAATGAGGTAGCGTATCATATCCGTCAGAATGGGTATCATCAATAAATCAACAAATGACAAGGACTGGCCAGAACGTAGCGAAAAAGGAACCCTAGAAAACTGATGATGGGAATGCAGACTGGTGCAGCCATTATAGAAAATAATATGGAGTTTTATCAAAAATTAAATATAGAACTTCCATTTTACCTAGTGACCCTACTTCCTGGAATATATCCTAAGACACCCAAAGCACTAATCAGAAAGAATCTATTCACCCCCATATTCATAGCAGTACAATTTACAAAAGCTAAGATCTAGAAATAGCCCAAGTCCTATCAGTAGATGTTTGGATTAAAAAGCTGTGGTACTTTTATAGTATGAAATACTATGCAGTAGTAAAAAAAGAAAAATCCCTTTCTCTTTGAGGCAGTATGGAGGGACCTGGAGAGTATCATTTTAAGTGAAATAAGTCAGTCAGAAAAAGACAAGTATCACATGAGCGCACTCATATGTAGAATCTAAGTAACAAAATAAACTGATGAACGGAGTGGATACAGAGACATGGAAGCATGGAACAGAGTGTGGAATCTCAGAGGGAAGGCAGAGGAGGTTGGGTGGGTGGGAGGTAATCAACCAAAGACCTTGTATGCATATATGCATAACCCATAGACACAGACAATAGGATGGAGAAGGCCTGAGGCAGTGGGGTTAAGACAGGAGCAGGATGGAGGGGAGTAAATGGGGAAAAATGGAACATATGTAGTACTTTTAACAATAAAGAATCATACTATCTAATAAAAAGGTAATATGCAAATTAACTATCACTCTGCAACAAATATAGTAGCGCCCATAGCCACAAATATGGCAGTGCCCATAACCACAAAGATGGCAGCCTTGGCCAGTGCCATGGAGCTGGCGGAGGCTTGGTTTCCTTCAATGCCTGGCAACGAAGGGAACCAAGCCTCCTGCAAGTCCAGATCGGCCACTGAGGGAGACATCCAGGGAGTGAGCGAGGTTCCCTGTCTGGGCGTTCCAAATCCGCCATTTGTTCCTTTCACCACTGATTCCCCTCCTTGCAGGTATCCTCCCGGCAAAAGCCATTCTGTGCAAATATGTCATGTCCTAATGGGTAAATCCTAAACTGAATAAGTGTTACCTCTGGGCAACCTAACTCCCATTAGAAAAAGGACCTGAGAGGAGAGATTTAGGAATCACGAAGCCATAGTGACCTCCTCAGTCTCCAGAACTGCTGTCAAACACAGGCAGTCTGAGACCCTCCCAAACCCCACCTGAGCTAAACCTGAGAACCAAGATATTTTCAAGGCACAAAGTTGATGGGGCTAAGGGGACAGGGGAGCAAAGCAAGCAGAACAGCCAACTCAGCTAATGATGCAGGAGCCTAAGATAAAGCAGAGGAATGTCCTGGCCACTGATGCTCTCCCACAGACGTGGGGCCCACGCCCAATTAGGGGGAGGGGTTGTGTATGTGCAGAATTTAAGGCCACCAGTAGGAGGGAAAGTCAAAGCATTCCTAAGATTTTTTTGTTCATGTCCCATAGTCAAGAAGCAGACTCAGAGTCAAGAAGCAAAGTCTTACCTCAGCCCTGAGGTGTTTAAATTATCTAAAAATAGCAGTTCCATCCCCAAGTCCACTGCCATGTTTGCCAAGGACAGGAGACAGGTAGAGGACTTTCGAAGCAGCCCTATAACCTCGGGAGTGACAGTGGTTCTGGAGAGGGAGAGACTACAGCACTCACTTTTGGTGTCCAAAGAGCTAGCATCACAAATCTTGGCCTATCCGGAAGCACAGTGCTGCTGTAAGTTGCTGGCTCTGCCTTCTCCAGCATGGAGAGGAAAGGTGGATACAATGGCTCCAGTGGTCCAAATCCTGTCGTTGTCTCCATTACCTAGCCTCTGCACCCTCCAGGAGAGCCTCAGTACCAGTACAGAAGAGGCTTTGGAGAGGGTAACGGTAAGGAGAATGCTTCTGACTCTGGATACCCAGTTGAAACCACTGTCAAGAGCCTTTCTAGAGCTGGCAGGAAAACACAGCAATGAGGGAAGAATAATATCTCAAAACAAAGCAGTTGGTGTTTTTTTTTGTTTTCTTTCTCGTCAGCAAAATGTGAATAATACCTAAACCACATACTTTGCAAGAATTAATAAAATTCCACAAATTGTGTAACAGCCAGGCTGAAGTGGATAGGTTGGTTGAGCATGAGCATGGTCCTATGCATGGAAAGGTTGCAAGTTCAATTCTAGGTCAGGGATCATATCTGGCACGTACCTGGGTTTCAAGTTGGATCCCTGGTCAGGGCTCCCAAGGAAGGCAATTGAAGGGAGGTTTCTTATATTGATGTTTCTCTCTATATATATCCCTCTCCCTTCCACTCTCTCTAAAAATCAATGAAAAAAATTAATTAATGCCATATCTACAAATGTGGGTAATCTAAAAAGAAAAAAAAAAAAGAAGTATGGGGGAGGCCCGAACCTGTTTGGCTCAGTGGAGAGAGCATTGGCCTGCAGACTGAAGGGTCCCAGGTTCAATTTGGTCAAAGGCATGTAACTTTGTTGTGGGCACATCCCCAATTGGGAGTGTGCAGGAGGCAGCTGATTGTGTCTAACTCTATTCTTCTTCCTTCCTCTCTGTGAAAAAAAAATCAATAAGATATATTTAGGGGAAAATAACAGGGTAAAAGAGGTTGAATATGTACTGTATAATTTAAAGTGTGCAAAATAATATAACTTTTTAGGGGCATATATGTTATTTATACTAATAAATGGGTAATATGCTAATTAGACCAGACATCTTTTGGACATCCATCCAGATGTCCTTCTGGACAAAGTTACGGTGGTCAGGGCTGAGGCACAGCCAATTAGGGGCAATCAGGCCATAGGGGAGGGCACTTAGGGGCAATTAACTAGACTGGCAGGGAAGAGCACTTAGGGATGACCAGGTCAGCAGGGGAGCCATTAAACATTGATCAGGCTGGCAGGGGAGTGGTTAGGGGTGATCAGACTGGCAGGCAGGCAAGCAGTTGGGAGCTAGCAGTCCTGGATTGGAAGAGGGATGTCCCAAATTGGAGAGAGTTCAGGTTGGGCTGAGGGACACACACCCTGTGCACAGATTTTGTACACTGAGCCTCTAGTTTAAAAAATAAAATTAGAGATGAAAAATTTAATTCTTCAAATTATATTCAAATGAAACATGGAAGAGGGAGTAGAACATCAATTGACTTTCTCATATCAGGTCTCATATTTTTATAATATGAGAAAATTAATACAATACTTATTACCAGATTTCAGGGACAAAGGTATTTTGTAGCTGGAGTGGTCACTTTTGGCTAAAAGAGAAGATTCCATTGTAGAAGAAAATTTAGAGACAATAAATACATAGTTAGAATGGTGAGGCCTCATCTCAGACAGAAGTCTGGAGGCAATGACTGTAGATGTTTTGATTAGATCATAGGCAACACAGTAGAATGGATAAAAGCATGAGCTTTAGAGTCAGAAATGTATATAGCGGATCCTCATTCTACTACCGCTGAGTTGAGTACCCTACAGCATATTTTGTTGTTGTTGTTGTTGTTAACATGTTTGCGTTATGAAGGCAATTAAGGGATAAAAGTCTGCACAATTATTTCCTTAATGCTTGGCGCATTATGGGCCTTTATCAAATGACAGTTATGTGGAGTTAGATAATGTACAAATGCTTAAGTGATGATCATGTTTGAAGAAAGTGCAGATAAATTTTGTAGACTATTAGAGGCCTGGTGTACAAAATTAATGCATTTGGGGTTAAGGATCTCTCAGCCCAGCCTGAGCCCTTCCACAGTTCAGGAGCCCTTGGGGGATATCTGACTGATGGCTTAGGCCTGCTCCCTGTGTGAAGCAAGCTTAAGCCATCAATCAGTCATCCTTAGTGTTGCCTTGGAGGCGGGAGAGGCTCCCATCAGTGTCGCTGTGTTTGCCAGCTATGAGCCTGGCTTCTGGCTGAGTGGTGCTCCCCCTGTGGGAGTGCATTGACCACCAGGGGGCAGCTCCTGCATTGAATGTCTGCCTCCTAAGTCAGTGTGCATCATAGTGACTGGTCACTCAACCACTGGGCTGAAACTGGTTCTCTGACATCCCCTGAGGGATCCCAGTTTTCGAGAGGGTGCAGACCAGGCCAAGGGACTTCATCAGTGCATGATCAAGGCAAGAGAGAGATGTGAGTGGGTGGCCAGCTGAGGAGAGACCACAGGAGAGCTCTAGGGAGTATCTGGCCCTTCTCGCTTAGTAATGATTGGCGATTTCCCAACAGCAAGATAATCTACCAGTTGAAGCATCTGCCCCCTGGTGGTCAGTGAGCATCATAGTAACTGGTCAACTGTTTGCTCCCTGGTGGTCAGGGTACAACATAATGAGTGGTTGAGCAGCCTTAGCGTATCATTAGCATATTATGATTTGATTGGTTGAATGGATGACCAGAGGACCAGATGACTGGTACTTAGCATATTAGGCTTTTATTATATAGGATATTTTGAGTCTTTGAAAACTTTGAGAAAACAACAAAAAAAACTTCTGTTTAGTGAGGATTTCTTCAGCAAAGGTAGAGATGCACATAATATGGAGAAAACCAAATGGTGGCATAGGTAAACACCTAGGCTTTTGCCCCACACTACAATTATGAGAATAGAATGGAAGGAAAGAATGGACATTGTCCAGAATCACGGAAAGGTTGGCTGGCTGGAAGATCTGAAATTGGAGGCTCATAGAAGTGCACACAGATAATCAGAGTCTCTGCAAAGCCCAAGTAAGGTGGAGACTCACACTTGCGAAGACGGGGTGTCTGAACCTGGCAGGGGTCCTCTGGAGGAAGGACACAAAAGCTCCAGGCTGCACTGAACCCAGTTCAGTTTGCACTCAAAACCCAGAGGAACCAGGCCCTTACGGGGAGAACCTGGATTGCTGGTGGAATCCCAGGGGAAGAGCCAGAGGTGGACCTCCAGGGACTTGCACACAAGTGCGTGCAGAGGGAATAAATGGGTTGCTGGCTGAGTCTGTTAGGAGAAAGGAGCTCCAGCCAGAGGCGGAACTCCGGGGGGGGGGGGCATACAAGTACTCATGGTGAGGGCATTCTGTTGACTGTGTGGCTGGCGTCTGGTGGAAGAGAAAATAAGTTCCAATTGTACTGAACCCAGGTGCCAGGTGAAAATCTGAGATTCCAAATTGATTGGGGACTGGACATTTTGGCAGGCAAATCGCGAGGGCACCTTTCTCACAGAGGTGCCTGCTGCGATTGCCTGCAGAGGCTAGGACCCAGGGACCTCATGGGTGGGGCTGACTGGAAGCCAAGGCTGTTGGTTCCACCCTGAAACTCCGCTCCACCAAGAAACTCCTCCCTATCTAAAGTGAGCACAGAGACTTTGGCAAATTGGCAAGTCCAGGAGCATAAGGCTGTCTCCTAGAGTAGACACAGCTGATCCTCACAGTCAGTTGGCCTGGAGGTCAATTCCTCCCAGTGATACCAACAACAAACAAGACTTATCTGAAACAGGCATGTATACACAGTCCACAAAAGGGTGCACCAAGAGTGTATGCCTCAGGTAACAGGGGAGGCCAAGACACCTAGCACATAAAGCTACCCAACCAACTCAGGGAAGCAGTGAAAATGGGGAGAGAGAAAAAAAGATCACAGACAAAAGAAATGGAGTAAAACAAACGACTGGATATAGAGTTCAAAACCACAGGGATAAGGTATTTCAAGAGGCTCCTAGAAAAAGCCGATAAGCTCAGCAAGAACCTCGAGGATATGAACATCCCTCAATGAGATGAACGAGATCCATGTGGATATGAAAAAGGACCAACTAGAAACTAAACATACACTGACTGAAATAAAAAATATTTTACAGAAACCCAACAGCAGACTAGAGGAACGCAAGAATCAAGTCAAAGATTTGAAATACCAAGAGGCCAAAAACACTCAACCAAAAAAGAAAAAAGAAAAAAGAATCCAAAAATTTAAGGATAGTGTAAGAAAGCCTCTGGGACAACTTCAAACATACCAACATCAGAATTATGGGGGTGCCAGAAGAAGAGAGAGAGCAAGATACGGAAAACATATTTGAAGAAATAATGACTGAAAACTTCTCCCACCTGGTGAAAGAAATAGACTTACAAGTCCAAGAAGCAAACAGAACCCCACGCAAAAGGAATCCAAAGAAGACCACACCGAGACACATCATAATTAAAATGCCAAGAGCAAAGGACAAAGAGAGAATGTTAAAAGAAGCAAGAGAAAAACACTTAATTACCCACAAGGGAACACCCATATGCTTGTCAGCTGACTTCTCAATAGAAACTATGCAGGCAAGATGGGAGTGGCAAGAAATTTTCAAAGTGATGAATAGCAAGCACCTACAATCAAGATTACTCTATCCAGCAAAGCTATCATTCAGAATTGAAGGTCAATAAAGAGCTTCATAGATAAGAAGAAGCTAAAGGAGTTCATCAACACCAAACCAGTATTATATGAAATGCTGAAAGGTATTCTTTAAGAAGAAGAAAAAAGAGAAAAAGGTGTCTGCTTCGAACTAGAGCATGGATGGAACTGGAGAACATTATGCTAAGTGAAATAAGCCAGTCAAAGATAAGTATCACATGAACTCACTCATTTATGGAATACAATGAACAGCATAAACTGATGAACAAAAACAGATCCAGAGACAGAAAAACATTGACTGTCAAACCTCAGAGGGATGGTAGGGAAGAGCGGGAGTAAGGAGAAGAGATCAACCAAAGGACTTTTATGCATGCATATAAGCCTAATCAATGGACACAGATACCAGAGGGGTGGGAGCATATGTGGTGACGGGAGGAGAAGGGGATTGGAAGGGGTAACGGGTGATGAGGACACATATGTAATACCTTAATCAATAAAGAAATTAAAAACAGATGTACATAATATGAAGACTGAGGAGAGTTCCTAAGTACAGGGCACAAGTTGCTACTTACATAATCATCCAAATAAAATTTTAGTATGAACTTTGGACACCACTTTGCAACAGCCATGGTGGCTACCTAAGCAAAAGGTAAATGGACTGAATTAATGATAGCAGAAAGAGTTTGGACACAAATTGTAACCTGTGATCCAGGATTGTAAACGAAACTCAGAGTTGAGAACGGAATGTCCTTCTCCAGCCATAGTGAAACTCACAGGGACGCAGCCAGACGGCGACACCAGAGGGCTCTGCCTCCCGGAGGCGGCTTTCGCCAATATATTTTACTGGGCGGTGACTAAAGCACTCTGGACGTGTGGGGCGGTCATTGTCGTGCTCTGTTGAAGAGGAAAGAGAGAATAGAATTTTGAGTTACTGGGAGAGAAATTGGAAGTTAAGAGTAGTCAGAGGTGACCACAATGCCCACTCTGTTGATTGTTTTCTTCTTTGTATATTATTATACCATAGGATGGTCTGCATAACCACACGATATTTGGGTTTTACTAGTTACCCTGATGCAAAGAGTCTGCAATTTTACCAAAAGAATATCCTCATTATTCTATTGTACACATTTTGAATGGATTTTAAACTACCATAAGTCATGATTTAGATAGGAAAGTGATTTACATCTTTATGAGGTTAAAGACTCTTAGGAGAGTACCAATGTCATTGGAAAAAATGCAAAACTTGTAAATTACCTGAATTATAAAAATAATGCCTAAAGGTTATAGAAAAAAAGCTACTATGTTTTCATTAGCACACATGGATGCAGAAAGGGAACAAAGCTATAGAAAAAAAATCAGTTAACTCATAAAAATCCAGACAAGAAGTTAAAAGTAAACATTTATCATTACCATACATTCTTTTTTAAAAATATATTTTACTGATTTTTCACATAAAGGAAGGAAGAGTTGATAGAGAGTTAGGAACATCGATGAGAGAGAAACACTGATCAGCTGCCTCCTGCATACCTCCTACTGGGGATGTGCCTGCAACCAAGGTACATGCCCTTGACCGGGATTGAACCTGAGCCCTTTCAGTCTGCAGGCTGGCGTTCTATCCACTGAGCCAAACTGGTTAGGGCTACCATACATCCTTTATTTTAAAAAATCACAACTTTCTTTGTACAAAAATCTTATTTTAAAATTACATCACTCAATCTGTTTTTGCCACATATTTCTCTTGGCAATATCACAGTAGGGTTGTAACCACTTAGCACCAGAAAAGCTGGCATTGCATCCACACTTGAAACAAACTTTGGTTCCATCTCTGAAGGTTAGAGTTTTTGAGCATACCTCTTAATTTGAGGCCCAGCTAACTCAGTCCACAAGCAATATGGGTCACATTTTAGTTAGGGAAAGGAGATAAATGGTTCTAAGCATGTCAAACTCATCAGAACTCAGGCCACTGCAGACCACAGCTTGACACCTGCGAACTGCAAGTGCAGCTGATTAATGGGCTGTCACCTTAGTTGTTGACTAGTGAATTATTTATACTTATAAGCCACTAAATAATTTAAAGCTGATATCTTAAATTACAGCTGAGAATGACAAGGAGATGGTGATCTAAAATTCCAACTGGGGAGATCAATGCCCTTGTTCTTAGGGTGCTTTAGAAAACAATTTTTGCTGACTGTTCTAAAAAAAAGATGAAAAATGAAAAGTAGGCGAATGTGGTATAACATCTTAGAGAGAGTGAAATGCTTCAGCCATCAGAGAGAATGTTGCTTTAAACAAAACAAATATTCTACAACTCTGAAGGATGCTAAAATTTCATAGGAAATAAAAACATTTGGCTCCAAAATTTAATCACAGAATCTAGATGCACTGCATGTTTTAAACTGCCTCAAAGGAGTTTACCACGCTCTGTGATCACAGAAGATCTGGATGAACCACTAGTTTCACCTGTGACTCTGGATTATATTTTGTTTTTTTTTTATAGTACAACAGAGGGGGCTTAGAACAAGTTATCAATTAGCATCACACAAGGCAGAGTAGGTCTGCAAAGCGAGAAAAGTCTAGACACTGGACATTAAGAAGAGCAAAAGGAAGGGAAGGTTGAGAAGAAAAAAAGTTCAGAAAAATAGTATCTTATGAATGTCACAAAGAAATTTCAAAACAACCAAATAAATTGTGGAAAGAAATACCTTAATTCCATTTTTTATTTATACTTCAATAAAATATTGACATATATTTAAATAAATTGATTTTCAATTGCTAAACATGGTTGTCTGTAATTCAAGAAAACAAAATATATGTGGTGCAGATGAGTGGCAAATAAATATATTATAAGATAGCATTGCAACATTACAGCCAGGGTTTTCCCATTACTATAACTGAGATTTTCATTCTTACTTTTTAGTTGACTGAAATCTCTTTGTGATTTTTTCAGGTAGCTTATACAAAAAACTAGAAATGTTATGAGCTCCCAATTCCTCCCATTGCCATCTTTATTTCCACATTTCCTCTCACATTAGCATTTAGAGTTATATTCTTTTTTTATTAATGCGGTGTCATTGTAAAACACCTATTTGCAATGACTTTTCAATAATGAACTTCTGTCAAGGTATTGGCCTGCTCTGAAATTACAAGTAGCTTGCTTTCATCTTACACTTTTTACAAAAAGCCTTTAACAATAATTGCCTAAAACTGGATAGGTCCAATTTCCCAAAGACTAGTTGTTTTCCCAAAAGAAAGAAAAAAACAGTGCTTAAGTTCCACTCATTTATTATACTGCAATAGTAACTAAAGAAAATGTATGAGTGGACCTTGGTGCTACACAGAGCCTAGGGATGTGCCCCACTATTTTCTATTAATAGTGTCTGAGTCTATTTGGAAGGAGAAAACTGCCTGCCTCATCCTTGACTGCACCAACAATGTTCAATGTTACCTTCTTGCTTCAGGGAACAGCTGTGTTTTCTGTGTCCTACAATAAAATGGTGATTTGGCAAACCTGTTCTTGATGCTTTATTTACTCTTCTCAGCATTTTGAATAAACACCTACTGTCATTTTGAATAAGAACAGGGTGAAATTTTGGAGTGACAAAGTTCTAAACAAGTTAATCTCCACTCTCTGGATTTCATAGAATTGCTTAGTGACATAATTATACTCGGTTTCTGAAATTAAATATAATCACCTCCATCCTTGGAAAGGTTAGTAGACGCAAACAGCAGCAAGTGCCTGGGTAGGCTTCTAAACTTGGGAGACCAATGTCAAATAACTTGGCTTAATGCTGCTACGTATACATAATATTTCAACATTTACTATTTTAATATTATTCTTGCCATGTATATGGTAGCTCCAAAATTTATTTATTCAAACTAGACTACTACCATGAATTCTAGAGTTATATAAAAACCTATTTATTTGACCAATCCTAACGTTGTTGACAGATGAGTACCTAAAACCTTGCATATGTAAACAAAACCCTTAATAAACTTCTAGTCTGCCTGACTTCCTTCAATTTTTCACTATCTCAATTAATGGACTACTGTTCAGTCAGTTCTTCAGATACCAAATTGGATCCTCTTTCATCACTCTATTTTTTCTCAAACTTTAAAATATATCTAAGTATACCAAAACCGGTTTGGCTCAGTGGATAGAGCGTCGGCCTGCGGACTGGAAGGTCCCAAGTTCGATTCCGGTCAAGGGCATGTACCTTGGCTGCAGGCACAAACCCAGTAGGGAGTGTGCAAGAGACAGCTGATCAATGTTTCTCTCTCATCGATGTTTCTGACTTTCCCTCTCCTTTCCTCTCTGTAAAAAATCAATAAAATATATATAAAAAAATCAATAAAATATAAAATATATCTAAGTAATCTGTTTTTTGTTTGTTTGCTTGCTTTTTTTGTGTGTGTGTGAGGGCAATATTTTTTATGGCAGAATGCTATATATAATATCCCCAAATATCATTAAAAATAAATTCCAAAAACAAAAAACAGCTTTCTGGACCACACAAAATGGCCCAGGCCTGCTTCTTCCTGCCCACCCCCATATAATTACATCTATAAATACTTGAAATAATACAAGAGATAGTCAAAGGACAAAGCTAAAAGGACAGAAGAACTGGCATAGAGAGCAAACCTGGGAGGATTGAAGTTCCTCTGCTCAACGGAGAAGCAACTCAGACTTGCCATTGCTTGACACCTCACCTGGCAAAAAAAGGGAGCACAGGCTGGCTCATTCCTCCCTTAGATTGAACTGAGGTCCCCCTGACAACATCAGAGAAGCTGACATCCAACAGCAAGGGCAGAAGATGCCCCTTCCCTCAGAGAAAAAGACAGGATAAAGAGAAGTGCTTAAAGAATATTGAGAGAAATAGTCATTGGACCCTCCCAAATTTGATGAAAAACACATACAAATTCAAGAAACAAATCCCTAGAAGTTAAATTCAAAGACATTCAGACCAAGATACACAATCATAAATTGTCAGAAACTAAGGACAAGTAAAAAAAAAATCTCAATAATAACCAAAGAAAAATGACTAAGTGCCATAAAAGACTCAATTCTAATGACAGTAAAGTTTTCATTGGAAAGTGTGGAGGCCAAAAAAAAAATGGCATAACACTGTGCTGAAACAACAAGCACACATTTTTAAAGTGCCCATGTAACATTTTGTTAAGGTAGGGCATATCCTGGGCCATAAGTAAACATAAATACATTTAAATATATTGAAATCATATAGAATGAGTTCTCTGGGCATAATGGACTCAAACTAAAAGTCACTAACAGAAATTTCCAAACATGCAGACATTAAACAACACAGTTGTACATAATCTATGGGTAAAAGAGTATGTGCACGAAAAACTATAAATACATACAACTGAATGAAAATCCATGTGTCAAAATATGGGTGTTGTTGCTTGTGCACTGCTGAGAGGAGAATCATATTACTGTGATGGTTAATTTGTGCGTCCATTTGGAGGGTATTTTGGATGAGAGTGACATTTATTTTTTTTATTGTTATTTTTTAGTTTTTATTTTTTTCTTTATTGTTCAGTTTATTAATTACATTGTTTCTCCTTTTTTATCCCCCTATATCTCCCCTCCACCCTGTACCTATTCCACCCTCCACCCTCACCTCCCCCTCCCCAATGTCCTCTCCCATTGTTGAAGATTTTTGTCCAATCTCTTGCTGTACTTCCCACAACCCTTTTCTCCCCAAGAATTGTCAGTCCATTCCGTCTCTATGTCCATGTCTCTGTTATATTCACCAGTCTATCCTGTTCAACAGCCTATCAATTCACCTGAGTTTTATGTTCATTTGTTGATAGATGTGTATTTGTTGTTCATAATTTATATTTTTACCTTTTTCTTCTTCCTCTTCTTAAAGAATATCTTTCAGCATTTCATATAATACTGGTTTGGTGGTGATGAACTCCTTTAGCTTTTTCTTATCTGCAAAGCACTTTATCTGATCCTCAATTCTGAATGAGAGCTTTGCTGGATAGGATAATCTTGGTTGTAGATTCTTGCTATTCATTATTTTGAATATTTCTTGCCACTCATGTCTGGCCTGCATCGTTTCTGTTGAGAAATCTGCTGACAATCGTATGGGTGCTCCCCTGTAGGTAACCAACTGTTTTTCTCTTGCTGCTTTTAATATTCTCTCTTTATCTTTTGCTCTTGGCATTTTAATTATGATATGTCTTGGTGTGGTCCTCTTTAGATTCCTATATTTTGGGGTTCTGTGTACTTCTTGGGCTTTTAAGTCAGTTTCTTTCACCAGGTGGGGAAAGTTTTCAGTCACTATTTCTTCAAGTAGGTTTTCATTAACTTGCTCTCTCTCTTTTTCTGGCACCCCAATAATTCGGATGCTGGCATGCTTGAGGTTGGCCCAGAGGCCCCTTACGCTATCTTCAATTATCTGAATTCTTTTTGTTTCTTGTTTTTCCAGCTGAGTGGATTTTGCTTCTTTGTATTTCAAATTTTTGACTTGGTTCTTGTGGCCCTCTGGACTGCTTTTAGGACTTTGTGTAATATTTTTTTTTTATTTCAGTCTGTGTAAGCTTGATTTCTAGTTGGTCCTTTTTTTATCCATGAGGGTCTGGTTCGTATCCTCAGAGGCCTTGTTCATTTCCTTGAGGGTCTCATTCATTTGCTTGAGATTCTCATTCATTTCCTTGTAATTCTCATTCATTTGCTGGTTGGTCTTGTTTATTTCCTGGTAATTCTCATTAAGTTGATCGGCCTTTTGTAGGAGCCTTTTGAAAAGCCTTATAACCGTGGTTTTGAACTCTATGTCTTGTCGTCTTTTCTCCTCCATTTCTTTCACACCTGATTTCTTTCCATGTCTCTGCATGGTGGCTGCTTTATGTGGTGGATATTCTCAAAGGGACAGTGGCTCAGCCTCCCCAGTTACCTGAGGTGGGTACTCTTACTTCAATCCTTTATGGGTTGTATTCAGTATTTTTTAATTTAAACCCAGTTTGTTGTTGTTAGCCCTAGAAGGGTTTGACCTCCAGGCCAATTGGCTGTGAAGGGAGACTGTGTTCAGGTTGGATGGGCGGAGTCTCTGAGCTGCGCAGGTAGCGTCAGCGTCAGCTGCGTCCTATGCGGCACTCGTGTGCGCGGGTCCCTGTTGGATGGGGATGGCTGCAGACACCACCAAGAGAACGCTGCTAGTCTCTTCCCCTTGCCAAACCACTCCGCCTTTCCCCAAATGTGCCTGCACACCAAAAGTCTAGCCCAGGATTGTAAAATAAATGGTTTCCGGAACCAGGAGCCAAGTTTCCAGGGGGCAAGTCGCGGGTTTGCGCGACCCTTTCGCGGAAACTCGCAGTTCAGGAGCCTCTGCCGTGCCCCGCTTCCAGGATGCGTCCCCCGGACCTCGGCCGGACCTCGCCTGGCGCTGGGGGATCCAGGCAGTGGGACGGACCTTGCCTGGCGCTGGGGGATCCAGGCAGTGGGACAGGTGTTGCTGCTCCAGCCCCAGCCCGCGTGCGCAACCAGGACGGCTCCTAACCTGTTTCCGTCTGAAAGGCTGCGCTTCCACTGCTCCTGATTCTCAGTGTCCCACCTCCACTCCAGTTAGTGGAGTTTTCATTCAGCCAGCTTTCTGGCCATTCTGGGTGCTGTCTGTTCTGCTGTTATGTTGTAGTTCCTAAATTGTTGCGCGGGGCAGAACAATAGGTGTTCACCTATGCCGCCATCTTGGTGTCTCTCTCTCGAGTGACATTTAAATCAGTTAACACTGAAGATGCAGATTGTCCTCTGGCTTGTAAATGGCTCTCATCCAGTTAGTTGAAGGACTGAGAAGAACTAAAAAGACTGGCTTTCCTGAGCAAGAGAAAATTCATCAGAAGACAATCTTAGGACTTCATCTGCACCCTTAGCTCTCTGAGTCATAGGATAAGTAATGATACTTGGGGTGATACCCAATGATCCCAAATGCACCCATATGAAAAAAAAATCCAATTCATAATGACAAAGAATCACAGAAGAGGGCACTGAAAGAAAGTTCTAGGAGTGGAACTCATATTAGACAACACTGGAATACACAGGACAAAAGTGTAGATACAGAAAGCAACTCAAAATGTTGGACATGATGAACAGAACGATATTTCTCCCCCAAAAAATTGAAATGATCAGAGGGGTAAAAGACTTTGAACAGAGAAGCAAAAATATTATGTCAATCAGCCTGAAATTCTTATGCAGCAATCTTCAAGGCATAAAAACTCACCTAGTGTAATCATGGCAACAAAAACAATTTCAAGCAAATTCCAAGTGATAGGTATCCTATCTAATAAAAGAGTAATATGCAAATTTGACTGTACCTTCACCACACCCACAAGCCATACCTATGTCCACCAGCCAATCAGGAGCAAATTATGCAAATAAAATCCAACCAAGATGGCTGCCTCCACTGAGAGCAAGAGGAAGGCTTGGGTTTCCCTGGCAACAGAGGAAGCCAAGCTTTTTGTCTCCCTAGGCCTCCACTCAATGTTGCAAAGTTTCAATTATAAAAGATACAGAAATGGTGGCAGCCCCTGAGCTGGGGAGAACAGAGGCTTGGGTTTCCCTGGCAATGGAGGAAGCCAAGCTTTCAGTCTGCCGTTGCCGGCCTAGGTCTCCACTCTATCCTACAAAGTTTCAAACAGAAATGGCTGCCGCCACAGAGCGAGCAGAAGTATTGGCTCCACTCTAGGCTACAAAGTTTCAATTGTAGACATAGATTAATCCCAGATCCTACAGCCTCTGTTTAGGTCACTGAGGGGCATGGCCAGCCTGCAAACCTTCACAGGCCCCTCGCCCAGGCTGCCCCTCACCTCAAGGGAACCCCCACCCTGATCTGGGACACTCTTCAGGGCAAACCAGCTGGCCCCCTCCCATGCACCAGGCCTCTCTCTATACTATCTAATAAAAGAGTAATTTGCAGAATGACCATCACTCCAACACACAAGAGGGCTGCCCCCATGTGGTCAAAAATCCTGCCCCCATGTGGACACAAAATGGCCACCACGAGATGGCCAGCAGGGGAGGGCCGTTGGAGGTTCCAGGCCCTGCAAGGGTGGGCAGTTGTGGGCAATAAGGCCAGCAAGGGAGGGCAGTTGGGAGGGACCAGGCCTGCAAGGGAGGGCAGTTGGAGGCGATCAAGCCTGCAGGGGAGGGCAGTTAGGGGTGACCAGGCTGGCAGAGGAAGGAAGTTGGGGGCAAACAGGCTGGCAGAGGAGCAGTTAGACATGAATTAGACTGGCAGGGTAAAGGTTAGGGGGTGATCAGGCTGTTAGGCAGAAGCCATTAGGGGCAATCAGGGAGGCAGATGGGTGAGCAGTCTGGAGCCAGCAGTCCTAGATTGTGAGAAGGATGTCTGATTGCCCGGTTAGGCCTGATCCTATCAGGATCCGGCCTAGACCGGCATTCGGACATCCCTTGAGGGGTCCCAGATTGGAGAGAGTGCAGGCCAGGCTAAGGGACATGCCCCATCTCCTGTTCACAAATTTCGTGCACCAAGCCTCTAGTTATAGTAATAAAAAGTGAAATGGGTTGAATAATGAACCAACACACAATGGAAGAACATTAAAAAAACATGATAAAACAGATTTTAAAAAACATTGAAATTGTTGCCTGGTATTACAAAATGAGCTGAAGAATTAAGGAAACTACAGATGCCATCAAGGACAGAATACAATAGACATAGATGCATACCTGAATGCCATGAAAAAAAACAAAACCGGTGAGTAAAAAAGAGTAATAGAGAAAAATAATCAAAATATGTAAAATTAATTGAATTTACATGTAGGGCAAAAGCAAGAAAAATCCAGTCTTATTGCCAGATTCAGAAGTAGAAGTAGAAAACCAAAGCAATACAATCAACTGAAAAATAAAAAAGCTGCAAAATTAGAAAAAGACAAACAAAAGCTGTGAGAAAATTGAAGAGGGGATATTGAAACTAGGTTGGAACACTGTTTTACTGGAATATTCCACCAGAACGGTCAACTTTAAACTTATCTTAACAAAACTACTGACTATACAATTAGAAAATAATTTTAGACATCTCAGCAAAAAATATCAAGCCGCTAATGATGGAAAGTAACGAGACCGACATCTTACTTATCAAGATGAAAATGTTAAATATCATATTTTAAATATTCAAGGAATAAACAAGAAGTCAATGTTTCATCCCAAGACAAATTGGTATTCAAATTACAAGCTGCAGAAATAGTGAAATTTGTATGAAAACTCACAGAATCTTGCTAAGGAAAGGGCAAGTGTCAGACAACAACATAAGATCTTAGAAAAAACACAAACACTTGCAAATAGAGAACTAAGATGAGCAGGAAGGAATAAACATAACAAAATAGTAGATATTTGACAATATAGATACATTAGAAATAAAAATGTTAAAGTAGATGGAAACATGAGAAGACTAAAGAGAAAGTAGAATAAATGCATTGATATGCTCCTAAGTATTAAAATAGATTAACTTTTAATATGGACCAGACTAGTGTTTTATTTCCAGTAAGTAAGAAAATTATAGTATCTTGAGAGTATGGAAATCTGGGTAAAGGAAACACATCTCTAATCCAACCAGCTTTTATCACCATTACATTGTTATCCAAACCTCTCCAAAATGCAGTTGTTAAAAAATCAAAGTAGAAGAAATCTGACTCCTGAATAAGTACAGAACAAAGCAGCACACACTCACCCTGGACCTCTATAGAGACAGAAACTGTGCCTGCTTTTCAAACCATTGATTTCTAAGATCTCTTTGCTATTGCACTTTATCAATGAAATGTGATTAGTGATGAACTTGCCCTGCTTTTTAAAACCTTTACTTTTACATTTTTAAATTAAATTTATTGGGTAACATTGGTTAATAAAATTATATAGGCTTCTAGTGTATAATTCTATGATACATAATCTGTATATTGCTTGTGTGCTCATCACCCAAAGTGAAATCATAACCATATATTTGAACCCATTACACTTTCTTATCAGCCCACACTCATTCTTTCTTATAAACACCTCTAGAGGCCTGGTGCATGAAATTTGTGTATGGGAGGTGTCCTAAACCCAGCCTGCACCCTGTCCAATTTGGGGCCCCTCGAGAGATGTCTGACTGCCTATTTAGGCCCAATCCTACTGGACGTCCCTGTCACAATCCAGGACTGCTGACTCCCAACTGCTCGCCTACTTGCCTTCCTGATTGCCCTTAACCACTTCTGCCTGTCAGCATGATCAGCCACTAACCACTCCCCTGCCAGCCAGATTGATGTTTAACTGCTATCCTGCAGGCCTGTTTGACTGCAACTTTCCTCCTCTGCCAGCCTGGTCACCACTAACTGCCCTCCGCTGCAGGTTTTATCACTCCCAACTATCCTCCCTTGAAGGCCTGATCCCTCCAAACTGCCTTCCCCTGCTGGCCTGATGCCCACAACTGCCCTCCCTTGAAGACCTGGTCCCTCCCAACTACCCTTCCTGCTGGCCTGATCACCCACAACTCTCCTTCCATGCAGGCCTGGTCCCTCCCAACTGCTCTCAACTGCTCGCCAACTTGTGCTGGCCATCTTGTGTCCACATGGGGGCAGGACCTTTGACCACGTGGGGGCAGCCATCTTGTGTGTTGGAGTGATGGTCAATCTGCATATTACTCTTTTATTAGATAGGATATAGGCCATGTGCATGAGTGGGGGCCAGCTAGTTTGCCCTAAAGGGTGTCCTGGATCAGAGTGGGGGTTCCCTTGGGGCATGGGGCAGCCTGGGTGAGAGGCCTCTGGTGGTTTGAAGGCTGGCCATGCCCCTCAGTGACCCAAGCAGAGGCCCTGGTATCTGAGATTTATTTATCTTTGACAATTGAAACTTTGTAACCTCAAGTGGAGCCAAGCCTTCTGCTTATTCTGTGGTGGCAGCCATTTCTGTTGGAATGTATTTACCTTCTATAATTGAAACTTTGTAGCCTTAAGCACAGGCCTGGGCTGGCCAGGCTGTGTGGAAATCCTGGCTTCCCCCATCGCCAGGGAAACACAAGCTTCCCTTCTGCTTTCTCCATGGCCACAGCCCTGTTGGTTGGGGTTGATTTGCATACTTGCTCCTGATTGGCTAGGAGGCGTGGCTTGTAGACAAGGCTTGTGTAGTGGAGTGTGATGGTCAATTTGCATATTATTCTTTTTATTAGATGGGATAGTGTTGTCTGTGTCTATGAGTTTTTGTTTTGTCTGCTTCTTTGTTTGTTCATTTGTTGCTTTCAGTTTTATATCCCACACATGAGCAAAATTATATGGTTCTTAGATTTTCTGACTTAACATGATATTCATAAGTCCTGTCCATGTGTCACAAATGACAATATATTATCCTTTCTTACACCTGAGTGGAATGGCATTATGTATACGTACCACATATTCTTTATCAAATCATCTATTAAGGAGCAGTCAGGTTGTTTCCATGTATTGGCCACCATAAATAATATTGGAATGAATACAGTGGTGCATATATCTTTCTGAATAAATGTTTCCAAATGTTGGGGGTAGATACCAAGAAGAGGGTTGCTGGGTCAATGGTAACTCTATTATTAATTTAATATTGAAACACAAAAGACCCTGAAGAGCCAAAGAAATCCTGAGAAAAAGAATGAACCTGGAGGTATCACACTCCGTGATTTCAAATTATATTATAGAGATATGATCATCAAAACAGCATAATATTGGCAGAAAAACAGACACACAGACCAATGGAATAGAACTTAGAAAAAAACCCACCAAAAACTCTGGTACATCTTTACAATGGAATACTATGTTACTATAGAAAAGAAGGAACTGTTACCATTTGCAACAGCATGGATGGGTCTGGAGAGCATTATGCTAAGTTAAATAAGCCAGTTGGAGAAAAATAAACATACATGATCTCACTCATTTGTGGAGTATAATGAACAATATAAACTGATGAACTAAAATAGATTCAGAGACATAGAAACATTGAATAGACCATCCAATCTCAGAGGGAAGGCAGCAGGGGAGGGGGGCAGAAAGAGATCAACCAAAGGACTTGTATGCATGCATATAAGCATAACCAATGGACACATACAGTAAGGGGGTGAGGGCATGTACTGAGGACAACTGGGGAGAGGTCACTGGGAGAAAAATGATATATGTAATACTTTAAACAATAAAAAATTAGAGAGGGAGAGAGAGAGAGAGAGAGAGAGAGAGAGAGAGAGAGAGAGAGAGAGAAAGACCCAGATGCATATGAGCAAATACATTTGGCAAAGGAGCCTAAACATACAATGAAAAAAAAAGGCCTTTTTAGTAAATGGTACTGGGAAAATTGGAAAGCTACATACCAAAGGATGAAATCAGACTATAGTTTTTCCCCATGTACAAAAATTAATTCAAAATGGATCAAAGACCAAAATATAAGATCTGAAACAATAAGTTACATAGAAGGAAATATAGGTCCTAAACCTATGGACCTTGGTCATAAAGAACATTTTATGAATTTGACCCCAAAGGCAAGAGAAGTAAAATCAAAAAAGATGAATGAGATCATATCAAACTAAAAAGCTTCTATGCAGCCAGATAAACTGTCAATAAAACAAAAAGGCAACTGACTAAATGGTAGAAAATATTTAAAAACAACAGTTTTGGCAAGGAGTTACTATCCAAAATATAAAAGAATTCATACAACTCCACACCAAACAAAAAATCCAATTGAAAATTGGGCAGAGGACCTAAACAGACACTTCTCCCAAGAAGACATATAAATGGTCAACAGATACACTGAGTGGCCAGATTATTGTGATCTCTGAAAGCATAATAACCTAGCCAATTAGGGTATAAATACATATATATTAGAGGCTCGGTGCATGAATTCATGCATGGGTAGGGTCTGGTGAGCCTGGCTAAGGGGAGGGGACATGGGCCATTGGTCAGCTTGCCTGCTGGTTTAACTCCTGGTCAAGAAAATAATTTTAATATTAGCATTTTATTATATAGGATATACACTGAGTGGCCATATTACTATGCGTTCAGAGAGCATAATAATCTGATCACTCAGTGTATATGAAAAGATGCTCAACTTCACTAGCTATTAGGGAAATGCAAATCAAAGCTACAATGAGATCCCCCCTCACACCTGTTAGAGTGGTCATTATCAACAAGACAAATACTAACCAGTATTGGAGAGGTCATGGGAGTAAAGGAACCCTCATTCACTCCTGGTGAGAATGTAAATTGTTATAGCCACTATGGAGAACAATATGGGAGTTCTGCTTGTCTTTCTACCTTAAGTATCTAAAATTCCTTCTACCCAGCTTTGAAACCAAGAAATTTGTCTATATCAGACAATTGAGACTTGATATCCACTTATACTATTATGTTTATTTGCCCAGGTATAATTGCATTTCTTTTTAAAAAGAGGGAATGAAGCAGACATTTTTGAATGAATGAATCTCCTTTAATTATGAATTTCAAAATTCATTATTGGAGGATGAGGGGAGAGAAGTAGAAGTTGTTAAAATGTATTTGCATGAACAAATGAAACCAGGTGATGATTCCATATGACGCCACTACCCTTGCTATGCATTTATCTACTTTCATAGGGCAAGTGGCATGAGAAGGTCTATTAAGTGTAGTGAAGAACAGTAAAATTGATTCTTTCAAGATTTTCACTTGAAAGGTTTGAATATGTAAAGTTAAAGCATATGTGAATAAACCATGAATGTATTTGTCACTTAAAAATAATGGTGTGATTTCCACTCATCTTTAGACAAAAGCATTCCATGAAAATAAGTTAAACAAATGCATCAGGAACAACAGGCCATAAAAATCCACAATAATCATCTCTACAGGAAGGCTGGCCATGATAGTCTTCAGAAATTCTAAAATTTCCTGTAATGCTTCAACATTTGAAATTGTGATACCTGACATTTTTACTTTCAACCTCAAAAATTTTATTTTGAACAGTTAGACGGAGACAGAATCAAAGAAATTTAGAATGAGAGAGATGGAGAGGGTATTTGCAAGCATGTCATTCACTCTGAGGGGTCTAGCGCAGAATGCTATGCCCCTGTTCCTCCTTACATGCAGGCCAGGGACAATGCCAGCTCCAATGCTGGCACACTCCAGCATTGGAGTGGCTCCAATCCCCTATCCTTGCTGAGCCCTTTGGCAAAAGATATAGGTACAATTTGATTCCAACACTCACTGCTTTTCTTTGTCCAGATCCACTGATATATACTCTCTTGTCCTCTGAGGCCTGCTTATGCCTCCTCTTACCAAGCACAGCAAACACTCTGTGTTTCCTGGTGATTTCCTGTTTTCTAGGTCCCATCCTGAGAGAGTAAGGATCTTGTTTCTATTGTGTTTGTGCTCCTAGTGTGGAGAATAGGGACTCGGTAGCATTTGGTTGTATGAAAGCTGGAAGAGTGTTTTAGTAATATTAGTCACTTGATCCTTCATTGAGTGTCTATGTGTAGTCTTAGCCAGACCAGAGACTGGCAAACTTTTCTTGCAGAGGAGCAGACCATACAGTCTCTGTTGCAATCACTCAACTCTACTTTTTTAGCCAAAAGCAGTCATAGAAAATACATAAAAGCATACATCCTATCTAATAAAAAGGGAATATGAAAATTGATCATCACAAAGATGGTAGCACCTATAACCACAAGATGGTGACACCCAGTCCCCTCAGCCATGTTGGAGTCCCCTAGTACTGGTGGGAGGGGGTGTGCAGCAGCCACGTGTCATGGCCAGACTTGCCTTCAGGCAAGTCTGGCCATGCCGCGTGGCTGCTGCCGGAGTCCCCAGTTCTTTCACAGAAAATGGATTGCCTCAAAAGTTGATTAGGCTTCTTAGGACAAAAAGCATTCAAAATCTTTGAAAGGGAATTCCAATATTTATAAAAGTTTGGACTAGACAATTCAAGGTTATACACTATAACCTTCTATGATTTTGTGATATTAACATTCTGAATTCACATGGTTCCAGCTATATTGTATGTAAGCAGATATTATTTAAAAGAATGCCCATTATTATTAAAACAACTCATAAAAACCACACTGTATGTCAAGGACATTCTGTGTAATTTTCCTAATGGCTGGAGTTAATGCCCCTAAATTGGCAGTAGGACATCTCCCAAGGGGTCCCATATTGGAGAGGGTGCAGGCTGGCTGAGGGACACCCTCTTTGTATGAATTTTGTGCACCGGACCTCTGGTATTTTTATACTGCAGTAATGGCCCTTTATTTGCAAAACCAGGTGATGGGCCAAATTTGACACATGGACATGAATTTGCCAACTCCTGTTACTGATGACTAGATCTGCTTTGTTAAAATATAAGATTTGAATTAATCATGCCCCTAAATATTTTTGAAGTATATTCAATATTGTCTCTGCTTTCATAAATAGATAATAGCATTCATGAAAACAAAGTATATCCTAAATGAATAAAATAGCCTAAATGGGTAAAGTGTATTCTAAATGAATGAAATTGAATATGGTTTTCATTTCTCACATATTAGCCTCATTCAAGTAATGTAATTGGACTGGTTGTGATGGCTAAACATAGCCATTCGACTTGGGGGCTATGGCCCTTATTACCAGCTCATGTTCTACTTACTAGATTACCACAGAGCATTTCTACTTGCAGTCTTTGAAAATGAATGTAATGTTTGCATGGCCTCAAATACAAGTTTGTCTGCTACGTGTCTTTTCATTGCTCCTGACTTTTAGATAAGTCTTGAATGTAAGAAAGTGGCCAATAAAACATTACACTTTGAGGAAAACCACCCCAAATATGAGTGTTGCAGGTACTGGTATGGAGAAGGACTTAGCTAATACCAAGCTGAATCAGGCTTGATCAAAAGACTGTGTGAATAAAACATAAATTTCAGTACAACAGACTTCTGAGAAGAGAAAAACGCTAGCAAAAGAACAATTAAAAGCAACAGACAAATAATGAATTAGAAATACGGTAGAATCAGCTTTGTTAACCTAAAAACATTTTATTTTTCTGGGGGACTTTGAATAAAATTAACTAAAAGTTTCAGATAATTAGCAAAGATAAGAGTCTGGGTCAGAGACAGCCTGAATCTGAGACACAAAGGCAGGGTACGTGTTCTGCAGTGCCTCTTACCCCCTCACCTGCCGCGGAATGCATACTCTTCTGACTTCTCCGTTTCATTTGGTCTCTGGAGCTATCCTTGACCCATTTTATTCTTCCTTTTCTACATGCCCTTCATAAAAGCTGCTACTTTACAGCTTTCAGCCATACAAATTGGCCTGTTGTTTTCTTCCTGGATTTAATTCTCCTATTGTGAAGCCCACAGACACCATAGATTACTATTTATTTTGTATACTTACCCATAACATCTTGGCTCCAAATTTTGGTCCCTGAGCTATCTAAATTGTTCTGCTAACCAAGTTAAATCCCCGACTTAGAGCAGCCACAGGAAAGGTTTTCTACATCTCATCCTGGTGCTGTAATTGAAATTAATGTAAATTATTCACACAGTGCACATTAACGTTGGCGCGGCTCCTTCTGCCTCCTTCCCAAATGACATTATGAGTTATGCCAAACTGAATTCATTTCCATTTTTGATATGGTTAACAAGTGGTAGATGAGGGGAACGCCACTGAATGGCGCATAACTTGATTTCAATCAGGCATTTAGGAAAAACAATGACTGTAAGACTTTCGTTCTGGACATGACAGATAGATATTAACTTCACAGTGGAAGGATATTTAAATTAAAATTACCAACATTGATTAGTTGGTTGATTAGAGTCAGAAAAAAACCCTTCCATTTGTAATTTTCCCCCCAATATTTCCTCTCTGACCCAACTTGTGGATCCAATGTTATGCCACCATTAAAAGCCTGTTACTGAAGACTAATGGCACAAAGTGGTATTTTTGAAAGTGGATAAAACTTTATGTATATGTCATTTATGATGGGATCTAGGTATTTGTTCTTTTATTTTCTATAAGTTTCTAAAATTAGATAAAAATAGCATTATCTTTGTAATGTTATAAAAATGACCACATGAGTTATGGACAGATTAATAACCTGCTCAGAGCCACTTGAGAGTTGAGCCAGGATGAATCTAAAGCTTTGCAGTTCCTTTGTAAAATCAGCATCCTGCACATGAGGAAGACTGCTTTATGCAAAAGACCCACCTGCGAAAGAACTAGAGCAGCAGTTCTCAACCTTTCCAATGCCGAGACCCTTTAACACTGTTCCTCATGCTGTGGGGACCCCAACCATAAAATTATTTTTGTTGCTACTTCATACCTGTTAATGAATCGTAATATAAATATCTGTGTTTTCCAATTGTCTTAGAGTCTACAGCAGTGGTTCTTAACCTGTGAACCGCAGGTTGAGAACCACTATCAGGGTCGCCATTGACCGTTGGAAAACACAGATATTTACATTACGATTCATAACAGTAGCAAAATTACAGTTATGAAGTAGCAACAAAAATGAAAATAATTTTATGGTTGGGGTCACCACAGCATGAGGAACTGTATTAAAGGGTCGCGGCATTAGAAAGTTTGAGAACCACTGAATTAGAGGCACCTGGTCCCACAGCCCAGAGAATTGAGAAGAATTCCAAGCTCTCCTTCTCTCCTAGAATACCAATTCATGACCCATAACAAAATCCGAATGTTCCTTCATCTTTGCATCTAATATCCTCTCATCTTTCCAGATGTTCAGACTACCTCCCTAGCTGAAACCACAGAATTATCTCATCACACAAGCCCTTGGATCCAGTTTTCCACAGCTCCCCATTGACCCTCTTCAGCTCACCCTTCCCAGCTCCAATCTAATCAGAACCTAGCAGTGATTGGTGGGCATCTTGTGTCCACAGGGGGGCAGGATCTTTGACCACATGGGGCAGCCCTCTTGTGTGTTGGAGTGATGGTCAATCTACAAATTACTCTTTTATTAGATAGGATAGAGGCCTGGTTTGTGGGTGGGGGCCAGCTGGTTTGCCTTGAAGAGTGTTCCAGATCAGGGTGGGGGTTCCCTTGGGGCTAGAGGCGGCCTGTGGTGGTTTGCAGGCTGGCCACGCCCTTCAGTGACCCAAGTGGAGGCCCTGGGATCTGGGATTAATTTATGTCTGCAATTAAAACTTTGTAGCCTAGAGTGGAGGTCTAGGCCATCAATGGCAGGCAGAAAGCTTGGCTTCCTCTGTTGCTAGGGAAACCCAAGCCTTTCTTCTCTCCATCCAGTGGCTGCCAACATTTCTGTATCTTTTATAATTGAAACTTTGTAGCATTTAGTTGAATTCTAGGCCATCAATGGCAGGTGGAAAGCTTGGCTTCCTCTGTTGCCGGGGAAACCCAAGTCTTCCTCCTGCTCTCAGTGGCAGCAGCCATCTTAGTTGGGGTTTATTTGCATAATCTGCTCTTGCTTGGCTGGTGGGCATGGCTGTTGGTGTGGCTTATGGGTGTGCCAAAGGTATGGTCAAATTTCCATCTTACTCTTTTATTCGGTAGGATGATTGAAGGGCTCTACTATGAGAGGTGAAATACCCATTTCTGAGAGTTCCTATAGTCTGCTCAGCTTGCAGACTTGGTCTCCTAATTGCAGCATTTCTTTCCTGCTGTTAAGGAGAGAGAATCAAAAGTCAGATGGAAATAGAGGGACTTCAGGTAGTCCCTTCCAGGGTCGCACCAGATGATTCACTGATGTTTTGCTGTAGTTAGGATTGTGCTTTGAATTAAGATGCCCTAATTACATGTGCTGATGCTCTGTGGGCGGGCTCACAGGAGGTCACGTGACTTTCAGAGTGTAGATCCGTAGTAAATCCTTGGTTCTGGTAGCAACAGATCACAGGTATGCAATGGAACGTCTGCTTTACCTTTATTTCATATCCAGAGTTCACGGAGCAAATTATCTACTGGATTATATAAGCCCACCGCAAAGAACCCCAGAAGAAAGACCTCCATGTCATGCCACGGACCCGTAGCAAGCGGGTTCTCTTTCTCACTCAGCTAAATAAATAAAGTTCTCTTGGAAGTAATGCAACACAGTACATAGAAAGAATCGGTTTTCCTTTGAAATATGAAGTTTGGGATTTTTTCCTGCCTATCTTAAAAGGATCATTAACACGGTGGTTCTCATCCAACATTCTGCTTTGTGACACACGTGTCTAGCTGACAAACGCCCAGGCTCTCAGTGCTCTGGCTCGGGACTGACTGTGGAGTCCACTGGCCAGCGCTGTGGGAGTCCCCTGGGCAGGCGAGGGCCCAGGGCTGGCGGCGCAGCACCAGGGACAGCTCCCAGAGCTCCTGTTCCCCAAGGCAGGGCTGGTTCCCACCACCAGGGCCACTGCATTCCGTGCGGCTCCTCCCTCAGCAGCAATGCCTACTGCAGCTCTCTCTTCCTTAAAATAACCCACCCCGCTGACGGTCCTGGGACAAAACTGGAAAACAGCTGTGATCTGTTAAATTATTTGTACTTGTCTGAGTGGCTGTCTTAGTCTGAGGTGTTCTGTATTATTTATCACAATGTATAAATATTTATTGAGTATGCAGCATATCTTTTCTCAAAAAAGGAAAAATACCATCAACAAACAAAACTCCAAACTCTTTGTGAACACAACCAAACTGAATAATTCAGGCTTTTGGCTGCTGTGGGCGGAGACCTCTGATTTCCGAGCGCAAAATCTGGGCAGTGCTCTGTCCCGCGCAGCCTTTCACTTGAGGGGTGTCCCTGGTGTGTTTGGCACAAGGTTTTCTTAAACCCAAGGGGACTGACCTCCAGGGAGCCTTGAATGCGGATATATTTTAGAACAGTACTTAAAAACACATGCTTTCAGAACTTCAGCGTTTTATTTTCTCTGTTGCATTAACAACTGTCCAGTAACTATCAATGTTAAGTCCTTTAGAGGAGAAATAAGCTCCCAAGCCCCCCTCCTTACTGAGCACTTATGACGCCTCTGGCTTGTGGAGTCAAGTTACTCTAGAGGCCTTCTCAGCCTTTTCCACAAGAGTCCTGCCCAGAAATTCTAACGACGTCGTTGGCAAATAAATAGTACTCACTATTAAAACAAATACATAGTTTTCTACCCTGCCAAGTTATTTCTTTTGATATCCTTTTTTTATGATCACGTTTTGCTCTTCATGGATTTCAGAATAGCATATCGAAATCAGATCCAGTGAGAAACGTGTGAGGCTGCGGGCCTGTGGGCTCCTCTGTACAGCTCTTTGCCACAGCTCAGACAGCCCCGCCTGGAAGGGTGAGTGGAGCGCAGCTGCGCGTGCGCATGGCCCCCTCAACACTGTTTGGGTCTAGATGACAGCAAACGCTGCACTATTAAGGTCATGTTGGTCCTTACATAAAGTTAGTTAAAAATTTCAGGATGAAATCTACAGAATTAAATACAAAGTTGTCTCTACAAAATTAGGTAAACTCAACAACAACAACTTAACCAGAACTAGCCTGGCCAATGCCTGCCAACCTCAATGCTTTATCTCTGGCTCCTGGCACAGCAACTGACACACGCATTGCAGAATGATTGAACTGAATATTAAACAAATAATTTAATTACTTTACTTTTAATTTTTAAATTGATGACTAAACAAATTAATAAATTCAAATTGAGTCTTGTAAATGATTGCTTGGCTATTAAATACTAGTAATTTGTAAAGCCTTTCTGATACTAGGGTGTAAAAAAACTCTAAAATTAGCATGTTTCAAACTTCAGGATAATTTATTAATTTTTATTACTAAAACAATCCTACTCTAATTTTAGAATAACTAGAAAACATTTCATGCAAAATGTAATAATAATCTAAATCTGAAAAATAAATGATGTGTATCTTTGTGTATTTCCTTCCAGATTTACTCTTGCACTTCTGTAAAATTAAAAAAATATATATTATGATTTTGTAATCATGGTTTTGTAACTTGCTTTGTTCAGGAAAATACTTCCCTTACCATGTTCATACATTTATTACCTATCACATAATTTTAAAATTAGCATATCATTTAATTTATGTTAACATCTTTATTTTAAAGTTAGCTTTTAGGTATTCTGCTTCTTACTATATCCGATAACTTTTTACCCTATCTCACGTTTAATCGACATTGAAGGCGGTGAACAAAAGTGAGCTCTAGATTGTTTCCCACACCGTGCCTTGTGGAGCAGCACTTTGACCAAATCTGTTGCTTCGGTTCAGAAACTGAACGCAGTTAAAGAAAGTTTGATGTAATGCTTTGAGCATGAAAGGAGATACAGACGAGGCTATAGTGGTCATTTTCCTTAAACTCTCTTTAAAGAGAAACATGAAATTTGTTTCAGTTTATTTAGATATGAAATGGCTATAAAACATAATGTATAAATATACACCATTGACTAGTATTCTAATTATCTTCCCTTAAAACATGTATTCAATGGTTCCACATTAAAATATCCCTTTGTAATAGTCAAGTTTCCTTGGGAATATATGAAACAGTATATTATACAGTAAGATACATTTTATATGTGCATAACTATCTTTGTGAAGAAAATCCTCCTTGTAAATTGTGATATCATTAGCTGCAATAATTGTAACAAAATAATATTATGATTATGTGTAAAAGCTGTAATGATAATCAAAGGAAAAATATTTCTATTCATTTAAAACTCAGCAAATCAGCTTGATTTTGCATGGATTAATTTCTAGGCTCTTTTTTCAGTAAGAAGTTTTTTTTTCTTTCCACAATAGGAAATATGGTTTAATTATAACAGCAGTCTTGCAAATAAATATTTTGCAAAAACATTAAATGTAACCCCCACTCTACTTGATTACAAAGCTTATTTAACTCAAAATAGTATTGCAAATAGTCACTCACCCTTTGATCCCAGAAAAGTAATGATTTATGCCAAGCACAGGCCAAGCCTGTACTTAATTTATTCATTGCACAACCTATGCACCACCTCAGGGTAGGTGGGGAGTCTGGGAAAACATTGAGCTAATAAATTATTTCTCTTTGCTTGGAAGCCTGTTACTATGGTATACTGCTAGTAAAGCTTATAAATCATTCTTATTCTGAAGATGTTGATAAAAAAAAGAAAAAAGGGGCTGTATGGTATCCTCTGCCTATTTTTATTTATAAATTTTTTAAAGCAAAATGGACAATTGACTAGGCTTTCATCATAAAATTGTAGGCAAGGGATGGCCATAAGAAAAATATTCTAAAATGTTCATGATCTTTTCTTTTTCTCACATGTGAAAAAATATTTGCCTGATTTCCATTCTCTCTTCTTGTGAGTATTCTCTGTAAGTATCAGCATTTGAATAAACTTCCCAGATTCTACTATAGAAAGACGTCTACACAGTTGACATTATCCAGATAATTCATGCAAAAATACAAAAAACACAACCCTTCTTATTCTGTATGTAGCACCCTTAATTCTTTTTTCTTGACCTGAATTACCCCCATATTAGCTCTCTGTAGAACACCAATTCAAAAGTAAATATTTACCCAACACTCTATTTTGTGCTGCCAATAAAAGTACATTAGAGCATCAGAACATTCAATTTAACCCTGGGAATTTGCATTTATAATTGATGGTTATATTTAGCTGATTAACAATATAGAGAAACACTCTGAAGATTACCAGTGAAATCCACTTATTTTGTAAAAAAAAAAAAAACCTAAGTCAGACACTGGTTGAATTTCAATCTGCCCCATGATGAGTTGAGTTATAAAGAATTCCATGTGTAGACTCCTAACTTCATTTTTTAAAAAGATAAAAAGATAAATACTAGGAAATAAAAAATAATAAATGTGGTATACATAATAAAATAGTGAGTGAAAAGATTGTTTAGTCATATTTAAATAGCTTGAGAGTGTTGCTAAATATTTTGAATTGTCAAAAATAAGTAATTAAACATAACATATATGTAAGTTAAAGAAAAATAAAATGGAACAAAGATTATTGACATGTTGAATGAATCCCAATATGTCAAATACTTCAGCATTAAGCAGTTTAAGACTAAGAAAAATAAAAAGGCCCTGTGAAAAAACATGTTCATTGAATTTTTGTGTTATAATTTTTTGTGGGGAAAAGTCTCCCTTATTACAGGCTGTCTGAAATACTATCTAATAAAGATAGAAATTAATAATTTCATGGTTATTAATTAGATTTTATTTTAATTTTAGACAGGGAAAAATTATAATCAGTTTCTTCACCATTCCTGAAAGCTTCACATTTTATCATTGTGGTAGAATGAAAATGTAAAAAAATCTATTCAAACACTCCCTTTACTTGAAAAAAATATGTCATCTGATCAGAATCGATGGATGGAACTTTTGTTGCTATTGATAACTTCATGAATGATTATAAATTTTGAAAGAAAATTAGAGAAAAATCTGTCTACAATAGGAAGCAGTACCATGCTGGGCATCATTAACAATTACATCATGGTACACCTGCTTTTTCATTTATTCAGCATACATTTATTGAGCTCATAATAAGTACTAATGCTATGCAATGCTATGGGTGATTAAAGAAGACTGTCAATTTTGTTTACTTTTTTGTAGCTTTCCATTCTTACAGGAAGAATTTTAGATGCTACCAAGGCATGTAAAACATAATTGGTTTAATTTTGCTTTTAAATTTACATCTGTTCTTAAATCTTATTTATGTAGAAATCTAGTTCTTTTCAAAACATGATGATCAATTTTTGACCTTGAGAGACTAGAGAGAGGAATGCCTTAGAGTTTGGCTAATGGGCTCTAATACTCTTTTTAAAATTATATATTATTTCATTTACCTCAGCGAAGAAGGAAGAGAAAGAGAGGGAGGGAGAGAGAGAGAGAGAGAGAGAGAGAGAGAGAGAGAGAGAGAGAGAGAGATGATGATGATGAGAAAGAATCCTTAATTGGCTGCTTCCTGCACGCGCACCCTCCCCCCCCACCCCACCCCCCCCACTTCCCACTGGGGACCTAGTCTCAACAACTCAGGCCACTGACTGCTCCGCCACTGCTAGGTCAGGGTGGGCTGAGTGTGTGGAATGATGGCTGGATCTGTCTGCGCTCCCAAAGCCTCACAGATTGGTTATCCTCTGCAATGAAGCTGAGTATTCCACACCCCAAAGGACTTCTAGTTATTGATATAATGCCTAACCAATATCAACCCAGACTCTGTCAACTACATTACACCCAAATGGTTACATTTGGGGTGGGGGTACTTTGCTTTTTGGTGTTCCCCACATCACCTACAACATTAGACAATTAAAAAAATCTTATTGAGTCAACTGCCTTTGATTTAAAGTGAATAACGATGGAGTTAATAACATGCAATTGACCAGCAAAAAATAGATTTTTAAAAATTGTTTTAATTGGGGCTTTTGAGTTTTCCTCTTTAAAAAATAATAGAAGAGAGATATTAAAAATATAAACTATTTTATCACAAAGGGCATCCCTACAACACATGTTAAACAATTTGTTTTGCTTTAATATAATTGAACATCAGGGAAGTGCAGGGAGAATATAACAAGTGTAATGATGAGGGAGAATTTCACAATGAATGGCAAGGTGTGGGGAGTAGGTGAAATGGCCTCAGGATGTCTCGCATATATTTACTTATGCTAAAAGTATGAGCTAAGGAAATACCAGGATTCTATCCGTGCTGAACTTGGCTAGCTTTTGGAGAGGTCATAAGATTTCAGGAACATTTTGAAAGGACCTTCAGATGTTTGTGTGAGCAAGTGTGTAAGAATCCCTTTCTAAAATGATTCCCTTTGACTCCTAAGAAGGAAATAAACATGTATGTCCCATAACATTTCAGGTCTTCATTGCTCATATTTGTTTCTCTCTAAGTTTCTTTTGTTATATTTACAATATAATGTGTCACTTCCATTTGTTTATCTCATTCTTATATTTGTGTAATTTGATGCATAGGCCTTACAATAAGAACTTTTCACTAATTATACAAAGAGGCATTACCTCTTTCCTTTTGTCTTACTGTTTTGTGTTTTCCAAAAGTTTACTAATGATACATTTCCTTTGTATAAAACTAATGCTAAACCAAAATAAAGGACTAAAGATGGTTGAAATGGATTTTGATATACATTAATAGACTCTGCCCAATGCTAGTACCCCTCTTTCCCCAGGCCTAGCATATTTGTCAGTTCCTTGACTTGAGTCTGTAACCAACAGGATAGATGTAATGTACTGTTCTGTCATTCTGATTGTTCAGAGTGGAATTTTGGTGATTAAAGAAATGCTAAAACTAATACCAATAATAGTTGTATTTACTGCATTCAGAATATGCTCATTAAAATAACAATTATAGAGTAGCAGGCTTCGCATCTTCCCAAGAACATAGATGCCCTCACACACACAAAACAAATTTAGGAAAAACACAAAACACATTTTTCCTTTATTTGTACATGAATTTCTGCTGTCATACTCAACACAAAATCTTAACTCATTCCTTGCATTCGAACAACAGGCTATATGTTTCAGTAGTGTGTCTAGGTTTATGAAGACATTATAGGAAACTATCTTAAGGCATTATTTCTGCATAGATCTCTAGCTTCATCAACATTTGTAAAAATATTTGATCTTGAGTTTTTAAACTTAGATAGGTTTAACTGAAGAAAATAATCATATAAATCATTAAATACTGAACAGTATTATACTATAATATGTTTTATGATATTCAGTTTTAACTTTTTTTATAAAATTGTTTTTTAGTCGTCACCCAAGGACATGTTCATTTTTTTTTGAGAGAGAGAGAGAGAGAGAGAGAGAGAGAGAGAGAGAGAGAGAGAGAGATGTAAAAGAGAAACATTGATTGGTTGTGTCTCATATGTGCTCCAATTTGGAACAGAACCTTCCAATCTAGATATATGCCTTGATTGAGAATTGATTCCTCAACATTTCATTGCACAGGACAGTGCTCCAACCAACTGAACAAACTCAGTTAAGTAAGTCAGAACCCATTGGTTGTGTGGTTGAATGAAATAAATAAAGCTAGCTTACAGAACACGGAGTTCATGCCTTGTACTTTGTGTATGATTTTGGCAGAGAAAACATGAAGGTGGCATTGTCTCTCTTCTTTATAGAATTGTCAGTTTTAAGAATGATCTGAAATGGATTTCTATTTTTGGGACTTCATCCATCCCCTATAATAGTAGAAATTAAAATTTAGGATTCAAAAAACTGTGGGTTTTTGTTGTTGTTGTTAGTTTTCTATCTCTAAAGGCATCCCTGCCCTACTTCCACCTGAACAAAACTCTATATTTTAAAAAATTTAATTATTTTTAAAAGTTTTACAAATAGTAATACATATGTTTTCCTCCTCCCCACCCCCATTGTCACATTCAAAATAAAGGACACTGAACAGGAAGTTCAGGTGCTCAAAGCAAATACTTTTAATGCTGAATGATGTTGTATTAAACAGGCACTCATATGGTCGGAAGAGAAAATTAATTACATACATGAATTTGGAAAGAAAAAAATAAAGGAAAAAGCTAGACTTTCTCTTGATTCCCCAAGTAAAAGAACATGAAACTTGTAGAATATTATGAAATTTTAACATGCAAACTTTGCTTTTATGAAGATGTGCCATGTAGAAACATAGTTCTAAACATCCCAATAAATTATTTCAAGTGGATTCAGCAGGAGGAACCAAGATGGTGGCACAGGTAAACACCTATCTTGCTGCCATACACAGCAATTTCAAAACTACAACTTAACGAAAGAACAAACATCATCCAGAATCACCGGAAAGCTGGCTGAGTGAAAATTCCACAAATAAAAGTGAAGATAGGACACTGTGACTCAGAGGAACGGCAGAGGACAGTGTTGAAGATACGCATGGAGAGAGGTTTGGAGCTGTAAATGCGCGAGCGGATAGGGCGGGTGGCTGCAAACCCGGCTGGTTTTCTAGAATAGGGGAGACAAAGACGTCCCACTGCACTGATTCCCCAGCTCTGGGCAAAGTCCAGGGCACCCACAATCATACGGGGTAAAACTGGACAGTGGGGAGGCACGCTGAAACTCGGGTGCTGCTAAGGTCTGCGAGCTTGTGGAGAGTGCATGTAAACTTGGGAACAGCAGAGCTGCGTGACCACACAGAGAGGACTCATAACTTACTCTCTCATTCGGGAAACCACCAGACTGCACTGTTTTATGACCCTGGGTGAGATGTTGGGTGTGCAGACTCATTTGGGGAGAGGCTGAATCGTCTGGCAGCTGGTGGAGCTCAGCAGCAGCTCTCTCTCAGAGATGCTGGCAGCCATTGCCACCCGGCACAGAGTCCCAGGTGCCGCATAGGGTGGAGCTGATGCTGCCTGCTTGGTCTGGAGACTCCACCCATCCAACCTGAGCACAGCTGAACCTCACAGCCAATTGGCCTGGAGGGCAAACCCTCCTAGTGCTGGCAACAATAAGCTAGGCTTAACTTCAACAAGAATGTGCAACCCATATCCACCTCAGGTAACTGGGGAGGCTGACCCACTGTCCCTTAGAGGACATCTACCACACAAAGCTAATCAACCAACTCAGGAAAGCAGCCACCATGCAGAGACATGGAAAGAAATCAGATGTGATAAAAATGGAGGGGAAAAAAAAGACTGGACATAGAGTTCAAAACCATGGTTATAAGGCTTTTCAAGAGGCTCCTAGAAAAGGCCAAGACCTACAAGGAAATGAACAAGACCTAGGAGGATATGAAAAAGGACCAACTAGAAATTAAGCATATACTGACTGAAATAAAAAAAAATATCATACAAAGACCTAAAAGTACTCTAGAGGACCACAAGAACCAAGTCTCAAAGATTTGAAATACAAAGAGGTAAAATCCACTCAGCTGGAAAAGCAAGAAACCAAAAGAATCTAAAAAATTGAAGATAGTGTAAGGGGCCTCTGGGACAACCTCAAGCATACCAACATCCGAATTATAGGGGTGCCAGAAAAAGAGAGAGAGAGCAAGACAATGAAAACCTATTTGAAGAAATAGTGACCAAAAACTTCCCACACCTGGTGAAAGAAATTAACTTAGGATTCCAAGAAGAACACAGAACACCAATATATAGGAACCCTAAGAGGACCACACCAAGGCACATCATAATTAAAATGCCCAGAGCAAAAGACAAAGAGAGAATATTAAAAGCAGCAAGAGAAAAACAGTTACCTATAAGGGAGCACCCATATGACTGTCAGTGGATTTCTCAACAGAAACTATGCAGGCCAGACGGGAGTGACAAGAAATATTCAAGGTGATGAACAGCAAGAATCTACAACCAAGATTACTATATCCAGCAAAGCTATCATTCAGAATTGAAGGTCAGGTAAATGCTTCACAGATAAGAAAAAGCTAAAGGAATTCATCACCACCAAACCAATACTATATGAAATGCTGAAAGATATTCTTTAAGAAGAGGAAGAAGAAAAAGTTAAAAATAAAAATTATGAACAACAAATACACAACTATCAACAAATGAATATAAAAATCAAGTGAATTAAATATCTGATGAACAGGTGAATATAATAGAATCATGGGCATAGAGAGGGAATGGAATGACAATTCTTGGGGACAAAAGGAGTGTGGGAGGTGAAGCAAGAGACTGGACAAATATCATGCACCTATGGGAGAGGACAGTGGGGGGGAGTTGAGGGCAGAGGGTGGGATGGGTACCGGGTGGTGGGAAATTATAGGGGGGGAAAAAGGGGAAACAATGTAATTAATAAACTGAACAATAAAGATTAAAAATAATAATAAAATAAAATTCATTTGGCATTTAAAATATAAATATAAAAAATTAATTCAAGTGAGTCTCATAATATTTCTGCAATGTATGGTTTGTTTTCCCCATTTTACAAAGGATGAAGGTTTTAAGGCTCAGAAGGAGTATACATTTTCCTATGCTCACATAGCAACTAAGTTGTAGAATATGCATTTAGACAGAGGCAAGTAGAATTTCGTCCACACTTAATGAAATCTACTCACTAATATTTATTTTCCAATTTGTCCAATCAGAAGAATTTGACATTTATGAATATTATATACACATTAAGATTTAAAAATAATAAATGAATATTGGGCATAATATTAAGGTATGATATATGACTTCTTGCGCCTTTGTAGTAAATTGCTGACTAGTAATAGGATAGGGTAAAAAGTTTTAAATCCTTTCCTTATATTTTTACAATATTTTTGATTGGATAATATTTGAAATGAATAAAAGTGTTGGAAAAAGTAGTGGATCAATTGATTTACAGACCTGATTTTTATGAAATAAAATAAAATTAGCTTACAGAACCTGGAATGCATAAATTATACTTTGTTTATGCTTTGGCAAAGAAAACATGCAAGTGGCATTGCCTATCTTCATACAGGATTGTCAGTTTTATGAGTTATCTGAAATAGATTTTTATTTTTGGGACTTTATTCATCTCTTATATTAATAGAAATTAAAATTGGGGATTTAAAAATGTGTTTTTTGCTAGTTTTCCATTTATAAAGGAAGACCTGCCTTATTTCCACCTGATCACAATTCCACATTTTATTTTAAATAAAATTTTATGCAAAATTAAAGTTTATAACCCATTTTCAGTTTCTTTTATATTATCACTTTATTTTATTTGTTTATTCCCCTTTGTTTATGCCTAAATATTATGTAACTAAAAAGCATCCTGTTTTACTTTGTCAGATGACTATAGCAATTGCAATCAGAAGTATTATATGAGTAGTAGTACTATTTGGGTAATAATGCACCTGACAAATCCAAGGTGGAATGCAGACGGTAGCATCTCTTTCCACAACCTTTCTTCCCTTTTCAGGAATAGTATACTTCTCTATTGAAAGAATCTGAATTATAGAAACAAATCTTCTTTTATCATGTAAGAGAAAGAAAAGGCTGATATATATTTTTAGATAGTTTGAAAAATGATGAACTCTGCTTGCTTCTCAGAATTTAAAAAGCTCTATCGAGTGATATAAACCAGACAGTTAAAGACAAATACCGTATAATCTAATTAATATGTGGAACGTAATGAAGAAAATAAAGAGGGGAACAAAACAGAACCTGGGGTATGGATACATGGGACACACTAACAAATGTCAGAGGGAACTGGTCAGGAGGACTGGATAAAGGAAGGTAAAGGAATTAACTAAAGAACATATATGATAAGCCATGGACACAGACAATAATGTGGTGAGGGCAAATAGGGAGGGGAGAGAGGGATGGGTGGATATGGGCACAGGGGAGGAAATGGGAGATTCTGCAATAGTGTCAACAATAACAATTTAAACAAAAAACTAAATATAAAGTAAAAATAAAAATAATAAAAAAGCTTTATCTATATTTGTCATCCAATTCATTAGTAGACTTTTTCTCTAACCCTGACTGATTCCATATTGTAAATCTATATGACTATCCTTGAATGCACCAAATTCACACAAGAATACATCCAACGATACAAAATGAGCAGGCAAATATAAACACACAGAACCAGGACATAACACACATGAAACAAGTCATCAAAATACCTGTAATCTAAGAGTAATATCTTATCTTCCACATTTAATGAGGCAGTCTTTTGACAAACAAAGCTTATTTTCATTTCCTTGGCCTCAGTTTCAAACTTACAAAAATTTCAGGTCCCACACATTAGTTTAAACACTGACGTTCATTTACATTCTGAGGGAATCAACATATTAAAAGGCAATTGTGTTCTGCATAGAGGGCACAAGTTTTTATGGGACAGAAAGTTAGTATTTATGACAATCACTTTTGTCTTGGGATCTGGCAGGAAGGATCAAATGGAGCAAGAGAGAAAGATGAAAATTTTCCATCTCCAGAGGCAAACATTGGCAAACTTTTGAAACATCTGGTTCATCTTGGACACTCTTCAACGTCTTTCCGTGCCTCAGAAGTTCATTGTCCTGAGATTTCCCCAACTATTCTAACTATCAAATCATGCTAAATCCTAAACTTACTAAATAATAATTATAAATATATTTGTAATCATACTGCTAATAAGAAATATCGATTGAGCAATTTCTGTGAATCACTCAGACATGCCAGCCTAAATCAGGGAGGGCCATCTGCTTCATTCAGTCTACTGATGTAAGTCTTGGCCTCATCAAAGAGCACTCTCACAGGCACACTTAGCATAATGTTTGGCCAAATAGCAGGGCATGGAATGGTCCATTAATAATGACACACAAGATTAACCATACAGTAAGAAACTGAAAACTTGCTTCCTAAGATCAGGACCAAATCAATGATATTCTCTCTCACAATGCCTACGTAACAACAAACTGAATGTTCTGGCTAGTTTAAAGACAGGTACAAGTTGAAAATCAAGAAATAATATTTTACTTATTCACAGATAACATGATCATCCATGTCAATAATTTTCAACCTTTTTCATCTCAAGGTACACAAAAACTAATTACTAAAATTCTGTAGCACACCAAACAATGTGTTACATATTTTTGCTGATTTGACAATAAAAATAGATATAATTTTGTTTGATTTACAAAAATATAATAGTAATTACCTACCCTTTTTGCTCCAAAAAGGCTTCATACTTGTTTATAAGGATTTCAGGTAGCACAAATTAACCAATCCAATACAACCTTATTATATGACATGACCAATAATGCAACTCTATTATATGACCTGTGTGTGTGTGTGTGTGTGTGTGTGTGTGTGTGTGTGTGTGTGTGTGTGTTGTTTAAACAGGGTCTTCATATGTATGGCTATTATTGTGCTGGCTATTGTCATTTTTTAAGAAATTGACAACATAAGGGAAAAGAAGTCAGTGCCCCTCTCCAAATAGTCAAGTATTTCATGTTTTAAAAAATCTTGCAGCACTCCAGTGTGCCATGGCACAGCAGTTGAAAAATCACTGACTTATCTAGATACTCATTGAAAATAATTAATTTTTTAAAAAACTCCAGGAATTAATTAGCAAATGTAGTAATGTTGCAGATTAAAAGATGAATATGTAAAAGTCAACTCTTTTTCTATATAACAGCAATAAAAGTTAAAATTTAAATTTCTAAAACTACATTTATGATGAGAGAAGAACAGAAAGAAATACATAGGTATAAAAATATACTTAGCATCTGTACACACAATAACTACAAATTTTGATGGAGGAAATTAAAGAATAAATAAATGAATAGTGAAATATTACATATTCATTAATTTAAAAAGTCAATATTGTTAAGATGTCAATATATCCCAACTTAATTTATAGATTCAAAACTGTCTCAAAGGAGATCACAGCAAGCCATTTTGTAGATATGGGAAATTGATTAAATGGTTTATAGAAAAATTCTAAAGTCTTAGATCAGCTCATTTATAAATGAAGAAGAGCAAAATTGGATGATTTCCACTAGCCAATTTCAAGATTTACTAAGAAGTTGCAGTAAAGACAGCATGATATTTTTAAAAGAAGATTCTTGAATCAATGTGAAAAAATATAGAACCCCCAAGTAGATTTACATAAGTGTTTTAAAATCAGGTAATTTTTGACAAAGAGAAAAAGCATTTAGTTTTAACAAATAACTGGGACATTCATATGTTTAATAATAATAATAAATTTAAAACACAGACTTTAAAGTCTTCAAATAAGTCCCTTTATTTTTAAAATATATTTTATTGATTTTTTTACAGAGAGGAAGGGAGAGGGATAGAAAGTCAGAAACATTGATGAGAGAGAAACATTGATCAGCTGCCTCCTGCACACCCCTTAGCTGGGATGTACTTGCAACCAAGATACATGCAGTTGACCAGAATCAAACCTGGGACCTTTCAGTCCGCAGGCCGACACTCTATCCACTGAACCAAACCAGTTTCAGCCAAATAAGTCACTTTAAATTGGCACATATACCTCGATATGGAATGCCAAATTATAGAGGAGGAAGAAAATGTCAGCCAAATAGGCAGAAGTGCCATGCACCTCCTCCTGGGGCTAGGGCAGAAAGACAATTAAGTAGAAGAACATCCACCCAGAATTAATAAATGAGACACAGCTGAGGAGACAATTTTAAATAAGGAATGACAGAGGATGCCTAGAGAATGCCACTTGCCAGCCATAACCAGCATGGAATCATCACTGTCCCCTGGCAGTGAATGGTGCATTGCCTCCTGGCAGGCTCCCAGATATCTTCAGTGAGCACTTGCCAGAGTGACCTCCAAACCAGGCATACTCCCCAGCCCACCAGGACCCAGTGTCCCAGGATATGGCTCCAGGACCCTGACCTGAATGCAAGCCAGGGGAACCCCTGTTCCCTGCCCCCAACCCAGGGCCTCAAAACCATGCTGCCAGATTGACCTGAAGCCACCTGGTGCCCTCTCCACCCCAAGGCCAAAAAACTTGCTGCTGGGTTGACCTTGAGTATCTGGGACACAAAAGAGTTCTGACTGCGACCCAGAGCAACCCACACCTACTCTACCCTGGCCCCTTGAACAGTCCTCCAGAGCAAACCAGCACATGCCCTACTCTGGCCCAGAGTAGAGCACTGCTGGGGTTACCAGGAGCAATCTGGTGTGCTCTGCCAGGGGTCACAGGGGGTTGCACACCAGAGGAACTGTGCACATGCTCCCACAACCCCAAGCATCTGAAGGGGACAACTGAGGGTCCAGATCTGTGGAATAAGAGGATTGAACTCAATCCACAGAGACAATAAAGGTATGAGTCTCAAGCCAGACCCCTCCTCTGGTTAATGATTTCAGAACCATTGCCCTGATAGGGTCTTCAACCTCTCAAAGGCAAAGCAGGGTGTCCAGGGCCAGAAAGAGACAGAAAAATGGAGAGCCAAAGAAACAACATCCCAAGGAAATGAAAGGACTTGTCACCAGGAAAAGAACTAAGTGAAATGGAGGCAAGCAATATGTTGAGAAATAATTCAGAGTAAGGATCATAAAGTTCCTAAACTGACTGGATGAGAAAATCAACAACATATATAGAATCAAGAGAAAATGAAGAATGCTATACCTGAGACAAAAAAAAAATCAACAAAGAAACAGCAATCCTAAATGACTCACTAGATTAGATGGAACTAATTGGCTTCTTCAAAACATTTCACCTGAAAGCAATGTAATATTAATTCTTCTAGAGTGCGCATGGGACATTTTCAAAGATAGGCCACATATTAGGACACAAGCTAAGTTTCTTCAAATTCAAGAAGATAGAAATCATATCAAGCATCATCCTAGATCACAATGGCATAAAATTAGAAACAAACTATAATAAAAACAATAAAATAAGCTAATACTTGGAGGCTTAATTGCATGCTATGAAACAATGATTGGGTTACCAAAGAGATCAAAGAAGAAATAAAATGCACCCTGGAAACAAATGACAATGAAAACACAACAATCCAAACCTATGGGACACAGTGAAAGTAATCCTGAGAGGGAAGTTCATAGCTCTATGGGCCTACCTCAACAAACAAAAAAACTGGTAATATATCTAACCCTACAACTTAAAGAATTATGAGGAGAACAACAAGAAAGGCCCAGAGTAGACATAAGGAATAAAATAATAAATATCAGAGTGGAAATAAATGATATGGAGACAAAAAAAATACAAAAGATCAATAAAACCAGAAACTGGTTCCTTACAACAATAAACAAGATTGATGAACCTCTAGCCAGGCCCATGAAGAAACAAAGAGGAAGGACCCAAATAAACAAAATCAGAAATGAAAGAGGTGAGGTAACAATCAACCCCATTGATATACAAAGGCTTGTAAAAAAAATGCCAGGAACAACTCTACTCAACAAACTGCATAACCTAGATGAAATGGACATATTGCTAGAAAAATACAAGCTTCCAAAACTGAATCAAGAATAATAATAAAAAACTAAATAGGCCAATAACTACCAATGAAATTGAAGCAGTATTCAAAAATCTTCCAGCAAACAGAAGCCCTGGTCTAGATGGCTTCACTGGGGAGTTTAGCAAGAATTAGAGCCCACTATTTTTAGACTATTCCAAACAATTCAAGAGGAAGGGACCTTTCCAAGCTCTTTCTATAAAGCCAGCATCACCCTAATTCCTAAACCAGATAAAGACACCACAGAGGAAGATAATTACAGGCCAATATCTCTGATGTACATAGATGCTAAAATCCTCAACAAAATTCTAGTAAATCAGATCCAGCATTATATTGGAAAGATCATACACCAGGACCAAGTGGAATTTATTCCTGGAATACAAGACTGGTACAATATCCACAAATCAACAAACATTATACATCTCATAAACAAATTGAGAGACAAAACTCACATAATCATATTAATTCATGCAGAAAAAGCATTTGATGAAATTCAACACCATTTCTTGATAAAAACTCAGCAAAGTGGGAATAGAGGAATCATACCTCAACATAATAAAATCCTTCTATTGCAGATCTACTATCAACATCATACTCACTGGCAAAAACTAAAACCATTTCCCCAAACAACAGGAACAAGACAGGGATACACATTTTCACCACTCCAGTAAACATAGTACTGGAAGTGTGAGCCATAGCAATTAGATAAGAAGAAGAAATAAAAAGCATCTAAATTGGGAAAGAATAAGGAAAACTGTCAGTATTTGCGGATACTATGATATTGTACATAGAAAACTCTAAAGACTCAAAAAAAACCCTATTAGACTTAATTAATGAATTCAGCAGTATAGCAGGATATAAAATTAATACCCAGAAATCTATGGGTTTTTTTTTTAATACACTAACAATAAACTCACAGAAAGAGAAACTAAAAAAGAAATATACCATTTACCATTGCCCCCTCAAAATTAAGATGCCTAAGAATACACTGAACTAAACACCTGTATTTGGAAAACTATAGTACATTGAAAAAAGATATAGAGGAAGTCATAAGCAAATGGAAGAATATATTGTGTTCATGGATTGGTAGAATCAACATCATTCAAATGTCCATACTACCAAAAATAGTTTATAAATTCAATGTGATCACCATTAAAATACCAATGGTATATTTCACAGACCTAGAATGAGCTATCCAAAAATTAATATGGAACAAAAAAGACCCCAAATAGCCCCAGCAATCCTGAGGGATCACAATACCAGATATCAAGCTGTATTACAAAGTCACTGTTCTCAAAACTGCCTGGCACTGGCACAAGAAGAGACATATAGACCAATGGAACAGAACAGAGAATCCAAAAATCAACCTAAGCCATTCTGTTCAATTAACATTTGACAAAGGAGGCATCAGCATATAATGGAACTAAGAGAGTCTCTTTAATAAATGGTGATGGGAAAATTGGACAGATACATGCAAAAAAATGAAACTAGACTACCAACTTGCAACACACACAAAAATGAACTCCAAATGGATAAAGGACAAGCAAGATGGCGAACCGTAAAAATCTTAGAAGAATCCATAAGCAGCAAAATATGTTCAAGCAATACCTTTACCAATAAATCTCATAGATAGGGTTATGGCTCTGTTGACTAATGAGTTTGCTGACCACTGGGATAGGGGCTTAATTACAAGGAACAACAACAACTTGTAATTATTGGAATTGAGAGTCTAGGTCAGTGGTCAACAGAGAGGCAAACCGCAGCTCTGGGGCCGCATGTGACTTGTGAACTGCAGTTTGCTGACCACTCTCCTAGGACAATGGAAACTAAGGAGAGAATAAACAAATGGGGCTACATCAAAATAAAAATCTGCACAGCAAAAGATACCATCAACAAAACAACAAGAAAGCCTATTGCAAGGGAGAACATATTTGCCGAAGTTATATCCGATAAGAGTATAATCCCCAAAAGTTATAGGGTATTCACACAGCTTAACAAAAGGAAGATAAGCAATCCAATAAAAAAATGGCAATGGACCTAAATAGACACTTTTCAGAAGTGGGCATACAGATGCCCAACAGACATATGAAAACATGCTCAATGTCACTAATCATATGAGAAATGCAAATCAAAAGGACAATGAGGTACCATCTCACACCTGTCAGAATGGCTATCATCACCAATTCAACAAATGACAAGGGCTGGTGAGGATGTGGAGAAAAGGAATCCTCATGTGCTTCTGTTCGGAATGCAGACTGTTGCTGCCACTGTGGAAAACAGTATTGAGTTTCCACAAAAAATTAAAAATTAAACTCCCATTTGACCCTGTAATCCCACTTCTAGGAATATATCCCCTCAAAGCAGAAACACCAATCAGAAAGGATATATGTACCCCTATGTTCATAGCAGCACAATTCACCATGGCTAAGATTTGGAAACAGCCTTAGTGCCCATCAGAAAATGAGTGGATTAAAAAACTGTGGTACATCTACACAATGGAATACTACACTACTGCAGAAAAGAAATCTCTTACCACTTGCAACAGCATGAATGGACCTGGAGAGCATTATTCTAAGTGAAATAAGCCAGTCAGTGAAAGATAAGTATCACATGATCTCACTCATTTGTGTAATATGTTGAACAGCATAAACTGATAAAAAAAATAGATCCAGAGACATAGAAGCATGGAACAGACCATCAAACCTCAGAGGGAAGGCAGGGGAGAGGGGCTGGGCGGGTAAAAAATCCAACAAAGGACTTGCATGTATTGCATATATGCATAATGAATGGCCACAGAGAGTAGGGGGTGAGGGCATGTTCTGGGGGATAAGAATGGCTGAGGAGAGATTACTGGGGAAAAAGAAGACATACAAAGTACTTCAAACAGTAAAAAAATTAATTAAAAAAACGCCAAATTATAAATCTAGACAAAAATATAGGGGAAAAACAAAGTTAGAGTTGTTAAAATTAAAAACCTATGTTTTGTGAAAGACGCTTAAAAAATCAGAAGACACGCATGGCTGCTAAGACAATACTTGCAAAGCAGAGATCTGAGGAGGACTTGCTGGAAAATACACAAGGACACTTAAGACTCAACAGAATGCCCATTTTTAAAATAGGCAAAAGATCTGAACAGACTACTCATCCAAGATATAAGATTATAAATATGCATATAAATATGCACAATGTTGATTGTCATATAGGAATTTCAAAGTAAAACAACAACATAATAGCACACACATACTAGAATGACCAAAATCTAAAATGGACAGTACTTGACACTGGTAAGGAGGTGGCATTCTTTACTAGTGAAAATGTGAAATTTACAACCATTTTAGCACAGAGATGGCATTTTCACAGGACGCTAAACCAAGCCTTTCCATATAATCCAGCAATCAGTAACTGGGGTAGTTATTTAATTCAATTGAAAACATTAGCTACACAAAAGCCTGCACATGAATGCTTATGGTAACTTCTTTATTCATAACCACCCAAATTTGGAAAAAAAGGAAGATTTTCTTTTATAGGTAATGAATAAATAAACTATGGCATATAAATACAATAGGGCATTTATTATTTAGCATAAAAAAATAAATGAGCTTTCTCCCTGGCATTTTGTGTGGCTCAGTTGGTTGGAGTTTCATCCAGTTCACCGATAGATTGCAGGTTCAATTCCTGATTCGGGCATGTATCTACGTTGTGAGATCCATCCTGGAGGGGCACCCGTGGGAAGCAACTCATTGATGTTTCTCTCTCACATTTATGTCTCTCTTTATCTCTCCCTACCTCTCTCTCTCTCAAATGTAATAATAATAATAATAATAATAATAATAATAATAATAATTTTTTAAAAAGTAAGAAACGCTCACTGAAGGAATGATCTAAGTAGGTTTGAACACCAGTGGTAAGAGCAAAGACAAAAAGAACTATGCATATGTACTATACTGTAGCAGATAACATATTTTACTCACAGGCACATGAATTAACAATTCTGATACCATGTAAATGAATGGGTGATGGTGAGACACAGGGTTCTCAGTGTTTTAGTGGGAGGGTACAAATAAGCAAGGGAGTGGTCTTTGTTGCCTCTTCTTTCACCACCATTCCCAAAAGGACCAGCTATTATAAGCTGTTATTATAAACTAGAGGCCCAGTGGACAAAATCTGTGCATGGAGGGGTGTCCCTCAGCTTAACTGCACCCTCTCCAATCTGGGAAGCCTCAAAGGATGTCTTACTGCCAGTTTAGGCCAATCCTACCTGGATTGGGCCTAAACGGACAGTCAGATATCCCTCTCACAATTCATAACTGCTGGCTCCCAACTGCTCACCTGCTTGCCTTCCTGATTACCTCTAACTGCTTCTGCCTGCCAGCCTAATTACCCCCTAACATCTCCCCTGCCAGCCTGATTTATGCCTAACTGCTCCTCTGCTAGCCTGTTTGCCCCTTAATGTCCTCCCCTGCAGGCCTGGTCCCTCCCAACTGCTCTCCCCTGCAGACCAGGTAGCGCCCAACTTCCCTACCTGCAGGCCTGGTCACCCCTAACTGCCCTCCCCTGCAGGCTTGATCACCCCCAACTACCCTCCCTTGCAGGCCTGGTTCCTCCCAACTGCCCTACCCTGCTGGCCATTTTGTGGTGGCCATCTTGTGTGTACATGGGAGCAGTCATCTTTAACCACATGGGGACAGGCATCTTATATGTTGGAGTGACATTCAATTTGCATATTATTCTTTTATTGATAGGATTAGATAGGAGAGAAGCCTGGTGCACCAATGGCAGTCAGCTGGTTTTCCCTGAAGGATGTCCTGGATCAGGGTGGGGGTTCCTTTGGGGTGTGGGGTGGCCTGGGTGAGGAGCCAGTGGTGGTTTGCAAGCTGGCCATGCCCCCCAGTGACCTAAGTGGAGGCCTTGGTATCTGGGATTTGTTTATCTTCTATAATTGAAACTTTGTAGCCTTGAGTGGAGGCCAAGGAAGGCCAGAACAGGCAGAAATCTTGACTTCCTCCATCACCAGGGGTAACTCAAGCCTCTTGCTCTCTCCATTGCTGCAACCATCTTGGTTGGATTAATTTGCATACTCACTCCTGAGTGGGTGGTGGGCGTGGCTTGTTGGTGTAACAGAGGTATGGTCAATTTGCATATTACCCTTTTATTAGGTAAGATTATAGCTTTCTTTTTTTTTGTTCTAAATATATTTTATTGATTTTTTAAATTTACAATATAACTTATATTTAATAGTAGTACATATGTTTTCCTTCCCCCCCAAAATCCCCCCCAGCCTCCCTAACCCCCAAGCACATGTACCCACCTGCCCTTCTCCCGGCCCCAGTGTCTTACATTCATTGGTTATGCTCATATGTATGCATACAAGTCCTTCGGTTGATCTCCCCCAGCATCTGCCTCCCCTCCACTCCAGCCTTCCCCCTGTAGCTTGACAGCCTGTTCAAGGCCACCCTGCATCTATATCAATCACTCCCCCCTGTTTCTTTTCTTCAAAAATATCTTGCCTCTGCATACTAGAAACAAACGTATAAGAGCAAAAAAACGTTTGAGTGTCAGTTTCAATGTCCAACTGTTCTGAGTCCCAGTTTCAATGTCAAATAGTTCTTCATGTTTTAAACTCTCGAGTCAGTCACAAATCCTCTAAAAATTATGGGCTCTTTTGTTAATATTATTATTCCTTAATAAGAAAAATAATAGTTCGATGCAATCTGATTTGTTTATTTCTTCTTTTGTTTCTCTCTGAGGAGATCTATCAATAAACATATTGCTACAAGAAATGTCTGAGGTGTTATTATCTGTTTTATTATTGGATTTCTATGGTTTTGAGTTTAACATTTAAGTCTTTAAGCAATTTTGAGTTTTCTCTGGGATATAATATAAGAAGGTGGTTTAGTTTCTTTCTTTTTTACATATCTGTCAATGCCATTTATTTCATAAACTATCCTTACTGTATTTCCCATTGTTGTCTCTTTTGTCAAATACTAATTGAGTGTAAACACGTGGGCTTATTCTAGGCTCTCTATTTTGTTCCATTGATTGCTATTGTTTTTAATAGTGGTTACTGTAAAACAAATAAAGGAAATAGGAATTTTCTCTATTTAAAAAAATTAATTGATTTTAGAAAGAAACAAAGAAGGGGAGTGGAAGAGAGAAATAGAAATATGGAAGAGAAGGAAACATTGATCGGTTGTCTCCTGCACACCCACCACTAGAGATCTAGCTGACAACTTGGGCATGCACCCCAACCAGGAATCAAATAGGCAACTCTCAGCATGTAGGACAATGCTAAACCAACTGAGCCATCAGTTTTTATGCTAGTACCATGCTGTTCTGATTACCATGGCCTTGTAGAATAGTTTGATTTCAGGTAGCATGTTTTCTTCAACTTGGTTCTTTCTCAAGATCACTGTTTTTGTTAGGAGTCTTTGTGGTTTCATATAAATGTTTGGAATATATTTTCTAGTTCTGTGTAATATGCTATTGGCATCTTGGTAGAAATTTCATTGAATCTATAGATTGCTTTGGTAGTATGGACATTTTAATGATGTTAATTCTTTCTATCCATGAACATGGTATATGCTTCCACTTATTTGTATCTTATTCAGTTTCTTTTTTCAGTGTCTTGTAAATTTCTGAGTACAAGTCTTTTACATCTTTGGTTAAATTTATTTCTAGGAATTTGTCTTTTTTGAAGCAATTGTGAATGGGATTGTTTTCTTAGTTTCCCTTTCTGATATCCATTATTGGTGCGTAAGAATGTAACTTTACTGAATTTATTTATCCACTCTAGTAGTTTGTTGGTAGAATTATTATGGTTCTCTATATACAGTATCATGTTATCTGAAAATAATGATAGTTTTACTTCTTACTTTCCAATTTGGATGCCTTTTGTTTCTTCTTTTTGTCTTATCTCTCTGATTAGATAGATATATTGAGTAAAATTGGTGAAAAGGAACATCCCTGTTTTCTTCCAGATCTTAAGGGGAAATGCTTGTTGTTTTTGCCCATGGAGTATGATGTTGTATGTGGGTTTTTCATTTATGGCCTTATAACATTGAAGTGTGATCCCTTTATTCCCACTTTGCTGAAAGTTTTTTTCTTTTTCTTTTTTTCTTTTTAACCATAAATGAATACTGGATTTTATCATATTGATTTTCTGTATGTATTAGTATGATCATGTGGCATTTGTATTTCATTTTGTTTATGTGATATATCATGATTTGCAAATATTGTACTAAGATTGCACCCCAGGAACAAATCCCAGTTGATCATGTTATACGATTTCTTTAATGTATTGCTGAATCTGATTTGCTAATATTTTGTTGAGGATTATGGCATGTATGTACTTCAAGAATATTGGCCTATAATTTTCTTTTCTTTTTTTCTTTTTCTTTTGTAGTGTATCCATCTGCTTTTGGAATAGGATAATGCTGGCCTTATAAAATAATCATAGGAGTCTTCTCTCTCCTTGAATTTTTTGAATAGTTTTAGAAGGATAGATGTTAGTTCTTTTTTGAATGTTTAGTAAAATTTATCTATGAAGCAAGACATTTGGCCCAGGATTTTTGTTTGAGTTTTTTATTATTATTATTACTGCTTCAATTTATTTAATTGTACTCTATCTATGAATATTCTCTGATTCTTCCTGATTTTATTTTGGAAGATTGTATGTTTCTAGGAATTTATCTATTTGTCCAGATTGTCCTATTTGTTGGTATATTGGTATTCATAGTATTTTCTTATGAATACTATTTCTGTAATGTCAATTGTTACTTCCCCCTTTTATTTCTGGTTTTATTTATTTGAGTTCACTTTCTTCATTTCTTGATGAGTCTGGTTAAAAATTCATCAATTTTGTTTATCTTTTCAGAGAGAAAGCTAATTTGTTTATTTCTGCTCTGATATTTATATTTCCTTCCCTTTACTCACTTTGAGCTCTGTTTGTTGTTCTTTTTCAAGTTAAGTGTAAAGTTAGATTATTTATTTGAGATTTTACTTGTTTCTTGAAATAGGCCTATAATGCTATGAATTGCCCTCTTAGAACTGCTTTTGCTGTGTCCCATAAATTCGAGGTTATTCTGTTCCCATTTGTTTCAAGGTATCTTTTGGTTTCTTCCTTGATCTCATTGTTAACCCATTTTTGTTTAGTAACATGTTATTTAGCCTCCATGTTTTTGTGTGTTTTTCAGTTTGTTTGTTTTTTCTTGTGATTGATTTCTAGTTTTACACAATTATGTTCAGAGAAGATTCTTGACACTCTTTCAATCTTCTTAAATTTATTGACACTTGTTTTGTGTTCTAAAATGTGATCTAACCTATAGAATTAAAACTAAAAAGTTTTTGCCCAGCAAATGAAACCATCAACAAGAAAGAAAAGACACCTTACTAAATGGGAGGACATGTTCACCAGTATATCTGATAAGGGGTTAATATCCAAAATTTAAAAAAAATATGGATTTCAATACCAGGAAAACAAACAATCCAATTAACAAATGGACCAAGGCCCTGAATATAAACTTCTCCAAAGAGGACATACAGATGGTTAATAGACATATGAAAAGATGTTCAATGTCACCAATTATCAGATAAGTGAAATTAAAACTACAATAAGAAATCACCTCACACCTGTCAGAATGGTTATCATCAATAAATCCATAAAAAACAAGTGCTGGCAAGGCTGTAGTCCAAAGAGAACTCTCATGCAATGCTGGTAGGAATGCAGATTGGTGCAGTCACTGTGAAAAGCATTATGGAGATACTTTAAAATTGAACCGCCTTATGATCTTTTAATTCCACTTATAGAAACTTATGAGAAGAAACCTGAACACTAATTTGAGAGATATGCAGCCCTATGTTCATTGCAATGTTATTACCACAGCCAAGGTTTGAAAGCAGCTCAAATCCCAATCAGTAGAAGAGTGGATTAAAAAATTGTGGTGCATCTACACAATGGAATACTATGTGGCCATAAAAAAGAAGAAAATCATACCTTTTGGGAAACATGGATGGATCTACAGAGCATTATGCTAAGTGAAATAAGTCAGTCATAGTCAGACAAGAACCATGTAATTTCACTCATATGTGAAATCGTGTGAACAAAATGAGCTAACAAGAAAGATAGAGACAGATTCAGAAAGCAGACCGACAGCTATGGCATGGGAGAGCTGGGTGTTGGGGTGAAGAAATTAAGCAAAACAGAAAGACCAAAAACTCATGAAAATAGACAACAGTGTGGGGATTGAGAGGGAGATGGGTAGACTGAGGTAGAGGAGGTTTAGAGGGGATAAAAGGTTATGAAAGGAGACTTGCTTTGAGGTGATGAACACACAATAGTGTAAAGATGCTGTGTTGCAGAATTGTATACCTGTATAATTTTGAGACCTGCACAATTTTGTTAATGAGTGTCAGCCCAAAAAATTCAATAAAAAATAATAATATACAATATACTAATTTTAAGATTAGCAGCTACCATTGTTTGAGTACTTTATAACAACATCTCTTTTGTCTTCATAAAAATCCTATAAAGAAGATAGTATTTTAATTATAAAGATGATAACATCGAGGTTTAGCAGTAATGAGGAATTTGACTATTGTCTCACATCTCATTTAATCATTCATTAAGTAGACAACTATTTTTGAGTAATTATCACATGACAGACATATACATATGTGACTTTTAAAGAATTGAGATGAAACCATATACTTTTAAAATAATCAAATATTAATTTGTTGTAAACATCTTCCATGTTATTAAATACTAGAGACTTGGTGCATGAAATTTACACATGGGGGGGGGCTATTTCTCAGTCCAGCCTGAACCTTTTCCAATCTGGGACCCTTCAGGGGATGTCTGACTGCCAGTTTAAGCCTGCTCGCTGTGGGACTGCTGATGCCCAACTGCTCACCTGCCTGTCTGCCCGATTGCCCCTAACCACTTCTGTCTGTCAGCCTGATCACCCCCTAATCACTACCCTGCCAGCCTGATTGAAACCTAACAGCTCCCCTGCCAGCCTGGTCACCCCACAACTGTCCTCCCTCCCCTGCAGGCCCAGTTGCCCCTAATTGCCCTCCCCTGGTGGCCTGATCATCCCCAACTGCCCTCCACTGCTGGCCATCTTGTGATCACATGGGGGGCAGCCATTTTGTGACCACATAGGGGTGGCCATCTTGTGCTAGAATGTGATGGTCAATTTGCATATCACCTCTTTATTTTATAGGATTATGCAGTGATATTGTTTCAATGCATACTACTTGTAAGTCAATTTATTTATATACCACACATTTAAAACCACCCTACTGCTGGTAATTATGTGGTTTTCTTATTTTTAAATTATTAAATATAATGTTGAGTGAATATTCATAAATTATATTTAGTTTTTTTACTAGTGGATTTTTCAGGGTAAATTCTTAAAAGTGAAATATTTGCTGATATATAGTTCTGAGTTGTCCTACATGCCCATTTTATTAATTTACATTTACATCAGGGCTATATAAAAGACTTTGTTTCATTACACTCTCACCAACGTGGAGAGGACTTATTTCCTTTTAAAACATTTTATTTTTATAACCAAAATCTAGGTATTGTAGTTTTAATGTATATATTTATTGGCATTTGATTTCTACATTAGTTTATATTCTTTGAGAATATTTCTATAAGATATAAAGTTTTCTGTTACACCAGTGGTAGTTATTGATTCATTCCTTTACTCTATATAAATTTAAAATATACCTATCTAGAATACATGCATTTTAATCTGTTTCTGAACATTCCTTTTGCATTTCCTTGATCTTTGTTTTACTTACTCTAATATCACACTGTTTAAAGTATTATAGCTTATAACATACTTTAGTAGCTGACACTGTGTGTCTCTCAACAATTATTCAATTAAAAAATTTTATTTCTTGCTATTATATATTTAATCTTCTGAATAAAATGTATAATGTTTCTTAAATTGAATTAAAGTAATCTGGTATAATTTTTGTTTTGTAGTCTTAGAATACATATAAATAAACTTTGAAATAACTGATAGTATTTACAAGTTCAATCTTTTAAAGTAGTTTATGTATCCCTTTCTGCAAATCTTCTTGAAATACTGACAATATTTTAGTGTTCATTTACAAGATACATATTTCATATTAAATATATATGTGTGCCTTGTTGCTCATATGAATGTGAGTCCTTCCTTCCCCCAAAACTTTATTTTCTTCGGGCCAAATTCTACCTACTAGTCTGCTTTTTTGTGTTTGTGTATTTAGGATCATCTCCTTCTCGGTAAAAATATTATTTGATTTTACAGTGTCCACTTGGTTTCCTTAGGTCCATGATGTAATTCCATGCATTTAAATCCAGATAATTAATAAACTTTAGGTTTTTTTTGATGTGTAGAACTCTTATTCATTTTATTGAATCACTACATTGGCCAGAACTTACCCCCAAAGTGGGCATCTTGTACTGTGTTTCTATCTCTGTTAGCATCAACAAGAATAGTTGACTTTTATCATGTACTTACTTGTGCCAGACACCGTTCTAAGCTACTGTTTTAAGTCCTAAAACTATTAGTATGTTATTGACTACTTATAGTTCTATTTGTTTTTTATAAAAGAGACACTGAAGTGGCAGAGAAGTTCAGTGGATTATCCAGCATTGTGCAGAGAATCAGTGGAAGAGTATATACAGGAAGCCAGATAGTGATTTGTTTGTCCAGGTCCATCATATAATCTGCTCTGTGGTCAAAGGGTGATATTGAGAAATGGGACAGAAAGAGTATTTAGTGAAGGAACAGAGCATGAAAAGAAATATATATATTGTGTCTATAAATCCAGAGTAGCATTCACATGTTTTCATTGACCATAAAGCTCCATTCTCCTGAAATGTGATTTCATAAGAGCAGCTCTGCTTTCAGGCCTCATATTTCCACTTGGTTGTCCAGAACACTTATGAACATCATTTTCATACTACAGTGTATGTGAGGACACAGAGTGAGACAGTGCCTTGTCACCTTCAGGATCCCAACTTGCAACTATTAAGAACTCCCATGTTATGATCCCATGAGAAGCTAGTGAAGCTGACAGGGAGGGAAGACAGAAGAAGACGGTTAAAAGCCTGAAGACCTTGTAACAATTTCTTCACATGCCCAGTGCATGAGTCACTGGACTTCTCGCTGAGGACCAATGAGGGGGCAGGTAAATCATTAAGATGATTCCTTATGCGCAATAATTCATTGAACCCTGTACCTATGCTCATGAGTTTAGCTCCATTTTGGTGGAAACAGTATGCTCATAGATCATATAGCGTATACGAAGTCCAGGAGCAATGGTCCTGTCTGGTCCTTTACTGTGTTCATTCCAATAAGACGCTGGTAGTCTGGGGAGGGGCCCTCTGCAAGAGTCGGCAAGGGAGACTGCTTATTAGATAGAGCTGTCCATCACAGAATGAAGGGCACGGGGACCATCAGAAGCTCATGGAGACCTTTGTGGGGGATTAGCAAAGGTGACCACCCTTAAGGAGGCCATAGGTATATTTCTGCAAGAAGAAAAAGCAGGAGGGAGAATGAGGTGGGCTGGAAGGAACTCCATACTTTATTTATATGTTTTTAGTTCTGATTGGGCATTTAGAGTCTTTTCTCAATATTGTGTATCTATTTACTTCCAACTCTTTAATATTTATACCATTCAGGGCATCGGCATCATGTACTCGATGATTAGTTGGGATGGGCTGTGTTCAATCTGGAATAATCTGTATGCATTTATATCAGGAGCTGCTTGCTAATTGGTTTTCATCCAAGTAATGCCATAGAGAATAAGGCTACACACTGAAAAGGGCTGAGGTGAAAGAGTGGGTAGAAGGGGACTGTGAACTCTTTTCCTGGCTTATTAAGAATGCTGTGAGCATCTGCATTAAAGGGAAAAAGCCCAAATTTCTGGGTTCTTCTCAATCATGAGTAAGCATACACTATACCTCAGAGCATGCCCAATACACATCAGAGACAAGATGATTTTTGATGATGCCACCCACTTCTGCATGATGCAATAGCCATTAGAACATAGATCGGATGTCAGAATACAAGGGGACACTCATAGAAAACCTGTTCGAAAAACCTTAACATTGAACAAAATTAAGCAATTGTTTTGGTCCAGAAACCTGGGATTTGGGGAATAATAAATTCCAAGCGAGCATTTGCATATATGTTTAAAAATGAGGGAAAATAAATTCAACTGTATTTTAGATTTTGCTCTTTTTTATTACTGCCTTTCCCCATAAGTCCTTTACATATTTTTATTCATCTTTAATAACACACCTATTATGGCAGTAATATGAAGTATATGCATATTTTTTATTCTGTGTATAATCTGCCCCATTTTAAAAAGGGATGAAGTTTTGGTAGGTTTGTGATTATGTTTTACTAATACTGTATAATTTAAAGGTGGATATATTGAGACAAAATGAGGAAGTCGGAATGGGGAAGGAAAGAGAGTTTGGGATGATGGGTGCATGATTCAGTGTGCAGATGATTTTCTTTTTGAGTTGTGCCTTGAAATCCATATGGTGTTGCAAACTAATGTCACCCCCAATAAATTTAATTTAAAAAGAGGCATTATTTTAGTTTTAAAACATGTGATGAAAGTTTACCATTTTTTATTTACATAAAAAATACAATTGTCTTTGCTTGCTGAGAAATGTCCCTTTTTCACTTGCCATCACTAGCCGGGCTGGTGCCTGGGTTAGGATAGTGTGTTTCAAGTGCACTGGGGCATAGGTGACAGACTGCATGAGGAAGCTCTATGGTTGCCTGCCATGGAATGAGAAGAGCATACTGTTCACAGTGCTTGTTTTAAAATTATCATTTACCAGGTTCAATTCACACTCAAAGAGGAATCTCGAGTTAGGCTTTCTATGTCAGAAAAGGAGACAGCGATTTAATTGTTCCTCCTCCTGGCAAATATGCTTTTTCTAAACTTCACAAAGCAACACAAAACTTCTATAAATAATTACAGTAACAACACATATGCCAAATAAATAAAAACTACATTGTATATTTGGAATGAATTAAAGAGAGTGTTAAAAGAACACTTTTAAAACTCCGCAAAGAGCACAAAATGAAGTCACCCAGATAAGTGCAGGAATAAAAAGAGGTGTAATGCTGTATGAAATCTCAGTCTGAATTATCTCACTCCCCTGCTTATGTTCAAGTGACTTATTTTATGATGGTTTAAAGAGAAGAGTCATATTGAAAAAGAAAGGATATTTTTCTAGGAAGAATCTTACAGGCTCAAAGGCCTTTAACTTAGCTCAGTCATCTAGTTTATTTTGCATTAGAGGAACTTCTCATTTAATTTACCAGTCCATCATAGGTACCTTTTTAAATATGGAGCTAAAGGTCACTATCATATGTAAGGAAAATTAAGCCGATGTTCTTGTTGCCTTAGAGTTCTTCTAGTTCAACTACTCCAATAAATGAACATGTACAACAAGCCGAAGGGCTTTTATTACAAATTTAATTCATTTCTCTAGACAACTGTGAAATTTGCCATTGACATTAGTCATTACCCCAAGGCGAACTAAAAGATGATCTCAGTTAATAAATGATCCTTAACAAGGAGCGCTCCTCTCTCCTGTGATATTGGTGCAGGCACATTTTATTAATGCAGGACTCGCTTCCTGCCCAAGCACCTGCATTCGCGGCTATGTGGTGTGCTTGTTTCCTCTTCCTGCTGCTGATATTAATAATTATGCAACAGGATAATTAGCAACACAAAGAGACAGTACTATGGAGCTTGCAACTAGATTTTCAGCACGTTAACCTTGTGGGAAATAAAGAACAGAAGCAAAGAGTCTAGCCAAATAACCAATGCAGGTTGATTTCACAGTGTGTAATAGGCTAATTATCTGTGAAAAGTCTGACCCCAACTAACAAAATTACAGAAATGTGCAGGCATTTTATTTTAAATAAAACTCAGAGCCACTGTTTCTATTCTAAATTAAAAATAAAACACAACAGATTAACAAATATATGAAAGAACAACATTTGAAATTTAAACAAAAATAAGCTCTGAAGGACATGATGGTATCTCAAAATGTTAATGTTCAACCCAGACACCTGAGAAGGGAGGGTGAAAAATAAACTCGTACTTCCTTTCCCTACCCCCAACACACAGTTATTACAATGAATACGTGCGCACACACACGCACACATACACACACACATACACGCATGTACGCGAGCATACACACAGTCAGTATGTGACAGAAGTAGGTTAAGTGTATTTTGTTTACTGGAGTCAGGCTACATAAAAAGCAGAAAATATTACTATTTCTTTACAAATACCATACGTAATTCATTCTGATATAAGAATATTTATCCACTAGCAGTAATAACAAACCACAATTTTTGTCATGAAAAAAATAAATTGTATTTGCAAAAAGCAAACACATTACAGAGTGTGTAAAAATGTAATATTCCCATTTTCTAGTCAGAGTTCCAATTTATTGAAGTAACAGAGCAGAAAATGCACTGACAGCTGTTACATTTTATTGCGAATTAGTATATACGTTTTATATCCAGTGAGCAAATGCATGATACATTGTATTCCAGTAATTGCCACTGGCTTTCCAAATGGAAGCGGAATGATCTTAGTGCAATTACACTCGGGAGAGTACATAGAACAGCCTCCAGTACAGCATTTTAGCACTCAGCAATACTAATATTGGATATATTTTACTTTTAAGAAAAAATAAAAGATTAAAAGAGTCAAGCTAGATTTTTTAAAATAAAAAAAACAGTGCTCAGATACCTGTTTCTCAGTCTTAATCCTGGGTGACTTTTTGAGTTACATGTGACGGACTATTGCAATTAGGAATGTTCAGAGAGGTTAAACTAAGTTTTCCTCCCCCTCCCTTTGTTGACTATCCCAGGTTTTACTTTCCTTGAATCTCCTTCTCTGTCCTCCCTCTTGGCAATAGAATGCAGGGGCTAAAGTGATGGGAACATGGGGGCAGGTGTTGAAATACTTTAGAAAATGGGCTACATGCTGAGTTTACACGTTGGCCCTAGCAGCCCGATCGTCTTTGATTCCCTTGCTCACACTTCCCCTACCACTTCTGCTAGCTTGTATGTGCATTAGCTAGCATCCTAGGGAGAGAGCCATTTGTTTTCATAAGGGTTAACTGATTTCATAGATCACCCCGCTAATGCTTAGGACTATGTTTTAACCAGCAAGCACACTCAATCCTGCGGTCTCAGTCAGTTTTCATTTATTAGGAGCACATTTCTTGCATACTGAAGAAGCCTATTTTGCCTATTTTTGCAAACCTTGGTAATCCACGACACTCTTTATGTTGGAGCACACCCACTGCCAGCTTCTCCACCAGGGCTCTGTGGGAAGCCTGCGGGAAAGCCGGCTGTCTCCTCCCCTCTAGTGGTTACCAGCCCGCCTTGCAGGGGACCTGCCGAGACCCACAGAGGGGCCATGTGTGCAATTCTGTTGGCTTATATAGAAAAGAGGGAAAATATAAACCAAGCAGCCTATCACTGCAGAAAATAAAATTCATCAAGCATTTAAAACAATATGTTAGTGGCAACTGCAGCTTAATCAACACCAACCTGCTGACATAGATTTGCAATATGAGCTAGTTATTAGTGATTGAATTAACAGCATGTCACAACTTGTATCTAGTTTAATAAAAGAAGCGGAAGAATGCAGCAGAACCATAACCCACAAGTAATAAGATTGTTTTCCATGCTGAAAGGCAAACTCTCGGAGCTAGAACAAGAAAGAGCAAGAGCCAATCCCTGGCACCTTTGAGGCCTGTCCAAAGCAGCGCGGCCTCCCTCCCATATGTCTCCAGGCTCCACTGGGCAGTGACCCCTGTGAAGAAGGCCATAAAAACACACCATCAACAACAGCAAATGTCAACAAAATGAACGACGTCTCTCATCTCAATGTCGGGAACAGTGGAGTAACAAAAGAACCACGTGGTAATGATCTTGCTACCTTAAAACATGGAGCCTCAGTGGCATCCTTCCCCTGATAACTGTTTCTAACCCTAAAGTTTTTCAGAATTATCTAAAAGAGAATGTATCAAGCCCAATATTGACAATCAGATCAGGTGCATTCCTTGTTTTTTTGTGTTTTTCTTTTTAATAAGAATACATTAACCTTATGTTTTTAGAAGTTTTAAAGTCTTAAAATGTGCATTTAGGAATTTTCCTACATGTAATGTAATACATGAATAAAATTGCTGTTCCAGAAATATTTTTCTTTTTTGTGTTGTTTTTAGGAAAGACAAACCTGGGCTTAAATCACGTCTAAATGTAGAGTCTCCGTATATAATGATGGATGAGTGACATGGACCGTGCTTTCCCTGGAATTACTTGGATTTGGATCTCACACAATTCACTAGGTTCTATGTTATTAGTGATTGAATTAAAATATACAATGTACCTGTTTTGAACAGCTTAGTTCCTCTCCTCTTCACATATAGACATTTTAGAGAATTAGTTTAAATGAATAGCACCGGGTGGGGCAAAAGTAGGTTTGCAGCTGTCAGTATATGAAACAGAGCCTAATTCTTGTATTATTATAGTAGTTTCCAAACTAACAACTGTAAACCTACATTTGCCTGATCTTGTGTTTAAGGGAATTAAGAAGAACTAACACATTTTGGGGAGATTTTAAATATTGATTAAATGGACAGAGTGATTCTCTTTTAAAAGCATTTTAAATTAAAAATTAAAATGATATTGATTACCATCACACTAATAATATTAAGTGCTTTTAAAACAGAATAGCAAGCAGTATGCAAATATAATATACAAATAAGGCAGACTTTTTCCTCTGCAGGTTCATCAGACCATAGTCTGAAACACCTCCAATGTCCTCGGGCAGGTGACTGGGGATAACAGTGTGCACTTCTCTGCTTCACTGCTGTGGCCCGTAGGGCTGATCGGATCGCCTGGGAGGCGGAAAGAAGGCAGCTCCCCAGGGACTGCATTAGATATGAGTGAGTGTGTGGGGTTGAAGCTTGGGGGGAATAAAATAAATCAGATATGGAAAGATATAACGATCTACTACAATAGCCTTAATTTTTAAAGAAAAATCAATGAGAATCTGAGTAATGTTAATTTCCTAACATCTACTATAAAATGAGTATACATTTTGTCTCATCTCATTTTGGTTTCAGTGGGTTTTTATTACCACAACCCAATGGTGCCTACAGTTCTAAAGACAGAAGAGAAAGCAATGCTCAGAGACCGGATGACATGCTTGAAACTGAAGCGTGAGAGAATATCCATTATATTCCAGGTTCGTTGCTCTTTCCTAATATAAGAAAAGTTTGACTCTTCAGGGGACTTGTATTATTGTTATCTAGGTGTGTCTTTTTAAAAAAGTAAAACTTTAAATTTTATTTTTCAATTACAGTTTTGCATTCAATATTATTTTGCATTAGTTCCAGGTGTATAGCATAGTGATTAGATAACCATATACATTACAAAGTGTCCCTTTAATATTTCCAGTGCCCACCTGGCCCCATGCAGCGATCACAATGTTATTGACTGTCTTCTATGCTGCACTTTCATACCAGTGACTTTTGTAACTGATAATGTGTGCTTCTAAGCCCTTCACCATTTGTACCCAGTTTCTCAAACCCCTGTCCTCTGGCAGCCATCTATCTACTCTGTGTTTAGGAAAATATTTCAATATTGTTTATTCACTTATTTTGTGCTATAGCATCTACAGATAAGTGAAATCATATGGCATTTGTCTTCATCAGACTGACTTATTTCTCTTAGCATGGTGTCTCTGTGGTGAATTTTTAATTTCAGGATTTATCCAATACCTATTGCAGTTTAGAATTAGTATGTGAGCAGAAGATCCAAACTGATTTTAATATTTTCTTTCGTGAAATCAAATGGGAACAAATTTGAAATTATTTGAAATAAGTATCCTAAATTTGAGAGAGAGAAAGACAACTTTAGTTAGTTTGTATTATCTTTAGATTGTTATAAACTATTATATTTTAATCATTTATCAATAGTAGTTGATTATAAATGCCATTTCACTGGGTTAATATTTAAGGGTAAACTTTTTTTTCTTGATTTATGTTTATATTTAGTGTGAATGATCCCCAAATTTCCTGTAGTTACATGCATCATTATACATAGTTAAATTACTTTTTATGATAAGAACATTTAAGATCTATTTTCTTAACAACTTTCAAATATACAATACAATATGATTAACTCTAGTCACCATGCTGTACATTACATCCTCGGGACTTATTTACCTTATAAATGGAAGTTGTACCTTTTGTACAACTCACCCATTTTGCCCACCCAAACCTCTCACCTCTGAGAAACACCAATCTGTTCTCTGTATCCACAGCCTGGCACTGTTGATTCTAAACTGAATCCTCACATGTTTTATATCAGTGGCTTCCCCTGCATAACAACTATGCCATACTCAAGGACCACAAGGTTTACTAACTCCCTTAAAACCTTTGTCTGTCATACTTTATGCAGCAATGAGTCAGATATTGCCACTTATAGTCCTTTGCTGTTTGAATGATCAACTTGTTTTCTTTCTTTCTTTCTTCCTTCCTTCCTTCTTCTTTCTTTCTTTCTTTCTTTCTTTCTTTCTTTCTTTCTTTCACTTTAAATACAAGAAACAGCAGCAATGAATTATCTAACCCAACAACTCAAAGAGTTAGAAAGAGAGCAACAAGAAAAGCCCAGTCTAAGCAGAAGGAAGGAAATAGTAAAGATCAGAGGAGAGATAAACAACATAGAGACCAAAGAAACAATACAGAAGATCAACAAAACCAAGAGCTGGTTCTTTGAAAGGATAAACAAGATTGATGAACCTCTAGCCAGGCTCACCAAGAAGCAAAGAGAAAGGACCCTAATAAATAAAATCAGAAATGAAAGAAGTGAAATAACAACAGACCCCATCGAAATACAAAGGATTGTTTAAAAAAATACTGTGAACAACTCTACTGCAACAAACTGAACAACCCGGAGGAAATGGATATATTCCTAGAAAAATATAACCTCCCAAAACTCAATCAGGAAGAATTTAAACAGCTCAATAGACCAATAAATATGGAAGAAATTGAAGCAGTCATCAAAAAGCTTCCAGCAAATAAAAGCCCAGGGCCAGACAGCTTCACAGGGGAGTTTTACCAAACATTCAAGGAAGAACTAAAACCTATCCTCCTCAGACTATTACAGAAAATTCAAGAGGATGGAACACTTACAAACTCCTTCTATGAAGTCAGTATCAATCACCCTAATACCAAAACCAGACAAAGACAATACAATGAAAGAGAATTACAGGCCAATATCCCTCTTGAATATAGATGCCAAAATCCTCAATAAAATTCTAGCAAATCGGATCCAGCAGTACATCAGAAAGATCATACACCATGACCAAGTAGGATTTATCCCAGGAATGCAAGGATGGTACAATATCCGCAAATCAATAAATGTGATACATCACATAAACAAATTGAGAGATAAAAATCACATAGTCATATCATTTGATGCAGAAAAAGCATTTGACAAAATCCAACATTGTTCTTGATAAAAATCCTCAACAAGGTAGGAATAGAAGGATCATACCTCAACATAATAAAAGCCATATATTATAAGCCCACAGCAAACATCATACTCAATGGGCAAAAACTGCAACCATTTCCCCTAAGAACAGGAACAAGACAGGGTTGCCCACTTTCACCACTCCTGTTCGACATAGTACTGGAAGTATTAGCAATTGCAATTAGACAAGAAGAAGAAATAAAAAGCATCCAAATTGGAAAAGAAGAAGTAAAGCTATCCTTATCTGCAGATGACATGATATTGTACATAAAAAACCCGAAAGGCTCCATAAAAAAACTAATAGACTTAATAAATGAGTTCAGCAACGTAGCAGGCTACAAAATTAACACCAAGAAATCTATGGCATTTCTATACACTAATAGTGAATTTACAGAAAGAGAGACTAAAATAGTAATCCCATTTACCATCACACCAAAAAAATTAAGATACCTGGGAATAAATTTAATGAAGGAGGTAAAAGACCTATTCGTGGAAAACTACCAAGTTTCAATTATAGAAGATACATAATCCCAACCGAAATGGCAGCAGCCATAGAGCTGGAGAGAGGAGGAGGCTAGGGTTGTCCGGGCAATGGAGGAAGCCAAGTTTCTGCACCTCTGGCTGGCCTAAGCCTCCAATCCAGGCTACAATGTTTCAATTATATTGCACCCATGGAGCCAGCAGAAGGCTTGACTCCGCTCCAGGCTACAAAGTATCAATTGTAGAAGATAAATTAATCCTAGATCCCAGGACCTTCACTTGGGTCACTGGGGGGTGTGGCTGGCCTGCAAACCACCAGAGACCCCTTGCCCAGGTGCCCCATGCCCCAAGGTAAACTCCACCTGGATCTGGAACACCCTTCAGGGCAAACCAGCTCCCCCTACCCATGCACCAGGCCTCTAGGCTATCTAATAAAAGAGTAAAATGCAGATCGACCATCACTCCAACACACAAGAGGGCTGCCCCCATGTGGTCAAAGATCCTGACCCCATGTGGACACAAGATGGCCACCACAAAATGGCCATTGGGAGGGCCATTGGGAGGTCTCAGGCCTGCAAGAAAGGGCATTTGGATGTGATCAAGCTTCCAAGGGAGGGCAGTTAGGGGTGACCAGGAAGGCAGAGGAGGGAAGTTGGGGGCAAACAGGCTGGCAGAGGAGCAGTTAGACATCAATTAGGCTGGCAGGGTAGTGGTTAGGGGTGATCAGGCTGGCAGGCAGAAGCAGTTAGGAGCAATCAGGGAGGCAGGCAGGTAAGCAGTTTGGAGCCAGCAGTCCTGGATTGTGAGAAGGATGTCTGACTGCCCATTTAGGTCCAATCCTACTGGGATCAGGCCTAAACAGGCAGTCAGACATTCCTCAAGGGGTCCCAGATTGGAGAGGGTGCAGACTGGGCTTAGGGACACCCCCGTGCCCTTCCCTGTGCATGAATTTCATGCACTGTGCCTGTAGTCTATATCATAAAATGCGTGTGGTTGTGACACTGTAATGGTGGAATGACCTAAGACTGGTCACCAGGAGGCTGCATGCGTGACAAGGCATGCACGGGTGGGAAGGGACTTGAAGCACACATGGGTGGTCAGGGACTTGGACTCTGGGCCCTGCATCCCACATGGCTGGAGTCAATCTGGGTCCTGGGTCCCAGAGTCAGTCTGAGTCCCATCGGCGTGGCAGGTTTGGGTCTCACACCATATTGTACACTGGGCCTCTAGTACATTATAAAACTTACTAAGTGATCACGCCTCTATATCTAGTATCCATCCGACACCATGGGTAGTTATTTCTACACTAGAGGCCTGGTGCACAAAATTTGTGCACTCGGTGGGGGGACGGGTCCCCCAGCCTGGCCTGTACCCTGTCACAATGCAGGAGCCCCGTCCAGACCTCTGGGACTCCTTGATGAATTGCCCCAAAAAGGTGGGCCAGAGCCGAGGATCCTGCTCTGCGCCACATGGGTCTGGGAGGCAGGACACCAAGGACCCACAAGCAAGGCAGAAAGTAGGAAAAGAGCAAGAGTCTATGCACATTTGAATAAACATCCTCATATATAAAAATTGCGACCCCTGTGGCCCCCAGTGCTGCCATGGCCAGGCTTGGGGCCGAGTTTGTGGCTGTGACTGGGACCCCCCAGAACCCAGCGCCCCCATGTCCTGGCTTGGGGCCGGGTTTGTGCCTGCGATCACGCCCCCCCCCTCCTCCAGCCATTAAAGTTGAGTTATGTATTTTAGCCCTATCTAAAACTTCAGCAAAATAATCAGCATGAAAATACAAATTTTGTTCATTTGGCAAATGAATAGCTAATCTTGTGATTGCATGGGATTGGTCATACATTCGCATTACAAAAAGTCTCCAAACAGCCTCAAGAGCACTCACATACCTGGAGTCAATGCAGTCCTGTACTTCGTCATGATTGATAATATTTTTTTCAGAAATTTGAATATTTGCACAATCATGACCTTTATAGATATATTTAAATAGATATTTGACACTTCTAATTGATGCACAGACTTCAACATTTATATGACAGTTATATTTGAGGCACAAATATGAGTTATAGGGGATAATCCAAGTATTATCGACAATTTTATTTCCAATAGAAATGATACTACCAGATCTTCGTTTGTATTTGGGATATCCATCAATATTTCCAATGGTCACATTTTGAAACTCTATCGGATATCCCTTTAGACATTTTCCATTTTCCATACACGGACTATTTGGATTTTGTATTCCACATGGTCCATGTACCGTATTTGATCTTACAATCTGAAAAAGTCAAGGACACTGGTCCTCATCTGGAATTTCTGCCTTAACTATACAGTCAATGTCATATTCTGAACGTAATTTGGACTCGCTATCTAATATCAGTAATATGTGAGCGTGAGGCAGTCCACGTCTCTGAAATTCAATGACATGAATCTTAGCTATTACTTTGCCAAATAAATGGAATTTACATACATCACTTAAAAGAGCATTCAGCTTAATATTAAAAACCCTGGTTACCAAGTCAGGTCTGTTTTCAACTTTTTGCCAGCGTTGTAAATTGTTTGTAATATCTGCCCATTTTGGGTTGCATGTCATAGTTATAAATAAATCAGGCTTACCATACTTCGTTACAATTGCCATAGCATCCCGATATCGCTGCTGCATATTTCTGGGACTACCCTCAAAAGATGATGGAAGTATTATCATTTTACCAATGGGTACATTGTCATTTTCATATCTGGATTTGAGATAATCCATCAAACCGCTATATTTTTCAACTCTCAACTTAGATTGATTTGCTTTAATGAAATTTATCCAATTTGCCTCCATTTTTGAATACGAATCCACAATAAACTGTTGAGTTAATGTTCCTGCATTTAAAATAGGATTGAACATGTCCCTCACAGAGAGATGAAATCCATAATACTACATTTGGGTGACTCGTGTTCTTACATTTTGTCTAGTATTATTGTTGAGTACACTGTCGTCTCTGTGTCTTAATGCAATATCTGTTCCCCAACCTTTTTCTGGAAAAAGAATAGGATATGTCATTGCATCTAATGTAGGAAACAGGATACTGATTCGTTTCACTTTAGTGCCATTTGGATTATTGGGATCTGGTTTACAATGAATTAGCAAGTCCCTTTCGAAAGGAGGTTCTCCATCTTCGTTTGTGAAGATGACAACAACCTCGGTTACATGGGAAGAATTATATCTACCTGGGTCACTATTACAATTATATTTAATTGCCATAGTTACTTCCATGGGAACTCTACCTTTTGCTGCTGCTTCAGATTGGGCTTCCCTTTCTGCCTCATGTAGCATCTTGTACGATTTTGTTAATTCATTTATTTCATGCATGAGGTTGTTTCTGAGCAGGCCTGGGTTGCTGGGACTGCTAATCTTTTACGTGTAGCTTCAGCTGTATCCAAAATATAGAGTTGAGCAAACTTCAACAGTTTTCTTTGAACATAGTTCCACCTCTCTATTGCCACGTTCTGAGATAGAGGAGAATGACAGGCCTTTCAGCTCTAAGACCAAAGGCTGATTTGGACAGATTCTGTGGGGGTGGGACTTCCTCCTCCCTGTTGTCAGTTCCACAGCTGGGATGCTGAAGCTGGGATTCGGGGGTCTTCCCTCTGACAGTTGCCTTCCATTTTTGCTGGCATACAGCTGAAGTTACACATAATACATTATTAGCAACGCCAGGGGCCTCAGTTAAAGGCAGCTGCAGTGAGTTCTCGCAGCCGCTGCCGTCCCCGCAGCCGCCTCTCTCGCCGCAGCAGATCCCGCCGCCTCGCCCCGGCACCTCAGACTCAGCTGTGGTGAGTTCCCGCCGCTGTCGCTGCTGCCACAGCTTGGGCTCTGCGCCCGGCCCGGTTCTTGATGCCTTCACCACTTCATCTCTGCTCCTGGGGCCTGGTGCTCACGCCTCTTGACCACACCCCTTGCTCCGATTGGCTGGTAGAATAACCAGTCAGGAGCTAACATATGGTCACATTTGCATGTTACTCTTTTATTAGATATGATTATTGACTATATTCCCTATGCTCTACTTTACATCCCCATTACTAGTCTATAACTACTAATTAATAGTTCTTAATCTCTTCACCTCTTTTATCCATCCCTGAACCCCTCCAATTCAGCAACCAGCAAATGTCATCTGTATCTAAGAGTCTGTTTCTGTTCAGTTTATTTTGTTTATTTTGTTTTTTAGATTCCACATACAAGTGAAATCATATGGTATTTGTCTTCCTTCGTCTGAATTATTTCACTTAGCACAATACCCTCTCGGTGCATACATGTTGCAGATGGCCAGATTTCATTCTTTGTTATGGCTGAGTCTTATTTCATTGTACATATGTACCACTTCCTTTTATTAATTTATTTTTATTGTTGAAAGTATTACAGATGTCCCCTCACTGCCCCCCATTGACTTCCTCCACCCTGCCCCCATGGACCAACTCCCAGGCCTTCACCACACTATTGTCTCTGTCCATCAGTTATACATATATGCATATAACTATTTATCCATTCATCTCCTGATAGACATTTAGATCACTCCCATATCTTGACTATTGTAAATAATGCTGCAATGAACATATGATGTATATGTCTTTTTGATTTAGTGTTTTGGGTTTCTTCAGGTAAATACTCAGAAGTATAATTTCTAGGTCCATAATGTTTTTATCTACTTTACACTTAAGCTCCTTGCACATCCTTATAATCAGAATTTTGAACTCTGTACCTGGTAGATTGCTTGTCTCCATTTTGATTAGTTCATTTCCTGAAGTTTTGTTCTGTTCTTTCATTTGGAACATATTTCTTTGTCTCCTCACTTTGACAGCCTCCTTGTGCTTGTTTCAATGTACATCTCTCAGGCTTGGTAGAATTAATTTATGTAGTAAGTGTCCTGTAGGGCCCTGTGGAACAGCTTCCCCTGCAGTGTCGGCTGTGTGCTCCTTCTTGGTATAGTTGATCCTTGATTAATGTTGGGACCTCCAAGGAGAGATTAACTCCCAGGTTGATTGGCTATGAGATCACCTCTGACCATAGGAGGATCAGCTTTACATAGGCCAATCTCAGGAGCAGCACTTCCTTCAGCGGTGCTCTTGTGTCCTTGCATGTGTCACTTGTAGAGGTGGTTGGATGGTGCTTTGGCAGGCTCTAAAGCTGCCCACCAGGTACACTGTGGTCTTCTGGGAGGTGCAGGCCAAGATCAGCTGCCACCTGTGTCCTGCCCTGTGCCACCTGGCTTGAGCTACAAATTGGTTTGCAGGTTATTACCACTTATGATAGACTTGGAAGTGTCCAGGAAATGCCAAGCTGTGAACCAAGGCTAGCTGCTGCTAGCACTACACCTGTGGTCACTTATTGAGAGGTACAGGGCATAATGAAACCAGATGCTGCTTACTTAAAAGACTTTAGAAAAGTCTGAAGTATATGCCAAGACAGGCCATTCATATGGAAAAATGCTTGGCTGGGCCAAGCATTGGTTGGGCAGAGTCTTAGGGAATTTCTAGGGTGAGTTGAGCAATGTTAGCCAGTTTGATGGAGACTCAGATATGGTGCCCTCCTGCCAGCAAGAAATCATCAAAGGAACACTGGCCTCTGCCAACACTTCTGTTTAGGAAAAAGCTGGGACTCCAGCTCTCATCCTGATGCCAGACAATTTGGTTCCTCCCTATATTTGCCCAATGCCTTTCCAGCTGCTGCCCAAGTGCTGGAGTTCAGAGGAAGTGAGTCTGAGTAAGTCTGTGCATGGTCTTTAAGAACTGTCTGGAACTTCAGCAACATCCATGTCAGTCAGTCACATTCCCCACTGGTTTTTACAGCCAGAAGCTTCTATTCCTGGCACTGGAACCTTGGGCTGAGGGGCCTAGTGTGGGATGTGGATCTTTATTTGTCAGAGGGAGGGTACCTTTGTAGCCAAAATATCCCTCCCAATTTTTTATCTGCCACATGCAAGTATGGGACAAGTTGATTCCTAATCTCCACCCCTCCTGCCAGACCTGATGTGGCTTCTTCTTTATATTCTTAGTTATAGGACTTTTGTTCAGCTAGATTTCAGATAGTTGTGTGGTGGGGGGTTTGTAGTTTAGTTGCAATTTTAATGTGGTTATAGGCACATTCAAGTATCATATTTAATGACACCAATTTTGGTTGGACTTTAAAAAATAAACTGTTTTGAAAGCTGTGTATATCTACATAATGGAATATTGCACTGTGGTAAAAAGAAGGAGTTCTTACCATTTGCAACAGCATGGATGGAACTGGAGAGCATTATGCTAAGTTAAATAAGCCAGTCAGAGAAAGATAAATATCACATGATCTCACTCATTTATGGGCTATAATGAACAATCTAAACTGATGAACAAAAATAGATCCAGAGATAGAGAAACATTGATCAGATCATCAAACCTCAGAGGGAAGGTAGGGGAGGGTGGGGGTAATGGGGAGAGATCAACCAAAGGACTTGTATGCATGCATATAAGCCCAACCAATGGACACAGACACCAGGGCAGGGGGTGTGAAAGCATGGTTTGGGGGTGTGGAGAATTAATTGGGGGATAAGAATACATATTAATACCTTAATCAATAAAGAAATTAAAAAAACACAAAATAGAAAAGTTACTAAATTTTTCTTTCTTCATATGTGCAATAAGATTGAATTGTAGGAGGAAAAGATGGCGGCGGGTCAGAAGGACGCGTAATCATTTGTGTCCCGGGGTAGACGGGGTGAGCAGCTGAGGGTCGCGGGGGGGGGAGTGTTTGTTGGCGAGTGGGGGGACAGTAGGGCTTTGGGAGAAGGAGGGGGACTGCCAGATTAGCCGCCCTTAACGGAGCGGCTCCGGTGCGGCTCGGTTCTCTCCCGGAGCCTGGCTCAGAGGCGGCTGCGCCATCTTAAAGGGGAAGAGCCTGAAGATTTTACAGTTGCGGTACCCACTGGGCATCTGAGACGCCCACCTCCCCCCCAACATCAGTTCCTAGTTGGTGAAGAAGCGGACTCCGAAGAAACCTGTGCTCAGCCAAGGAAAGGTCAGGTTTCTCCGGGGGTTGAGGGAGCTGGTAACACAGGGAGATTCGCACCTGGCGAAAAAAGAGGAAAAGTCTGTGGCTGTTGGAGCCGGCAAACGTGGAAGAGGGTCCTCGGAGCTGGTGACAGGAGGGGGGATACATAGAGGGCGACACATTTGGACCTGAAGGAGAGGGCCAGCCTGGCAGTTTTGGGAGGGAGCGGGCTGCCAAACCCAAGGGGAGAAAGGGTTTCGCGCAAACATACCAGCAGGACGTGAGTTCGCGCGCCTGCGTTTGTCCCCTCTAAATCCGAATTTCTCAGCACTGAACGAGGAACGGGGGATCCCCTGATGGGGGAGAACCTGGGAGACCACAGGGGCGAGCTGTTTTTCTGACGCTGGGGATCAGAACAGGTCCTCACCATTAGAGAGGCAGCTCTGGGGTAGCCTATTTCCACAAATCAGTAGTAAATACCATAGACATAGCGGGATTTTAGATCAGGCTAGAAAGGACCAATAGACCCGGAGGTCAGTTCAGAAACACTGCCACCTAGGGGCTGAATCATAAATTGTCTCTTGTGTAACACAAATTAAGGAATCAATTTTGTTCTACTACTATTTAAAATTTTTAAGTGCCATTTTATTCCATCTTTATTCTACTCAGACATTAGTGATATATAGTCTTTTTTCATCTACCCTTTAGTATCTCTTTAACCTACTTCAGCTTCCCCCTTATGCCAGAACTCTCTTGCTAACCTTTCCTTAGTTAGTGTCTTATTCCCCTTACACTTTTTCTGGTTTAGATTTTCCTTATTCTCTCTTTTTAGCCCCTGTTAAAATTTCACCCCACTTTTATATCCAATCTCCAACCACCTGCTCCAAGTCCATACACATCTAATGCTTCTCTGACTTCACTATCCTAAAATGTTTTTCTCTCGGTCCTGCTGATGTTGTTTATATTTTATGCACATTTGTGAAATTGGTTTGGTTATTCTTTCCTTTTAATTTGTTTTGTGGAGCGGGAGTTGGCATTGTTTTGTGTATTGGTGACGTTTATATTGTTTTTTGATAGACTTAAGCTTCTGCGTTCCCTAACCTCCCTTGATATTAGTTGTTGTATGTAGTTTCTATCAGTCTCCAGGTACTAGTTGCTGGCTTTTGCTGGGATTAGTGGTGGTCCTCTGGGAGGTTCCAACCCATATTTATAGTTTACTCCCTTTTCCTTTCTTTTTACTCCTCCCCCTTTTCCCAACTTTATTTTGGCATTCCCTTTCTTTCTTTCTTCCTTTCTTTCTTTCTTTCTTTCTTTCTTTCTTTCTTTCTTTCTTTCTTTTTCTTTCTTCCTTTCTTCCTTTCTTTCTTTCTTTTTGTCTTTCTTTATTTTGTGTGTGCGAGTGTGTTTTCTCTCACTCTCTTACCCCACCTATCACCTAATTTACCTTCCTTTGGCAATCACTTTTAATTTGGAGTTACCAATTCTGTGAATACATACTTCTTCTGTGCCTGGTGTGCTGCACTTGGTTGTGTTGTAGTCTGAGCCTTTAAATCAACACAGGAGAGTGAGAACTACATAACAAGACACACAGAGAAGAAAGACTATGGGGAGACAAAGAAATAGCCCACCAATGAAAGAAAAGCAAGCCTCACCAGAAAAAGAGGTAACTGAAATGGAAGCAAACAACCTGTCAGAGAGAGAGTTCAGAGAAATGGTCATAGGGTGGATGAAGAGAACAGAAGCCAAAACAAGTAAGAACCATGAGGAATTGAAGAGGAATCAAGAGGAAATGAAGAAGAGCCAGGAAGAAATGAATAAGAAATATGAAGAAATGAAGAAGACTTATGAAGATATGAAGACGAATTATGAAGAAATGAAGAAAAATTATGAAGAAATGAAGAAGACCCAAGAAGAAATGAAAAGTGACATTGCTGAGGTAAAGAACTCCATAGAAAGTATCAGGAGTAGACTAGATGAAGCAGAGGACCGCATCAGTGAGCTGGAAGACAAGGTAGGAAAAAACACCCAAGTAGAGCAGCTTCTAGAAAAAAAAATTAAAAAGCAGGAGGAGAGCCTAAGGGAACTTTGGGACAACATGAAACAAAACAACATACGTATAATAGGGCTTCCAGAGGGACAGGAAACTGAGCAAGGAATAGAAAACCTGTTGGAAGAAATAATGACAGAAAACTTCCCTGATATAGGAAAGAAAAAACCCACACAAATCCAAGAAGCTCACAGAGTTCCAAGCAAATTAAACCCCAAAAGACCTACACCAAGGCATGTTATAATTAAATTGGCAAACATCAACGACAAAGTGAGAATCCTAAAAGCTGCCAGAGACAGACAGAAAGTCACCTACAAAGGAACCCCCATCAGATTAGCAAGTGATTTCTCAACAGAAACTTATCAGGCCAGAAGGGATTGGAATGAAATATACAAAGTTATGCAAAGAAAGGGTCTGAATCCTAGAATACTGTACCCAGCAAGGCTATCAATAAAAATTGAAGGTCAAATCAGGAGCTTCACAGACAAAAAAGGTCTAAGGGAATACATTACCACCAAACCAGCAATGCAAGAAATGCTCAAGGGTCTGCTGTGAAAAGCAATAGGAAGCCGTAAAAGAACATAGGGGCAAAGAACAAAAATGGCTATAAATAACTATCTATCAATAATTACTTTAAATGTAAATGGTTTAAATGCTCCAATCAAAAGACATAGGGTAATAGACTGGATAAGAAAACACGACCCATATATCTGCTGCCTACAAGAAACCCACCTCCAAAAAAAAGATGCACACAGACTGAGGGTGAAAGGATGGAAAAAGGTTCTTCAGGCGAATGGAAATGGAAAAAAAGCTGGGGTAGCAATACTTATATCCGACAAATTAGATCTCAAAGTGAAGGATGTAACAAGAGATAAAGAAGGCCACTACATAATACTAAAGGGAGCAATCCAACAAGAAGAAATAACTCTGGTAAACATATATGCACCCAATATAGGAGCACCCAAATACATACTAAAACTCCTAGAGGATATCAAGGGAGAGATAGACAGCAATACTATCATAGTAGGAGACTTTAATACCCCACTATCACCATTGGACAAATCCTCTAAACAAAAAATTAGTAGAGAAACATCACTCCTCAATGAATCACTAGACCAGAAAGAATTAATTGACATCTTCAGATCATTTCACCCCAGAGCCACAGAATATACATTCTTTTCAAGTGCCCATGGGTCATTCTCAAAGATAGACCATGTGTTGGGTCATAGGCAAAGTCTCTCCAAATTCAAGAAGATAGAAATCATATCAAACACATTCTCAGATCACAATGGCATAAAGCTGGAAATCAACTACAATAGAAACAACCCAAAGAAATCAAACACATGGAGACTAAACAGCATGCTATTAAACTATGACTGGGCTACGATAGAGATCAAGGAAGAGATAGAAAACATCATGGAAACAAATGACAACGACAGCACAACAATCCAAAATCTATGGGACACAGTGAAAGCAGTTCTGAGAGGGAAGTTCATAGCTCTACAATCCTACTGCAGAAAACTAGAAACAGCGGCAATAAATTATCTAACACAACAACTCAAAGATTTAGAAAGAAAGCAACAAGAAAAGCCCAGTGTAAGCAGAAGGAAGGAAATAGTAAAGATCAGAGCAGAAATAAATGACATAGAGACCAAAGAAACAATACAGAAGATCAACAAAACCAAAAGCTGGTTCTTTGAAAGATTAAACAAGATTGATGAACCTCTAGCCAGACTCACCAAGAAGCAAAGAGAGAGGACCCTAATAAATAAAATCAGAAATGAAAGAGGTGAAATAACAACAGACCCCATTGAAATACAAAGGATTGTTAAAAAATACTATGAACAACTCTACTCCAACAAACTAGACAATCTGGAGGAAATGGATATATTTCTGGAAAAATATAACCTCCCAAAACTCAATCAGGAAGAATCTAAACAACTCAACAGACCAATAACTGTGGAAGAAATTGAAGCAGTCATCATAAAGCTTCCGGCAAACAAAAGCCCAGGGCCAGATGGCTTCACAGGGGAGTTTTACCAAACATTCAAGGAAGAACTAAAACCTATACTCCTCAGACTATTCCAGAAAATTCAAGAGGATGGAACACTTCCAAACTCCTTCTATGAAGCTAACATCACCCTAATACCAAAACCAGATAAAGATGACACAATGAAAGAGAATTACAGGCCAATATCCCTCATGAATATAGACGCCAAAATCCTCAATAAAATTCTAGCAAATCGGATCCAGCAGTACATCAGAAAGATCATACACCATGACCAAGTAGGATTTATCCCAGGAATGCAAGGATGGTACAATATCCGCAAATCAATAAATGTGATACATCACATTAACAAATTGAGAGATAAAAATCACATAGTCATATCAATTGATGCAGAAAAAGCATTTGACAAAATCCAACACCCTTTCTTGATAAAAACTCTCAACAAGGTAGGAATAGAAGGATCATACCTCAACATAATAAAAGCCATATATGAGAAACCCACAGCAAACATCATACTCAATGGGCAAAAACTACAACCATTTCCCTTAAGAACAGGAACAAGACAGGGCTGCCCACTCTCTCCACTCCTATTCAACATAGTACTGGAAGTATTAGCCATTGCAATTAGACAAGAAGAAGAAATAAAAGGCATCCAAATTGGAAAAGAAGAAGTAAAGCTATCCTTATTTGCAGATGACATGATATTGTACATAAAAAACCCAAAAGACTCCATAAAAAAGCTAATAGACTTAATAAATGAGTTCAGCAATGTAGCAGGCTACAAAATCAATGCCAAGAAATCTATGGCATTCCTATACACCAATAGTGAACTCACAGAAAGGGAGACTAAAAAAGCAATCCCATTTACCATCACACCAAAAAAATTAAGATACCTAGGAATAAACTTAACTAAGGAGGTAAAAGACCTATTCGCAGAAAACTACAGGACGCTAAAAAAAGAGATAGAGGAAGATGTAAACAGATGGAAGAACATTCCATGTTCATGGATTGGGAGAATCAACATAATTAAAATGTCCATACTACCCAAAGCAATCTATAAATTTAATGCACTCCCCATTAAAATACCAATGGCATACTTCACAGACCTAGAAAGAACTCTCCAAAAATTCATCTGGAATAAAAAAAGGCCCCGGATAGCCACAGCAATCCTGAGAAAGAAGCACAAAGTTGGAGGGATTTCAATACCAGATTTCAAGCTGTATTACAAAGCTACTGTTCTCAAAACAGCCTGGTACTGGCACAAGAACAGACATATAGATCAATGGAATAGAATAGAGAATCCAGATGTCAACCCAAACCACTATGCTCAATTAATATTTGACAAAGGAGGTATGAACATAAAATGGCATCAAGATAGTCTCTTCAATAAATGGTGTTGGGAAAATTGGATAGATACATGCAAAAAAATGAAACTAGACCACCAACTTACACCATACACAAAAATAAACTCCAAATGGATACAGGACTTAAACGTAAGACAGGAAACCATAAAAACATTAGAGGAAGCTACAGGAAATAAAATCTCAGACATATGCCAAAAGAACTTCTTTGATGATACTGCTCCTAGGGCAATGGAAGCTAAAGACAGAATAAACAAATGGGACTACATCAAAATAAAAAGCTTTTGCACAGCTAAAGAAACCATCAACAAAACAACAAGAAAACCCACTGTATGGGAGAACATATTTGCAAATGTTATCAGTGATAAAGGTTTAATCTCAAGCATCTACAGTCAACTCACACAACTCAATAAAAGGAAGACAAATGATCCAATAAAAAAATGGGCAACAGACCTAAATAGAACCTTTTCTAAAGAAGACAAAAGGAAGGCCCAGAGACATATGAAAACTTGCTCAAAGTCACTAATTATCCGAGAGATGCAAATCAAAACGACTATGCGGTACCATCTCACACCTGTCAGAATGGCTTACATCAACAAATCTACAAATGACAAGTGCTGGCGAGGATGCGGAGAAAAAGGAACTCTCCTGCACTGTTGGTGGGATTGTAGACTGGTACAGCCACTGTGGAGAACAGTATGGTGTTTCCTCAAAAAACTAAAAATGGAGCTCCCATTCAGCCCAGTGATCCCACTTCTAGGAATATACCCCAAGAAACTAGAAAGGCGAATTAGAAAGGATATATGTACCCCTATGTTCATAGCAGCACAATTTATCATAGCTAAGACTTGGAAACAGCCTAAGTGCCCATCAGCAGATGAGTGGATTAAAAAACTGTGGTACATCTACACAATGGAATACTACGCTGCGGTAAAAAAGAAAGAGCTCCTACCATTTGTAACAACATGGACGGAATTAGAGAGCATTATGCTAAGTGAAATTAGCCAGGCAGAGAAAGACAAATATCACATGATCTCACTCATTTGAGGAATATAATGAATGACACAGACTGATGAACAAGAATGGATCCAGAGACTGAGAAAAGTCCATCAAAATGTCAAACCTCAGGGTAAGTGGCAGGTGGTGGGAGTAAGGGGGAAAGTCAATATATTTGAATGCTTGAATTAAGGTAAGTGATTTGTGTTTTTATATCCCTGACAAAGTTTATTTAAAGTTATAAAAAAAAATTGGCAGCTAGTTTGAGATTGAATTAACATGGCCTAGAGCATGTCATCTCTTATGGACACCAATTCTTAGGCTAGGCCCTCCTTAACCTCCCGTGACACCACAATACCCTTACATGATATTATTCTACAATGTCATTATAATATTTGATATTTGACAACAGCATATTATACAATTATCCCAAATAAACTTACAAACTAATTCTTTGAATGTTGGGCAGCAACTTAAAAAAAAAGGATAGGAAAGGAATTAATCCCTTTCAGAAGGGATGAAGGCACTGGGAAGGAATCCGAGCATTCTATATTGGCCCCCCTGGCCCTTTTGCCAAGAGGGAACCTCTTCTCATTATCCAAATACACACAGCTGATGCGTGAACTTTCAGTTCAAGCTGTGGTCGAAGTCTCTGGGCAGTTGGCACCATGGATCAGTCTCTCGGCCAGTGGCATGAGCTGGGCCCTCTCTGGAGAAGAAACCTGGGTCACCCGAGATATGTGATCAGTACCGGGACCCCGCCAGCAGGCGAGGGGACCCCAAGGCAGGTACTGGACGTGGAGGCCACCGGGGGGCATAGACTACAAAGGAGACAGGACGGAACCTCACATCACCCTGTTTGGCCCCGGAGGATGGCTGGTTAGCCAGAGACGGGTAAGATTCCTCAGGGAAGGAACAACCTAAGACAGGCACAGTCGCAGAGGGGCCAACAGGAGAGAACCAAAAGATCAACAGAGGTGGGGCACAGACCCTCATCCACAAACCTTACAGGGGCTTGAATTCTCACCCCTCCTGAGGAAGGTCTCCTACCCCCACGGCTGCTACACCTCCCACGCACAACTCACACCGGGACCCAGGTGGTAGACAGAGACTCGGCCAGCAATAGCTGCCCTATTTCTAAATTTAATTTATTACAAGGAATTCTGAGGCCTACTCAAAAATGCAAATATTCCTTTCCACAAGTATTTACTGGGTAAACTATGATTTCTGCTTGAGTATTAAAATTGACAGTAAAATAGTAATCAAGTTTTCAGATTAATTTAAATTGGCCAAGTGAAATAAGTGAATACTCAAGAAAATCTAACTGTACTGGACAAAAAGCTTTTCCTAAAACATTAACTAAATTATCTATTAGTAGTTCATCTCACTGCAAAATTGCCTAACATCCAAAGAACCTAAAGTAGTAATATTTGTATGCAAAAATTAAAATTTAAAATTACCAAGACTGCAAGATAAAATTTCCAAAAGCCCCTATTAACCAAAACAAGGGGGGATGGGGACAATGAGGTAATATCATGTAAGGAAAAATATCCTATAAGTAAAATACATGTAGAAAATTCTTACCCCAGAAAAGAAAATTCCATTTGTAAAACCAGCTGCAGGACACCCCCCCAAAAAACACACATGGTGTCAAAATAAGCCAAAAGGAATATCATTTAGGCAAAAAAATTAAAAAGAATCCCAAGTCTATTTTGCAGAGAGGATCCCTTTGTTAACCTTTGGTCGAGAATGTGTTTGTGTGTTTGCAGAGAACAACTCCAAGACCATGCGGGTTCCTGCGACAATGAGGAACTGACGGGCCTGTTCCATCAACGAGGACGGTCCAGAGATGGCGGATGCTGACAACACCTTGCCATGCTAGCAGTCGGCAGCTGTGTGGGGCTGTAGGCGGCCCAGGAACATACCAGAGAGGATGGATCTTGCATTGCCACGATGTGTCCACCATCTGGATACCATTGTTGACATGTACACATGAAGAACTATTTGACATTGAAACTGGGACTCAGAACAGTTGGACATTGAAACTGACACTCAAACTTTTTTTGCTCTTATACGTTTGTTTTCAGTATGCAGAGGCAAGGTATTTTTGAAGAAAAGAAACAGGGGAGAGTGATTAATATAGAGGCAGGGTGGCCTCGAACAGACTGTCAAGCTACAGGGGGAAGGCTGGAGTGGAGGGGAGGCAGATGCTGGGGGAGATCAACCGAAAGACCTGTAAGCATACATATGAGCATAACCAATGAATGAAAGACTCTGGGGTGGGGAGGGAGGCAGGTGGGGACATGTGTGGGGGGCTAGGGGAGGCTGGGGGGAGGATATTGGGGGGGAGGAAAACATATGTACTACTATTAAATATAAGTTATATTGTAAATAAAATTAAAAAAAAAATCTGAAGAGAAAAAAAAAAAAATAAAAGTCATTTGAAGTGGTTCACAAAAAAAAAGAAGAAAGATTGAATTGTAAAAATGTTCTATTACTCTTTCTGTAATATAAGAAAGAGAATGTCCCAGGCATCAGCAAAGCACTTATTTGGGAAAGTTAATAAATTTACTCAATTACCTATTGTCACACTTTAATTCAAATTTGTCTAGTCTAGCACAATATGGAAAGTGGCCATTTCTCTATTCTTTTTTTATAGTAGTGGAGTATTTCTCAGAAATAGAGCCTCTAGCTTAAATTAGGAGTTTATCAGGGAACAAAATTGTGTCTGTATATTTTGGACCCAATTTTAATTTAAATTCTTAATTGCTTAAAGTATTATATAAGTCTCCTTCCCCCCGCCCCAATGACCTCTCCCTGGATGCCCCCACCTCTCAGCACATACCCTCACCCCCCCACGCCCATCTGTGTCCATTGGTTATGCTCCTATGCATGCATACAAGTCCTTTGGTTGATCTCTTATCCCCTCACCCCCCGCCTTCCCTCATAGGTTGGACAATTTATTCGATGTTTCTATGACTCTGGTTTTATTTTTGTTCATCAGTCGTTTCAACTTTATTTGCCCAACTAATATTTATTTATTGTTTGGTGATAGCAATTGTAGCTGTAGATTTATTTATGAGCAAAAACAAAGTCATTGTTCATATGGATATTACAATTTATAGTGGAAAGCAGCTATAAATCAAAGATAAAATAATCATGCAAGTACAAATAAAATACTTTTTAAAACTGTCACATGGGGGGGACATAGTGTTATGAAGATTTATATAGTTGGAAAGGTGCTAACCTTGGTTAGTGAAGAATAATTTCATACATTAACCAGGTTTTTAAAATGGGTGGACATTGATTAGGGGAGGTATATGTGTGTGTGCTCATTTGAGTGATAAGGCAGGTACAGGTAGAACAATTCAGACATGGGGACTCTGCAGATAGCACAGGTAAAGGCAGTGTAAGAGACAGTCTCCAAGGACCAGAGGTGGCAAGTAGGACCAAGGTAGGACTGAGGGGAATGCTACCTTATGGCACCTCCACCCAGACTTTATGTGCCCTCTAAGGCCTTTCTTTTCCAACACACTCATCTTAATTCAAAGAGAGATGAGAAACTTTTAAAGTGGGGCGATCCTACTCCTCTTTACTATGGTGAAAAAAACATTTGAAAAAAGCAAGAATGAATTGGGCGAGGCCATTTTATTGACAAAACATAACCACAATTTCTCCAAATGATTGCTGAGGTCTGGTTAGCAGTTTGCAAAGCTGATTTCTCTTTTTTTCTGGACTATTTTATTTTGATTTTTAAAAGCAATTGAGAATACAGAAAAATGTTGCCTATGTTTGATCTTCATACTCCATGAGGTAGTCAGGTGGACATGATTACTCTCTATAAAAGCAGAAAAATCAGTGGAGTAACTGATATCAGTAACCACAACTCCAAACTTATTCTCTCCCTACCATGTAATAGTATTCATAAGGTTGGCATTTAATTCGTATAAATTCAAAACCAAAAGGGAACATGCATTATAAAGGGATAGCTTTCTTCAAAATTGGATTTCAAAACTTTTGACAGACAACTGTTTACCATCTATACATTTTACAGCTTGGCCTGGTGAGGAGGTTAATGGGAGGATGTTATGAAAGATGTTTCAGTGCTTCTTTGGAAAATCTACACGGGGACAAAGTGCCTATTTGTTTCCATCACCGCAGTGCTGTTGAGGCTCCTGAGCTTGACTTGAAGGTTTTCACTTCAAAAGACTTGGTGCATATCATGTTTCTGATGAAAAAAATTCCTCTAATACCTAGAACCTGGTTTAGGTTAAAAAGAAAGAAAGGGAAACCTAAGATGTTTGTCTTCACTAGACATTTTGAAATCAAGTCTCATCTAATTTTATATAAATAATTCACAATGTGCATCAAAATATGTTATATGTTTACCACATTTTAGTGAAGTGTACTAAAAGAACAAAAATACTGAAATAATGAAATATTTTATATCATATTTAATACTAGAAGATTTATCCATTAGAAATAGATTGAAAACAAGATTATTCAAAATTATTGATTTAAAACCAAAAATATATAAAATTATATCTTAGGAAAGCTATAAAGTATTTTCCTAAATATGGACCATATTTTTAATAATTATTTTACATATAATTACAAATTAGTTTTTACTTTGAAAATCTTTGGCAATTTTTGAGATATTATGACTAGCAAAAACTTATAAATCTATAGGAATTTCTCCCTCTCCCCTAAACTATTGTCTAAAGGTTACACTGTGCATCTTCTCCCTCCCAGTGTTACAAAGGTCAGTGTTTGTTACTGTAAACAGAGGATGGAGAAAGTAGGGCTGGTATGATTATGATAAATCTCATTGGTCTGATTTGAGTTTTAGTTTTTTAATCTTTAAGAGCAGCTCATATTCCATTTCTCTTCTTTCATTCATTCACACCATTAACATCATTAATTTCCCAAGAAGTAATGTTTTAACTACTAACAAAGTGTCCATATTGAAGCATTACAATATTAACACAAACTAATAAAGGATAGTCATCTTTACAAAAGTACACAAAAATACAGTATGGATACTCTTTCACAAACCGCACAATGCCGAAGTAATAAAGAGAAAAATTAGTTAAAACTTTTTCACTATAATTTAAACTCTGCTTTGTTAATGATTTATCATCCATTCAGGACTTCACTCATTTGTGTTTTAGTTAATCAATGATACCAATAAATGTTCACAATGCAGCAAGCACTGGAGTATCACTGGGGGCTTAACATTCATTCCCCAAGAACTAAGATCCCAGTGCAGGAGACAGATTGCTAAGCAAATAATTACAGCAAGGCATGGGCAACTATGCACAAAGCAGGATGGAAGGATCCAGAAGAAACTTTCTAACTGTGCCCTAGAATAATAGATGGTCATAAAAGATGAGCAGACATTTTGTATTATCAGAATAAAAATATGTGTGAGTCATGATAAAAATATAAAGTCACAAAGAATGTGGCCTCTTGAGGAAAAGTGATTTATTCAGTTCCTGCATCTGGGGTCGTCTAGTGGTTTTAGAAACAGTAGCCAGACACAACATTCTTTCCATTGCAAGGCAGGATTTCCAGTTCCTGTTTTCACTCTTTTTTTTTTTTTTTTTTTTTTTTGTCATCTAAACCTTGTAAGCTAAGCTTATCAAGATTTTACCCAATTACTTTTTCTCTAAGGCCTTGGAAAAGTTAAGATCCTACACCAAGGTGTTCATCTTAAAAGCTCACAAACAAACAACATGAACATAGAAAATAAAATATTTCAGAAAGAAAGTAGTAGGAAAGGACGAAATGAGAATAATTTGTTAATGCAGTGGAATTATGTCTATGGGCATTAGTAGTTCATCAAACATTTTTAAAAAAAAACTCTAAAAATCTAAAAAAGATATTTTATCTTTGAAAAAATATCATACAGACAGTAAAAGTACAAGTACAGTACAGAAACATTTTCTCCCCTGAATCATTTAAGGGTAAGTTTCTGAGATAAAGCCTCATTACTACTGATGATTTTTGTGTGTATTCACTACAAATAAGGACATTCTCTTACCTAACTCCAGCATCATTGTCAGAATTAGGAAATTAGCATGAATATGTTCTTAGCCATAATTCGCAGGCTGTTCAATAATTTTCCAGAGATCCCCAAAATGTCACTTTTAACAAAATTATCAAGTTTAGAAATGTGTTGTATTCAGTTGTTATGTTCTTTTTCTAATTTAATTTAATTTTTTCTTTATTGATTAAGCTATTACAGATGTGTCCTTACACTCCCATTGCCCCCCTTTTCCCAACCTGAACACAGTTGTTATGTTCTTTATCTTCCTTCAATCTGGAATATTTCCTCAGCCTTTTCTTATTTTTTATAAACTTGACACATTCACATATTTTAGAACTGGTATTCTGCAAACTGTCCTCACTTTGGGTTTCTCTCATGCTCTTCATGTTTGGACCCACACAGTGCAGCTCTGGCAGGAGCCACATGGCTGCTGTCAGGTGCACACAGCCCAGCTGTGCCCATGGCTGGGGATGCTGACTCTGGGCCCTGATACAGGTGGCACATCTTAGTCTGCTTCCATATAAAGTAAGTCTGTCTTCTCTGGGCAATGTAACAGATATGTTTGAGGAAATATTTTGAGACTATATAAATATCACATTCCTCCTCAAATGTTGATTTATGCATTTATTTGTTTAAAGTCAGATAGAGATATTGATTTCTAATTAAATCAAAGGGTAATAACTACTTTATGATAATTTTCTTTGGACATTAGAGTTGTATCATAGCTGGCCTGTGAGAGACATTTTTGAGTTTTTGACAAGTCAGAATCAAATTTTGAGCACTCCATGCATAGGGGCATGAAGATGTGCCTGGTTAATCTTGTACGTTTTCTTCCTTAGTACTGGATTCACTCACTTCTCAAAGATGCTCTGACCAGTAGCATAGTGCTGAGAGATTAAGAGCTCGGTTCTAGGAATGCACATTGGTCTTGGGGTAATACTTCTTCCAAGCTCTGTCATTGGATGAGAAACCATAGCAGAACACACACGTATATCCATGGTTATGTATCTACATCTACTTACATTGAAAAGAATGTGTTGACATTGATGACTTATTTATATCCAACATTCCTGCATCTTTTCTAATGTTTACACTTTATGAGCACTCCATTTTCAGTGAGAGGGCTGTTCTCAGCTCACGCATTGATCCACATCCCTGTGTCTAACATCGACTGCCACCTTCCCCAGGGCTATCTGTTTCCTGCATCAACATACCTACTTGCTTTGCATCCATCATTTCTTTCCTTTCATCTGGTTGCTCTTCTTATGCTGCTCAAGCTTTAACATTCTCTGACATCAATTTATCCTCTAGAAAGATCATAATTGGGTTGGGATGGTGAGGAGGGCAGCAGGATGGCCAGTTGAAGGGAGGAGAGATTGGCACCTGCAGTTTGAATAAGACAGTTAAGGCAAAAGGTGAAGGGATAGGGAGGAGGGACCAATTCAAGATACGTATATCTGATATAATAATGAGTAGTAAATGTGATGAAGTGTTTGATAAATATTTTACGTTTAAAAATTTGAGACACTAAGTGTATTTTTAAAAAATGTGAATATAAGATAAAGTTATTTGTTTTGTAGGATTTCATTTTACAGATGGAAAGAAGACAATTTTGATTTGATCATGTTGAGCATGGGATATTGACAAAAATATTTTCTATTGAAATGGACTAGGGAAAACTCTGGTGGTTACTGACTTAAGGAATGAATGAGATTTAGATTTCTTAATACGGAAAAATAAAACAAAGAATATTTCGGTTTTGTTCTTTCAAGATTTTGTTGGTGGTGGCAGTTTATTTGTTAATTTCATGACTTTAATTTATTCTCTTAAATATAGCTGTAGAATACCATCCTTAATCCAACAAAAATTGCTTTTCTGCTCTTTCTCACTTTTTGCCACCTTCTCTCTCTTTGGTGGGTGACCAAGGAGATTAGGAGCCAAGCTCAAATGGGAAGAGCTAATAGAAGGACAAATGAGTCTAGTTACATTCTTCCTTCTCCAGTTCTGCTATTTCCAATTGTACTCATTTCCACTTACTGCTATAACCAATTATGACACACTTAGAGACTTACCCCATGAAGATATCATCCTTCCAGTTCTGGAGTTCATAAGTCTTAGATGGGTCTAATGGGCTAAAATCAAGGTGTTGGCTGAGCTGCATTCTTTCTATTCTCTCCAGGGAAGACAGTTTCTTTGCTTGTAATGATTTTTACAATAGGCTCACATTCCTCCTCTTCCCAAGTGCATCACTCCAATCCCTTTGTCACATATCATCATTTTATGACCTTGATATTCATGGTCTCCTTTTATAAAGATCCTTGTTATTATGCTGGGTCCCCTTGGATAATCCAAGAAGGCCTCTTCCTTTTGAGATATTTACCTGGGTCACACCTAAAAAGCACTTTTAACCATGTGAGGTCACATGGTCAATGGTTTGGGATATCGGGACATGGACACCTTTGGAGAGTGTTGTTGTCTATCGACTATACTCAGCACAATGCCAACACTTAGCACCTTGCAAAAGTACTCTGTGCACAAATACTTAGCATGTGCTAAGTATGTCAAGTGTAACTTCTTAATGAATCCTTAAAATAAGCCTAGGAGATAGATATTTTTATTGCATGTTATTTTTTATATAGAGTCATACAAAATTTAGGCAACTTACCAAATATCATGTAGCTGGTAACTCAGAAAGACCCAGATGCATAACTCAAAAACCTACACTTGTCAACAATGACTATAGAAACTAGATAGCATAGGTGTTATTTTTATTTCCATATTATAGATAGTGGCACCAGGAGTTTGAAGAAATCTAGCAATACAAGCACAATACCAACACAAAGCAGATAGCAGGGGAAGAGTGTCTGGAAGGCTCTGGATGTAACTTACAGGATCTTGCTCACAGAGAGACATGCTGACTAGACTTCTCTCCAGAAAGCTTCTGGCTTTTGAGGTTAGATGGGTCGCTATTATAACTCAGTGGAAAAGACAAAGTAGAGTAGGAACCATACATATGGTAAAGAGGGGAAAGAAGAAGAAGAAGAAGAAGAAGAAGAAGAAGAAGAAGAAGAAGAAGGAGGAGGAGGAGGAGGAGGAGGAGGAGGAGGAGGAGGAGGAGGAGGAGGAGGAGGAGGAGGAGGACGGGGAGGAGGAGGAGGAGGAGGAGGAGGAGGAGGAGGAGGAGGAGGAGGAGGAGGAGGAGGAGGAGGGCGGGGAGGAGGAGGAGGAGGAGGAGGAGCAGGAGGAGGAGGAGGAGGGGGAGGAGGAGGAGGACGGGGAGAAGGAGGAGGAGGAGGAGGAGGAGGAGGAGGAGGGTCTGAAGGTGATGCTGTCTTGGCTCTGCAACTATTTCTGATCTTAGTATTCTGTAACCAGAGTTGATGTGTGAGGAATAGACTTGGTGACTGTTGTGGTTGGGTTCCCAGGGAGAAAATATTGTCAACAGTAACTTTTAAAGGTCCATTTACTTATTGTAACATATGAGGCACTAACAACTGTAAATGGAATGTGTCCTTACGTTTCATTTCTTTGTCTCAAGCATCTATATTGTCCTAAGCAGTTACAATTATAATTTAAGTCTCTAAAATTAAATTCATCCAATATTTCTCTCATAAGAACATACCAACTCATTAATGGAGATATATGTAAAGTTAAGCCAAAATGTAACTGAAAACGAAATGTGCTTTTCAGTTTCCTTTTCCCTCTTATAATCCCAACATCTGATTTTTTCAGGGGCTTAACTTTCTCTCCTGCACATAGATAACTTTTAGAGGAAACTAAATGACAACCATACCCATTACTAAAGCTACCATCACCACCACTGACTCTTGTGCCAAAATGTCATTTGTCTAATCTGTACCATATGGCAGGCAGCTTACTGAAGCCAATGCAAATTCCTTTCACTCCAGCGCTGTGAGTGTTCTGGTGATTGGCAAAACACTACGCTATAATATCGTTGTATGATTTTCTAGGTCTTTGATTGGATAACTTACGATAACAGTAGCTACTTTGGCAAATGTAGAATGACTGGTAGCCTTAAGAGTAATGCCACCAAGGCTTTAGGGAACATTTGTGCTATTCAGAAATTTTAACCTAACAGTTCTTAATAGGCCACCACCAAGATGCCAATGCCGCAAGGGAAGCAGCAGACTCAACTGGGGCTGCCGCCCCAGGTGCCTGAGCAGGAAGAGGCTGGGGAAGAAGGCGACAGACCGGCCTCTGGAACCACCAGCCTTCTAGGCCCTCCCTCCATGGCCAGTGGGAAGCCTAGTGAGGCCAAGTCAGCTGTTCGCAGAGGTCCCCGGATCAAGGGGGCTGATGGTTCCACCACTGCTGAGTATCCAACTCCTGCCCAGGGCAGAGGCCCAGTGTGGGGAGGCTGAGGGCCCGGTCTCACCCATATGGTCTCGGTTTCTGGGAGGTGGGGACGGAAGACTCAGTGCTGAGCCTCTTTTCCTGGGCCAGACCAAGGCAGTCCCCCCAGGGGAGGCTTTCACGAGGAACAGACATCCTTGAAGGCTAAAAGGTGGTGGCTTGTCAAGAATGGCTGCCCCTGGAGGATGAAGCCCGGTTATGGGAGACAAATCTGCGGCCCAGCCTGCAGACACTTTGCCAAAAGTCCGCGGTGGGTGTGCAGACCTCTGTGCCTTCCACCTCCCTGGGCAGGGCGCCTCCTCTGTGGCTGCTCCCGGCGGGGCTGGAGGGCGCCCGGGCCTAGAGGCGGTGCACCCCCCAGCCCCAGTGGGTAACACCCACCCCGCCTTCCCTCCCCCATTTGGGGGTTCAGACTCGTCTTCCATCCCTGGGGTAGTGGGTGGGCACTCCTTCTGCTGACCTGGCCTTCGGGGCCTCACCTTCAGGCCCCCATCTCTGCTCCCTCGCTGCCTCTGGGCCCTCCCACCCCTGGCCACTGCCTCCGAGCAGGAGAGGACTGGGTGCTGCCGCTCGTGCTTCTGTCCCCCAGCCCCGGGGCCGCCCTGAGTCCGAGCCTGGAGCAGCGTCACCCCAGCCCCTCCTCGGCTTGCCAGCCCCCGCCCCCCCCCCCCCCCCGTGCGAGCCCCGCCCCCAGCGGGGCCGGAAGGGCAGGAGGCAGCCGCAGGGTCCTGAATGGGCGCTCTGCTCTCAGGGGCAGGATGGAGACAGAGCAGATCAGGTGGCAAAGCGCCTTTACGTGGCTTGTGTGGTTGAGTCCTTGGAATGCACGGGATGCCCGAGGTGCTGTGTCTCACACTTTGCAAACGTGACCCTAGGAGGCAGGAAGAACAGGAGCTCCAGGGAATCGAGGGGAGGGGGTGCTCACAGCCACAAGTGCAGAGCTGGTCCCTCTGGCTCCGGGACGCGGGGGGCTGTGAGCGCTGTGCAGCCTGAAAGCACCCCGTGCGCCTTGGCCCAGTCCTGGAGGCCCCGGCCTTCGTGCCCTTCTGTGAGCTCCCCCTCTGCCCGCGCCTTGCTGCCTGTTGTTTTTGGTGAAAACAGCAGGGAACAAACAGTCCTGAACTGGCCCTGAGGACAGGGTTCAGGAGTTTTGTGGACAAGAGGAAGGATGAGAGGCGTTAGGGAACTAAAAATGAATTTTAACGTTTTTTATATTAGTAATAAATGCAGTGGAAACAACAAAAAAAGTTTTTAATAACGTGGAATAATGTAAAAGACAAAAGCCTTTGTCGGTAGGCCCAGTATCTACCTATCAGTGCATCCATTTCTTAGTTCTGGGCCCATGAGCATATTATTTCTCTTAGCTTTAGTTCTTTTTTTTTTTTTTAATTCTCACTTGAGGATATGTTTTTATTGATTTTAGAAAAGGAAGGGGGGGGGAGAGAGAGAGAGGGAGAGAGAGAGAGAGAGAGAGAGAGAGAGAGAGAGAGAGAGAGAGAGAGAGAATCATTTGCCTCTGGTACACGCCCCAACCAGGGATTGAACCTGCAACCTAGCTAGGTATGTGCTCTGATCAGGAATCAAACCCGGTTTTGATGTATAGCACAATGCTCCAATTGAGCCATCTGGCCAGAGTAGTGTTAGAATCATAATATGGATTTTATGTAGATTCAATTATATCAAGAATATTTTTGTTTCATTTCTACACTTCTCAAACAGCTGAGAAGAATGGTTTGGAAAAAACAGCAGATTTGAGTCCACCATTTAGCTTTCACTAGCATGTGTGTATTCATGAGGAAGCATGTTTTCTTTCTGCTTTATTATTGCGAATGCATGTGTGAGCATGTGCGTGTGAGCATGGGTGTGTGTGAAAGAAATGAATAGTAACTTACACATAAGGTTTACAATGTTTCAAAGCCAGAGGCAAATAGTAGGCATGGGCATATATTTCCCTTTTATTTTCTTTCCACTTGGCTTCCCTGAACCGGGCAATGGAAGTGGGAGCTTTGCGGGGGGCAGGTAGGGGCAAAAGGGAAAGCATCCACGGCACAGCCTCATTGAGAATGCAGCGAGGCAGCAGTTGCAGATTCTCCCTGGAACGGAGGGGACAGGAGCCTTCACTTTTGTGACGCTGAGGTTCACCATTGTAAAATGGTTTCTTCTCCAGACGCTGCTGAGTGCACCGAATGCAGAAAGAGTAGAGAGTCAGCTCTTAATGACATCACCATAAAAAGAGAAGAAACCACTAGCAATGTATCTCCAGCAACTATTGCATTCCTCATGCCTGGGGCCCAGGAAATAATAAGATGTGACCTCCACTGTGCATATCCATTTGTACTGAAATATGGTGGATTGTTCCCACATTGCTCTACACTCCAACTTACTAACCTTTCCTTATTTTTCCCCTCAACATGCCACCTCTGCTGTGGGCCATTCTAGTTCCTTCTCTTGCCCAATATATATGGCCCAAATACTTCCCCCACCAAGATTGGTGTCTCTCTGAGAAGAAGACGCTTTCCACTCTGGCCTGTGTCCACACACACGTTAACCTAACTGGACTTGCATCTGGACTGCTCTACCGCTTTGAGTCTACGTCACATAGTAAACGCTTAATTATATTTTAAAGTATAATAAAGCAATGCATCCAGCCCCCCCCCAAAAAAAAAGATTTATTTTAGTGATAGAACAAGTGAGAAAAAAAGAGGAAAAGTTATTTCGATTAAGTGGGGCCTACCTAACCAGAAGCAGACCAATCAACCATGCAATTTGTATTTCTGCTTCCTTCTCATTTCCTGAGGGCAAGTGTATATGCTACTCCCTTGATGATGCCAAGTAGTGAGTAGCCATAAATCACAAGTGATGTGCTGAAGCCAAGCTTTTTAGGGGGCAGAATAATGACTGGAGGATTATTTTCAGCAGTATCCAGAAAATAAGGACACTATTAAAGAAAAATCTAGAAAAAAGGGGGATGTCTTTGTCAGATAGTATTTTAGTGGATGTTGTTTAGGAGTGAATAGGGAAAATACCAATGCATTTTCAGTAACTGAGATCATTTGATTGGATAAATAACTGCTGACACAGTTTCAATTTTCTAAATATTTCTTCTGTGTATATAACTAAGAATAAAACTCTAAAAGATTTTTTAAAATGTAAAGGTAACATAATTTAAACATCTTAGTTATTTATTCCACTATTTGAGATGTAGTCTAATATATTTAAAGACTGTGGGTTTTGGAATTATAACTTTTATATTTATTAGTTGTCTGACCCAGAGTAAAAATTCAATTTGCTAAATTTAAACTTCTTTGCTATAAAATAGAAATAATAATGACCACCACATTATTAATGAGGACTGGCATGAAGAAGCAATGGAAAACTGAGCCTATGCTATTTGGTGCTTAAAGAAACATGTTAGTATCTCCTTCCTTCTCCTTGTTGGGATTCTAAGTATTTATCTTAATGATTCAGCTCATACAAGATGAAAAAATCCTAACACTGTAGGATAAATTATTATTAGAATTATTTGGAATTGCTATTAGATTATGAAACACATTATTTTTATTATAACTGACCACTGATTTAGCAATAAAATGATTTAATAATTTATAGTTCATCCACAATGTAAAAGAGATATCACAAAATAATAATTAGACAGTGCTCTATAAAGAGACATAAACTGTAAAATACAAAGACATTTTAATCTGTTCTGTGAAATATGACCCAAGAAATAGCCATATAATACCTGACATCCATCAGATATTATGTTACACATACACACACACACACACATACACACACACACACACACACACCTATGACGTACACAAAAAGAAAACTCATTAGGTATAAATTTTCAACAAATGGTTATCTGTAGACACTGAGTTATCAATGTTTCCCCTGGAAATTATTTAAGTGAAAAGGGATAGCAATAATTATAGAACTGCAATTCTGTATAGAGTGTTACTAAATGTTAAGAACATATATTTTTAATTTATTTTTAAAATATATTTTATTGGTTTTCCACAGAGAGGAAGGGAGAGGTATAGAGAGTTAGAAACGTCGATGAGAGAGAAACATCGATCAACTGCCTTCTGCACATCTCTTACTGGGGTTGTGCCTGCAACCAAGATGACTTGCCCTTGACCAGAATTGAACCCGGAATCCTTCAGACCACAGGCCAACACTCTATCCACCAAGCTAAACTGGTCAGTGCAAGAACAGTTACTTTTTTATTAAACTTTTCAGTGAGAAGTTATAAATTCACATATAGATGTAAGAAACAATGCAAAGATAATCCCCTAATCTTTTCCAAGTTTTCCACAGTGGTAATATGTAAAAACAAAACAAAACAAAACAAACAAACAAACAAACAAAAATCCTACTATAAAATATCAAAACTAAGACATTGACATCGATACAGTTACAATACAAAACATTTCCATCATCATAAGATCCCTCACACTGCTCTTGTATAACCACACCCTCTTCTACTCACGCACCATCCTTAACTCCTACCAACCACTAATCTACTTTCCATTTCCATAACGTTTAATTTTGAGAATGCAGTATAGATGGTATCCTACAACGTGTAAACTTTTCTTTTTCTCTCAGCATAATTCTTCAGAAATGGATGCAGATTCTTGTCTGCATCAATTCTTTCTTTCCTTTATTGCTGAGCAGTAGACCAGGCACGATGCATCACAGTTTGCTTAGCCATTCTCCATTGGAGGACATGTGAGTTGTTTCCAGTTGGCAACTATTATAAATGGAGCTGCTACAAACATTCTTGCATTAATGTTTGTGTGAGCATAAGACTTAAATTTTGGGGATAAATACCCAGTAATAAAATTACTGCATCATGTGTAGTGTCTAATTTTTAAAGAAATCTTCAGACTATTTTCCAGAGTTATATCATTTTACATTCCCTCCAGAAATGTATGAACGATTCATTTTCTCCATGTCATTGCTAGCATTGATGTTGTCAGGGTATTTTATTTCAGCCATTCTGATAAGTGTATTGTGATATCTCATTGTGGGTTTAATTGGCATATCCCAATGGCTAATGATGGTGAACATCTTTTTATGTGCTTGTCTTCTTTTTATACTATTATGCAAAATATATCTATGTTTTTGCCCATTTTCTAGTTGGAGTGTTGTTTTCCTGTTAAGTAAGAAGTTATTTTTTAGAGTTATTTATGCATACATGATACTGGTCCTTTGTTAGCTATGTGGTCTGAAAATATTGTATTGCAGTCCAGAGATGTTCTTTTATTTCCCTTACTGGGGTTTTTCACAGAGAAAATATTTTTAAATTTTTCCTTTTATGGAATATCTCTTTGGTATAAAGTCTGAGATCTCTGACTAGTTTTATACTAAAGATTTTCTCCTATGGTTTTGTCTAAAGGTTTTATAGTTTTCTCTTTTGTACCTATGTCTATGATTTACCTTGAGTTAATATTTGTATAAAATAGGAAACTGAAGTCAGAGTTCATTTTTCCATCAGACATATTCAATTACCTCAGCACCATTTGTAGAAGGGTTACCATTCCACCATTGAGTTGTTTTGCATCTTTGCCAACAATATTCCTTTTAAGCATCTTTGGGTGGGTCTATTTCTAGAATCTCTTTTGTTCCCATTGATCTGTATGTGTCTGTTACTCTGTTAATGCCACTCAGTCTGGACTAGTGTAGTTATATAATAATCTATGTAATAAATGGGTAGACTGTCACTTTATTCCTTTTTAAAAAAATATTGGCTACTCTAGTCCTTTGCTTTACCATATAAATGTTATAATCATCTGTCTTTATCTAAGGAATTACATTTAAATGATATATCAATTTTGGGAGAATTGGCATTTTAACTATGTCGAGTCTTCCAATGAGTACAAACATAGTATGCCTTTCCACTTATTTAGATCATTTATTTCTTCCATCGAGTTTTCAGCATGCAAGCCCTGCATATGCTGTTATGCTTAAGTACTATTTTCTTTTCAGGAGTCTGGATTCCGGACAATATTCTATATGTGATTTCTGTGACCGGGCCATATGCTATCCCACAGCTTTCCCTGGCAGGTTTCATAGGGGAGAGCTGCCCTCCTGGAACCAGGCAATACACAACCAGAACATTGCTGAAGGAAGCTGCAGTCAAGAACTCAGGCCACTGGTCCAGACACCTTCCTACAGACCCACATTCCTAGTCCAGGTCCCTTCTTGGGAGGTCTCTAATCTAGGGCTGTGGGTGAGGCCTTTCTTTGGCACCTTTGCCAAAACCTTCTTATCAGAGCAGATGGGGGAACTTGGAGAACTTTTCTCCCATTTAGACTCGGTATTCAGTTAATCACTTCCCCATTGCCTTGCCCCCATCGGCAGGTTCATCAAGCAGCAGTCTTTTGTCCAGGACTCCCAGAAATGAGGCTCCCCTGATATGTGTGCTGGAACAACTGCCACTGAACCCAGGGGCAGGACAACAAAACAGGAGGGGAGTGCACTTTACCTAATTTAGTTGCTTGATTAAAACTATCACAGTCGATGATTAGGGCTTGGCTCTTGTTTTTATCTTTCGATTGCTGCTTTTATCAACGTGTTGCTTTAATGGACCAGCCAACACACCTGGTGTTCAGGTCACTCTGACTCAGCTAAGTTTCTAACATCCTCTGTTTTCCTTTTTATACCCTCTCTAGTGACTATAGATGGCATTATTTTATTAATTTTGTTGTTCATGCTTTTTTGCTAGCAGATAGAAATATACTTTATTTATGTATGTTCATCTTGAATCCCAGATGGCAATCATATCATCTGTAAATAGGACAGTTTTACTTCTTCATTTTCCAATCTGTATGATTTTAATTTTCTTTTTGTGTCTCATTTCATTGTCTCAAACTTCCAGCAGAATATTGGAAAGAATGGTGAGAGAGTACACCTTTTCCTTGTTCCTGACTTAGGAAGAAAGTACTCAGCATTTCACTCTTAAGTATAACCTTAGCTGCAGCTATTGATGTGTAAGTGCTCTTCATCATGTTTAGGACATTTCCCTATATTACCATTTGAGAGTTCTTTTTTTTTTTATCATTCATGGTTACTGAGTTTTGACAAATGCTTTTTCCTATATTTATTGATACAATAGAGTTTTTTTTTCTTTTCAGTCTGTTAATTGAGTGGCCTACATTGATTGATTTTTCAAATATGGAATTAGACTTGTTTTCCTGAAACAAATCTCATTTGATTATGGTGTATAATTCTTTCTGTATTTGAATTGCATGTGCTAATAGTTTATTAAATTTGGTACAGGTATGGTGTATGTTTGTATATGCTCTATGAGCACCTAAAAATAATGTTTATTTTGTTATTGTCATGTAGAGTGTTTTTAAATGATTAGATCCTGTAACTAAGGATGCTGTTGAATTTATATTCTTGCTTATCTCTCCCTAATTGTTCTATGAATCGGTGAGTGGGCACTGAAACCTTTAATTGCAGATTTTGTACTTTTCTGAAAATCTGTCAGTTTGATCCACATATTTTCAAGTTCCATTGTTCAATACAAATCTAACTGGGATTGCTGTGTGGGTTAACCCTCTTATAAAATGTCACTTTCTCTGTAATTATTTTGCTCTAAAGTCTACATTATATGATATTAACATACCGTTTATTTTTTTCCTGATGTACAACCAATTGTTACTTTTAATTTTTAAATTTTAATTTCTTTATTGATTAAGGTATTACATATGTGTCCTCATCACCAATTATCCCTTCCATTCCCTTCCTCCCCCTGTCACCACGTATGCCCTCACCCCCCTGGATTCTGTGTCCATTGATTAGGCTTATATGCATGCATAAAAGTCCTTTAGTTGATCTCTTCTCCTTACTCCCGCCCTCCCCTATCATCCCTCTGAGGTTTGACAGTCAATGCTTTTCTGTCTCTGGATCTGTTTTAGTTCATCAGTTTATGTTGACCATTGTATTCCATAAATGAGTGAGTTCATGTGATACTTATCTTTCATTGAATGGCTTATTTCACTTAGCATAATGTTCTCCAGTTCCATCCATGCTCTAGTTCAAAGCAGACACCTTTTTCTCCTTCTTAAAGAATACCTTTCAGCATTTCATATAATACTGGTTTGATGTTGATGAACTCCTTTAGCTTCTTCTTATCTGTGAAGCTCTATATCTGACCTTCAATTCTGAATGATAGTTTTGCTGGGGAGAGTAATCTTGGTTGTAGGTTCTTGCTATTCATCACTTTGAAAATTTCTTGCCACTCCCAACTGGCCTGCATAGTTTCTGTTGAGAAGTCAGCTGACAAGCATATGGGTGCTCCCTTGTGGGTAATTAAGTGTTTTTCTCTTGCTGCTTTTAATATTCTCTCTTTGTCCTTTGTTCTTGGCATTTTAATTATGATGTGTCTTGGTGTGGTCTTCTTTGGATTCCTTTTGCTTGGGGTTCTGTGCACTTCCTGGATTTGTAAGTCTATTTCACCAGGTGGGAGAAGTTTTCAGTCATTATTTCTTCAAATATGTTTTCCATATCTTGCTCTCTCTCTTCTTCTGGCACCCCCATAATTCTGATGTTGGTATGTCTGAAGTTGTCCCAGAGGCTTTCTTACACTATCCTCAAATTTTTGGATTCTTTTTTCTTTTTTTTTTTTTCGCTTGAGTGCTTATGGCCTCTTGGTATTTCAAATCTTTGACTTGATTCTTGTGTTTCTCTAGTCTGCTGTTGGGTTTCTGTAAAATATTTTTTTTTAATTTCAGTCCATGTATATGTAGTTTCTAGTTGGTCCTTTTTCATCTCCTCGAGGGTCTCGCTCATCTCCTCGAGGTTCTCACTGAGCTTATCGGCTTTTTCTAGGAGCCTTTTGAAATACCTTATCACTGTGGCTTTTAACTCTATATCTAGTCATTTGTTTTCCTCCATTTCTTTTGTTTGTGATCTTTTTCTTTCTCTCCCCATTTTCACTGCTTCCCTGAGTTGGTTGGGTAGCTTTCTGTGCTAGGTGTCTCAACCTCCTCTGTTACCTGAGGTGTACACTCTTGGTGCACCCCTTTGTGGACTGTGTATACAGCCTTGTTGCAGATAAGTCTTATTTGTTGTTGGTATCACTGGGAGGAATTGACCTCCAGGCCAATTGACTGTGAGGATCAGCTGTGTCTACTCTAGGTGACAGCCTGCAGCATCTGGACTTGCAAACTTGCCAAAGTCTCTGTGCTTGGTTTGGATGGGGAGGAGTTTCTGGGTGGGGCGGAGTTTCAGGGTGGAATCAACAACCTTGGCTTCCAGTCAGCCCCACCCACGAGGTCCCTGGGTCCTAGAGTCTGCAGGCAATCGCTACAGGCACCTCTGTGAGAAAGGTGCTCTTGCACTCTTCTTGCCACCAGAACATCCAGTCCCCAATGGATCCGGAATCTCAGATTTTCGCCTGGCACCTGGGTTCAGTGCAATCGGAACTCCTTTTTCCTTCTGCCAGACACCAGCCACACAGTCAACAGAACGCCCTCACCTTGAGCACCCATGCTGGCTCCCGGAGTTCTGCCTCTGGCTGGAGCTCCCCTCTCCAGTGACTCGTTTGTCCCCTCTGCACGCACTCAAGCGCATGTCTACAGAGGTCCGCCTCTGGCTCTTCCCCTGGGATTCTGCTCACAATCCAGGTTCTCCCTGTAAGGGCTTGGTTCCCCTGGGTTTTGAGTGCAAACCAAACTGGGTTCAGTGCAGCCTGGATCCCCTGTCTCCTTTCCGCCAGAGCACCCCTGCCAGGCTCAGACACCCTCACCTCTCCCACGTGAGTCTCCACCTTACTTGGGATTTGCAGAGGCTCTGATTATCCATGTGCACTTCTCTGTCCCTCCAGTTTCAGATCTTCCAGTCAGCCAGCCTTCCCGTGGTTCTGGACAGTGTCTGTTTTCCCCTTCAGTTCTATTCTCCTAATTGTTGTGTGGGGCAAAAGCCTAGGTGTTTACCTATGCCACCATCTTGGTTTTCTTCCCCTTAACATAACATATAAATGGAATATATTTTTCTATCCTTTCAATCCAATCTTATTATATCATATTTTAATAACATTTTTATATATAGTATAGAGCTACGCAATATATTTTATCTACTTTTTTAATACCTATATTTTAATTGGTGTATTGAGATCATTTATATTTCATGTAATTACCTCTTAAGGTTGAAATTTGTTGTTTTATTTTTATTTTTTTAATATACATTTATTGATTTCAGAGAGGAAGGAAGAGGGAGAAACATCAATGATGAGAGAGAATCACTGATCAGTTTCCTCCTACATGCCCCACGCTGGGGATTGAGCCTGCAACCTGGACATGTGCCACGACTGGGAATCAAACTTTGACCTCCTGGTTCATAACTTGACATTCAACCACTGAGCCATGCTAACTGGGCTCATTTTTTTTCTGTTTGTTCTCTCTGATGTTTGTTTCACTATTTTCTTTTCCTTGCCTCTGACTGGGTAGTGAACAGAACACTGTAATGACCAGAATGACCAGTCGTTATGACACCCACTATGGCTAGCAAACTAGCTAATCTGGAGTGGGGTGGGGCCAGCTGTCCAATTCCCCTGTGGCCCTTCCCCCCATCCAGCCCAGATCAGCCCCTCCCCCTTGATCAGGGGCAGGGCTGGCTGGCCAACTGCCTGTGGCCCCTACTCTTGGCCAGCCTTCCCCCCAATTAGCCTCCACCACCTTGATCAATTGGTGGACCCTCCCTCAGCCAGCTTTCCCTTGGTCATGCCCCCTCACACCAATCTGGGGTGGTGCTGGCCAGCCAACCTCTCACAGCCTCTCCCTCAACCCCCAACCCCAATTGGTTCCTTACCCCATTAGGGAGTGGGGCAGACCAGCCCACTACCCACAGCCCATCACTATGGCCAACCCCATCTTCAATTGTCCCCCCATCCCAATTAGGGGCAGCCCCTAACCCCAGCCTGTTCCTGATCAGGCCCTGATTGGAGCAGGCCAGCAGGCCAACCTCCCTCTGTCTCCTCCTGACAGACCTGGTCTCGATCTGCCATGATTGGGGCCGAGCCCACCAGACACCACCTATGCATGAATTCATGCACTGGGCCTCTAGTATTATATATATATCACAATCTGCAAGCATCATAATTTTAACAGTTCATGTGAAGTACAGAAATATCACCTCTTTGTATATTCCTTTACTTTCTGATGTTGATATTTTAATTGTTTAAATATGTTCTGTACATGCATTTAAAACTATATCAGACTTATTATGATTTTTATCATCCTATATAATAAAACCCTAATATGCAAATTGACCAAATGGCAGAAAGACCAGTTGCTATGATGTGCACCTACCAGCAGGTAACAGGTGCTCAACATAGGAGCTTCCTCCTGGTGGTCAGTACGCTCCCACAGAGAAAGCACCGCTCAGCCAGAGTCAGGCTCATGGCTGACGAGTGCAGTGGCATTGGCGGGTGCCTCTGTGGCAGTGCTTAAGACCCCTCAGGAAATGTCCAACTGCCAGCTTAGACCCACTCCCTGCCCATGGCAGTTGAACATCCCCCAAGGGGTCCTGAACTGCAAGAGGGCACAGGCTGGGCTGAGGGACCACTCCCCCAGTACACAAATGTTGTGCTCTGGACCACTAGTAAAATATAATTTAGAAAATGCATGAACAAGCAAATCCAATGTATTTTCCATTTAGTCACTCACTGTTTTCTTTCATCTTCCTAATATTCAGAGATGTCTTTTAAAAATAATTTGTGTTTTATTTGTAGGATATCAGGTAGCCATTTTTATGACATCTCCCTCAACATGTCCTCTTAGTTTTTCATCATTTGAAATTGTCTTAATTATTTTTAATTCCTGAAGGACATTTTGCTGGGTTTAGCATTTGGGTTGACAGCACTTCACATTTAGCACCTTAGAAATAGTATAACACTTCCTCCTGACCTCCATAGTTTCTGATGATAAATTTTCTGTAATTCTAATAGTTTCTTCTATAGATGTGCTGTTTTTATTTGACTGTTTTCCATATATTATTTTTATTTTTTGTTAGCTTTCAGAAGTTGAATTATGTGTCCCAGTACAGGGCTCGTTTTAGATTTGATTAGCTTTTTGGATCTGCATGCTTATTTGTTTTAGAAAATTTGAGAAATTTATTTTCATTATTCACTAAAGTACTTTTCAGTTTCTCTCTTCTTCTGGAACTCTGATAATACTTATCTTAGATCTTTAGTTATAGTCACACATGTCAATGAAGCCTTGGTTATTTATTATCAAGTCTGCTTTCTCTATTGTTTGGATTGGATACCTTCTATTACCTTATAATTAGAGGCCCAGTGTATGAAATTTGTACATGGGGAGTGGGAGGGTGTCCCTCAGCTCAACCTGAACCCTCTCCAATCTCGGACCCCTCAAGGGATGTCCAATTGCCCATTTAGGCCTGATCCTAGTGGGATGGACCTAAATGTGCAGTCAGACATCCCTCTCATAATCCAGGATTGCTGACTTCCAACTGCTTGCCTGCCTACCTTCCTGATTTCCCCTAACTGCTTCTGCTTGGCAACCACTCTCCTGCCAGCCTGATTGATGCCTAATTGTTCCCCTGCCAGCCTGCTTGCACTTAACTGCCCTTTCCATGCAGGCCTGGTCACCCCAAACTTCCCTCCTCTGCCAGCCTGCTCCCTCCTAACTGCCTTCCCCTGCTGGCCATCTTGTGGTGGCCATCTTGTGTCCACATGGGGGCAGAATCTTTAACCATATGGAGGCAGCCATCTTGTGTGTTGGAGTGATGGTCAATCTGCATATTACTCTTATATGAGATAGGATAGAGACCTGGTGCATGGGTGGGGGCAGCTGGTTTAACCTAAAGGATGTCCCAGATCAGGGTGAGGGTTTCTTTGTGGCATGGCGTGGCCTGGGGTATGGTCCTGTGGTTGTTTGCTGGCTTGCCACACCCAAGTGACCCAAGCAGAGGCCCTGGTATCTGGGATTTATTTATCTTCTAGAATTGAAACTTTGTAGCCTGAAGCAGCGCCAAGCCTCCTGCTTGCTTCGTGGTCGCAGTCATTTCTGTTGGGGTTTATTTACCTTCTATAAGGTAATTGAAAGTTTGTTGCAGAGGCCAACACAGACCAAGGCTTCAGAAGCTTGGCTTCCTCCATTGCCTGGGGCTCTCTGTGGCTGATGCCATTTTTGTTGGTATTTATTTACCTTCTATAATTGACACTTTGTAGCTTGGAGTGGGCTGACGAGGGTGTGCTGAAATCTTGGCTTCCTCCATTGCCGGGGAAACCCAAGCCTCCCTCCTGTTCTCTTTGTGGCTGTAGCCATCTTGGCTGGGTTAATTTGCATACTTGCTCCTGATTGGCTGGTGGGCATGGATGGTGGGTGTAGCAGAGTGGTGGTTAATTTGCATATTACTCTTTTATTAGATAGGATTTGGTACACTGTTTATTTCCTGTGTCCCTCCAATCTTTGTTGAACCTATTGCATTATATTTTCCTGTTCTAAAATTTTAAAATTTCCTCCTCCTCCTTCTTGCTGCAGCTTCTTTATATTCTTCTGTTTTTCTGAGAATTTCTATTTGCTGAAATATATATATATATATATATATATATATATATATATATATATTCATTTTAAGACATATTCATAATTGCCTCTTAGTATTTTGATTATAATTGCTTAAAATAATAATAATATTAACATCTCTGTTATCTCAATGTTGGTACTTATTGTGTTTTTTAATTACATTTGAGATCTTTTGGGTTCTTATTATGACAATTGAAATTTAGATATTTTCTTTTTGTGTTATGAGACTGAATGTCATTAAGACCTGCTTAGCTAATTTTTACTGACATCCATGTAGTGGGGAAAAGGATACTGTCTTATGTCTTTCAGGTGGAAGTAGAAAGCAAGGTTTCTCTATTTGACATCTATTGGCTCCGGAGGGGTAGGGTCAGGTGGTATTTCTAAATCCCTCAGTAATCTCTGCTAACATTACGATACGGGTTGCCTTGTTACAGCAAGGAGAAAGTCATGACTATAATTAGTATCAGATGTCACCTGTGGTCTCTGCTGTCACCATGGAAAGAGAGAGTGACCTCATTACTAACTGGTTGGAATGAATGTCCCTGTTTCCTACCTAGCCTTCTGTGACACCATCCCTGTTTGTAAATCAGGCCACTATTATCATCATGAGATTGTAGTCTAGGGCCTCCATCTGTCTTTTGTTGGCATGCATGAGAGTAGAGTTATAGTTTTTCTCTGCAGTGTTCATCTGATTCAGAGTTATTTTTCAATACTCTTTTGTCTTGCTAGTATTCTCCTTTCCTGGTCCCTTGGTTAAAGGTAGGTAGTCTTGTTGGGTCATTTTTTTACTGTTCTTTCTGGCATGTCAGGGTTGTTGGCAACTTCAGCTCCTTATCTGGGAAATATGTAGCAAAAAGAAAATCCAAGCATTTGATCACTCTGGTCCTGAGGTCAGTAGATTGTCAGCCTTTTTTCCTTCACTTTTCAGTATATTTTTAAGTTTGTTTAACATATAGTGTCCAGGATTTTAGCTGTACTTAAAAGTATCTCTATTCTATCTTTCTGGAAATCAAAGTAAAGGGATATATGGCATATATTTAAACAAGAAAAATATGGTTCCTTTCACTGGAAGACACAAATTTAGTTAGGAAGACATAATGTATACATTTTTAATATTATAAAAGCCCACTGGAATCATGAAGTGTGATTCACTGTATACAGTGATACTTTACCAGAATTTCATCTGAGTTATTGCATGTGGCATAAAGATTGTCCATTTTTCTTGCTATATAGAATTTTACTGTATGATTTCACCATAAATTACTATTTATTTTGCTGTTGATTAACATTTGGTTTGATTTTATGTTTTGAATAGAATAATGCTGTTATGTGATATGTAATATTTTCATATTTTTTCATTGTGAATACTTGAATACTTTTCTATTAGATATATACCTAAGATTGGACTTGCTTTACATAAAGTATTAATATGTTAAATTTTAATAGATACTGTCAAATATTTCCCTAATGAGTGTACCAATTTATATTCTTATCAATAATATTTGGGAGTTCTGTTTTTCCCCAATTTTGTCAACAGATGGTATTTACCAGCGCTTTTCATTTCAATCATACTACTAATTATCTTCTAATTCATTGGACAATTCTCTGATGATTAAATAAATTTATCACCTTTTAATATTCCACAGGAAAACAAAAGCAAACCAAAGAAAAGGTACATTAAGAATCTGAGGAATTCTTATTCAGTAGGCAAAGTAAATGAACATGCCCATAGTAAATGAACATGAGTCTAATGCTATTAGATTCTACTTTGTGGGAGTTTTAGGTTAATTGAGTTATGAGTTGTTATCTGTATCCTTTTAAGTCCTTGGAGATGGTTACTCTTATTTTAAGAAGTTAAGGCAGAGAATGAGGTATCTCCTTAGATAATTTCTGATGTACATTATTCAGGACAGAGATTGAAACTTAAGTTGCAAAGTGAGATACAGGCAGGTAGATATAGGCTCACTTGCTCTGTCTCAGACCTAGAGAATACATATATTTGTTATGTTCCTGCTAGAAATATGTACTGATCCAGATAATGGGACCACAGTGCAGAGTTAGACAGATGAATTTCTAACCTAATGAGAATTGATACTGTATATTAGATCATACTATTGTATGAAAAAGTTTTTTCTATATGCTGGTTACCTCCTGTTTATTTCGCTTTGGCTTGCTCTCTGCTCTTAGTCTATCCATACTCAAATCTTCTTGTCTGGTCTTGTCTAATCCAACGGAAAATAAAGAAAATTAATTTGCACTCACAGGCTCTGAACACTTTTACTTTGGAATTGTCAAAGGCATCAAGACCTCCTGATTGATTTTCACTCACTTCCAACAAGTGAAAAAGCAACTCTGTGTGCTCTCTAAGGATTTTAGCTGGCCTTCCCAAAATGGTCTTCTGTCCACTGAAAGCAGTGGGTTATCAGGGTTAGTTTGCTTGTTTTCAGAGAAAATAAAGGCTAAATTTTACTCAGGTTAAATATTAGCTGCCACACTTGTAGGAGCAGTGTCAGAAATGTAAAACTTACATGATAACTAAAATTTTGTCTAACTATTAAGGAAATTAAAGGGATATTTTTGTTTTGGTTTCTGCTGCTAAAATAAAGTGCTAAAGAGGAGATTCTGAAGTTGATATGCACAAATAGATTTTGTTGTACTTGAAATATACACAGTTTTTAAGTGTGGGTATAGTGTATGTCCATGCATTTATTATTGTATATGTGTATGGCAAAGTATGCTGAGGTTCTCAGAGATATTTGCATTTTAGCATTCTCTAATGACGGGTTGGCAAACTTTTTCCTTAGAGGGTCAGCTAATAAACACTGAAGTTTTGCAGATCAAAGGGTCTCTGATACAGCTACTCAACTCTGCCATTGTTGCACAATGCAGCCATAGTCAATATGTAAATGATGAGTTTGACTGTCCCAATAACACTTTATTCATGGACATTGAAATTGAATTTCATGAAATTTTTATCTCAAAATATTATTCATCTTTTGCTTTTTAAACTATATTTAAAAATATAAAAGCCATACTTAGCTCTTGGGACATACAAAAACAGATAGCAGGCCAAATTTGGCATGTAGTTTGCCAATTTTTTATTTAATTAACAGCAATTGGCGCCTGGAAATAATCTCCAGGCACCCCGCCAGGTTATTGGCTTTTGCCTTTCTGGACCTTCTCTACTCCTTAAGCCAGTCTAGGTGAGGACTGGGTCCCGCCAACGACAGGAGCTGGGTTTATTAGTCCTCCTGTATGGTTGGCTGTATCTTAGTTTCCCCAATTCCTCAAGAGCTTATACAATTTGTGGACTTACTTTTTTCTTCTTTCCAGAGATGTCTTGGATCATGTATGAGTTTTGTGGGTTTTTTAAAATATATATTTTTGAGAGAACTAAGATGGCGGCAAAGGTAAAACACCTATCTTGCCATCATAATCAGCAATTTTAATACTACAACTTAACGAAAGAACAATCACCTTCCAGAATCACCAGAAAGCTGGCCGAGTGAAAACTCCACAAATAAAAGTGAAAAGAAGACTCAGTGACTCGGAGGAGCAGCGGCGGAAAGCATTGAAAGATTCTTGCTGAGAGAGGTTTGGAGCGCGCGCTGCAGAGTGGGCGGGAGGCTGAAAACCAGCCAGTTTTCTCGAACGGGAAGACAAAGACATCCCACTGGACTGATTCTCCAGCTTTGGGAGAAGTCCAGAGAACCCACTATCATACTGGGTGAAAACTGGACACGGGGAGGGCACGCCGAAGCTTGGGTGCTGTCGGGTCTGGTGGCTTGTGGAGAAGGCAGCTTGCGCGCGAATAGCTCAGCTGCGTGACGGCGCAGAGAGCACTCTGCGACTTGTCTCTCATTCGGATAACTGTCAGTCTGCTTTGTTTCACCAGGGTGAGACATTGCACATGCAGACTCATTTTGGGAGAGTGAATTCCCCGGCAGCTGGTGGAGCTCGGCAGGGGCTCTCTCTCAGAGGTGCTGGAAGCCATTGCCCCCTGCACAGAGTCCCTGGGGCCGCACAGGGCAGAGCTAACACTGTCTGCTTGGCCCGGAGACTCCGCCCATCCAACCTGAGCACAGCTGAGCTTCACAGACAATTGGCCTAGATGTCAACCCTCCAAGTGCTAACAACGATTAACTGAGCTTAACTTCAGCAAGACTGTGCAGCTCATATCCACCTCAGGTAAACGGGGAGGCTAAGCCACTGTCCCTAGTAGGAAGTCTACTACACAAAGCTAATTGACCAACTCAGGGAAGCAGCCACCATGCAGTGACATGGAAAGAAATCAGATGTGAAAGAAATGGAGGGAAAAAAACGACTGGACATGGAATTCATAACCACGGTTATAGGGTTTTTCAAGAGGCTCCAACAAAAGGTCGAGGCCTATAAGGAAATAAGCAAGACCACAAAGGAAATGAATGAGTCCTACAAGGAAATTAACAAGACCCTCAAGGATATAAACGAGACCTGCAAGGAAATGATCAAGACCAACATGGAAATGAATGAGTCCTACAAGGAAATGAAAGAAACCCTCAAGGATATAAAGCAGACTCTCAAGGATATGAAAAAGGACCAACCAGAAATTAAGCATACACTGACTGAAACAAAAAATATTATACAAAGACCTGAAAGTGCCCTGGAGCACCCCAAGAACCAAGTTAAAGATTTGAAATACAAAGAGGTAAAATCCACTCAGCTGAAAAAGCAAGAAACCAAAAGAATCCAAAAAATTGAAGATAGTGTAAGGGGCCTCTGGGACAACCTCAAGCATACCAACATCCGAATTATAGGGGTGCCAGAAAAATAGAGAGGCCAAGACAATGAAAACCTATTTGAAGAAATAGTGACTGAAAACTTCCCACACCTGGTGAAAGAAATTGACTTAGGAGTCCAAGAAGTGCACAGAACCCTAATATATAGGAACCCTAAGAGGACCACACTAAGGCACATCATAATTAAAATGCCAAGAGCAAAAGACAAAGAGAGAATAATAAAAGCAGCAAGAGAGAAACAGTTGGTTACCTATAAGGGAGCACCCATACGATTGTCAGCGGATTTCTCAACAGAAACGATGCAGGCCAGACGGGAGTGGCAAGAAATATTCCAAGTGATGAACAGCAAGAATCTACAACCAAGATTACTCTATCCAGCAAAGCTATCATTCAGAATTGAAGGTCAGATGAAGTGCTTCGCAGATAAGAAAAAGCTGAAGGAGTTCATCACCACTAAACCAACATTATATGAAATGCTGAAAGATATTCTTTAAGAAGAGGAAGAAGAAAAAGGTAAAAATATAAATTATGAACAACAAATACACATCTATCAACAAATGAACATAAAAATCAAGTGAATTGATAGTCTGTTGAACAGGATAGGCTGGTGAATATAACAGAGACATGGACATAGAGAGGGAATGGACTGACAATTCTAGGGGAGAAAAGGGTTGTGGGAAGTGCAGCAAGACTGGACAAAAATCTTGCAACAATGGGAGAGGACAGTGGGGAGGGGGAGGTGAGGGTAGAGGGTGGGATAGGTACAGGGTGGAGGGGAGCTATAGGGGATAAAAAGGGAAAACAATGTAATTAATAAACTGAACAATAAAAATTAAAAAATCAATAAAATATATTTTAAAAAAAGAAAAAAATAAAAATTAAAAATAAAATAAAAAATATATTTTTATTGATTTCCAAGAGGAAGAGACAGGGGAGAAATAAATACAAACATCAATGATGAGAATCATTGATCCATTGCCTCCTGAAAGTCCCACACTAGGGATTGAGCCCGCAACCTGGGCATGTGCCCTGATAGGAATCAAACCGTGATCTCCTGGTTCATAGACTGATGCTCAACCACTGAGCCACACCAGCCTGACAATGTATTAGTTTTTTAATGAGATTTTGAAAGGGATTTCAGAAATAGACAGCTAGTGAAGAAAAGACTGAATAATCTCTTGATTAAGCTGGAAAAATAGTTTGCAAATTTATTTATTTTTTTTTTTTGAGAAGATTTTTTTCTTCTTTTTTCTTTCTTTCTTTATTGTTCAGTTTATTAATTACGTTGTTTCCCATTTTTTATCCCCCTATATCTCCCCTCCACCCTGTACCTATCCCACCCTCCACCCTCACCTACCCCTCCCCAATGTCCTCTCCCATTGTTGCAAGATTTTTGTCCAATCCCTTGCTGTACTTCCCACAACCCTTTTCTCCCCAAGAATTGTCAGTCCATTCCCTCTCTATGTCCATGTTTCTGTTATAGTCACCATTTTATCCTGTTCATCAGCCTATCAATTCACTTGATTTTTATGTTCATTTGTTGATAGATGTGTATTTGTTGTTTTTAATTTATATTTTTACCTTTTTCCTCTTCCTCTTCTTAAAGAATATCTTTCAGCATTTCATATAATACTGGTTTGGTGGTGATGAACTCCTTTAGCTTTTTCTTATCTGCGAAACACTTTATCTGATCTTCAATTCTGAATGATAGCTTTGCTGGATAGAGTAATCTTGGTTGTAGATTCTTTCTCTTCATTATTTTGAATATGTCTTGCCACTCCTGTCTGGCTTGCATCGTTTCTGTTGAGAAATCCGCTGACAATTGTATGGGTGCTCCCTTATAGGTAACCATCTGTTTTTCTCTTGCTGCTTTGAATATTCTCTCTTTATCTTTTGCTCTTGGCATTTTAATTATGATATGTCTTGGTGTGGTCCTCTTTAGATTCCTATATTTTGGGGTTCTGTGTACTTCTTGGGCTTTTAAGTCAGTTTCTTTCACCAGGCGGGGGAAGTTTTCAGTCACTATTTCTTCAAGTAGGTTTTCATTAACTTGCTCTCTCTCTTTTTCTGGCACCCCAATAATTCGGATGTTGGCATGCTTGAGGTTGGCCCAGAGGCCCCTTACACTATCTTCAATTATCTGAATTCTTTTTGTTTCTTGCTTTTCCAGCTGAGTGGATTTTGCTTCTTTGTATTTCAAATTTTTGACTTGGTTCTTGTGGCCCTCTGGACTGCTTTTAGGACTTTGTGTATTATTTTTTTATTTCAGTCTGTGTAAGCTTGATTTTTAGTTGGTCCTTTTTTTTATCCGTGAGGGTCTGGTTCGTATCCTCAGAGGCCTTGTTCATTTCCTTGAGGGTCTCATTCATTTGCTTGAGGTTCTCATTCATTTCCTTGTAATTCTCATTCATTTGCTGGTTGGTCTTGTTTATTTCTTGGTAATTCTCATTAAGTTGATCGGCCTTTTGTAGGAGCCTCTTGAAAAGCCTTATAACCGTGGTTTTGAACTCTATGTCTTGTCGTCTTTTCTCCTCCATTTCTTTCACACCTGATTTCTCTCCATGTCTCTGCATGGTGGCTGCTTTATGTGGTGGATATCTTCAAAGGGACAGTGGCTCAGCATCCCCAGTTACCTGAGGTGTGCTCTTACTGCAATCCTTTATGGGTTGTATTCAGTATTTTTTAATTTAAACCCAGCTTTTTGTTGTTAGCCCTAGGAGGGTTTGACCTTCAGGCCAATTGGCTGTGAAGGGAGACTGTGTTCAGGTTGGATGGGCGGAGTCTCTGAGCTGCGCAGGTAGCGTCAGCGTTAGCTGCGTCCTATGCGGCGCTCGCGCGTGGTTCTCTGTTGGATGGGGATGGCTGCAGACAACCTCCAAGAGAAAGCCGCTAGTCTCTTCCCCTTGCCAGACCTCTCCGCCTTTCCCCAAATGTGCCTGCACACCAAAAGTCTAGTCCAGGGTTGTAAAAATAAATGTCCCCAGAATCAGGGGACAAGTTTCCAGGGGGCAAGTCGCGGGTTTGCGCGACCCTTTCGGGGAAACTCGCTGTTCAGGAGCCTCTGCTGCGCCTCGCTTCCAGGGTGCGTCCCCCGGACCTCGGCCAGACCTCGCCTGGTGCTGGGGGATCTGGACAGTGGGACGGATCTCGCCTGGTGCTGGGAAATCCGGGCAGTGGGACGGGCGTTGCTGCTCCAGCCCCAGCCCGTGCGCGCGACCAGGACAGCTCCTAACCTGTTTCCGTCTGAAAGACTGCTCTCCCGCCGCTTCTGAGTCTCAGTGTCCCACCTCCACTCCAGTTAGTGGAGTGTTCATTCAGCCAACTTTCTGGCGATTCTGGGTGCTGTCTGTTCTGCTGTTATGTTGTAGTTCCTAAATCGTTGCGCGGGGCAGAACAATAGGTGTTCACCTATGCCACCATCTTTGCTTCTAGTTTGCAAATTTTAATAGTTAGGAACAAAATATTCTGATATCTTTTCGGTCATAGTCTAGCTTGACTATTTTGAAGGGTTAACATAAATTGGATCCAGTTTACTTAAGAACAATTTACAGTAGGATAATAGAGGAAGCAGGTTCCAACTATTCTTTTTGTACTTTCTCCAAACAGCAAAAGCTTCAATATTGATTGCTTTTCGATATCCTGAGAGTTTGTTTTATGTGTGTGCTATTATTTACAGAGTTAAAACTTTGCTGAAAATGGTTTGGTTCAGTGGATAGAGCATCGCCGTGCGGACTGAAAGGTCCCAGGTTCGATTCCGGTCAAGGGCATGTAGCTTGGCTGCAGGCACATCCCCAGCAGGGGGTGTGCAAGAGGCAGCTGATCGATGTTTCTCTCTCATCGATGTGTCTGACTTTCTATTCCTCTCCCTTCCTCTTTGTGAAAAATCAATAAAATATATTAAAAAAAAAACTTCTAGTGACATTCAGCAACTATTCCGTTGATCCCTTGAAGATTTTCTGAGGTAAGAGAGTGCCTCTGTGATTCCTCTGTCAGCCTCCCAAGACCCCTACTGCCTCCAGTGCAGTATCTCTAATAAAAAAAAAGTTGGGGAAACTTAACAGTCTTTACTACTATCAAGTTAATTGACTAATTCTGGCAGATTTTCTTAAAAACCAATAAAATATGAATCAGTGATTTTCAAACTCATATTTTATTCATCTACAAGCAAACCAACAAAATATGAATCAATGATTTTCAAACTCATATCTTATTCACCCGCATGAATTGTTTTTATGAGGATGTCATATAATCCCTTTTCCTGGAAACACTGATAGAATTGCAGACTTCTGTGTCTTCAGTTCTTTCCTAACACTCATGCGTTCCAACATGGGTTAATGATTCTATACACTTTAACTTTGCTATATTTTGGTCATCTTAGACAAGTCAAGAAAAGAAAGGTTCAACTAATCCTGAACAACCACTGGTTATTTGCATTTACCAATTAGCTTATTGTTTCTTCACTTGGGTCATTGATCAACCACATGTGTCAGCCATTGGTAACTCTAATGGCAAGCCTGTATTGGGAGGAGGTCCCTTGTATTTTGATTATTTAAAGGTCAGGAGAGATTCTCTGTTTTGTATCTGTTACATGGTGTCTAAGAAGACAATTTCTTTATAGTGTCTTTTTTCAAAAAATAATGTAATGTAGTTACATGCACTTTGTTATTTATTGCATTTAACACTTAAAATATTAATGACAATAAGCATCTTTGCAAATTATTTTTCCAGAACAGATTCATATGGAGCTAAATGTAAATACTATCCCCCAGATAAAATTTTTCTTCTTTTTACTCTATACAAGAGGGTGTTAAAGAATAATAATACAATTTTTAAAATCTATTACTAATAAATATAAGGAAAATATCAGTTCTGGATAAAGCTCTTCTCTCAACCTCAATTTTCAAAGCTATTCTTTTCCTGATGAAAGTGGCAATTTACAAAAGAGAAATTAGTCTTAAAATTTCACCACAGAAGTATTCCCTGTAAAGACATAAACAGTAGTAACTTTAGAACAAATTCATAACTGGAAAATCAAATATAATTGCAGATTTTCTTTTAAAATAATTTTAGATGTGTTTATTAACTTGTACTTGATGAATGACTAAGTAAGTTCATAGAAACTTTTGCAACATTTTTCTAACTCAGTAGAGTTTTATCTCCAGTGATACATTGATTTGTTGATGTTTTTCCTATGATACTCAACTGTCCAGCAATAATTATGGGGCATGTTAAAGGTCAAAACATGTATTAAATTATTAATTTTTCAAATATGGTCTAAATTCAGTCTTGTACTAAATTCTACCATTGCTAAAAAGGGGTTACTATGAATTTACAAACTACCTGGTTCCTCTCTTTTAGATATTGCTTCTTCCTAGCATTTAGTCTGAAACTGTGACTATAGTTTCATGCATGCTGCATGCTTAGTTTTCCCATCATTTTTTTTGCATTTTCTACATTTTGGATCATTATGTGGAAGACATCAAGGAGAGAAAAATGTTAGAAATACTTGCAAACAAGCAGTGGTTATCAACTTAAAAATGCCATAGCATCTATGAAAAATAGAAAATGAGCAGATGTGATATACTAACATTGAATTACTGTGCTAGGAAAATAGAGCACCTATTTTATGAAAATGTTTAAAAGTTGTCAAATTACTTTCAAGAATAATGTAAGACACACAATCAAATAGCACTATTTTAAATATATACTTTGATGTATTTTAATTTTTCTATATAATAGTATCAAAAGTATGTAAGTATTTTGTACTAATTGTGGATATGTCTATAATATCAGACAAGACACTAAGTGGAAAATGCTTATTTGCTAACTTCAAGTATCTAACATGTGACCAAGGTGGGGTCAGGGAAACTAAGCTGTAAATGCGTCTACTTAAAACATGCCCTGGACAGTGCGGCTCAGTTGGTTGAATGTCTCACCATGTACTGGGAGGTCTCAGGTTAGATTCTTGGTCAGGGCACATGCCTAGGTTTGGGATTTGATCTCCAGTGGAGGCATGCAGGAGGTAGCTGTCTCTCTCTCCTTCTCCCTTTCTTTCACTCTAAAATCAATAAAAACATATTTAAAAGCATTACAAACACACACATACACACACACACACACACACACACACACACACACACACACACAAGCTAAATGTCGTAAGGTAGAATGATGATCCAAGGAACGTCTTACCTGTCACAAAATGGGATTGCCCCTATCTCCACATTTGTGTCAAAGCAAATAATCTATTCTGCCTATGAAGTTTGCTTAATATTAATATCAATATTAAATATGCATAAAATCAATTTTAAATACTATAAATATTTTTGAGCTTCCCGAAACTTGTATTTTTGTGTGTGAGATCTGCATATTGCTTCACTAAACATTGTATACATAGCACATCTCCATCACAAAGAATTCTTCCTGAATAGCCCTATGTTGGGATTCTTGAACTACACTCCCTAGAGGAGTCAGGAGACTTTAATCATTTTTGCAGATCAAAGATGAGGAGATTGGGGCATGGAGAAAGATTCTCACATGGAAATCCTCCTACTGGCAATGTAGGAACTAGATTCTTGTTTTCTCCTCTCTCCTGTAGTGTTCCTACTATTAAACATTGTAAGTGGTTTGTCTCAGATTATTAGGTTTGGCTCTGTCTTCACTATAAATCAACATTAACTGAGCCCTGTTTCTTGTCTTGTCATTTGAGCTCACAAAAGGGTTTTGGTTCAGGGAAGGCATTCTGTTTCAATGGTAGAACTTGTAGTATTGGGTTTGCCAGATTGATAGTTGGCTTCCCATACTAAATAAAAATATTCTCAAAGCTTTGACTGTAACCTGTTGGGAAACAAAATGCTATCTTCTTCCAAGCAGCTTGACATGAAGTTGATATAGTATATGTGAAGGCTCTTAAAGTCAGAGAATTATGGAATCAAAGTTGGAAGATCAGAGGAACCAAGATGGCGGCATAGGTAAACACATATCTTGCTGCCATACACAGCAATTTCAAAACTACAACTTAACGAAAAAACAAACATCATCCAGAATCACTGGAAAGCTGGTTAAGTGAAAATTCCACAAATAAAAGTGAAGATAGGACACTGTGACTCAGAGGAATGGCGGAGGACAGCATTGAAGATACGTGCGGTGTCGGAGGTTTGGAGCCTTACACTCGGGAGCGGATAGGGCGGGCAGCTGCAAACCCGGCAGGTTTTCTAGAATCGGGAAAACAAAGATATCCCACTGCACTGATTCCCCAGCTCTGGGTGAAGTCCAGGGAACCCACAATCATACAGGGTAAAACTGGACAGTGGGGAGGGACGCTGAAACTCAGGCGCTGCAAGGGTCCTGCAAGCTTGTGGAGAGGGCCAGCTTGTGCAGAGTGCCTGTAAACTTGGGAACAGCAGAGCTGCATGACTGCACAGAGACGACTCGTTACTTACTCTCTCCTTTGGAAAACCACCAGACTGCATTGTTTAACAACCCTAGGTGAGAAGTTGGGTGTGCAGACTCATTTGGGGAGAAGGTGAATCATCTGGCAGCGATGGAACTCAGCAACAGCTCTCTCTCAAAGGTGTTTGCAGCCATTGCCACCTGGCACAGAGTCCCAGGTGCTGCATAGGGCAGAGCTGACACTGCCTGCTCAGCCCAGACACTCCGCCCATCGAACCTGAGCACAGCTGAACCTCACAGCCAACTGGCCTGGAAATCAAACACTCCTAGTGCTGGCAACAATAAGCTAGGCTTAACTTCAACAAGACTGTGCATCCCATATCCATGTCAGGTAACTGGGGAGGCTGACCCACTGTCCCTTAGAGGACATCTACCACACAGGGCTAATCAACCAACTCAGGAAAGCAGCCAAAATGCAGAGACATGGAAAGAAATCACATGTGAAAGAAATGAATGAAAAAAAATCACAACAACTGGGCATAGAGTTCAAAACCACGGTTATAAGGCTTTTCAAGAGGCTCCTAGAAAAGGCCAAGACCTACAAGAAAATTAACAAGACCTAGGAGGATATGAAGAAGGACCAACTAGAAATTAAGCATACACTGACTGAAATAATAAAAATATTATACAAAGACCTAAAAGTACTCTAGAGGACTGCAAGAACCAAGTTAAATATTTGAAATACAAACAGGTAAAATCCACTCAGCTGGAAAAGCAAGAAGCCAAAAGAATCCAAAAATTTGAAGATAGTATAAGGGGCCTCTGGGACAACCTTAAGCATACCAACATCCTAATTATCAGGGTGCCAGAAAAAGAGAGAGAGCAAGACAATGAAAACCTATTTGAAGAAATAGTGACCTAAAACTTCCCACACCTGGTGAAAGAAATTGACTTAAAAGTCCAAGAAGCACACAGAACCCCAAACTATAGGAATCCAAAGAGGATCACACCAAGACACATCATAATTAAAATGCCAAGAGCAAAAGACAAAGAGAATATTAAAAGCAGCAAGAGAAAAACAGTTACCTATAAGGGAGCACCCATATGATTATCAGCGCTTTTCTCAAAGGAAATTATGCAGGCCAGACAGGAGTGGCAAGAAATATTCAAAGTGATGAATAGCAAGAATCGACAAGATTCAAGATTACTCTACCCAGCAAAGCTATCATTCAGAATTGAAGGTCAGATAAAGTGCTTTGCAGCTAAGAAAAAGCTAAAGGAATTCATCACCACCAAACCAATATTATATGAAATGCTGAAAGATATTCTTTTAAGAAGAGGAATAAGAAAAAGGTAAAAATAAGAATTATGAACAACAAATACACATCTATCAACAAATGAATATAAAGATCAAGTGAATTAAAAATCTGATGAACAGGATAAACTGGTGAATATAACAGAATCATGGGCATAGAGAGGGAATGGACTGACAATTCTTGGGGAGAAAAGGGGTGTGGGAGGTGCAGCAAGAGACTGGACAAAAATCATGTACCTATGGGAGAGGACAGTGGGTGGAATGGGAGGTGAGGGCAGAGGGTGGGATGGGTACCAGGTGGTGGGGAACTATAGGGGGAAAAAAGGGGAACAATATAATTAATAAACTGAACAGTAAAGATTAAAATATTTTTTTAAAAAGTTGGAAAATCAGTTACAGCTGCAGATAATGATGCCATCGCTACAACTCCAACAGCAACAGCAATGCTGAGTTAGCTACCAGCATTCTTTCTGACTATCTATTTAAACACCGATGTTAGTAACTTGGCTTAAAAAATACTTTCGAATTCCAGTATGGCCGCATTCCTGGTCATGTAACTTTACGTATTTTTTAACTTGAATTATTAAAATTATATTTCATTCAGATAGCACAGATCAGTATTTAATTTTACTATACATAATCATAAGTAAAATGTAAATATATGTGTATATATATTAAATTTATTATGTTATGTTATGTTATGTTATGTTATGTTATGTTATGTTATGTTATGTTATGTTATCCCAGGGGCCTGGTGCACAAAATTTGTGCACTGGGGGTGGGTGGTCCCTCAGCCCAACCTGCCCCCTCTCACATACTGGGAGCCCTCAGGGGATTCCTAATGATGGCTCACCCCCGCCCTGCCCAAGGCCGAAAGCCTCTGGTGGAGGCTTTCCTACTTGGACAGGGCACCTCGGCCAGGGGACCCCAGCTATCTGTCGCCCTGCGATACAGCTTATCTTTGGTTGTCCCTGACTTCGTCCTAGCCCCAGCCTAAGCCCCCCCCCCCCAAGGCCGGGGATGGGGGGAGCTTATTCCCTCCCTCTGCCAAGCCAGCCCACTCCTAGGTTTTCTCCCTCAGCCAAGCCGGCCTGCGCCGCTGTTCCCTCCTTCTGCGCGGCCCCAGCTGGGGGCACCTACGCTGCACATGCAGCCCTGGCCAGGCCCAGTCTCTCAGTGGCCGCAGCCATCTTGGTTGTGGTTCATTTGCTCCTCCTTGGCTTGTGGGCATGGCTTGTGGGTGTAGCAGAGGTATGGTCAATTTGCATGTTACACTTTTATTAGTTAAGATTATAGTATATTATATTACCATGGGAACTTTATGGCTTTATTTATAAATACTAACGTTTAACTGTCACATCATGAAATCATCTATTGCTACATGACCTTGGTTACCTGGGATTTTATTCCATATACGACTAACTAGATGTGGTATTGCCAAGTTACTTAACCTCTCTCTGAGAGGATGATTTTTCACAACACCTACTTGTTAGAGTGGTCAGGAGGATGAAATGGAATAATCTATACAAAGGGTTTAGAGGAGTGTCTGAGATATATGTAATCAATAGATGTTAGTGTTTACTGTTATCTCTATTAAATGTGAGCACTTTGTGATAGAATGCAGTTGAACTTGGAGATAAGAGAGAGGACATGTGAACTACTGGCCTTAGTTTTGAATTACAGTTTTATTCAGTAGTTTATCACAAGAAAAAAAAAGGATAAAGTTTACTATCAGTAATAAAAATAACTTTAAAAAAGTTATAAAAGTCTCCAAATACAGAAACTATTCTGTTTCCTACCCTTGGCATTTTTGTGCTATGCAACTCTAGTCTTAGAAAAGGTAGACAACCCTGACTGCATCTTTGGAAGGTATCTACTTTTGTCTTCAAAACTTTTAGAATTCATTCAAAGGACCATTTCTATATGTTCCCATGTTAATCCCAAATATTTTAGTTAATATATAAATACTATCTTTTTGAGAACCTTTTTGGAAATCATAAAATGAATATGAACATATTGACAATAAACTCCATCAAAACTGAAGACTGTTCAAATACATTTGGTTTTCAAAGTGTTCTTTTAGAAGTTGAAGAGAAGCACTGTATCAGAGGCATGAGCCGTGAGTGATTGGCTGGATACTCAACTCAAGGGGAAAAGAGTAGCCATTTATAGTTCCATAATACAAATTCTCCCCATCCTCCTCACTGACCCCTCTTGCCCTATCACCCACCCTCAACCCCAGCATAGCCTGCAAGTGGAGCTTCCTTACCAGGGACACTTCAAAGGGTGATTTAGGGGTTCAGAAAAAGAATAGCACCTGAATAATTTTGCACTGCCATGAGATAAGGGCAACTCCTGCTCTTTGAAAGACAAGTTAACTAATACATTTAACATGTTTGCTTTCCCTGTCCTACCTCTCAACTCAGAATACTACCAATAGACAAAAAAAGAAAAAAACGTAGCAGAGAAATAAATAAATCATGATAAAGGCAATATGAGAAGGAACAAGAATTAAGAAATATCACCATAGTGCTAGGTATAATTTTTCATCACTGAAATTAAAGATATCTGTGAAATTAACATGTTCATTACAAAAGATTAAAGACTAAAATTAACTCAAAAGAAACTAAGCAAGCTGAATATACCAAACCTAGATAATGAGTTATAAATGAGAGATATTTTATCAAATAGTCACTTATTTTTTAAAGATTTATAATCATAGAAATAGAAATAGGATCAGGCCTAAACAGGCAGTTGGACATCCCTCTCACAATGTAGGACTGCTAGCTCCCAACTCTCACCTACCTGCCTTCCTGATTGCCCCAACCACTCCCCTGACAGCCTGATTCATGCCATTTGCTCCCCTGCCAGCCTGTTTAGCCCTAACTGCCCTCCCCTGCAGACCTGGTCACCCCTGACTGCCCTCCCCTGCTGCCCTGATTGCCCACAACTACCCTCCCTTGTAGGCCTGAAACCTCCCAATGTCCCTCCCCTGCTGGCCATCGTGTGATGGCCATCTTATGTGGACATGGGGGCAGCCATCTTTGACCAAATGGGGGCAGCCATCTTGTGTACTGGAGTGATGGTCAATTTGTATGTAACTCTTTTATTAGATAGGACAGAGGAAAGAGGCCTGGTGCACAGGTGGCGGCCAGCAAGTTTGACCTGAAGTGTGTCCCAGATAAGGGTGAGGGTTCCCTTGGGGCATGGGGCATCCTGGGCAAGGGGGTTATGGTGGTTAGCAGGCTGACCACACGCCCTGGTAATGCAAGCAGAGGTCCTTGTATCTGGGATTTATTTATCTTCTATATCTCATTAAAATTTTGTAGTCTTGGGAGAACTAAGATGGCGGCAAAGGTAAAACACCTATCTTGCCGTCATAATCAGCAATTTTAATATTACAACTTAACAAAAGAACAAACACCTCCCAGAATCACCAGAAAGCTCGCCGAGTGAAAATTCCACAAATAAAAGTGAAGATAGGACAATGTGACTCGGAGGAGCAGCGGCAAACAGCGTTGAAAGATTCGCACTGAGAGAGGTTTGGAGTGCTCATCACGGAGAGGGCGGGCGGCTGAAAACCGGCCAGTTTTCTCGAACGGGGAGACTAAGGCGTCCCACTGGACTGATTCTCCAGCTCTGGGCGAAGTCCAGAGAACCCACTATCACACGGGGTGAAAACTGGACAGTGGGAGGGCACGCCGAAGCTCGGGTGCTGCCGGGTCTCCTGGCTTGTGGAGAAGGCAGCTTGCGCGAACAGCTGGGCTGCGTGACGGCGCAGAGAGCGCACCGCGACTTGTCTCTCATTCAGAAAACCGTCAGACTGCTTTGTTTTATGACCCTGGGTGAGACATTGGGCATGCAGACTCATTTTAGGAAAGTCTGAATTCCCCGGTAACCAGCAGCCAGTGGAGCTCCGCAGCGGCTCTCTCTCAGAGGTGCTGGCGGCCATTGCCCCCGGCACAGAGTCCCTGGGGCCACACAGGGCGGAGCTAACGCTGTCTGCTTGGCCCAGAGACTCCGCCCACCCAACCTGAGCACAGCTGAGCTTCACAGACAATTGGCCTGGAGGTCAACCCTCCAAGTGCTAACAATGATTAACTGAGCTTAACTTCAGCAAGACTGTGCAGCCCATATCCACCTCAGGTAACCGGGGAGGCTGAGCCACTATCCCTAGTAGGAAGTCTACCACACAAAGCTAATTGACCAACTCAGGGAAGCAGCCACCATGCAGCAACATGGAAAGAAATCAGATGTGAAAGAAATGGAGGAAAAAAAACGACTGGACATGGAATTCAGAACCACAGTTATAGGGTTTTTTAAGAGGCTCCAACAAAAGATCGAGGCCTATAAGGAAATAAGCAAGACCACAAAGGAAATGAATGAGTCCTACAAGAAAATGAACAAGACCCTCAAGGATATAAACGAGAGCTGCAAAGAAATGATCAAGACCAACGTGGAAATGAATGAGTCCTACAAGGAAATGAAAGAAACCCTCAAGGATATAAATCAGACTCTCAAGGATATGAAAAAGGACCAACCAGAAATTAAGCATACACTGACTGAAACAAAAAATATTATACAAAGACCTGAAAGTGCCCTGGAGCACCCCAAGAACCAAGTTAAAGATTTGAAATACAAAGAGGTAAAATCCACTCAGCTGAAAAAGTAAGAAACCAAAAGAATCCAAAAAATTGAAGATAGTGTAAGGGGCCTCTGGGACAAACTCAAGCATACCAACATCCGAATTATAGGGGTGCCAGAAAAAGCGAGAGGCCAAGACAATGAAAACCTATTTGAAGAAATAGTGACTGAAAACTTCCCACACCTGGTGAAAGAAATTGACTTAGGAGTCCAAGAAGTGCACCGAACCCCAATATATAGGAACCCTAAGAGGACCACACTAAGGCACATCATAATTAAAATGCCAAGAGCAAAAGACAAAGAGAGAATATTAAAAGCAGCAAGAGAAAAACAGTTGGTTACCTACAGGGGAGCACCCATACGACTGTCAGCGGATTTCTCAACAGAAACGATGCAGGCCAGATGGGAGTGGCAAGAAATATTCAAAGTGATGAACAGCAAGAATCTACAACCAAGATTACTCTATCCAGCAAAGCTATCATTCAGAATTGAAGGTCAGATGAAGTGCTTCGCAGATAAGAAAAAGCTAAAGGAGTTCATCACCAACAAACTAACATTATATGAAATGCTGAAAGATATTCTTTAAGAAGAGGAAGAAGAAAAAGGTAAAGATGAAAATTATGAACAACAAATACACATCTATCAACAAATGAACATAAAAACCAAGTGAATTGATAGGCTGTTGAACAGCATAGACTGGTGAATATAACAGAGACATGGACATAGAGAGGGAATGGACTGACAATCTTGGGGAGAAAAGGGTTGTGGGAAGTGCAGCAAGAGACTGGACAAAAATCTAGCAACAATGGAAGAGGACAGTGGGGAGGGGGAGGTGAGGGTGGAGGGTGGGATAGGTACAGGGTGGAGGGGAGCTATAGGGGGATAAAAAGGGAAAACAATGTAATTAATAAACTGAACAATAAAGATTAATAAAATAATAAAATAAAAACTTTGTAGTCTTGAGTGGAGGCCTGGGCCACAAAGGTGTGCAGAAAGCTTGGCTTCCTCCATTGCTGGGGAACCTAAGCCTCTTGCTCATTCTGTGGTCATAGACATCTTGGTTGGATTAATTTGCATACTCACTCCAGATTGGCTGGTGGGCATGGCTTGTGGATATAGCAGAGTGATGGCTAATTTGCATATTACTCTTTTATTAGATAGGATTAGGATTTGCAAGTAACCTTAATCACTTTCTACTTTTTATCTTTTTGCTTCCCAAAAGTTTGTGTGAATGTGTATTGGTTATAATTTTAAATATTTAATATCACTAGCTTAAAGTATGAAATATTATTTCCAATTGATAGAATATAAAATTTATAAAGCAGTATTTTCAGAAAATTCTTAAGCCTTTTGTTTTATTTTATTTTATGAAAAGTATATACCGAAAGTCTTTGAAAGCACTGCAATTTAATATTACAAATAATATTGACTGGTATAAATATTATGCTTATTTGTCCTTAACTTACTCATAATCTAGTTTGAGTGAAACAGACACATAAACTACTAATTTTACAGCATTTTAATAAATGCCAAATTAGAACAGTGTGCAAAGATTGGTCTTTTTTTTAGTTCTTCAGCTGGTGAGCACTCTATAGGCTTGGGACCTTGGGACATGCCATCCCTGCTTCATGTTCCTGTCATTTTCACAGAGAGTATGACCTTCTGTTCCCCTTGACCTCTGATTATGTGGTCCTTCCTCAGATACAGTTTTGAACAACCTAACTCCTCTGCCTCCTCTGCTCTCTGTTATTCCTTACCTCTCCTTTTTGTTTTCTCCCAACAAACGTTTAAACCTGCAATTATTAACATTTTTTGTTCATTTTCATTTTATTATCAGCTTCCTTAGTGAGAATTGAAAGTCTTAAAAAAAGGACTAAGTCTCTTTCATTTACTCTGTTTCAGTCAATGACTAATAGATGGCTGGATTATAGAGTACTTAATTTTTTTTCCTGATCTTTCAAAAGATTGAAAATTATATCAGGGATAAGGTCAAAATGACATGCATCAAAAGTATCTGATTTAGTTTAATTTGATGAGTGATTTGGGGTAATTCCAGCCTTTGTTCCAGTGTAGCTTGCATATCTGTCCTTTTTCAGCCCTGTAATGTGCCTTACTAGTCCTACACATGTATAAAATTCAAACTCAGTTCTAACTATAGCAGAAAAGTTTCTCATATTAAAAATAAAGATTATATTCCATAGAGCACAACATTTGAAGGAGAAAATATGCCTACAAAGTATTTTACTGGATTTATTTATGTTACCAATGAGGGTGTAGATCTGGAGAATTTGTAACTAATTTTCATGAAATAATGTGCAGGCTGTAATGTTTTGGTAATGAGCCTGTATAGAATTGCATAGGTGGATAAGTGATAGATACAACCTCATAGTCTAATTAATTACCCTGTAACTATTTCAAGTTTATTTCAAATTGACCTACATCCTGGTGCAGTAAGGCATGAATAAAGTAGGTTCTCAATAAATATTTGGTGAGTAAAGATGAATGTTTATGCTTCAAAAGTAACAGTAATATGTAACTAAGTTTTACCATGACAATCATGTTGGTTCATCAACTAGATGAAAAAAAAAACACAATAATATTGACATCTTGCTGTTGTATAAGACAATCACAACTGGCAAAATAAAATACGCATACATAAGAGTATTCCACTATTTTATTTTATCTTAAATTGGGCTTGATTAAAATAATTAGTGGTTTAATAGAAATCCCAATTCTGAAAAAAATTGAACACAAACAAAAAAACAACATTTAATTCTCTTTTGTAACAGCATTGGATCTCAGCTAGAAGCAGTCTTCTTACATGTTTGGACAGAAAACAGCACTTCCTTTTTAAATAACGTTTTTATTTAAACAATCTTAAATTAAAATGAAACCTCTGGCCCTGCTAGTGACGAAACAGCGGTGCTCCATGCGATTGATTCTATTCTCAACCTGCAGACAGAAACACACTTCAGCAGTAGCCGCAGCTGCGCTGCAGCGCGGGGTCCATTAGGAGGAGAGCACGTGCAAAGAGCCTTTTTCCTAGTTGGGCTTTTTAGCGGGCTGAAGTGGGGCATGTCCTTGTCCCCCATGGGAAGGAGAGTTTAATGCCGACTGAAACACCCGCACACTCAGCCACTTGCCAGCGATCACGCAATCTCAGCTCAACTGGTAGGCAGAGCTGAGAAGACAGGCCCTTGAAACAACTGGCCACATGGGCACCCCCAAGTCCAAACGCGCTGTGTGCTTATTTGTGCTCTGTAGGATAGAAGGCAAGTCCCCTCCCCAGGGCGGCTCTATTGGATTTAACCCAGCCGGGAACACTGAGACTCTCCGTGGAAACCTGTATTTGCAGGTCCGCTGCACTGAGCAGACTCACTAGCCACACACCCTAGAGGAATGACACTAAAGTTAAGAGCCAAGAGAAAAATTTTAACATTTATTCTAAATCTTTTCTCTGTAACTCTAAAGCATGCATATACAAATTAGGCCATGCAGTTATTGAGTCATCTCTACAATATGACTAAATGCTATTTCATTTTCTTGTTCATTGCACACTTAGTTATTGTAAAAATAACAATTTTAATAATTTGTGTGAAAATCTGGAAAGATAAACCCATCCTATGGAAAATTGATCAATGGTTACCTGAGTGGGAGTGGGGAGCAACTAAGAATGTCCTCAGAGCAGTTTTGAGGAGGATGGAAATGCTTTATATCTTGATTTTATAGTAATGGTTACATTGGGTATATTCATTTGTCAGATCTCATTAAGCTTCATGATAAAAAAGTATACATTATAGTCTTAATAAAGTTGATTAAAATAAAATTAACTAAATAATTTATATTTTTATATCCCCAACTGTTTGAGAGATCAAAAAAAGGGATCATCTGTAATATTTTCAACAATGAAGGCACCTTAAAAAACAAAACAAAAACAACAATAATGAGGCCTTGACCAGTGTGGCTCAGTGGCTGAAGGGTCCCAGATCTAATTTCAGTCACATCCCCATTGGGGGTGTGCAGGAAGCAGCTGATGGATGTTTTCCTCTCATCGATGTTTCTAACTCTCTATCCTTCTCTCTTCCTCTCTGTAAAAAAAATCAATAAATATATAAAAAACAACAACAATAATGAGAACTAGAGGCACTTGCATCAGGGAGGGAAAAATCAGCCAAGACAGCCTAGTCTAATGTTTAGAACCAGTTTTTGCCTTGATGCATTTAATGACTCTAAAACTGTGGATGAGAACTGTAATAACTGAGCATCCTATCTAATAAAAGAGCAATATGAAAATTAACCATACCGTCACCCAATAAAACCACACCCACAAGCCACGCCCACAAGCCAATCAGGAGCAATATGTAAATCAACACCCAACCAAGTTGGCTGCTGCTCATGGCAGGGTGATCTGCTGGGTTCCCAAGACCACGGGGGAAGAGGTTTTTTTCCCCCCTGGCCTTGGAGCTGGCTTGGGCCAGGGCTGGGGTGGGGCCACCCAGTGATCAGCTGCATCTCAGGAAAACTGCTGGCTGGGGTCCTCGCGATCAGTCAGAATCGCAGGGCAATCACTGGCTTGGGTCCCCTAGCCGAGGTCCCTTGTCCAAGGATGAAAGCCTCGGCCAGAGGCTTTCGGCCTTGGGCAGACTGGGGGTGAGCCATCAGTAGGACATCCCCTGAGGGCTCCCAGTATGTGAGAAGGGGAAGATTGGGCTGAGGTAACTCCCACCCTCAGTGCATGAATCTCGTGCACTGGGCCCCTAGTCTATATATATAAAAGTCTAAGAAACCAGCCAACCAATCGACTGTTTGACTGTTTGACCAGTAGCTTTGATAGGCACTGACCACCAGTGGGCAGATACTCAACACATAGGCATAGGAACATGGAACAGACTGATGAATCTCAGAGGGAAGGGGGAGGAAGAAGGGTGAGAAGAGATTAACCAAAGATCTTATATGCATACTGGAGGCCCAGTGCATGGATTCTCACACTAGTAGGGTCCCTCTGCCTGGCCTGCAGGGATTGGGCTAAAACCTGCTCTCCAACACCCTCCGAGAGGTCCTGGATTGCAAGAGGTCACGGGCAAGGCCAAGGGACCCCACCTGTGAATGAATCTATGCACTGGGCCTCTAGTAAGAAAATAAGAGCAACCAGAAAAGTAGAGTAGGACTTTGAGAAGTCTATAAGAAAGAGGACAAGAGTTAAATCTTAGATATCACCAAGCAGAAGTGTCTGATAAATACCATAGGCTGGAAGTTGTAATACTAAAAAGCAGTTAGATAAATCATAAGTAGGGCCCCCTTTTAAAAATTAAAACCCTTTGTCACATCAGTACAATCCCAATTAAGCTTTTACTAATTGGCATGTCTGCTAAAATAATAATTAAAAAAGCCATCTATGGAGAAAGATAGTCATTTAATATCTCAAACTTAATCTAAAATTTTCATACACAATGACAAGCATTCAATAAAAATAACCAGGTATTAAGAAAATAAAAATGAAACAATATGAAATTAATATATAAGATATAGTTAAATTTCAGTTCTCAGACATCTCCCATTTCAAACAATTCAGTTATTGACCAAGTTGTTCACAGAAAAAATGTTTTGGTTGTTGAACAAAACTTCGGTTCTCAACCCAACAACCATTTCATGCTGATACCTGTATAATCAGGCAACACAGGAGAGGATGTGTGAGTATGAGTCAGTTTACTGCTAAACCTCACATGCTTAACATCTCAGGAAATGGTGCTGTAAATATTTCTAAGTTTTTGTTTTGCTTTTGTTGATGCTTATTATTACTAAACTAGAGGCCCGATGCACAAAATTTGTGCACGGGGCAGGGGGTCCCTCAGCCTGGCCTGCACTCTCTCCAATCCTGGACCCCTCAGGGGCTGTCCAACTGCTGGTTTAGGACCCATCCCTGTGTTGACTGGCAGTCAGATACCCTCCTTGTAATCTGGGACTGCTGGCTCCTAACTAATTGCCTGCCTACTGGCTTGATCACTGCCTAACTGCCCTCCTGCCAGCCTCATGACCCCCAACTTCCCTCCCCTGCCAGCATCATGGCCCCCAACTGCTCTCCCCTATTGGCCTGATCACTCCTAATCGCCGCTGCATTGGCCCCCACCACCCTGGCTTTGTCTGGAAGGAAGTTGGATGGTAGGAAAATGTCTGGTCTCCTGGTCTAATTAGCATATTATCCTTTTTTAGTATCGATATGTCAAAGACATATTAAAGAAGTCAGAGACACCATTGATCCTAAGAAGGTTAGTGGTGCAGCAAAGTGAAAAGGAAAGTTCTGAGAACAATAATAGAGCTAAAAAATAAATATCTGTGAAGTATGATAGAGATGTTCACATGTCTGACCTTGCTATTGAGTATGGCATGACAAAATTGGTATTTAGCACAATTTTAAAACATAAAGAAGCTATTAAGAGGCTTAGGAAGGGTGGAGGCAGGTTAGTGGGAGGCAAAACTAAGAAACTGAAGACATCTATAATAGAATCAATAAAAATATAAAAATATGCTGATATTGCCAACAGTATGAAAATACTCACAAAACAATGATCACAGGCTATTGAGAAAGATTGAAACAGGGACTCACTGCGGGGGGGCGGGTCTGGAATGCACTACTTCAATGTATATTATTTCTAATGGTAAAAAAAAAAGATTCAGTTTTCAAACAAATCCCTTCTCAAACCGAATTTTGTAACAAATTAAGTTTAAGAACCAAGAGGTTCAACTGTAGTTTATATTTTTGAGTAAACAGTCTCATTCTTTAAATTATTATAATGAGTAAGTATGTTTAAGAAATAAAATAGAAATGTGTAGAGTTTCAGCAGGTATTGGAAGATTGAAATGGAGACTCTGTGACTGAATGGTGCTGATGCGGGCAGGATCTAGCTGGCCCATGACATTTACCTCTTGCATTATCCTTGTAATTATGTAGGTCACATGGCAAAAGGGATTTTTCACATGTAATTAAATATTCTTAGTTAGTTGATCTTAAGATGATAAGAAAATTATCCAGGTGGTACTAGTCTAATTATAGAAACAGCAGACAGTTTTCTGTGGTCATTAAAAAAATAAGAGGAGGAGGAGGAGGAGGAGGAGGAGGAAAGAGGAGGAGGAGGAGGAGGAAGAGGAGGAGGAAGAAAGAGGATGAGGAGGAGGAGGAGGAAGAGGAGGAGAGGAGGAAGAAGAAAGAGGAGGAGGAGGAGGAGGAGGAGGAGGAGGAGGAGGAGAAGTAGTCAGAGATTTAAATATTACTGTTCCTGATTCTGTAGTTGGAAGGAGCTACATGAGCAAAAATGTGGGTGTTCAGGAGCTGAAGCCCCCATATGAAAGCCAAAAAATAAATGGGGACCTCTGACTTGCACCTACCATGATCTGAATTTGACCTACAACCTGAGTGGATTTTGAATCAGATTGTTCTCCAGAGCCTTCAGATGAGAGTCCAGTGTGGCCAACACCTTGATTTTGACCCTATTCGACCCTAAGCAGAGAACTCAATCAAAACCACCTGGAGTCTTCGCCAATGTATGTTGTCTTACGGTGTTACATTAGTACAATAGAAAGTGAATATGTATACAGTCACTGAAAACAACAACTCGAGACGCTTTGACTGGTTAAATACAGTTTAATAAAGTTTCAAATTATCCTAATAATGTACAGAAAATGGACTAGAGGATAGATAAGATGAAAAACAGACAAAAATCACAAAATGGAAAAAAAAAAACTGCAGACATAAGCTTAACATGTGGGAAAGTAATTGCAGTCCCAAAAGAAGAGGAAGTAGGAATGGGACAAAAAATTTTAAGAAGATGTAATGGTTAAGAACTTTCCTAAACTGATAAAAGATAAAATACATATCCAGTAAAAATATCCTTCAGAGGTGAAGGTAAATAAACCATATTCACATTAAAAAATTGATGATTCATTGAGAGTGTGTGTATGGGGGGGGGGATTTAATCTTACCCTGTCATAGAATAAAATAGACACAAAATTATTAAGTATTAGGATAGTGAGGGTTACTTAAAAAAGTCACCTAACTGATAACATGCAAAGCACCACATCACAAGAAAGATACAGTATGTGGTGGTACACATGGACTACTCACCAAAACTGACCATTGCAGGGCCCATGATGGTTGGCAAAAGTTGGTTTACAGTTGTTCATATGGAAAATAATACAATAATTACAAGGATAACTCAGTGTTTCACGCACTCAAAACTGTAAACCTATTTTTACCTCACTTTGTAATGTGATATTTCCTGACCACACAGTAATTATAGTAGATAGCAATGGCAAAACCTATTAAAAAGCTCTCAAAGTTTTGTAAATTAGGTAATATTCATTGATCAATAAGTTATAAGATGAAAACAGAATTAATTATGGTCTGATTATTATAATGAAAACATTTTATACCACCCTTGTCTGATACTATAATAATGCACAGAGACATTTCAAAAGCATATCCTAGAAAATAACAAAACTGAAAATCAATATTCTGATTTGTTTTTAGAAACCAGAATGCAAATAACAATTTAAAGAAAGTAGAAAGGAATAAATAACAAAATTAGAGTGGGCATTAGTTAAATAGAAACCATCTTCCAAACAATTGAAAAATAAACAGACTTTGAAAACACTAATAAAAACATTAAACAGTTGGCAAGACTAAACTAGCAAGAAGGCACCAACAACAAACAGCGAGAGTAATGGGTCTCCATTAGAAATTCCTTAAACATTTAACAAGATATTTAGAAGATTTTTCATTATTCCATTAGGTGTAAAATTTTGAGAATTGACTTTTTTTTTCCTCAGTAAAATAGATCTTACCAAAACTGTAACTTGGGCACAACTTAAAATTAATTCTTAATTATTTTAAATGCAGGACAAAACCAGCTAAAACAATCAGGACCCGGATCTTAATTGTTCTTGTAGCAAATCTCAGAGCAAGTGGAAAGCAAAGCCTGGCGTGTCCTCTGTGTGAGGCTTAGGAGGCTCTGACCTGGAGGCCGGGGAGGGGCCCGGGATGCACTGGGGCAGTTCCCAAGTTGCCCTGAGCCTGCTCTCCGCAGAAGCCTCTTTACTCCAGCCAGGTGGTTTTCCTTTCCTGAAGGCCAACGCCTCATACTACCCCTCTTCATCAGGAGTTTGCAAGACAAAGCAAACTCGTTTTAAAATAAACTATGTTTCAATTACAGTTGACTTACAATGTTATGTTAGTTTCAGTAGTACTAAGTAGTGAGTGGCACATATACACCACTCCCCTAAGTGTAGTACCAAGGACTGCACCGCTCCTGTCCCCTTTTCACTTGAGTTCTCTAACCAGGGTCAGAGACCAGCATTCCCAGCCAGACCAGCACAAAATAACCAAACTGTGGCAAACGATGATGGACATCCAGAAAATATCTGTAAAATATGTCTCAGGTACAAACTTAAAGTGATGGGACATAAAGTTGGATCACACTTACTTGAGATTGTAGGTCCTGTGTACCCTGGCTAAAGAAAGAAACTGGGGTGGTAGGAAAAGGAATTCATAAATACCGACTAGACGTGAAAAAAAAAGTTTATATTGTTGTTTGTATTTGTAGTTATTAGCCAATCATTCCTCTTTTTTTTTACTTCCTCTGCCATATTATAAGAATAATGTTGGTGGAATTTAGTTTTATATTTGATTTTCAGATTGCAGCATGTCCAAGTATGAACTTGGTTGAAGAGGAATGAAAATCTTTAAAAGTGAATAAGGTGTTGGTGTGTATCCCCTTTTTGCAAAATTTTGAAAGCATCCTTACAGCTGCATCATGTTAGGAGAAAACAAACTTGCTTTGTGGGATTTACAGATAGCTGCAGTGTAAGAGGCTGCAAATAGTAACAAGCCAGTAGCATAGTAGACAAAGGGTGAGTGATACAATGAACGTGCATGCATTTACTGTTAGTTCTCAAATCTATACCTCCCTTCCAGTCCAAACAGATGACCTCCATGTGTATATGTGTATATGTTATGTTTAGACAGCTTGGTTAAGAGGTGGTGCTGATAAGGAATTGGCTGGAAGCAGGGAGCCTTGGTCTTGCCACTCTAATCTCTCTCTCTCTCTCTCTCTCTCTCTCTCTCTCTCTCTCTCTCCCTCTCTCTCTTTCTCTCTACCTCTTTATCAAATACTGGAAAGACGCATTAATTTGGAACAAATCAATAGCTTTCTGTTATTGTGACTTAATTATTTTTATTAATGTATTTGTCTCTATTTAATCATTATATTTTATTTACAAGAAAATACTTTAAATTTTTCATATAAAATTTATATTTCCTTTTTTTAGTACTGGTACAAATGAGATTTTCCTCCATTGCATAGTCTAAATTCACTTTAGAAAACTCTATTGACCTGTTATTTATTTCTAGTGGTAAATCTTCTTATTGAATTCTTTTGTTAATTTGATGTTATGTTTTTTTATCAGTTGATCTCTCCAGTGCAGTGTAAATGGATGCAGACACTTTCTATAAGTAATAAAGACGTGTCTTCTCCTTTACATGGATATCTCCCTCATTAGTTTATATTTCAATTGTAAGAATTGATGATGTGCATCAATCATTTGTTTCTCAAGTTAATGAGTGCTCTCTCTCTCTGTTCCTCTCTCTCCCTTCCCTGCCCATTGCCTATATACAATGTACTTCTGTAGCATACTTATCTTTCTTCATGTCGAGAAAGCATCTTTCTAGTCCTGGTGTTGGTGAACATTTCTATTTGCATTATTTAATTTTTAAAATTTGGAATAAATTTTTATGTGGTCAAGGCCTGGGGAAAAGGTGGGAGTGGAGAGAAGGGATCAATAGGGGGAAAAGGGAGATCTCTATAATATTTTCCACAATTAAAATAAATGTAAAAAAAACCTGTATTGATTCAAAATAGTGCACATTGCAGCTAAAATGGATGGTGTATTTAATGAGCACATGACACAGGTGGGGCACTGTGGTATTAACGTGCATGTATTAGCTCATTTAGTGCATGGAAAACTTCTATAAAATATAGTCCAATATTCTGCATTATGTTTTTTTTAACCAAGTCTTTATAAATGTTAGGAACTTGAGGATTCAATGCTTATTCAAGTGACCTGGTTTTTGTGTCAAAAATATATCACACACAAAAGACTGACAGGGACTTTTTGAAATAAAAAGTACATATAAATATAGAAAGCACTCTTTGAAAGGTTATTGGTTTAAATTTATAATATAACTGATTTACAAGGAAAAGGTCTAGGGACTTGCATTATCCATTAATACTATATGTTTCAATCTTTATATATTTTTTTGTTGCAATGAAGATTAAAGTTTATTTAGGAACTATAGAGCCAGTTGGACAAAGAAAAGTCTGTCTGGAAGTCATAAGGTAGCACAGTTGCTCCTGCCATTTCATGCTACATTCGTGTTTCAATTAAGGTAATTTCCAAAGGAAATAAGAAAACTATGAGAATGATATGTATATGCATATACACACACCCACGTGCTAAACAAATATTAATTTATTAACTTATTAAAAGCAGTATCCCAAGTAAGCACCTGATCACTGCACTAAATATTTTTCGGAATGGATATTTACTGAATTTTCGAACTCATATTTTTCTCTTCAACTTGAATTTCACATTCTGTGAGAGGCTGGCCCCATGTGACAAGGAATAGTAAGCACCTAGCTCTCAGTGGTGTTGTCTGGATTTACGATAACATAGAACACATTTAAATTGGAGCTAAATCACTCTATAAGCCAAGATCACTTAAGAATAATTTTATTTTTTGTTTTATCTTAATATGTTCTTCTTTATTGACCGGTTAGGGGCTGCGGGCTGGGAGATACAATTGATTGAAAAAGACATTTTTGGTAACTCTTACTTAGATGCTTTGTAAGAAGCAGTTAAACCCCTGCTTATGTTGTAAATCTCAACCAGAGCACTCCTCAGACCGGGCTTCCTGACGCGGCAAGCACCAGGTAGTCTCTGCCATATTCCCAACACATCCGTCCTCCATATGCCCTAAGAATGTCACTGACGTCTGGCAGCAATTTTGAAAGGCTCTTGACATGGTGTTTGGTGTCATTCTCTGGTAGGAAGTGCCTGGGGTTGTGACTGAAAGAAAGGGGAAATTGTGGCAACTAAGAAATACAAAAGCCTGACAAAAACTGAAATCTGTAAAAGGATTCTAGAAAACTGCAGATGCAGATGCTTTATGGTGGGGAGTGAGTAGGGGAGAGGAGAGAGAGAGCACAAGGCAGCCCATGGAATATAAAGATCCCCCAAATTATTGTCGATTGCATGCTCTTTAAAGAAAACTGAAAAACAAAATGTCATATTTCAAACTGATATAGTAAAATGTGAGGTTCTACTCCTAGAGACATTTTGAAATTTCAACCAGAAAACTGTGACTAGAATTACAGAAAATGTTCTTGTCCCTACTGATCCCAAGAGCTGAATTCCTAAATAACAACCTCTCAGTTGCCTTTCGTATTCTGCCACCGGAAGGTCCGCTCACTGGAATCGTGGCTCCTCTCCCACGGAGCCTGTGCACCAGAACATGTGAGCATTATCAGTACCTTTGCATATGCTTGCTGCATCACTGGCCAGCTCACTTGCCACCTTGTCACCACAGAACACATGGGGAACATTTTTCTTTTAATTCAAAGCTGAGCCGAAACCCGTTTGGCTCAGTGGATAGAGCGTCAGCCTGCGGACTCAAGGGGTCCAGGTTCAATTCAGGTCAAGGGCACATCCCCAGAGCGGGTGTGCAGGAGGCAGCTGATCCATGTTTCTACCCCTCTCCCTTCCTCTCTGTAAAAAATCAATAAAATATGTTTTTAAAAAAACCCACAAAAACAAAGCTGAAACACTGTCAAAGTTTAGTGGTCGGGCAGCGGGTAGGCTTGCTGATAGATTTTAACCACTGGCACTGGAGGTGGGAAAGGAGACAAAGGTAATCCGTATTCATAAGGCCTGCCTCCATGAGCACTGGTACTTTCCTGGAAGCGTGGCAATGCTCAGTGTGGCATAAAATATATGTAAACATGTACTATTAATATTGAGACTTTAACAATGCTTTTGAGTGGGCCGTTCACCTACTATAAGACTTAGCTCAGGCCCTCACGGTTTGGCTCAGTGGCTACAAGGACAGCCTGAGGACTGAAGGGTCCTGGGTTCGATGCCATTCAAGAGCACATGCCTGGGTTGTGGGCTCGGTCCCCAGTAGGGGATGTGCAGAAGGCAGCCCATCGATGATTCTCTCTCATCACTGATGTTTCTGAGGCTCTCCCTCCCTGCCTCTCTGAAATCAATAAAAATATATTTTAAAAAAACTTAGCCCAAGATTTCTCACAATGCATTCCTTTAAAGGATATTCTTTAAATATCAAAATTTCTATAGTGAATATTCATAAGTAATTATGTAACATATCAAGTTATTGCCTATTTATTTGTATTTATACCTGTTTACATTATTTTATTTTAATCAGAAGAATCTTAGTTTGGACTATTAGCTAAGTGTAATATCACCCTCAGCATATCATACTGATGTTATGATTTGATTATATAGATTTGATAATGCTTTGGGAAATCCACAATTAGTTTTTATTTTCTTTTGACCTTTTTATGAAGGAATTTAAATTTGTAATTTAAACATCAGGTGGAAATAGTTTGGTCTCACCAATCCTTGTTAGCGCAAGCTAAAAAATATACATGTAGAAAATAAGTATTTATGAGTGTACAACTAAGAAAAAAAAGCTAGAATTCTGAGCTTGGAACTCAAATATGAAGGTGGCTCTGGGTGAGTCCCCTCAGCCTGCGGGGCTCAGGGCACCACGGCTCCGCCTCCTTTAAAAGTTTCTGTAAGTCTCTAAGGCACATCGCTCTCTCAGAAGAAGAAAAAAGAACAAAACAAAGCGAAAATTTCCAACAAATTATTATTCAAAAAATTATTCAGAAAATAAAATGTTCAGCTCAGGAAATTGAAATAATTAAAAAGAGAAATATCAAGCAGCATTGATTTGTGTTTTGTTTTGTTTTTTTTTTAAAAAAAAAAACAACACCACCTGAATTTGATTTAAGTCTAATATAAAATAAAAATTTGGTTTTAAACATAGGATACAAATAAAATACACTGTATACCAGCCTTCAAGGATGGCAATTATTTCCAATAAATTCTATAATTAACTATGAAATAAATGAATATCTATTTTTTAAAAATGCTGACAAATAAGTTATTGTGGTAATTTTATCTTAATTGTCTTGCTGAGAAACTTGACTCAGTAATATGAATTAGAATAAAACACCATATTAAAAAGTATTATAATGTTATAACTAAGACTACAGTTTCTAGTAGAAAGGCAAAGCAATTATTATTTAAATAAAGTACATTACATGCTTGAAAAAAGTTATAAGAATAATTGTAAAATATTGTGTACTATAACTTAAAGATTTAATGGTGTTGCTAATATGGGCATTAACAAGGAATAAAAAATGTAGTGTATATATCTAAAAAATACAAAGATATAACTAAAGAAATAAAATTATATGTCAATTCAGAAAAAACAAATCTAGAATATAAAATATTGGTAGGCTGGAAGACTGATGGAACTTGGAGAAGTGCAGTCAAATTAGACAGCAATTATTTATTATGATTTTTTATATAATAAATTGTTTCAATAAGCAAAGTTTGTACTCTAGGTTAGTTTTTAAAATAAAAAAAAATATGTAAACATTTAATTTGCTTGGCTGTTCCTGAATAGAGTGGAGAGTTCAATATTTTAATAGATGACTCAACAATGGGTCTAAGAATGCTAAAGAAAAAAAGTTAATTAGCTCAAAGAAGCACATCTAAAACAACTATATACTAAAGGGAAAAAGATTGCTTTAAGGTAGAGGAACTAGTTAAAATTTACCAAAGCAATGAATAATAAAACAAACAAAAGAAAAAGAAGAGAGTTATTTAATATGATGCTAGAGGTAATGATGAAAAAAGTTTGCTTCAAAAATTAAATTATTTAGAGACTTTCATTTGAATTTTTTAAAATTAGAAAATATGAGAAATAACTGGTTACTAAGGATCCATGGTAATTAATCAGGGCTCAGCTCTAGGAACCATTGATGAGCGGAGTTGATTTGGGGTGATCTAGTTATCTATGTTTCCGTCTTTGTAAAGAACATCACCTCACCTGGAATATGCCATAGCTTTTATTTTAAAACTAGAGGCCTGATGCATGAAATCTGTGCAAGAGTAGGCCTTCCTTGCCCCGGCACCCAGGACCCAAGCATCCCTCGCAGCCCTGGCTTCTTCTGGAAGGTTGTCTGAAAGGATGTCTGGAAGGCAGTCTGGTCTAATTAGCATATTATGCTGTTACTGTTTACATAATATATTAATTATCTCAAGATATGACATCTAAGACAGTATTACCATGAAAGAGCCCTTTTTATATTCTCTGGATTTAAATATATTTTATTGATTTTTTACAGAGAGGGAGGGAGAGGGATAGAGAGTTAGAAACATCGATAAGAGAGAAACCTCCATCAGCTGCCTCCTGCACACCCCCCAGTGATGATGTGCCTGCAACCAAGGTACATGCCCTGGATTGGAACTGAACCTGGGACCAGACCACTGAGCCAAACCGGTCAGAGGTAAATTCTGGATTTAATGTTGTACATATTTATATTTCAAGCATCCTCTACAGTGGTGAGTGTGAGCACAATAGATAGGTCTTTATTACAATTAGTGGAATGAACTAATAAATTTATAAAAGTAAAGATGAAAAGTTAATTTCAGAGCTTCATTCTGATAAACAAGTATTTAAACCCATCATGTATTAAACTGTATCAAGCTTGTGATTTATGCTATATAGAACACAAAGACACATCTTCTGTCACCAAAGAGTGTATGACAAGGATAAAAGTATGTACAAAATAAGCTAAAGTTTAGTTAATACAGTAGGTAAACAAACACCAGGTGTGATAGGAGTACACCCAGAGAACAGCATAGAGCAGATGGAATTAGAAATGACCCAGATGTTTTGATAGTAAACTGGTTTTAATTATCTAAATATCTAGAGAACAAGCACATAAAATGAAAAGTAGAACCCAAAGCAAAGCCAAGGAGAAAGCACTCATTTGATTTTCAATTTAGAAATTCTCAACCGAAAGGCAGTGTCTAGATGAAGCAGGTGGCACTGGTAAATCGACTGGCTGCGCAGCTCTTTGTGAGAGTGCGGAAAGCGGTGGGAGCCCTGCAGGCCAGCCCGCGGTCACGGGACGCACACGGAGCCCCGGCTCCCCCGGGCCAGAGGGCTACTGAACATCCCGGTTTCCTTACTTCTCACCGGCATTTCCTCCAAAGGCAGGTCCCCACCCCCAATCCCAATAAGTTTCCTTCGTTTTAAATATGTTTTGCATTTCCTTTAGAAATTAAAGTGAATTTCTCCAAAACGTGTGTGTAGAAGGATTAACACGCTCGGTGACTAGTAAATATGAGGAATGTTCTACTACAGGCAAAGATTACGGGCACTTTTCAGTATTAATTTGAAATGTATTTATATGTCTCTATCTGAAACTTTTATATTAAAATAAAAGTAATGTAGTGTTAAAACATAGTAAAAAATGGCCTCTCAAAATATAAGAGTAAAGCACATGTGATTAAGTGGCTATCATGAATAGGATGGGTGATTGTAAAATACTACTTATTTTACTTTACTCTGAACTAAATGAGGATGAATACATTTATAAAGTCTTTCTATAGTAGAAAATGTTGTACATATTTGATTTTTGCTTGAAATCTGGTGACATATTATGTCAAGATAAAATTGTATTTATTTTATTCAGTTAATATTTAATATTGTAAAATCAAAAGTTGAAAATAATGCTACATGTGGCCAGTGGTTCTGCAGGACTTTCCAAATGTGTCATACATGTTAATATGGTGCTAATATTAGGCTAGTGTTCCAATACCTTGTGATAAGTTCAAATTAAACTTTGCATCTATGTTTCATTTCAAAGATGTAAATTCAAACATTTTTTTTTGTTTTATAGTAATAGTAATACAGATATTGCTGTTATAGATTAACAAAACAGAAGAGGTCTCTTTTCTGTGCATCTATATTTATGGATGACTTTGTAAAAGAAATGTCTCAACACTACATTTTGTTCAGGAATTAAGTTTTCCAAATAGCAAACACCAACACCAAATTAAAAAAAGGATAAGAAATAGAAAAGGAAGTGTGTGCATGTCAACAAGTTGCCTAACAATCAAGATCAATAAACAAAACCATAAGGCTGCAGAGCACTCCCCTCCTCCAATTCATATATGAACAGAATCAATGCTTGAGAAGATTTCCCTGGAGGCTACAGGGTGGAATTTGGAAACTGTAAAAGGAGCAAGGAAAATAAGAAGAGCAGATGGAAGCCATTAAATCAGAATAACATTGCCTCTCACAAAGACTCAAATCAAATGTCATGAACTCCCATTATTGACAACACAGGCAGGCAGCAGTTATCTGTGGACTTTAAAAATATGATGTATGCAATATCACCCTATAAATGGGTATACATTCTGCTTCAGCAAAGTGCCAAGCACCTGGTAGGTGGATAATAAAGTTTTTTTGATGATGTTATTTTAATTTTAATGGAGTCATATGTCTAGAAATGTTAAAGTAAGAATAAAAATTACCAAAGGAGTTATACACATTTCAGAAATTTAAACAGGAAATATATTTTAAATATAAAACTTATTTAAGTTAATTACAATGTCCTACAGTTTTAGAGAAAACTGATACTTTGATATCACTTTAGTGTGTTTTTAATAGTCAGAGTGATTCTTATTTCTTTATCAAAAATGATCAAAAGCTCTTGGCACATGCTTTCCACCTGTATTCCCTCCTTGACCTCCCTATCCTGGATGGTGCATTTTAACACTTTAGGAAGGCATGGAGCTATTGAGATATTTGCAAATGAGTTTCTTCAAATGGGGCAGGCGGGTCTGCAGGTCACGCTGATGTAGTTTCTCGGTCTCTTTCTGCAGCCATGTGGTCTCTTGATCTCCCCCACCAGCCCAGCTGTCGGTGCACATGTGAGCACAGATGAAGGTCCCATAATTCTTGCCTGCCTCCTACAGCTGCTCTTCTTCTTCCAGTGGGCACTTTTAAGTGAATAGCTATGCTCCTGATTTTACAACTTACTTAAAACTATGTTGCATCTTAGAGGTCTCCTACGAAATACCATATATTTGTCAATACCCCTTTTCTCTTCCCTCCATTTTTTCTCCCATTGCTTCCTATCCCATCACATCCGAAAATGTGGACATGACCTAACAGACCTAATCAGTTAAATTTCTTGACAAAGAAGAAGAAAAAAGTAAAGAGGGAGAAGGAGATGAGAAGAGGAGGGAGGGAGAGAAAAATAATTATTGCCTTATTGTCATCAGGTGACAAGTACAAGAACAAGAGGTTGTTTTCTATTCTTTGTGTTTTTTTTAATGTTTCAGTGATTTTACAAAGAGCTTGTGACATTCTACCTAGTTTCCTGAAGAAAATCCTTACAGGCCACCACTTAATCCTAGAATCACCAAACAGGTTACCTTAGAAGAATGATGGGATTTCATAATCTCCTGGTAAGTTTTGAGGTTCCTCCAGAAGACCTTTGCAGCTGACACATATCTTACTATGAGTCTAGGGTTGGTGCAATGATCTGGGATCTTGAAAATACTGATAATCTCTTGGTTCAAGAAACATTAAAAATCAATGCATTGAAATTATAGTTCTTCTTAAAATTATAGAAAAATAATGGCAAATAAATGAGACCTGAAACTATGCTACTAACATTGCAGGTTTCTGTCTCTTTATTAATGGTTATTACCACTTTACCTTTTGTTAGTGTTGAGTGGCTCCTATGTTCTCTCAGCTCTGTGTCTGGTGGCACCTTTATGGGTAGCATCAAATTAACCCCAAACCAAGATGGCAGGCGGGCCCCCTCTGCTCCAACAGGCCAAGGTGGCCACTGGGCCGGCAGGGGTCCAATTGCACCTTTTATGGGTAGCATCAAATTAACCCCAAACCAAGATGGTAGGCGGGCCCCCTCTGCTCCAACAGGCCAAGGTGGCCACTGGGCCTGCAGGGGTCCAATTGCAGCCCCAGAGCCAGCAGGGGGTTCGGACCCGTGCCGCTGCCCCAAAGCCCGGCAAACCTGGGGCAGTGGCGAGGGTCCAATCACCTGCCCCAGAAGCAAAAGGGGGTCCAGACCCACGCTGGTACCCCGAGGCCTGCCTCAGCAAACCTGGGGCGGCGGCAGAGGTCCTGATGGCCGCCCCAGACCCAGCCGCCCCGAGGCCCGGCCACACCACATTAAAGTTTCTTTTATTATTGGCATCTTAAATTAATGTGATACATTTATTACAATTGATGAGCCTTTATCGACACATTATTAAAAAATGTAAAATCTGCGGTTTACATTAGGGTTCATTCTTTGTGTTGAATATCTTATAGTCTGGACAAATATATCATTAATGTAGTATCAGACAGAACAATTTCATTGCCCTAAAGATCACCTGTGGCCCACCTATTCACCCCTCCCTGCTCTGAACCCCTGGCAGCCAAGAGGTGATCAGGCTGGCAGGCAGGAGGGGTTAGGAGCAATCAGGAAGGTAGGCAGGTAAGTAGTTGGGAGCCAGCAGTCCTAGATTGTGAGAAGGATGTCCAACTGCCCATTTAGGCCAGATCCTACTGAGATTGGGCCTAAAGGGGCAATTGGACATTCTTCTAGGGGTCCCACATTGGAGAGGGTGCAGGCTGGGCTGAGGGCCCCCTGAATTTCGTGCACCAGGCCTCTGGTATATATATATTGTTGTAATCGTGGTTATAATTAATGAATTAAGCTATTGAGAACTAAGTATACTTATCTGCAAATACAGTCCCATCAAAATTTATTTAAGAGGACATTTAATCACTCATTTCATTGTTTTAAGCTTATTTTATTTCTTGTAATTATAACAACTCATAATTTGATATAAATATGGTGAGTCATAAACAGTTTCAAATGTTACTAGTTTGTATGACTTTTATTGATTTGGTCTCATTATTTAGTAATAATCCTATCTAATAAAAGAGTAATATGCAAATTGACCACACCTCACTACATCCACAAGCCACGCCCACCAGCCAATCAGAGTTAGTATGTAAATTAACCCATCCAAGATGGCTGCTGACCACAGAGAGCAGGAGGGAGGCTGGGGTTTCCCCAGGGGATGGAGGAAGTTAAGCTTTCTGCCTGCCCTTGCCAGCTCAAGCCTCTGCTTAAGGCTACAAAGTTTCAATTATCCTATCTAATAAAAGAATAAATAGCAAATTAACCATCACTCTGCTACAAAAATTGCAGGGCCTATAGTCTCAAGATGTTGGCGCCCAGTCCTCTTAGCCCTGCCAGAGTCCCCTAGTCTGCCTAGCAGTGGCAGTCTGGGGTGTAAGCTCGGAGGCGCTCCCACCTCCCCCGCCCCCTCCAGCGATCCCTGCCCAGTAGTGGCAACCCAGGGTGTCCAGCTGGGAGGCACCAGTTTCCAGCATGATCCCTGGCCAGCAGCAGCCTCCTGGGCCAGAGTCTCAGGCCTGCAGGGCCTCGCAACCCAGCAGCACGATCCTCCCTCTGGCTGGGGGTCTCAGTCTGGCTGGGGAGAGCACCTCCCCCACCCCCTAACCCCCCCCAAAGTGGCCCGCAGCCTGGCCGGGGGTGCATCCTCCATGGTGGTGCCATCCCTGGCAAGCAAAGGCAGCCTGGGCTCGGGTCTCAGCCTGGCTGGGGTGCACACCTCTGCAGCGCAATCTCTGGCTAGGCTGGGATGGCAGCCTGGGCTGGGGTCACGGCCTGGCTGGGCTGAAGCAGCAGCCTAGCCTGGGGTCTCAGCCTAACTGGGGTGTGATACCCTTCTAGTCGTGGCAGCCTTGGGTCTCAACCACTGAGTCACACCAGCCAGGGAAGGGAAAGGGATAGAGAGCTAGAAATATCTATATCTACTTCCCTTGACGGGAATCGAACCTGGGACCTTTGAGTCTGCAGGCTGACACTCCATGCATTGAGCCAAACTGTCAGGGCTGTCCAATATGCTAAAAAAAACCATATCTAATAAAGAAGGAATATGCAGGGGAGGACATTTGGGGATGCCCTCAGGAGAGGGCAGTTGGGGACAATCGTGCTGGCAGGGGTGCAGTTAGGTGTTGATCAGGCTGGAAGAGGAATGCTTAAGGCATGATCAGGCTGGCAGGCAGAATCAGTTAGGGGCAATGAGGCAGGCGAGCAGTTGGGAGCCAGCAGTCCTAGATTGTGAAAGGGATGTCCAATTGCCTGTTTAGGCAGTCGGACATCCCCCAAGGGGTCCCAGATTGGAGAGGGTACAGGTTGGGCTGAGGGACATCCCTCCCCAGTGCACGAATTTTGTGCAGCAGGCCTCTAGTAATATTATAATTGATTTTTCAAAGGAAATACAGAAAAAATAGGATTTGTAAAGAGATTAAGAAAACTCTTTAAAATCTGCCTTTGAGTCACTATCTAGTCACAAATTTAACCAACATGTACTGAGTGTAATAGTGTACAGGAACTTGCAATGTTGTAATGATGATGAAAGTGAAATACTAGGGCAGTGCTTACTAACAGCGTTTCCCTTACATCCTTGCTGCAGACAACTCTAATCTTAGGAGTGAAACGTACTTGGGTGTGGGATCAGGAAAATCCCCAATTAATGTGGGTCTGGATGAACAAGGAGGAATCAGGCAAGCACGTGTCTCAAATAAAGCATCAGCCATTTCAAGTGATAAAATCCAAGCCCTGCCATTTAACTTGCTATTACATCTTGAACAAGTGACTCCTCTGAGCTTGTTTTATAATGTAAAATAAATATAAGAATTGTTCTTACCTCCTAAAATTGCTGTGAGAATTAAATGTGTTAACATATGTACTGGGCTTGCAAAGGCACCTGGGCATTGGAAGTCCTGAATGTGATCACTAATGTTACCATGGTAACTGGAGTCTATGTCAGGGAGAGTAGAAGAGGTGGACAGGAACAAGGCTGAAATGGAGAGCCAGAAGCGGATCCTGGGGAAATCAAGGTGTCATATAACAGAGCTCAACATTTCTTTTGTGGGCATTGTGGTGTTTGAAGGCACTTACCGAAGGGGTGATGGTCAAGTTTGCACCTTACAGAAATGAGCTTAGTCCCAGTGTGATGCAGGTGCTTTTAGAACAGGAGGCGAGAAGTGGGGGAGGAGGAAGCTGCAGCAGGGTCCTCAGTAAAATAAGGACAACCCAAACCAGACAGTGGTGAGGAGATGGAGACTGTGAGATAATCTTAGAGATTTTGCTCTTGTATTAAAACATAATATATGCTCTTCCATGTCTCACATTGAATTGTGATAATATTTGTATATTTTTACTTTCTTTATTAGATATTAGTACTAAACATCTCTTGTTCATTAACTTTTTTTCTACATTGTCAATTACTTATGTTTTACTGGGAAGTATTTGATACATGTAAAACAACCTATGTAATGTAGAAACCTAATAATAAAACAGACATCTCTGAAGAATACACTCAACTTTAGAAATAGAATCCTCCCCACAATCATTGATATCCCATTAGCCTTTCTCCACCAAACTCCAAAATCTTGACTCTCCCTGGAGGTAAACATTATCTTGAATTTAACATAATAATAATAAAGTTGTCTTCATATATTAATTTATGACACCTAGAGATATTCCTAAGTAATGTATTATTTATTTTCTTTCTAAAATTTATAAAAAATGATATGCATGTAATTATTACCTTCTAGTGATGTGACCTGTACCTTGGTATGTTTACAATGCTCTGCATCTAGGATCTCAGTGCTGCCTTTGGCTCATTTACTCCTTCCTCTGCTACATTGTGCTTCATCCTATAACTACAGAACATTCTATGCATTTATTTATTCAGTGTGGAGTGAATTATTTTTGGTCTTATACACAATGTTGCTGTAAACACTTTCTTACCTGTTAGTTGGTGCATGTTTGGGAGTTAACTTGATAATGCTGTGTTTTTCTACACAGGTTATGACAATTTTCACTCTTGCTGGCAGCATTTAAAGTTCCTGTTTTTTCATATCCTTGCCAACATTTGTCATTGTCAGACTTTTAATAGTTTTTCCCTTGACAAGCTGGTGGTTGTAAAAGGCATCTTGTTGTGACTGAAGTCACCTAATTATTAAGGAGATCTGATGTCACAGTACCTGTTACTGATTCTTCGTGCTTCCTCCTCTGTGAAATATCCACTCTTCTTTTTCTTTGGCCATTTTATTGTGGACTTTTAATATGGATTCATGATTTCTTCAGATATTGTGGATATTAGTTGGTATGAATATAGCTAAAATCTACTCTTGGTTTGTACCTTTTCTTTTCACTTTCTTTATGGTGGTGCTTTGATGAACATGATGTAAAAAGGTTCGTGATTTTAATGTCATTATGAGTCCTATTTTTTCAGGTAGCATTTATTGTGCCTTAGATGAAACCTTTTTTACCATGTGCCTAAATGTATTCTATGCTTCCCTTCCAGAAGTTGTAGTGTTTTCCCTTTTACATTTATTTTTATTTTTGTTTAAATATAGTTTCATTTATTTCAGAGAGAAAAGGAGAGAGGAGAGAGAGATAGAAACATCAATGATGAGAAACACTCATTGATTGGCTGCATCCTGCATGCCCTACACTGAGGATTGAGCCCTGACCTGGAATCAAACAGTGATCTTGATGTTCAACCATTGGCCTGGCTGGGCTACAATTTATTTTAAAGTTATATTTAATTGGTATTTATGTGAAGTAAGGATCTTTATTATTTTTCTCACTTAACAGATGCTCTACATAATAACTGGTACTAGGAACACCAGAATAGAATAATGGAAAATAAACTAATAAAAGGGAAGTATGCCTCTCTTTGAGAGTAGACCATTGAAGAAATGAGTTAACATTAATCACACTTAGACCTTGTTTGGTACTTTATAAATTAAACAGATCTTCGCCAAATCAAAACTCCACCAGGTGAACTCAAAATGAAGGTCACATCCTTATACTCACTTCTATAAACATGGTGCTTTCTTATACTGTCTAAAATAGAATATCAATTACTTCAGTCAGCCAACAGCATACTTGATAATGTAGTTCTCTGTTACCTCTGCAGACATTGCTGTGCCTACTCGCTCCCTGGCCTGTCTCTTCAGACACACTGAATTGTGTAAATCCCATGTGCCATGCTGTGTCAGTCTCATTCCTTTTTTCGGTTGTGAGAGTGAGGACTTACTTAGAATGCTGTGCAATTATACATGAGAAGTGATGACCTCCTAAATTAGTGGGTGTCGAATACATGAAGAAAACATTTTGTAGGACTTATGGGCTAAATAAACATACAAGAATGATTGTTAGAATAGGTGAGAATTCATCTTATTTTTCTTAGAGAATTTCCTGACATGCTAAGAAATGTTTGTTGAGTGAATAAATGAATGAATGAAACGTAGGCAGGAATAAAACAGCCCTTCGAGGAGGGCAATCCATTCCTTGGCTGTACACTTTCAGTCACACCTGGTCATCACTACGGGTCCTTTCCACAGCACCATTGATGTGGTGAGAGCTGTGTGCAGGTGTCTTCAAAGTCCAATGTGTGTTAAAGGCAAAACCTCTATTAGAACAGAAGTCTTAGTAAGTTTAGTCTATATTTTTATGACTAAAACTCATCATTTTAATTTTTTGTTAATCCTTACCAAGGATATTTTCCCATTAATTTTTAGAGAAAGTGGAAGGGAGTGGGAGAGACAGAGAGAGAGAAACATTGGTGTAAGAGAGACACATTGATTGGTTCCCTCCCACGTGCATTCTGACCAGGGCCAAGGTACATGCCCTTGACCAGTATAGAATCCTCAACACTTCAGTCCTCAAACTAACACTCAATCTACTGACCCAAACTGGCCAGGACTAAAGCTCATAATTTTTAAAGAATTTTTTTATATTTTAATATTTTAATTTAATAAAATATTAAATTTTAATATATTATATTTTATATTTTAATCTTTATTGTTCAGTTTATTAATTACATTGTTCCCCCTTATTCCCCCTATAAGTCCCCTTCACCTGGTACCCATCCCACCCATAGCCCTCAACTACCCCCACTGTCCTCTCCCATAGGTGCATGATTTTTGTCCAGTCTTTTGCTGCACCTCCCGCACCCCTTTTCTCCCCAAAAATTGTCAGTCCATTCCCTCTCTGTGGCCATGATTCTGTTATATTCACTAGTTTATCCTGTTCATCAGATTTTCAATTCACTTGATCTTTAGATTCATTTCTTGATAGATGTGTATTTGTTGTTCATAATTTTTATTTTTACCTTTTTCTTCTTCTTCTTCTTAAAGAATATCTTTCAGCATTTCATATAATACTGGTTTGGTGGTGATGAATTCCTTTAGCTTTTTCTTAGCTGAGAAGCACTTTATCTGACCTTCAATTCTGAATAATAGCTTTGCTGGGTAGAGTAATCTTGATTGTAGATACTTGCTATTCATCACTTTGAATATTTCTTGCCACTCCTATCTGGCCTGCATAGTTTCTTTTGAGAAATCTGCTGACAATTGTATGGGTGATCCTTTATAGGTAACTAACTGTTTTTCTCTTGCTGCTTTTAATATTCTCTCTTTGTCTTTTGCTCTTGGCATTTTAATTATGATGTGTCTTGGTGTGGTCCTCTTTGGATTCCTATACTTTGGGGTTCTGTGTGCTTCTTGGACTTTTAAGTCAATTTCTTTCACCATGTGGGGGAAGTTTTCGGTCACTATTTCTTCGAATAGGTTTTCAGTATCTTGCTCTCTCTCTTTTTTCTGTCACTCCTATAATTTGGATGTTGGTATGCTTGAGGTTATCCCAGAGGCCCCTTACAATATCTTCAATTTTTTGGATTCTTTTGGCATCTTGCTTTTCCTATTGAGTGGATTTTTCCTCTTTGTATTTAAAATCTTAGACTTGGTTCTTGCAGTCCTCTGGACTGCTTTTAGGTATTTGTGTAATATTTTTTATTTCAGTCAGTGTATGCTTAATTTCTAGTTGGTCCTTTTTTATATCCTCAAGCGTCTCGTTCATTTCCTCATAGGTCTTATTCATTTCCTTGAAGGTCTCATTAAGTTCATCAGCATTTTCTAGGAGCCTCTTGAAAAACCTTATAACTGTGGTTTTGAACTCTATGTCCAGTCGTCTTTTTTCCTCCATTTCTTTCACATCTGATTTATTTCCATGTCTCTGCATTGTGGCTGCTTTCCTGAGTTGGTCGATTAGCTTTGTGTAGTAGATGTCCTCTAAGGGATAGTGGCTCAGCTTTCCCAGTCACCTGAGGTGGATACTCTTGCTATAGCCCTTTATGGGTTGCACAGTCTTGTTGAAGTTAAGTTTAGATTATTGTTGTTAGCACTAGGAGGGTTTGACCTCCAGGCCAATTGGGTGTGAGGGTCAGCTGTGCTCAGGTTGGATGGGTGGATTCTCTGGGCTGAGCAGGCAGCATCAGCTCCACCCTATGCAGCACCTGGGTCTCTGTGCCTGGTGGTAATGGCTGTGCACACCTCTGAGAGAAAGTTGCCACTGAACTCTACCTGCTGCTGGAGAATTCAGCCTCTCCCCATATGAGTCTGCACACCCAAAGTCTCACCCAGGGTTGTAAAATAATGCAGTCCGGTTTCCTGAACAAAGAGAGCAAGTCACAAGTCCTCTCTGCAGGCTTGCACACTTCTGCCGTTCCCAAGTTTACTCGCTCTCTCCACAAACTCGCAGACCTCTGCTGGGCCCAGATTTCAGCGTGCTTCCTTACTGTCCAGTTTCACCCCATATGAGTGTGGGTTCCCCAGACCTCGCCTAGAACTGGGGAATCTGTGCTGTGGGACGCCTTTGTCGCCCTCTCTGTTTGAGAAAACCAGCAGGGTTTGTAGCCGCCTGCTCTATTCCCCGCAAAATCATGGCTCCAAACCTCTGACTCCGGGCACATCTTCAAAGCTGCCCTCCGACGCTCCTCTGAGTTACAGTGTCCCACCTTTACCTTTATTTGTGGAATATTCACTCAGCCAGCTTTCCGGTGATTCTGGATGATGTTTGTTTTGTTGTTAAGTTGTAGTTTTGAAATTGTTGTGTGGGGCAGTAAGATAGGTGTTTACCTATGCCGCCATCTTGGTTTCTCCTGCATCTTAGTTTCTCTTCCTTCTTTTCTGTACATATCTCATGTCCCCTGCAGCTGCCAGTTGGTCAATCTGTCCCAAATTCCGTCCACACAGAGTATCTTCTGGCTCCTGCCGGAAGCAGCTGGAGTGCGGGACAGGAAGTTTGGCTATCCCCCATGCTCACAAACACCTTCTTGCCTCCAGGCTGAGCTGGTCCGGCGGGTGCGAGATTCGGCATGAGGGGCCGCAGGGCAACCTGGTTTGTGGCACAGAGCTCCAAGCCAGGACCAAAGGTGCCATCAAGAAAATTCTTGATGGTAGGCTTTAGGCATTCAAAATACTTAATGGATTTTAATCTGTAATTAAAATAAGTTTTAGACTACTTTTTACTTAGTCCCTGGCAACTGATAACTTCAATAAAAGATAATCACGGTATAAATACAATTTTAGTTCACAATTTCACTTATGATTCTAATTATTGCATACATTAGCAAGTACTAATGCTTTTACTAATTTTTTTTAGTTGAACCGAATACTTGGACTTTTGCACTAACAAAATGTATTCTTATTCTATAGAACATCTTCCAAGTTTCCTTTGTGAGATGTGCTTGTGCATGGGAAACTGTTATTTTTGCAGAACTTAATGTAAATGCCTGGCAACTCTGTCTTGCTCCACAGCACAGCAGGCTGCTCCAGATCAATGGCAGTCTGTCTTTCAGGCCAGGGAGGCGCCTAGTAGCCCACTGAGCTGGAACAGTGGCCCATTCTTGAGGCTGCAGGCTTGCTCTGATCAGGGCCAGCCTCATGAGTTGGGAGGTCGAGTCTGTGTCCTTTTTTGCTAAGGAGCTGCTTCTAGGCAAGGTCAATTTTCTTTGTGCTCCTGGCCTCTCACTAACTTCCTTTCTTTGGGGATCATCAGATCTCTGCCTTCACTCTCTCCCTGTACTGGGGCCCCGCTGTGCTGGGGCTTTACCTTCATAGCAGGCACTTCCAGCAAAGGGCTGGCGGCTCACCTCTGTACCCAGCACCGCCCCTCAGGTCCCCAGGGAGACTGGTGTCACAGGGCCTCCACAGACACTCCCGTGGTTTCTCCAGCTCCCAATCTCTTTACCTAGAGACCAGCTATTCCTCAGGTTTCCTAAATGGAAATGCAAAATGTTACACAATGCATGGACCTGGGGATGGATGAAGCCCTTTTCCATCTGTGACCTCATTAGCCTCAATTTTCTGAGGACTTTGTAAGAGTTAACATTTTGCCGGGTGTGAACATATTTAAGCACACTGCTGCTCTTGGCCAGGAATCACTCTGGGTAAATGACCACACCTTCTGCACACTGTATTCCTGTTTCTACCAGCTTCTAATTGATTGATTAATTAACTTATTCACCTTTACACCTCCTCTTGTCATTCCATTTCTCCTGAGATGCACTTAGGAGTAAGCTGAAAATATGGGAAAATAATAATTACATCTTAGTAAGTGATTTAATAGAAGCCATTACTAATTCAAAATAAATCTTTCTACATTTTTAAAAAATATATTTTATTGATTTTTTACAGAGCAGAAGGTCAGAAACATCGATTAGCTGCCTCTTGCACACCCCCTACTGGGGATGTGCCCACAGCCAAGGTACATACCCTTGCCAGAATCGAACCCGGGACCCTTCAGTCCACAGTCCGACACTCTATCCACTGAGCCAAACCGGTCTCGGCTAAATCTTTCTACATTTACAAAGTTTTCTAGACTTTCCAGTGGCCCTGTCTCCCATGCATCACATGTTCTCAAAGATTTGGAAAAACAGAGCCCAAGTTAACCTTAGTTCTATGATGTCTCCATGTTTCATTAAATGCTCCCTGTGCTTTTTCATTTCTAGCCTGGGAACACTCACGCCATGTGTCGTGGGAAGGAGGGGGCAGTTCTTCAGCCCCCACCCCCACGTTACTGATGGAAAAATTCCTTTTAGGTTTGCAATATCCAGATTCAGTTGTTCTTGATATCCTACACCAGAGTGGCCAGGACACTGATAAGAAAGCACAGGACATTTGGACAGGTGATGGCTGTTACCTTTGGAAATAGCTGTGGACTTCTCTGGCTGGGTGTCTGTTGTAACTGCAGTAAGATATCTAGGTACAAAGATCTAGTAGAGGCTTATCTATTTACCCATCCATCTAGCCATCCTTTGAATAATTATTTATTAAATAATGCTGCCAGTCCCTGGGTTTGGCGCATACATTTTTAAAAATATATAGTTTATTGATTTTTTACAGAGAGGAAGGGAGAGAGATAGTTAGAAACAGTTGAGAAAAAAACATTGATCAGCTGCTTCCTGCACACTCCCTACTGGGGATGTGCCAGCACCAAGGTACATGCCCTTGACCAGAATCAGAATCAAACCTGGGACCTCTTGAGTCCTCAGGCCAACACTCTATCCACTGAACCAAGCCAGATAGGCCTGGCACATACATCTTTAATAATTGTTCCTAAAATAAAGAATAGACCCAAGGGAGGTGCAAAGATGGTTAAAATGGACAGTTAAAGAGGCTGTGTCCAGACCTAGTCTCTCTCAGGAAGCACACCTCTCCTCTGCACAGACTGTCCAGGTCCTGCAGGCTCCTTTGCTCCACTGCCATCAGTCTGCCTGCTTGCTGAGGCATAAGTGAGTGATTCTTACTAACTGTCTTTTTGCAAAGTTACTTACATTCTGGGACAAATAAAAATATAAGCGGAACACTGAAGCACTTAGGTTGGTATTGAAATCTGCAAATGAATTAGTGGAAGAATTCTTTATTACTAGTGGCTGAATGGGCCCCTCATGTAAGGAGATGTGGATTGTTATAAGTTACTGGAATATAGATTTCATGCAGACCCTCATTCATTTCACAAAGTAGTCCTTGTGATACACCTCTGTGCCAGGTCTCAGTTTGGGGTTTCTTCTTCAACCAGAAGACAGGAATAATCTTGTTAATGGTGGGGTTAAGAGTTGCTGAAGACTTTCTGTGCATCTCACCTGCTGTGGTTTATTCCATCCACTACTGAGAACCTGGATGATCTTCTGAGCCCTTGTAAGGAAGCAACCTACAGAAATCCTAATTTTTAAATGAATCTGTTGGGGTGATGCTGGCTAATAAAATGATGTATTATGCATTTCTATAATATGTCATCTGTATATCATGTTGTGTGTTCAAGTTTCTTTCCATCACCATGTATCCTTCCTTTACCCTTTCTGCATTCCCTTACCCCCTTCCCTCTGGTAATCACCAACTGTTGTTTATGTATAGGAGTTGTTATTTATGGGTTTGGGGCTAATTTTTCAATATATTTGCTCATTCTCCCACTTCCTCCAATCTCCTGTCAGCAGTGTGTTTGCTTCTATAAACTAAAAGCGCCAAAGACAAAATTTCTATACTGAAAATATTCTTTTGGAACAACTATGGGACTTTTTTCTTCCTCCTAAAAATAACTGTTCATTTTCCATTTTTGTTTGTTTGTTTAAATCTAAGACTCTGACACTTTCTAGACTATTAATGTTACATCTAGAAATGCAATGCACCCCATCTCGTCCCTCACAGGCTGAAGCAAAGAGTAATTTTTATAGGAAGATATAAAACCCTGGAAATGAGGATTCAGCACCAAATTACCATCTTGCCCTTATTGTCACACTGCTCCCGATGTTCTGCAGCAGGTGAACTTGGGTGCAGAGTAGGCTGAAGCCCTTATTCCAGCACACGGGGCTCTTGTCGAGACTGCATTCGAAGAAGTTGAGCACCCCACCCTGCTTAGAACCTAGGATGCTCCACGCTCACTTGCTGGCAGTTGCTTTTAGATTTTAACAGCATAAAGTGCACCAAGGAGCCTGGGTCTGGGCACATCCTCACACGTCTGAATAAATAATGTTGAAGCTAATAAGATCTTTGAGAGAAAATGATGATTGTCTTTAATCACTAACCTTAAGCAGCAGTGAACCATATTATCAAACACCTTCATTTCTTATAAAACTATCTATCACACACAATGCAGACCTGATGAAAAAGAAGGTGGGGGCAATCAGGACAGAATGCCAATTACCTCATTACTTGTCACAGCGCATTGTAACTGGAAATTGCTTCTTTCAGGTTCTGTTTGCTCAGGCAATTACAATAAACTCTCTGCTTGACATGTTGTTTGCACAGATGTAGTGCATTAATAAACATGAGGGCTAATCTGAATTATTGAACCAGCCACAATAATTCCAACAAAGGATTTATAATAAGTCCAAGAAAGCTGAGGTATCACTGGAATTCCCTGTAAGCAACACTGACATACTTTATCACATGTAAAATCCTCAAATTTAATGTAAAGTCCTGGAATATGTCCCATAGGTATTACACATTTTCTGTGGCTTTAAGTCCTAAGTGACTCCCATTATGACGGAGAATGAAGACTGCTAAGGTGAGCTGGTGTATCACAGACTTAGAGAAAATTACTCTATTTGCTGCATACCAGGCCATTTTGAGCCCTTATTACCTAATATTTCTGAAGTCTAATTTTATTTAAAAGAAAAAAATATGCTGCAGTAGCAGTAAAACATTAAATTTTTCAGGATCTCATGAAAAAGGTCCCATTATCCCAGGACCAGGACCGCAGGAAGGTGAGCTCACCTCCATCCTGCTCAGTTACTAAGAGGGCAGGCAGTGTGCAAACATGAAGCCTTCTGAGAAGTCACCTACCACAGCCCAAATGCTGAGTAATCCTTAAAGCAAAGCTCAGGTCAAATTTGCTTTATGTAAATTGAATTTATATGAGTTCCTGTTTTTTTTCTCCACAAACTTTTCTTAGTCAAAATAGTAATTTCTGGGTCAAAAATATATTCATTTGAAAAAAAATCATGTGCCTCATCAATTTCTACCATACAAAGGCTGGATTTAAAAATAGCGTTGCTTCTTGCCATATCAATAATAAACAGAATTAGGTTTAGGAATGTCTTTAGAAGACAATGAGATACACTTGTACATAATGACTTCATAGAGTTATTAATTCTGTTTATTCCAATTGAGAGTTCTTCCTAGGCTTCAGAGTTTGGTCAAATAGATGGCAAACTCAACTCAATGACTTGATGGTATTATAAAAGGTACATGATCGTATCAGCAAATAACCATAGTAATTCAACATTCTTAAGCAAAGTAATACTCACAGATCTATTGTGTTTCTTTATTTCCCCCAAATTAGACAAGACTTACAATTTACTGGTTTCTCAGTTTCCTCTTACTGTTCAGTCTCCCTTGGGATATCATGTATTAATTGCATCTTAATATTGGTACAGTGAGTTTATTGTAAATCTAAATTATTGTACCAGCAAATAGTCAAGTGTAATATATCTATGTAATAAAAGGAGAAGAAGCCACCACTGTGGACACCCTTTTTAATGAAGAACACATATTGTTTTAACTCTAATCATTGTAAGGTGTGTGATACACCACATAAACCTGAAATTGTCAATTAATTTCAGAAAATATGAAGGAATTGTTTATATTCCTTTTTCTTGAAATTTTATCTTATAGAAATTAAGAATTGAGACAAATGCTTTTATTAAAATGGCTTTTTAAGCTTTAGTTATTGTTAAGTGTAAAATTAAAGTTTTTCATGTATAAATTCTCTTAATTCGAATCCATATATTCATAAAAAATTAGGAAATTATGTTAGTTTTCCCTCAATTCTACACCAACTTCTGATCTCTCTTCCACCTCCTGACCCTCAGCAGCTTGACTTACTCTGCCCTACCCCCAGCTTCATGAAAGGCTGCATTACAGGTCAGAAGCTGCCCTCATATGTCCTAAAAAGAAAATGTGAATCAAGATATCTCAAACACTAACGGGATGTATTAAAGCAATTCAATTATTTTAATCTTTTTCATATATCATGAAATTATGTAGAACAATTTCCTTTAAGTGTTACTATCACTGTTGGAGTGCAGCTGTGAATTGTTATACCAGCCAGTATCAAGGAACAAGAGTGTTAGTAAAGGCCCATCATGGTGTGTGCAAGTGAGCACCTGGATGACACCAGGAGGAAATTTCCATCACAATCCACTTATTCATTCTATAATAAGCTCCTTAGGAAGCATGCCTCAAGATTACAATATGTTATGATTAGTTTCAGCCCAAAGTTAATGTTGTTCTTTGAGTTAATGTTTGCTTTACTCAAGTTATAACATTCTCACACAGAGTGAGAATACTTTTAATTATAAAATAATTATAAAAATAAATTGAATAAAATAACTGAACAATAGGTTATAGGAAGATGAATTAGACCATTTAAATACTACATAGAGTGAGCCTTCTTTGAAATAAAAAAATACATATGAAATTTAAAACTAATGAAAGCCAGGTTCCATGAAACAAAAATTACTTTTTTAGTTAATTTTAATCATATAATTTTCTATTATATAAAGTTTATTTTTCAGTAATACCTTTAACTTATTGAAAGGCATAGTTCTATATACCTTAATGTATGGTGAGAAGAGCTAGATTTTCCTGATTACATTTTAATGATTATATTTATTCAAATAAATATTCAGAAGCCAAAATATAAAGTATATAAATTTTAAAATATTTTCATATTAATAACAAAAATTAAATTACAGAAAATCAGCCCTGACCAGTTCGGTTCAATGGATAGAGCATCGGCCTGTGGACTGAAGGGTCTCAGGTTCGATTCCTGTCAAGAGTATGTACCTTGGCTGTGGACACATCCCCAGCAGGAAGTGTGCAGGAGGCAGCTGATCAGTGTTTCTCTCTCATCAATGTTTCTAACTCTATCCCTCTCCCTTCCTCTCTGTAAAAAATCAATAAAATATAAAAAAGTACAGAAAATCAAAACTCAAAAGTCTTAAGCTTTACTTCACTATGAACTAATGCAATTTAAACATGTATACAATTGAGTGTGTTAATCAGATTATAGATAATAAAACTTTCATAGTGTATGTACAGTTTTGATGATCAAAACATTAATCTCTAATCTTTGTATCAGTTAACACTGTCGATATTTATCCATCTATACATTAAAATTTTATTGATATCAATATGATCCTGATGTATAACTAGAATAGTAAATGAAACTAATAAGAAGTCACATGCAAGCTACAAAATAAAAAATCAAAACACATTCCTATTTATTCTAGTGCAATGATAATAATTGAAAATAAGAGAATCTATTCATTTCTACAACATAAAAAGTGATTTTGTCTGGTACATTTACTCTGTACAAAATCAGTATTAAAACCTTAGGAAATGTGTGTGTAAAACTTTGAGAGATAACAGTGTGAGAATATTTACAAAATGACTCAGCTACACAATAGCTGTATATAATATTTTATATAAAATATATGCACACCCACATACTAATGTTATATTTATAACATGTCTGTTAACTAATAATATTCACTCCTCCTTTTAAGTCCAACTTGATTAGAATGATTTAAAAAGTTAACTTTATACTAAGTGCTATTTTTAGTGAAATATTTTTTTGGAAATTAATTTTAGTATCTTAAGCCAGCTATCTATTAAAACAGTCAAAAATGAAAAAGTAATTTTTAAAAAGTGAAGTGATTGAAACTGCTAAATATAAAGACAGACCTGGGAGTAGAAATAAATCACGCATTTGATATCTTAAGAAAATACCCAGTATCACAGTCTTCATATTATTTTCATGTTCACTACTTTTTCCCCTTATAGATTAATGATATAATTAGTTGAAATGTAAAATTGACATTTTTGTTAGCTTTCTTCCTTCCTCTACTCCACTCCTTCTTTCATGCTCCATTCAATTAACCATAACATATAAACTTACAACACTTAACAAAATTATAATGAGGTGTTGAATATAGAAGCATTGAAAAGGAAACATAAAGGTTACGTTCCTAAAATTTAAAGAACCTATTAATTAGGTTTCGAAGTAATTGAAATTTTTGAAAATCACATATTTCAGAGAGTTACAACTTCTTTCTAAAAATCTTTACATAGTATAATTTGTAAATTTTTATATCACTATCAGATATCATTGGAACTATGAGTGAAAGAAGTTACAGATAGCATTTAGCTACAATTTTTTAATGTATACTTTTCTTATCAAAATTTCAGATTTCAAAGTAAACAATCACTAGAAGTCCACTAAAAAGGTTATCAGGATAGTCCTTGAATATTTTATTTCACATAGAGAAATAATTAATCATTTCTGTGAACTTTTCCTTCTAGCTACTTATTCATATTCAAGGATCAGAGAACAAGAAAACTCTCCAGTCCTTCTAAAAATGAAATATATCTACAGTTAATTCATTAAAATAATGTTTGTTGCACATTTGTGAACATCTGTAGTCCCATCAATCCACCCCAAGCAATTACATTATAGGTGCTATTTGTTTTTATATTCTGCATTTTACCGAGTGTTGAGATGCCATCCTATGGCAACATTCTATCCTTTGAGTTCAAAACATAACATTAGCATGTTGCCAGTCTTTCATCTTTCAACGTGAATCTGCTTTTTTCCTAGGAGAGATTAGCAACCATATTTGAAAGCAGAAGGTTACCCTTTTCCATGCCTGTCCAAAAGACAAGACTGAATGATGTTTTGGGTACTTCACCCTCAAGCGTGGATGAAGCTGGTCACCTACACACTGTATCTCTTTGGGATGCTGTCCGTTCTCATAACTATTTTTCATTTCTATATCAATTTTCACAAAAATATACTCCCAGGAAAGCAAAGCAACTTGCTACAAAATTAGAATCTAACAACTTTCATTTGTCTTAAAATATTTGTAAAAGTTTCTTTTCTTCATACAAAGACAAGATAAGCAGTGCCTGAAATATATATCATAGACTCTGCTCATCTATATTAATATAAAGGAATGGGTGTGTGGAACTTCTAGAAAGGTGAAAGTTTTAAGCATGAGAGTCTTCATTTAAGAACTGCATTTACTCCTAGGTGAGAAAGTTGGGAACAGATAGCAGGAGAAATCAATGAGGTTTTGCATTTCCTGGAGATGTTAAGAGACAAGATTGTGGTGTTGATGGATACCTGCTGGGAGCACAGAGGCAGAGCAGCAAGGGACTAGAGTAGGAGCTGTCCAGACCATGTGGGAGCAACACTGCAGTATTGACTGGGAGCTTTTAGAGAGCATTTTAGAGAAATAGCATGCCTTTACTCTAGCAAGAAAACTCAATAGAGAATTGCGAAGACTGAAACCAGAGAACTTGCTGTGGCAAGAAAAGCAAAAAGATTCATCACTCCATTAGGATCGCCCTTCAAGGGTACAACTCAGTGAAGGACAATCACTGTTGCCTTAATGTCAGTCCTCCACCCTGAGAAGACTCAGCAGCTTTTATTGAAAAAAAAAAAAAAAACTTGACCTCTCTGAAACTAAGCTCTACTGGGAGGATGCTAGAAGTAAAACGTTTCAATGTTTGAAACACCCATTGATGAGGGTTATTTTAATCACAAGAAAGTACAGCAGAGACATCAGGAAATCAGCACATAATTGGCAGCTCTTCAGAATTTAGAGCAAGCTGAGTAGACCATGCTTATATTTTTCTGTGATCAAATTGAGTTTCATCTTCAAAAACAAGAGTCCTGGAAATTATCCAAAAGCTTCAATTCTGAGTTTTAAAATTTCTGTAAATTGTGCTTTTTTGAGGAGACAGTATTCAACTCTGACAACTATGTAGTCTATGTATATTTAATTGTAAACCCATAGCTGTACCTTTGTTCTATAAGTGGAGTGGCATCAAATTATTTTTCCTCCTATAGTTTCAGTTACTAAAAACAGCAACAAAAGTCATTTATTCGGCAAAAGACGCCTTTCAACCAAAAGAAGTAAATCCTCTCCCAGCAAAGAAACAGATACTCAAAATACTGCAAGTGAGTGAACTTACCTTTGGCTTGTTCTGTTCATCTTGATCTTTCAAGAGCTAACGTGGCAGTGTCCTTCTTAGCTTTCCCCTTGGCAGAACTAAATGAACTGATAGACTCAAAGAAAGCAAATAGGAGCTTCACCAATGAAAATGTGGAAAATCCAAGAATTAAGGTGCTGTTATTTCAGTTTGAGGGGAGTACAGTGTGTTTCTTAGATTATGTGACTCGGTGCATATTTCTTTGTCATTGTTTTGAGGTTCATTTAACCATAAAGAGGAAGCAGGGCAAGGAGAGTGGCAGGGAGTTCAGTGAAGCATGGCTGGCTTGACAATAGGCTTTCTGCAGGTTAGCCAAATTTCACTGGCAAAGCTCACCCAGACCCTTTTGTCTGTGACATTTGCACCATAATGTCATTCTCTTCTCACATATTTCACAGCTTAAGTTTGACCATTTATCCCAAAAGATGGTCAAAGTCAGTTTTGGATCTGTCCATAAGAGTTACTTCATACAGTATTGTACAGTCCTGCTGCAAAAGATACAAAAGGGGCAAGTGCACTTCACATGGCCGCAATTAGGGCTTCTGTTTCCGCTCTCCTGCCCTTGTCAAAGCTTTGATTTAGTTTCCTCCGTTTTTGTCCAAGGGTCATTACAGATGTCTGCAGACAATTAGCATCTCCCCCACAGCCCTTATCCTACCGGGTGATTAGCAAATTAAAACTTTACATTCTTCTCTGCCTACAGAATCATATTGGAACATATTAGTAAATGCGGCTGATTGTGGAGACCTGGGGGAGCACAAGGTGTTTTCTCAGAATTTTGGCAGCTAAATATTACCTTAGCAATTGGGCATGTCATCATCTCACATGCATTTAATGAAGCATTCATCTCTGAAACTTAAAAATAATTATATTCCTGATGGGAACCTCAAGATCATTTTGCATCCATGCCATATCTCAATGGTGCCAACCGAACCCTGATAAACCACATTTGGTGTACACCATGTACATGTCAAGCATATTTGCAGCCTTCTTTTCAGAAACTGAAACCCCTACTCTATAGAAAGGATCAGTAAACTTTCCAAAGCATTCAAGACCTACATATTGGGGTACATGCCAGCTGTAAATGAAATATTAAAATGATTCAGGGGAGCTTGTGTCTCTGGTTTCAAGTGCTGTTGAAATGTAAGAAAGCCTTTCTTTGCTCCATCTTTGTTGCAGCAGAGCAAATGTTTGATTAAGCTAGCAGACAAAAGAAGGAAAGCATCCAGTAGAATTGTCTCCACTGTGTATAGAGTATAGAATCTGCAGATGGGTAGGATGAATGAGGTCCAAATGTCAGACTTTTATTCAAAATATGCATCCTGCAAAAACTACATTTCTGAACTGTATTCCATAAGACAAAAAATTAAGTGTTCCTCTCTTTATTTTTCTCATAATTCTTTGGTTGTGAATCCAGTAAATGAGCACAAATAACCTCCAAAGTGTAAAATTCAGTGGAAAATGGAAAGATAGAAGGTCACATTAACCCACACATTGAATCAAACATAAATTGAAATCCAAATGCAGTCTATCCTAATTTCAGCCTTATTCCTCAATATGCCAATCTCAAAACATTGGCAGCCAAACACCTCAGTGATCACAACCCCGGCTCCATGACTCTCTTCCAGTGTAGCCAGAGGTCCTTACATGTCAGGAGAGAGAGGATCACCATCATCACATGACTCACTCCATCTCTTCACCAGGAAAGCATTTCCTGACTGCTGAAACAAAGAGGCCTATTCATAAGTTCTGAAAAGATAAGTTTGATGTCTGAGGCCATCTGCAGTTTTCAGCTTTTCAGAAAAAAATCAGTTTTATAATGGTATATCTCAAGTCCATGGCTGATGAAGAAAAGGAAAGAACATATAAATATGGAAACATGAATGAACAGTTTCTAGAAAATCCCTTTATATCCTATAAACAAAAAATTCTCAAACTAATACATTGCCTAAGATAATTAATGAATCTTGCCAAGGGTGCTAAGTCCAATTTTTTTAGTTCTCCAATGTTCTAAGACCACAAAATATTGCATTAAATAAAAATTATTACATCATCTGGCAAGATGTGAATTCCAGGGGAATATCCTGATGAATATGATTTTGTTTTTTATTATTTAATAAAAAAGTTCAAAATCTATAGCATCTCAGAGGAATTTTAGTGTTGCAACAAGAGAAAGTAAACAATAATTGTTCACTAAATGAAGGTAAACATCAGCAGACCTCATCAATGCTGACATTTGAAATAGATGCAATTTTTAGCAATCAAACTACTCTCCATACTCAAAAGGAAAAGTGGTTTCTTAGAAAGGGCTCTTTTTTGTTTTATTCAATATTATTAGAATGCTTTCCCAATTTCAACTTGAGGTTCATTGTTTCTCATTAGAAAAGTAAATATTCTCATGAAATGAGAAGAGAATACTGTAAAGAAAAAGATAGAGATGAAATGCAAAAGAATCACTTCTTGGCAAGTAAGTTACTTAACTAACTAGTTGATAATTTTGCAAGATTATCTCTTGAGGTGAGTAGGTGGTGTACACTGCTATGATTTTCATGAACTCCCTTCTCCCCTTCCACTAGCTGTCACTCTGAGGGATCTCTTTCATTCTTCCCAGCTCACAGAGTTCTCTTTCTTCCTAGAATCTTCAGAATTTACTACCTACATCTCCTGATTCCCCTCTCTATACCTGTTGCATTAGTTCATTAGAGTCATATATTCTTAATAGAATTTCATAGTATATTTAGGCCTTTCCATGTTTTCTAGCCTAATGGCAGGCACATAGGACAACTAAAAATATACTTGCTCATTTAGTTCTATTTTGCCTTTTTTAAAGATTTCGTCTAGAACTTTCTATATATTATGATAATGAAGAGGGGGAGGAAGGATAGTAATAGGAGGAAGATATTATGGCTAGATAATGGTCATTTATCTTCTAAGCATTTCATTTGGGGAGTGAAAGAAAGATCCTCTTTAATATGCCATACAAAAATACATACTGTCAAGGGCAACCTGACCTTACATCAAACTCATATCTACTAAGTTCCTATTATAAACTATTTTAATCAGTCAATTTATTTATTCTTTATTATAGTCCTATGAGGTATTTGCAAACTGAGGTGTAGACAGATTAAATAACTTTATCATAGTCACTTATCTCGAAACTAAGGGAGGCCAGGATTCAATAAATGTTTTGTCTTCTACAGTATTTCCATGATAATGCATATAATTTTTCTAAAGAAGAAACTAAAGAAATGTGTAAATTAAGATGAAATTCCCATGATATCATTAAAGAGAGTATAATGCTGTTGCCTTAGAGGAATATATATACCATCAATAATTATACACCAACTAGAGGCACAGTGCACAAAATTCGTGCATGGGAGGTTGTTTATTAGACTAGGCTGCACCCTCTCCAATTTGGGATCCCTGTCACAATCCAGGACTGCCAGCCCCCAAATGCTCACCTGTCTGCCTGCCTGATTGCCCCTAAACTCTTCTGACTGCCATCCTGATCATCCCCTAACCATTCCCCTGCCTGCCTGATCAACACCTAACTGCTCCACTGCTGGCCCAATTGGCCCTAATTGTCCTCCTCTGCAGGCCTGGGTCCCCCCCAACTGTCCTCTCCTGCAGGCCTGGTTGCTCCCAAGTGCCCTCCCCTGCACACCTGAACCCTCCCAACTTCCCTCCCCTGCTGGCCTGATCACCCACAACTGCCCTCCCCTGTTGGCCATCTTTTGGTGGCCATCTTGTGTCCATATGGAAGTAGCCATCTTTAATTACGTGGGGGAGGCCATCTTGTGTGTTGGAATGATGGTCAATTTGCATATTACAGCCTATCTAATAAAAGAGAAATATCCAAATAAACCATACCTTGGCTATGCTACCAGCCAATAGAAGAAATATGCAAATTAACTCTCAACTCCTAACTAAGATGGTGGGTGGGCCCCTCTGCTCTAGCAGGCCAAGACAGCATAAAAGTAATATGCAAATTATTGCCCAACCAAGATTTTGGGTGGGCCCCCTTCGCTCCAGATGTTCAAGGCAGATGCTGGGCCAGCGGGGGTCCGATCACAGCCCCAGAGCCAGCAGGGGGTCTGGACCCCTGCCACTGCCCCAAAGCCCAGCTTTGGCAAACCTAATTACGCAGTGTCTTGATGTGGGTCTTTTGAGGTTCCTCTTATTTGAGACTCTCTGTGCTTGTGCGACCCCCCACCTCCAGATCATGAAATTTTTCTGTCATTATTTCTTCAAATAGGTTTTATATTCCTTGCTCAGCTTTAATTCCTTCTGGCACCCCTATTATGTGGATGTTGCTTTATTTTATATTGTCCATAAACTCCCTTAAACTCTTCTCCTGGTTTTAATTTTTTTATCTAATTGCTCTTCAGATTGAATGTTTTTCTACCCTGTCTTCTCACTTGATGATTTGATACTCAGCTTCTAATCTATTGTTGAAACCTTCCATTATGTATTTTAATGCCTCTTGATTCCTTCACATCTTGGGGAATTTCTTATTCAAATGGTTGAGCATTCTTATAACCATTATTCTGACAAATTGCTTACCTCCTTTTCATTTATTTCCCTTTCTGGTGCTTCCTCCTTTTCTTTCCTTTGAGGATTGTTTGTTTATCTCCCCATTTTTGCTGTCCTTGTTTTTGTTTCTATGTAATGTAAATTGCTGACAGTTTTTGGATTGGACCTACCTGGTTGAGGTCCAAGAAGTTGAAACCCCTAGCCATCCAATGGCTTGGGACTCCTTAGACCAAAGCCTGGGTCTGCCTTGAGTTTCATGTTTTTAATATCTCTACTCTGACTTGTATTCCCTTCTTCCATGGATCTGGTACCTCAATTGTCTGCTAGAGGAGTTGGGGTCAATGGGGATAGGTGCATAGATCCTCTGGTATGTGACTCCCTGTGAGGACCCTGGCATGCAATTCACAGAGCATCCCTAGCATGGGAAACAGGGTGGTGTTCTAGGACCCTTTGGCTTTCCCTGTCAGCCTGGTCCTGGAAGCTGGGTGGGAACTAGACTGAATGTTCCTGCTCAGTATTGTGAGTGCTGCTTTTGGCATTAGGCAGAGCCCTGGGCTTAGTTTCCTGGGCTTGCAGCAGGCACACAGTCAGTGAGGTTTCAAGGGGTGTGGGGTTCTTCTGCCTGCACTCTCTGGGTGCCTGGAGTCTGGGAGTTCAGGTGGGCAGTCATAATGCAAGAGGTTTCTCTGGCTCATGGTCACTTCAGGTGTCTGGAGCTGGAGGCAAGGTAGGATGCCACTCACTGCATAAGCCCAGTAGTGATTCCTCACGAGTTATGACTGGCCAGTGGCTCACTGTTTGGTTGAGGTGATGTCTGTGTGCAGTCTGTGTGTTGGTATGGATGCACTCCTGGCCTCCACTGCTCCCCTACTTTTCAAGATATTAATATGAATATATACTGGCAACTTGCCATTAAAAACTCTATGCAGTCCAGGTCCCTTTATTTCCTGATTCACTTTTCTTTTTATTTCACACACATTTACAAAGTACCAAGTATGTATTAATGTTCATAGCTAGAATGACATGCAAAATCAACAAGACCACTGACCACATCAAAATTATCTAATATTTGTTGGCTGGCTTAAGTTTCTGTTCTAATTAGTCCCATTTGCTAGTTTAGTCAGTCTTGCCATAATTCTCTATTGTTTTGCTGCTCAATTAACCAAGAGACAACTGATCCTGAGGAACACATAACTCAACTCCTTGCCACTGTGGGCTGTCTGGATAAATCACATAACTGTCACTGTGTTATTTAAGATTTCAATCCAGGTGCATAAACCATTATTTGTTTTCTTGATTCGTCTAAGAATTTCTCAATCTACTCAGGCCTCTTGGCCTAGCTCTAACGAATGCCTCAATGGTCCAGGCAAAGTGAAACAAACACTGGAATCTTAATACTAAAAGCCCATGATTGTAACCATCACTCACAACCAAAGGCTGACCATCCAGAAGTCAGCACCGGGTTTCCCAGCTGGAGCCTAGTGCTCCAGCACTGACTGATCAGGTGGCTGAGACCTAGAAAGTGAGTTAGGGTCTGATCTGCAGCCTCAGTGGAAGCTTTCTTTCTCTCCCTCTTTCTTTCTGATCTTCTCCAGCAGCCAGGCTTTTATTTCTCTCCCAGCCTCTGTGGGGGCTGCTATTAAGCCCCATCTTTTTTTTATCATGCCCAGAGATGCTGACTGGCATAGGAACTGGCCAATCAGAACCAAAAGTGGGTGCTATGGGGAACCAATGGCTGTCTATAAGGTAGAACTTCTGACTCTGACTGGCAAAGGAACCAACCAATGAGAACCAAATCTGGGTGCTGTGTGGAGTCAATGGCTGCCTAGGAGGCAGAACTTCTAATGCTGACTGGCATAGGAACAGACCAATGAGAATCAAATCTGGGTGCTGTGAAGAGCCAATAGCTGCCAGGAGGTGGAGCTTTTGACACTGACTGACATCAAAACTGACCAATCAGAACCAAAATTGGGTGCTGTGGGGAGCCAATGGATGCCTAGCAGGCAAAGCTCTTGATGCTGGCATAGGAACTGACCAATTGGAACCAAATTGTCCAGCAGAGGACAGCAGTTGGGGGCAACATCAGGCTTGCATGGGAGGGCAGTTAGGGGTGATCAGGCAGGCAGGGAAGAATAGTTAGGGGTGATCATGCTGGCAGACAGAGGCAGTTAAGGACAATCAGGGAGGAAGGCAGGTGAGCAGTTAGAAGTCAGTGGTCCCAGGTTGTAAGAGGGACATCTGAATGACACTCCCCAGGATTAGGCCTAAAATGGCACTCAGCACGGAGTCTCCAATTGGAGAGGATACAGGCTGAGTTGAGGGAAACCCACCCTTCATGCCTTCATGCATGAATTTCATGCACTGGGCCTCTAGTTGATATATAAGTGTGATTTTTCACCTTAATAACTTTGTTCATTTAATTTTCCAACAAAATTCTAAATTGGGTATAGTTGAGGGATTCTTATTAGACTATTTTATTGGCCCTAATTTAATTTGTTGTTATGATTTTACCTTTGTTATTGTTATTTGTACTTATTCCTCTTCTCAAGACCTGTGTTACATTTCTGTGTTAGATTAACATGGATAGCATTCAGTAAGGTGGAAGAACCATAGCTTGAGAGGATTTACATGTTTATTTTGCATTTAACTCTAAATATACCAATCAATTATAGGTTTCTATTGATATTATATAAAGATCAGGAGTATTTCTATCTTCTTAATTGTCTATGATACCTACATTTCTTTTTCCTCCATTTTCTCAATTGTGAGAAAAACTAATAAAATAAATATCTCTTTTGATAGAAAGATGTCAACATTTTTTTTCTTTTGGAACTTATGTTACAGAGGTCAAAAACTGTTACGAAGTGAAGAGTGAGAGTCTACACTGGAACAAAGTGGCTACGTTATTTAGCTTTGGTGAATGTCATGTTGCTGACCTGAGGTAAGATAATACATCCCACATCCCACAGAGAGTTATTGAAAAAATTTATGAAATAAACCATTTGAGAACTACTGTCATATATCTTATGCCCATTTACATGCAAGTTTCCTTCTTTTGTTTTCTCATTCATTCTTTTTTTAAAAATATATTTTATTGATTTATTACAGAGAGGAAGGGAGATGGATACAAAGTCAGAAACATCGATCAGCTGCCTCTTGCACACCCCCTACTGGGAATGTGCCCTCAGCCAAGGTACATGCCTTGACCGGAATCGAACCCGGGACCCTTCAGTCCGCAGGCTGATGCTCTATCCACTGAGCCAAACCAGTTTCGGCTTCTCATTCATTCTTAATTAAACCTTATGCTTTGACACAAAATCTATTCTTACATTGATAACTATTATTTTAAAAATTTTATTTAAAATAATGAAAAATGATATTAATAAATGAGAAATTAAAAATCATTATTTTATTTAAAATTAATATTGTTTTCATTTCAAGTCAATACATAAAAAGCATGCTTTTCTAATTTTGATACAAAAGTGGTTACAGTTATTTTAACATACTACACACATACTTCATTCTTTATTTCAGTGTGATGAATGAGTGCTAATATTTCTTACCTTTAATGTAAATAAGCAAAGTACATGACTTTATCTTAACTCAAAGGATGACATTGATCTGCCAAAGGAGAATTTCCCCAATCACATTTCCTCCATCATTTGTCCTTGTTAGTGTTTCCCAGATAACTCGAGTTTCACTGGAATACCTATACCCTTGGAAATTTAATAGAATCAGACTTATAAGACAGAGTTACATACAGAGAGAGCACTGTACTTAGAACATTTAGGAAGTAAGTTTGTGAACTTCAGATCCTAAATAGGATGTAAATTCTACAAAAATAAATAACAAGTCCTTTGGTGAATCTCTCTCCTTACCCTCATTCTCCTCTCCCCTTGCATGCATATAAGCCTAATTAATGGACATAGACACCAAGGGTTGAGAGCATGAGTGGAGGGTGGGGGGCAAAAGGGATAAAGACACATATGTAATAGCTTAATCAATAAAGAAAGAGAAAATGAAAAAAATAACAAGTAAACAAATACATATATCCAAGAGTTCCAGACTATAATTGAATATCCATGCTCCTAGACCCTTTTGTTATTTAATACATTTATTCAACAAATATTTATTGAGCTACTCTTGTTTCACATACCATGTAATAACTAAGACATAGTATAGATATTGAAAGTAAGATTAAATTGTAGAATTGGGAATTTTAAGACTATCTCAACATCAGCAGGTAATAAATTTAAGATACATATTAAATAATGTTTATTTAAATTTTTACTTTATAATAGCTAGAATATATGTTGAAATTAATCCTCAAAGCTGACCTGGTGCATTTGGAGAATTGTTCATTCTTATCAGTCTTAAGTAAAGGCTATAAGATGTATTAGCTATCTGTATGAGATTATTGTGTGCTTTCTACAAATAACTTCCATTTTACAAGTTGTAATTTTCATTAAGCATAACAAATTTTATCAACTTTACATCCAAACTTGCAACCCAAATCATTTTCTTATGGATACCATATTCATATTTCTATCTATGCCTAATTTAAATTTTGTTTTGTTCTATTAATTCGATCATTTGCATTTATAATCCCTTTTCTCTCATTGTTGATTAGAACATTTTATTCTGACCAGAGGTTGAAGTGATGACTGAGTATTTTGGATAATTTAAAATTGTAACAAGAGGAAAAAATATGGCATGTGTCACTCTATAATTTATTTCTGAAATAATCATTCACAGAGCTTTGTCTTAACTATACTCTCAGCCAGAAGAGTCTCCTCCTCACTTTCCTAATCTCCTCAATGCCGTTAGTCATTCCACTAAATTTTATTCATGTTTTTATTTTTAAAAAGGTGAATTAGCCCCCACAAGTTTTATCTATGTAAGAAGAATGAAAATATCACTTCACTATTAACTAACCCATTCTACCTCTTACCTCCCTATTACAAAATAATTGCCTATTGAATTTTGTATTTTCCTCTTTCATTTTCCTTACAGCACATGTGGCTCTAATCAAATGTTTTAATTGTGGTTCACTTTTTTATTTTTATAAAATATATCTGGCCTTTTTCCCCTCAGCTTAATGTTTCTAAGACTTATTTCATGCATGTAGATGGCATTCAGTTTTTAACATGGTCTATAATTATCTTATAAGAATAAATCATATCTTAATTACCTAATGAACATATGGGTTGTTTCTACTATGTGCATTTATGAAAGGGCTGCTGTGAGCATACTTCACATGTAAGAAGGGATTTGGTGGAGTATATCCTGAGGATAAAACCATTGGGTGACAGAGGAGCTAAATATTCATCTTCACAAGTAGTGCCACATTCTTTTACGAAATAATTGCATAAAATATAACTACTGGTGGTGTGCCAGACAGTGGGCGGTGTGCCTGATTGCCAGCGTCCCATGCTTGGACACGCAGTGAGAAAGAAGCTGGGTTAGAAGACCTGCACGGGTCCCCTGAGAAAGTCACCAAATTTCTGGGCTTTCGTTTTCCGATGTGCACAGTAACACAGGCTTTAATACGGATTAAATGAGTGGGTGAGGGAGTGTGTGTGTGTCTACAAAATTTTACTCATCTCTTGACATTTTGTTTTACTAGTATTATAATACTAGAGACCCAATTCACAAAATCCATGCTAGCGTAGGCCTTCCTTCCCCCAGCTGCCAGCACCAGTTTCCCTAGGGCACCTGGGAATCAGGCTTCCCTTGCAGCCCTGGCTTCATCTGGAAGGTAGTCCAGAAGGACATCTGGTCTAATTAGCATATGACCCTTTTATTATTGTAGATGGTAAGTTTTTTTCTTTTCAACTAAATTTTTTCTTGCTTTAATCTATGTTTAAAGTGTTTTTTTATCTACATCATTCTTATTTTACTCCTTTTTCCCTCTACTTGTGCTTCTCTCTTCAACTTTCTTTTATTGATCTTCCCATTTCCCAATCCTCTTTTTTAAAAATCATAATCTTATACAATGCATTATGAAACACACCAGTTGCATAAATTGAATATATTTTCTTGTTTTCTGATCTTTCTATTTTTTTTTTTGGTTGTGTATTTTTAATAAAGAGATTTGGCAGAACATATTTGATTCTGGCACAGAAACTCACATCTGGGAGTTACTATGTGTTAGCAGGCTAGCCCAATAACGATAAAGAGCAACCTCCAGCAACTTGTGACTGTTGTGTGTTTCCCTGCCCCACACCCCCAGCAAGTTCAGTAGGTCGCATAGAGTTCTTTGGTGGGTGGTCTCTATATAGCGCATCCTGGACTGAAATTTAATCACTTAGAGAAATGACATCTTCCAACATCACAATTTTTTCCACATTCAGATTTTCTCAACACCATTTCACATGGCCTAGGAGCGGTGGTATTGGTGAGGCACCATTGTCCTCAAGCTTATTCCCAGTTACACTCAAGTGTCTCTATGAGCTTCTGGCATATTTTGATTTTCAGATTCTGGCAACAATTAATACAACATAAGAAATTTTCATATTTATAAATTATAGGTGAGATGCATGTCCACATTATGCAACTGCATCATCTCTATAGTGGTTTAAATGCTATCCCAAAAAATTCATGTTAACCTTGAATCTTAAAATATAAGCAAATATAACCTTATTTGGAAATAGGGTCATTGCAGATGTAATTAGTTCAAATGAAGAAGCTGCACTGCATTCAGGTATGTCCTGCCTCCAATGGATGGTGACCTCTGAGGAGAAGAGGACATGCAGAGAAGGCCATCTGAGGAGGGAGGCAAAGGCTGTAGCTACACTGCCACAGTGATGAGAAGATACTGGAAAGCCAGGGGGTTCCTTTCTGGAGACCTAGAGGCAGCATGGCCCTACTAACACCTTGATTTTAGACCTCCAACCTGCAGAGATCTGAGAGATAAAGTTGAGTTGTTTTTAAGTTACTCACTTTGTGGTAATTTTTGGCAGCTCTAAGGCACTAGCATAACAAAAGAAGAGGTGAAGCACGCTCTGAGACCAAAACTAAATATACATAAAAAAGAATACAAAATAATTTGTGACTGTCGCTTGTGCTGAGATGCTCTCCAGGGACGCCTGAACCCCCACCCCTTCTTGAACAGTTTCCCAGTGGAGACCTGAACACACCTCACCCAGTGCTCAGTCTTATCTTTTTTCTCTCGCTTTAGAATCTATGCTTGGCCGTTGCGCTCTGTTTCTGATTGTTCAGCGTTCCCACCACTCTCGCTGCAAGTTGACGAAGTCAGTGGAGGTAGGAAGGTCTAAGGGTCGGGCGTGATGTCCAGAGGCAGGCCATGGAGCTTGGATCGCTCTGGTGGGGCTGGCTGAGTGAGGTTTCATGCAACAGAGGCCCCTCCGTGGCCGACAATGCCTGGAATTGGGAGGGATGTGTCAAATAGCGGTTCAGGGGTACAGTCCTTCTCCTATGGGGACTAGTGACCCTCCGGAGAGTAAACCTCAGCATCCTTCCAAGGGGGACATTACAGAGGTTGAGTGACTGCACTGCCACTTTCTTCGCGCCACAGGACTAAGCAGACTACTAACTACAGAGAAAGAGAAAGAGCAATACTAGGTTACTGGGTATAGGACAGCACAATATAGCATCTATGCATTTTCTTAATCAATTCTATGAAATGGATTATTTATAGGCACAGTTATTTTAAGTCAACTGGTATCAACAATAAAATTGGACAAATGAGCTTTATTATTCATATACTGAAATAAATAAGAAATCATCTTAGCTTATATGTCCATAAAACGCCCAAAGTATTGTTTCTATTAACATATTCAGGGAATCTCAGAAATGAAATGCCCAGAAATGTCTTCAGAAATTACAGCCAATTCATTATAATGAATCACGGCCAATCCACTAATTGTAGAATCCACATGGCCAGGTAATCTGACTCTTAGTGATTATTTTCTGGGACACACCACTCAATTTCTATTGAGAAGATACTTCATTTCTGAGAAACTTTGAGATTCTAAGAGGCTTTCTCGTTTGTGTGATCTTGTGTCAAAGTACCTTACTGTTATTCTTAATTGGGGGCATTGGTACTATTAAAAACAGGGACTTGAACACCTGAAACCTGCATGATCTTATTAACAAATGTCACTTCAATAAATTTTAAAAAATGCCTATTTTGTCCTTATTTAACAGGGTGTATGTGTGTGTGTGTGTGTGTGTGTGTGTGTGTTTAAGGGCAACAATCATGTCTTTTCCTATGTTTTTAAATTAAAAATAACCCCAATACATTCAATAATATCTCACATAATATCTAATTATAATATATCACAATTATCTTCTTTTTTTGGTTTCTTTACTCTAATTTCTACTTGATCAACAGAATTTAAAATTTAAGCCCAGAAACCACTTATTTTATTTTGGATTATAGGGTTTTATACACATATCCTAATATTGTGTTGACTTAATATAATTAGTTCTAAATTTACCAAGTAGTTCATATTTATTTTAGAAAAATTAGAAAATGTATGAAAGCATCAAGATCAGTGCAATTGTTAGAATATAGGACAGAGTTCTTTAAAAAGAGAGACCCAGAAGTAGGAACCAAGATGCAGCATAGGTAAACACCTATACTGCTGTTCCGCACAACAATTTAATAACTACAACTAAAGACAAAATGGAGATCATCCAGGACCACCCGAAAGCTGACTAAGTGGAAATTCTACAAATAGAAGGGAAAATAAAAGGTCACTGAGACTCAGAGGAGCTGCGGAGGACAAACTTGTGGAGACAGAGGTGCAGAGCCGCTGGTGAGCAGAAAGGGCGGGCAGCTGAATATACAGTTGGTTTTCTTGAACAGGGAGTGAGACAAAGGCTTCCCACTGGACTGATCCCCAGTTCTGGGTGAGTCTCAGGGAACACAGACTCATACGGGGTGAAACTGGACTGTAAGGGGGAAAGCACACTGAAACTTGGGAGCTGCAGAGGTGCGAGAGCTCATGGAGAGGGCTCGTGGCTGGCTTTATCATTCGGGAGGACAAAAAAACAAACAAACAACAACAAAAAAACTGCCGCACTGCTTTGTTTTCCAGTTCTGGGTGAGAATTTGGGTGTCCAGACCTATTTGGTGAGAAACTACACTGTCCGGCAGTGGGCAGGGCTCTGGGCAGCTTTCTCTCAGAGGTGCATGCATCCCTTGCTATGGGGCACAGAGACCAGGGCACCGCTTAGGGTGGGGCTGATGGGAAACCAAGGCTGACTGCTCATCCTGGAAACTCCACCCCATCCAAACTGAGCACAGAGGTTCTCCCAGCTTAGAAAGAGAGCTGATTCTCACAACCAATTGGCCTGGAGGTCAAACCCTCCCAGTGATACCAACAACAATCCAGGCTTAACTACAACAAGCCTGTGCAGTCCATAAAGGGGTGCACCAAGAGTATCCACCTCAGGTAACTGGGGAGGCTGAGCCACTGTCCCCTAAAGGACACCTACCACACAAAGCTACTCGACCAATTCAAGGAAGCAGCCAAAATGTGAAGACAAGGAAACAAATCACATTTGAAAGAAATGTAGGAAAAAAATGACTGGACATAGAGTTCAAAACCACAGTTATAATGTTTTTCAAGAGGTTCCTAGAAAAGGCTGATAAATTTAATGAGACCCTCAAGGATATGAAAAAGGACTAACTAGAAATTAAGCATACACTGATTAAAATAAAATAAAAAATTATACAGAGGCCTAAAAGCAGACTAGAAAACAACAAGAATCAAGTCAAAGATTTGAAATACAAAGAAGCAAAAACCACTCAGCCTGAAAAACAAAAAGCAAAAAGAATCCAAAAAATTGAAGATAGTGTAAGGAGCCTCTGAGACAACCTCAAGCATACCAACATTCGAATTATCGGGTGCCAGAAAAAGAGAGACAGCAAGATAATGAAAACCTTTTTGAAGAAATAGTGACCAAAATCTTTCCCCACCTGATGAAAGAAATAGACTTAAAACTCCAGAAAGTGCACAGAACCCCAAACAAAAGTAATTCAAAAAGAATCACACCAAGACACATCATAATTAAAATGCCAAGAGCAAAACACAAAGATAGAATATTAAAAGCAGCAAGAGAAAAACAGTTAGTTACCTACAAGGGAGCACCCATATGATTGTCAGCTGATTTCTCAACTATGCAAGCCAGATGGGAATGGCAAGAAATGTTCAAAGTGATGAACAACAAGAACCTACAACTAAGATTACTCTACCCAGAAAAGCTATCATTCAGAATTGAAAGTCAGATAAAGTGCTTCAAAGTTAATAAAAAGCTAAAGCAGTTCATCACTGCCAAACCAGTATTACATGAAATGCTGAAAGCTATTCTTTAAGTGGAGGAAGAAGAAAAAAGTAAAGATAAAATTTATGAACAACAAATACACATCTACAAGTGAATCTAAAAATCAAGTGAATTAAAAATCTTATAATCAGAATAAACTGGCGAATATAATAGAATCAGGAGCATAGAAAGGGAATGGAATGACATTTCTTGTGGTGGGGGGAGTGGAACCAAGGCTGTGGGATGTGCAGGAAGAGACTGGACAATAATTGTACACCTATAGAAGAGACAGTGGGGGGAGGTAAGGGCAGAGGCTAGGATGGGTAATGGGGGGAGGGGAGCTATGGGGGTGAAAAAGGAACATTGTAATAATCTAAACAATAAAGATTTATTAAATTAAAAAAGCATATAATATTAAATTTACCATCTTGAAAAATAAAATGATAAAATAAAATAAAACGAGAGATCCACAATAACAGTAGTTTAAACAAGTTGCAAGTTTGTTCTTTGGCTTACAAAAAATTCAGGGACAGCCTCTGGCTATTCTGGCAATGTCCAGTCACCAGAGACCTTTGGATCTTGTTGTCTTCTCATAAGATCTCATGTTCTTTCCCAGTTAGTTATAGTGCTTATTGCCAGGGTAGTTTTTAAAAATATTTTTAATTATTTTCAATTACAGTTTATATTCAGTAATATTTTGTATTAGTGTCAGGCGTACAGTATAGTGGCAAGACAATCACATATTTTGCAGTGTCCTCCCTACTTCTAGCTCCCACCTGGCGCCATACATAGTTATTACACTATCGTTGACTGTGTTTCCTTTGCTATACTTTACACTCCCATGGTTATTTTGTAACTTCCAGTGAACAGGAGGAGAGGGAAAAAAGAAAGGATAGGTGGATGCCTTTTAAGGTAGTGTTCAAATATCACTTTATTCACAAATCACTGGTCTGAAGTTGGTCATAGAGCAAAATCTTCCTGCAAAGTTTACTAAAAAAATATTGTCTGTAATTAAGTGACCATAGTCCCAGCTCAAATTCTTCAATCTCTGGAGAGGATAAGATCATGTCTTAATATTTATTATTAATGGTACAGTTTATTTTCTTCAGAAAGTTTTCATTTTGATTTTTATTGAATTAGAATGAATTGGAAATTGCAGTTAGTTTACTTGATCCCATATGCTGGATATTATCTTTGGTTGCTGAAACATCTTTTTCTGCAAAATGTCTAAAGAATGTTTATTGTTTAATTTAGTGATTAAGTGGTAATTATTTAACAACTAGAGGTCCAGTGCACGGATTTCGTGCACAGGGGTGGTGTTCCTCAGCCCATCCTGCACCCTCAGCCCATCCTGCACCCTCTCCAATCTGGGACCCCTTGAGGGATTTCCAACTGCCCCATTTAGGATTGAGCCTAAACTGACAGTTGGATATTCCTCTCACAATCCAGCACTGCTGGCTCCCAACTGCTCACATGCCTCTGCCTAATTGCCCCTCAGCACTTCTGCCTACCAGCCTGATCACCCTCTAACCACTCCCCTGCCAGCCTGATCAATGCCTGTCTGCTCCTCTGCTGGCCTAATTGCCCCTAACTGCCCTCCCCTGCCAGCCTGGTCACCCCTAACTGCCCTCCCCTGAAGATCAGGTCTCCCACCTTCCCTTGCCTGCTGGCCTGGTCCCCCACCAACAGTCCTCCACTGCAGGTCTGGTTCCCCCCAACTGCTCTTCCCTACAGTCCTGCCCCCCCCCCCAACTGCTCTCCCCTACAGTCCATTTCCTCCCTAACTGTCCTCCCTCAACTTCCCTCCTCTGCCATCCCAGTCACCCCTAACTGCCTTCCCTGCTTACCTGGTTGGCCACCACTTCCCCCCCTAACTGCCCTGCCCTGTAGGCTGGGGTCCCCCCTCCCAAACTGCCCTCTTTTGCTGGCCTGATCTCCTCCACTGTTCTCCTCTGCTGACCTGGTCACCCCTAACTTCTCACAACTGCCCTCCCCTGCAGGCCATCTTGTGGTGACTATCTTGTGTCCACATGGGGACAGCCATCTTTGACCACATAGGGGTGGCCATCTTATATCTTGGAGTGATGGTCAATTTGCATATTATTATTTTTTTAGGATTGCAGGGTACTTAATTTTCAGCTTTATATTCCTTTAAATAATTAAAAGCAAACACCTTGATCCATAAATACTAGTCTATACTTCATCCTTAGAACAGATGAAGAGAAAATACACTTCTAGAAAATTTTCATGAATTTTTTTATAAATTTCAATTTATTAATTATATCATGGGTTATGCTTTTAGTTTTATATGTGATAAATCTTTGCATAATGTGAACTAAAAAAAAGATTTTCTCCTATTTTCTTCTAGATGTAACATAGTGTTAAGTTTATATTTAAGTTTATGATACATCTCCAATTAATATTGGTGTATGCTGTGAAGAATAAATCAAAGTTTATTTCTTTGTATATGCTATCCAATTATTAATTCACAATTTGTTCAAGATATAATCATTTATTCACTTAACTGTCTTTGCACCCTGACAAATTCAATTGGCCACATATTCAATTGGGTCTATTGCTTTACCCTTTATTCTATTGATCTGTTAGTCTATATTTATAACATTACAACACTATCCCATAATAATAACTTTCCCAATTCATAAACATAGTATGTCTCTCATTTTTAAGGTCTTCTTTAATTTCTCAGATTGACACTTTGTAGTTTTTAGTCCTGCACATTTTTTTCTTGGTTTATCTCTTATATTTGTGTTTGGTGTTAATATAAACTAAATTGTTTTTGTTTTTTAATTTCTTTTTCTAAATTTATCTTTATTTTTGAAAGTTATACAGATGTCTACTTTTTCCATTGACCCCAATATTCCCCTAGTTGGTCTATAGATTAATTCAATTTCAATAAAATTTTCAGTAGAATCTTTTTATAGATTATCAACAGCTTATTATAAAATTGTCTTATATAGAAAGGCAAAGAACAATTTTAAAAAAGAACAAATTTAGAAGACTTACATGACTTGATCTCAAGCCATATTATAAAGCTGCAGTAATATTTATTACTTTTTAAATTAAAATTTTTATTGTTGACACTATTGCAGATGTATCCTCCTTTCCTTCTCATTGCCCACTTCTGCCCAGCCCCTGTCCCCTCCACCCTTGTGCTCACCAAAATATTTTCTGTGTTCATGCACGAACTATGCACATATGTTCTTTGACTAATCTCTTCACCTTCTTTCATTCATTCTGTCCCACCCACCTCCCCACCGACATCATTCAGTCTGTTCCATGTTACCACGCCTGTGGTTCTATTTTGTTTGTCAGTTTAATTTTTTCCTCAGATTCCACGTATGAGTGAGATCATGTGATATGTGTCTGTCTCTGACTGGTTTATTTCGCTTATTCCATTGTGCAAATGTGCAAAAGCTTTTTTATCCACTCATTTCAGGGTGGGCACTTGGGCTATTTCTAAATTTTTGCTATAATAAATAATGTTGCTATGAACATAGGGATTAATATATCTCTCTGATTGTTCCAGGATTCTTAGGATATATACCTAGAAGTGGAATCACTGGGTCAAAGGCAGATTCATTTTTAATTTTCTTGAGGAAATTTCACACTGTACCTGAGAAGCAGTCCCCCAACTCCATCTCATTTTCTGACCCCTTCCCATGCTTTATTTTTCTCCATGCTCTTCTCAACTGACCTATTATTTAGTTAATTTGTTGTGGGTTTACTGTTACCTCAACTAGAGGGTATACCTATGGAAATATAAATATTATCTCTTTGTACTATTTATTGCTGCCTTGCCAGTGTCTGGAACAGTGCATGATGGATATAAGACAATTTATTTTTGCATGAATAAATAATATTAAAAGTCAGTGAAATGTCATCCAACTAGAATTCATATTTGACAGAATACTTAAAAACAAAATCTGATTGTAATTACAGCCATATATTCCAGCTCTGGGCAAAACACTAAGCAGAAAAATTTCTACAAAGGACTCAGGAATAATAGGTAATGCAGGAAATAGTAAGAAACAGAACAAATAAATTAAAATGATTTTGGTAGAAAAACCATGGATGCCAAGCAGAGGCATTTCAAAGCATATTTCAAAATTATAAACTCTGAAAGATGATTCTAAATAAGCAATGGTACTGATTTCAAAATCCTTAAAAGAAAGCTTGTTCAAATTCAAATGGTTCTTCTCATGAAGACAAAGGATTTCCATCATAAATGCTTTTCTGGTATTGCACACTTCATCAATACATGTACCAACTGATTATTAGAACCCTATACTCACATATTTTCATTCTGTTAGTGCAAACTACCTCTTAAATTTTTGCCTTCTTCTTGGTATGTCATAGGTGATGACATTGTCTGAGGTCTTTACAAACCCAACATTGTTCTTCCAATATGTTTCTTTGCATAGTAGTATGTTTTTCAAAGAGACATATTTAAATCTGAAAGTTCATTTCTTGACACCAGTGCTTACTCCCTGCATTAAGTTATCTGATTAAGCAAAGATATGCTTTGATAGTCATTGCCAGCAATAACAAGACAGATGGGGTATATCACTACATGGACCTAATTATGTGTATCCAGCTTGTTTTATGAACACTTTTGAGAGTAAGTTTACTTATAATTTTTAAGAGTTTTGGGATACTTTTTATTGGAGCTAGTTTCATTTTTTAATAAGTCTTTCCCTTTGAAAACATAATACACAAGAAACTCTACTTCTCCAGCTTGCTAAATGTTGTCAAGAAAGAAATGAGTATTCATAAAAGATGTAGATTTTATTGGAGAAAGCAGTCATATAAAAATTAGGATTCTATATTCTTTGACTCTTAAGGGAATATTGAAGTGCAGCTTGCAACAAATTTGATTTAATTTGTGAAAGCATTGACCATACTGACTCAGCATCTTTAAGCAGATATTTTATTCTAATGTCTTCATAAATGCCTGGCTACTCATGATGATCACAGACAAGCCCCTACTTCACAGACTTCATCTTTCACCATGAAACCAAATGATGTACAGATATATTTGCATTACCATTTTCATAAGAATTATTCATAAAAGTTTGCTTATAGATATTTGCCTTTTAAGGACATTCATAAATACATAAATCTTTCAGTTAATTGAGTATATTTTCTGATTATCTATTGACTTTAATCTTGATATGGTTTACTTATTTTCACATTTCTAAAGAAATAATTTGCAGAAGTAATTATTCTTCCTAATAGCAAAACAACACACTTTTTTTCTATAGATCTTATGTTTGCCTCATAGCTATTGTCCTATATTAGTTATATTATCCTATATAATAAAGATGGAATATGCTAATTGACCCTCACACCATCGCAAAGATGGCAGCACCCACAGATAATAAGGAGAGAATATGCTAATTGAATTCCTGCCCTTAAATACGGTGGAGCCCACAGCCACAAGATGGCAGCACCCAGTCCTCTCAGTCCCCCAGCCACCTATGGCCAGGCTGCAGGAAAGCCTCAGATGGTGACTGCCCAGCCACCCAGGGCCAGCCCAAGGCACAGGTAACCAGGGCCAGCCAAGGCTTATGCTGCTGGCTGTGGCAGTAGCAGAGGTGTGATGGGGCGTTACCTTTCCCTGATCGTCAGGTCGCCACCCTCCCCTGAGGGCTCCCAGACTGTAAAAGGGGCCGCCTGGGCTGAATGTTCATGCACCAAGCCTCTAGTCATATTATATATTATTAGGGGTTATCTTTCTATATGTCTTCAAAATAAACATGCTTTCATCCCTTCTAATCCTTATATATTATTCTTTTTTATTTTCCACTCTACTGTCCAAGATGATTCTTCTTTTTTAAAAAGAGAACTTCAAAAAGAATGCTTTGTGTTTCAATATTTGCAGTCATGTTTGCATATGATTTTAATTCCTACTTTTTATAATACATTTTTATTCGATTAGGGAAGTTTTCTTTAGATTCTTGTTTGATAAGGTTTTAGGTGATGAAAGCATGTTGACTTTTATCAAATGATTTGATTATACCAAATATAAAGATTATACTTTTCCTATTAAATACATTAACATTAATATCTATATTATGATATTTAAAAATTAATAAAACTAGCATCCTGAGTTAATTTTGAAATCATACCTCATAAGGAATATTTGCTTGAAGGATTTTTATTTTTATCATGTCTAATTTATTGAGTCATAATTTATAAACAATAAAATTCACTCTTTTTAGGTATTTGATTTTATGCATTTTGACAAATGTCTATAATCTCGTAACGAAATTAAAATAAAGAATATCTGTAGAATTCCTCAAAAAAGTTTCCTGGTGATCTTTTATAGTGAATACATTCTTCCAAACACTAGCCCCTGACAAATGGATCTATTTTGTGTCCCTATAAATTTTCTTTCTAGGCTTTCATCTGAAATTTTTGTATGGACTCACCCCGTGTGTGGCCTCTGGGAAAATGACTTTCATTTGTATAATGCTTTTCCAATTTATACATGCTGTTGAATTATCAAATGTCATTACTTTTTTATTTCTAGATAGTATTCCATTAGATGGGTATACCCCCATTTTTACTGAGCTACTGGTTGATAACTATCTTTGTTTTTTTCAGTTCTGAGTGTTTTATATGAAGCTGCTGGAACATTTGTGCATGGGATTGTGTATGAACATACATTTTCATTTCTTGGGCTGTAAAGACTGTTTAGTAGCCTGGCAGGCTCACAGGCAAGTGCACACTTGGTTCTAAGATGCTGTCAAGCTGTGTTCAGAGTGGCTGTGCCATTTTGAATTCCAATTGATTCTCATGTGCTGTGTATAAATTTCTTTTGAATTGCCATATTTTTAAAACAAAATGTTGTTATATTATGATGTGCTTCCACATTTTAAACATTTCATATATAATTATTTTGCCTTCTGTATCTAATGATGGAAATATCTGATTTCATCAGAAAACTATTGTTACCATTTTTGTTTTGCCTGGTCCTTGCTTCTGGTAACTAATTTCTTTATATGTTTTGTATTATTCTTATAATTTTAAAATGTAGGATTATTTTTATTTTCCAGAGTGTGTTTCCTTTTATTAATAATGTAGGTTTGTGGTCACCATTTTAAGACACTTCTGAGGGTTAATTTAAAGGAGGTGTTCTGTATTTTGGCTTCACCTCTAAGGATGTGCTTTGGGCTTAGACACAAATCAGAGTGCCAATTATCTTGAACTAATTTTTTTTGCTGCCCCTTTCTTTCATATTCCCTTCCACCTCCTCCTCTTCTTCCTTTTTTTTATTTCTTCTCTACCTCCTTTTTGCTTCCTCTTTTCTTCTTCTTCCTTTTCTAGTCCTTGGAAATTCTCTATGGCTCTGCCATCAATAATTCAATGCTCATAGAAATGTGTGCTTCTATCAGTATTTTGTACAAGAATGATCAAAACATTCTGTTCTTAATGGAAATTTTGAACCATCTAATGCCTAGCAACATAGCATGAGTAAATTAGTGAAGGTATATTTATAGACTGCAAGGCTACCTAGGAATAAAAAAATAATACATTCTTGATTCATGAATCTCTGAGACATATGCTGAGTGAGAGCAAACACAAAATATTCTAAGACTTTATTTATAGGAAGTTCTAGGTAAGGAAAATCTTATCCTATCTAATAAAGAGGGATATGCTAATTGACCATCACATCCTCACAAACATGGTGGTGCCCACAGCCAATAATGAGTGAATATACTAACTGATTGCCACAACCTCAAAATAGAGGTGCCCACAGCCACAAGATGCCCAGTCCCCTCAGCCTCCCAGCTGCCCAGGGCCAGCCCAAGGCACAGGCAAGCCTCGGATGTCAGCTGCCCAGCCATCCAGGGGATGTCAGCTGCCCAGCTGGCCCAAGGGATGACCAAATGACTGAACAAGCAGGCTGTGTGGGTCAACCATGTTGGCAGGGGGGTTAATGAGGGACAACTCATTACTGAATAGCAAACCCCATGGGGCGACCAGGTTGGAAGGGGGGATTAGTGAAGGAGGACAAATTGACTGAACAGCAAGTTACATGGGACGGCAAGGCTGGGGGCTACCATGCCAGTGGGGGGGGGCAATAAGAGGTGACCAGGCAGGTAGGGGAAGCCGTTGGAGAGATTAGGCTGGCAGGAGGGCAGTGAGGGATGACTAGGCAGGCAGGGGAGCAGTTGGGGCCACCAGGCTGGTGGTGGGTCAGTTAGGGGAGGGGCCAGTTAGGAACAACCAGACTTACAGGGAGGGGGCCATTAGGGGGTAACCAGGCTGGCAAGGAGGGGAGTTAGGGGTGATCAGGCAGGCAGGCTGGTGTGTCATTAGGAGTCAGCAGTCTAGAATTGTGAGAGGGTTGTCCAACTGCTAGTTCAGCCATCCCCCCATGTGGTCCTGAATTGGAGAGGTTGCAAGCTGGGCTGAGGGACCCACCCCCCGATGCAAGAATTTCATTCATCAGTATGTGTGTGTGTGTGTGTGTGTGTGTGTGTGTGTGTGTGTGTGTGTGTGCCTCTGCTGGCCTGGTCACCCCTAAATGCCCTCCATATTACTCTTTTATTAGATAGGATTATATATATATATATAATTTTAGAGGCCTGAAGCTATGATGCACAATGACCACCAGGGGCAGACACTCAGTGCAGGAGTTGCCGAGATTCAGTGACTTGGCAGCAGCAGCTCTCAGTGATGCAATCTAGAACCAGAGAGAAGGAGCCTGATTCTGGGTTGCATCACCCAAGAACTGCCTTCTTGCAATCTGGGACCCCTAGGGGGATGTCAGAGAGCCAGTTTCAGCCCAATCCCAACAGGCCAAGCTAAGGGACTCTACCTGCAGGAAGGACCCTGCGCACTCTGCAGATGTCCTTTGAGCCACAGCATTGTCCCAGGTGCAACCAGCTGGTGAAGGATCAAGGGAAGTTAGCTCAAGAGCATGTCTGGCCCATCTTGCCTAGTCTCACCCTATCAGCCACCTTCTAATTAATTTGATTTCAATGTGCACAAATCTGAGCAATGGGGCTCTTGTCCAAGAAAATAGTGGTAAGAATACTTGTTATACTTGGGGTTATTGATTGGAAAGAGGCAGTAAGAAACCTTCAGAACAAATATTCTATATCTCAGTCTGCTACCTGGTTCTACAATTATAGAAATACTAGAGGTCCTGTGCAGGAAATTCATGCACAGGGGGCGGGGGATGTCCCTTAGCCCAGCCTGAACCCTCTGCAATTTGGGACCCCTCAAGGTATGTCCAACTGCTTGTCCAGGCCCAATCCGGGTGGGATCTGGCCTAAACAGGCAATTGTACATCCTTCTCATAATCCATGACTGCTGGCTCCAAACTGCTCACCTGCCTGCCTCCCTGATTGCCCCTAACCACTTCTGCCTGCCAGCCTCATCACCCCCTAACCACTACCTTGCCAGCCTAATTGATTTTTAACTGCTCCCCTATCAGACCATTTGCCCCCGACTTCCCTCCTCTGCTGGCCTGGTCACCCCTAAATGCCCTCCTCTTCAGGCTTGATCACCCCCCACTTCTCCCCCTTGCAGGCCTGGAACCTCCAACTGCCCTTCCCTCCCTGCATGGGGTCAGGATCTTTGACCACATGGGGGCAGCCTTCTTGTGTGTTGGAGTAATGGTCAATCTGCATATTACTCTTTTATTGGATAGGATAATATAATGTAAATATATAATTTAAAATAATATACTGTAGCACATGAAAACATTTATAAATGTCAAATATATTTAATAAGGTTAAATAAAAAAGTAAAACAAAAATATATGTATTTGCAAATAAAGACTTAGTTGAATAATAAGTGATAGAACTCTGAACCTCACTGATTTGCATTGCTTGAATGTGAAATTTGTCTCATTACATACTATTCTTTTACATTTGAGAATCTTAAAGTAAAGTAATGGTGACCATTTAAGTTGCACAGAAAGTGAATGAAGAGAAAAGCATTTTGGAGGATCGGAAATTTGGGAGTCTCCCTTAAGAGAATTTGAGATCTCCCGCCTGATGGAGGCTCATGATAAATTTTGGTTCAACATGTTAACTTAGTTTTCTTAAACTGCTTTAGACACAAAGCGGTAAGAATTGTCAGACCAATGAAGAAGAATCAGAATTCCGTCTGTTTGAGGCTGTAGAATAGATTGCACACTTTTACTGTTAGGAGGGAAGTTTCCAATTTCTATGTCCCTTGCTATGAAAACCACTTTTATATTTCAGTGGGGAGTAATGATTAGCAAAATCAGATAATATTTTTAAATGTCCATAAAGTATTCTTAAATGCAATATGCAGAGGTAAACATTAAAAAGAACAAAAATCTATAATTATTAAGTAAATCAATGTGATCATTTTGGTAATGAGGAAGTGACTAGATCCATAGATCATCAGTAAAGGTCACCAGTGGTTAATGACAGTATAATTAATGAGAGGCCTGGTGCACAAAAATGTGTGCACTTGCGGGGGGGTGCCTCAGCTTGGCCCGCACCCTCTTGCAGTCCGGGACCCCTCAGAAGATGTCCACCTGCTGGCTTAGGCCTGCTCCCAGGGGTGGAGAGGTTTCTGCCACCACTGCTGCACTTACAGCCTTCAGCCTGGCTTGTGGCTGAGTGGAGTGAGTGTACAAATCACCAGGAGGGCAGTTCCTGCGTTGTGTGTCTGCTCCCCTGGTGGTCAGTGAGCATCATAGTGACCAGTCATTAGGGTCAATTTGCATATTACTCTTTTTTACATAGGATAACTAACTTAGGCAGGATGATCTATCTTAACCAGAAAGCTCTACAGGACAAATTTGTTATCATTTGTTCATGGTTTTTCTTTCCAGGGGTTCTTATATCACTTTTGAAACAAAACAGATAAGAAACCCTTTTTTCTATTTATACTCCTGTATCTTCTCAAATATCATTTCCTCCTCACATTTTCCCCTGAGAATCAAATATTCCCCTTCTGAGTGAAATAGATAATCTATATGCATATATAAAAAGTCAAAGACTATAACGTTGTAATGACCAGAACGACCAACTTCCTGTGACCCCTCCCCCCAACCAGCTCCACCCCCAATCGCTCCCTCCCACACCAGTCAGGGGTGGGGCTGGCTGGCCAACGTCCCACAGGCCCTCCCCCAGCTGCGGAACCCCAATTGGCTCCCCCATCCCAATCAGAGTTGGGGCTTCCTGGCCAATCACCTGTGGCCCCTCCCCACAGCTGGTCTGGCCCTGATCCGACCCCAATAGGGTGAGCCAACAAGCCAACCTTCCACTGTCTCTTCCTCCCAACAGGCCCAGCCTAGATCCATCGATTGGGGCTGGGTTGGCCAGATCCAACCCATGCATGAATTTGTGCACTGGGTCTCTAGTATTTTATATAAAAAGTGAGGTATAACTTACAAAGACATTATTTTCTGTTGCAAATTACTTTTGAATGAACACATTCTTTAGTATACAGTCCTTATACTGATCAGTCCTTAAAATGATTGTGATTATCACAATGTAAACTAGTTTATTTGCAATCCTGTCCAAACATTGTCAAAATTGAATAAGGAAGGTTTAAAAAAGCAAAACTTTAGAAAGTCTTCAAAACAAAATTACCAATGATGTTTTAAATCTAAAAAGACATGCAATGTGCATCTGGCTCAACCTTCAGGAGGAAAAGGCCAAGGTGCTAATCATTCTCTGGTTAATTTATTCATTTTGCTTACCAAGTTGTAACTACTTCTGTCTTTTTTTTTTTCAAAGAAAAAAACATGAAAGAATTATTACTTCTCTTGATACTTGATATCTATAGCTTATACCTTGAGATGTTAATTAGAAACCTAATTTTTATTTACTTATCACAAAGGAAATATCATTTCATTAAAATCCAATTAGATTCAGACAGCATCTGTAAAGACTACAGAATCACTGCTGTTTGAACACAGGCAGCTTTGTTCTGTTTTCATTACTTGAATAAAAGCAACCACAACAAACAGTCAAAGGAAAAAATTAATTTCTGAGGAGGTTGCAAACTTGCATTTTGAGTAGTATTTTGTTAGGAAGGCAAACAATGTTTCATGGACCACAATTTAGTGACCTTAATTCTAATGACTATTGCTTGACTGTCTCCTAGGAAAGTAACCTTCAATTGAAAACAAAAAATTGATGAGACCTTGTAAAATAAATGGAAATCACACAAAGTTTCTTTCAATTATTTTAGTGAAATAAGGTAAAAAATGTCAATTTTCCCTAAAATTGGCTGCTCTAAAAATGAACTAAATTTTACTGCTGCATTAAAAATGATTGTGATATATTTTAGTTTAACCTTTTTAAAGAATTATATTTTTACTCATGTATTTTAAGTAATTTCCAATCCTGAGCCAAAAGGTATATCCCCAGATTTTACAAAATGAAATTCTACACAATTTTTAAACGTATTTTTTAATGCCTATTTTCTAGTCCTCCTTTTTGACAACGTCAGTGTGTTCTTTATATCTGTGGAGCTGTTTCTGTTTTTTTTTAATTCATTTATTTTGTTTTATAGAGTCCAAAGTGAGGTATTTGTCTTCCTCCTTCTGAGTAACAGAATACCCTCTAGATTTATCCATGTTGTCACAAATGTCAACATTTCAATATATAACGGAATATTGTATATATCATGTTTATGCTTTCATCTGTTGGTAGGCATACAGGTTGATTCCATATATTGATTATCACTAGTATGTAATCCCATATTCTAAGGAGGTTTTAGAGACTCAGTATCATAAATGAGAATTTAAAATGTATTCCAAATGCCATAATTTGCTTGTACTCCTCGCGGTTACTGCACGCATGCGCTCTTCCTGTGGGAAGGACGTGGTGAATGCCTTAATTATGTTTAGAAAACTATTTCTTCCAGGTCTCTGTTCACTGTTTGAATTGTTTTCTGGTGGCAGTTTCTGATTTTCAATTTTTACAAATCTCTCTTTCTCTGCACTTAGGTAAAGCATAATAATTGTTTATTTAGTGGACATAGTATTAATTGGCAACATTAACTGTATTAATTAATACCACTCAAATACCCACCTCTCCTTTTGGTTTTACACTAATAAACAACAGAAAGGCAGAACTTGTATTCAGTAGGACTTTAGAGCAGGTATGTGCTATGAAGTGGTGCGTCGGTAGAAATATGAAACTTGATGTCAAATATGAAAATCCTCATTCATTCCTAAGCAGCTGACATTAATCTCAATACTATCACACTTCCAGTATGAAAAGGACTGCCTCACCCATTTTCATCCTTATCTGTTTGATTCTTTCATGTCCAGCCATTCCAACTGACCTACTTGTTAGTACCTAAATCAGTTGCCACTGGCCTTTCTCTACTTTGAATGCCACCTTGCTTCTTCTTAACTATTTCATAGTCTCTCTGTTCTAATATTGAAATGTCAGGATTCTGCATATCAACTGCACCAACTTTGAACTCTTAGAAGACTTTGTATGTTTTTAAACAAATTAGATGTTTTACTTAACTAACTTGGAGGTGTTTGTAGATTTGTAATCCTTTCTCAGCTGTAAAATCTGAGGACAGGGATGGTTTCCATTGAACATGGCGAAATACATAGGTGAAATAATATATTTATTAACTATGTGAAATATTTAAAACTATTTGAAAACCTGATACTATTTATCCGTGCTTCCCAAGTTAATAATTCACTTCAAGTTCTAATTTCTTAAAGCATATGTAGAATTAGGAAACTTAAAAATTTGTCAATGAATGTAAACTGTCTGAGATCTCATACTTTATTTCATTCAACATCCAAATTTTCATGAAGAAATTAAAACTAAGATTTTAGATAGCTATCACCATCTCATCTAGGTGACAGTGCAAGTTAAATACATCTATAATAATAAAAGCATAATATGCTAATTAGATCAGATACCTGAATGACCTTCCAGACATTATTCCAGATGTCCTTCCGGATGAAGCCATGACAGGGGAATGCAGAGGAAGTTAAGGGTGATCAGGCAGGCAGGCAAGTGGTTAGGGGTGATTAGGCAGGCAGATAGGTGAGCAGTTAGGAGCCATTGGTCCCAGATTGCGAGAGGGATGTTCGACTGCTAGTTTAGGCAGGGATCAGCCCTAAATCAGCAGCCAGACATCCCCCAAGAGGTCAGGTATTGTGAGAGGGTGCAGGCCACGCTGAGGGACTCCACCCCAGTGCATGAATTTTGTGCACCAGGGCTATAGTATAGACATAGAATAATAAACAAACAAACAAACAAAAGTGGACCCGTTTTCATGGAATGTAGCTAGTGGAAAAGTGAAACATACAACTACTGACTGTGAGAACTGTCCTGGCTGGTGTGGCTCAGCGTGTTAAGCATTGCCAGGTACACAGAAAGGTCACCTCTGTGATTCCTGTTCAGGGCACATGTACAGGGTATGGGTTTGATCTCCAGTTGGGGTGCACATGGGAAGCAATTGATCCATGTTTTTCACTCACATCAATGTTTCTCTCTCTTTCCTTCTCCCTTCCTCTTTCTCTACAAACAATAAAAATAAACTATAAGAAATGAAAGAGAACAGGTAACCAGATCCCACACAATAGCTAATATCAACTTCTAACAAAAAAAGACGTCTCTGAGGAAAGAACTAATAGTTCTTCCAGCTGAGATCAGAGGAAATAAAGGAAGGCAAATGATAAGAGAAAACCCATTTTTTGTTACATAGGAATGGCAATTAACTAACAGACTGTATTGTGAGAAGCTATTTTTTTCTCATCAAGACAGAACAGACCCCAACACATTTGAAAGATTTTCCCCACTGCCATAGTAATATTCATAGAAGATTAGCAACATAGAGTGGTTTTCAATAAAATGTCATCACTTCTCATTACGGTGTGTTTAACAATGAAGTCTTACTCAAGAAAAATATTGTGACTTATATATCTACGGTAAATATTATGAAGTGGAAATTAATGCTTGCTTTTGAATAAAAGTACATCAGCATCTTATTTTTATTCTGCTATCCAGCTTGCTTAGAACTGCATTTAACTATGAATTTTCATTCTGAGGATGTGATATAACTGGTAGTTTTCATCTGTGTTCTGATAGGATAATTTGATTACAATGACATAATTTTTGACCCATCTACAAAAATTGTGAAAACCCCATAATAATGAGTAATAAAGAAATAATAATAACTAGGAATTTAATCTGTTAAAATTCCTATTTGAGTAGAGAAAATGGAAAGGAAAGAAATTATTTTTGGAAGAATAGGATTCAGGCTTCTCTCTCACATCAATGTTATTCATATTTATTATACCTATGGATAATTTTTAAAAATCAACCAAATGGGTGAAGATATTTGTAAACAAGAGCTCTGATGAGGAGTTAATATCCAAAATATATGAAGAACTCATACAGTTCAACAGCAAGCAATGTAATTAAAAACTGGGCAGAGGACCTGAGCACACACTGCTCCCAGGAATACATACAAATGCCAGCAGATATATGAAAAGATGCTCATCTTCACTAGCTGTTAGGGAAATTCAAACAAAACTACAGTGAGATACCTCCTCACACCTCCTCACGTGGAAATTATCAACAAGATAAGTAATAACAAATGGCATAGAGGCTATGGAGAAAAAGGAAGCCTGGTGAAAATTCAAACTGGTACAGACACAATAGAACCTGGTATAGAGAGAGGTTCCTCAAAAAATTAACAATAGAGTTACCATATGATACATCAAACTCTATTTTGGGTATCTACTCCCAGAAAATTGAAAACATGTATTCACAAAGTTATACACATCCCTATATTCATTGTAGCATTATTTATAGTGGCCAAGACATGAAAACAACTAAAGTGTGTTTCACCAGAAGACTGGATAAAGATGCGGTACATTATACGATGCTACACTACTCAGCCATAAGAAAAGTTGAAATTCTGCCATTTGCAACATTGATGGATCTTGATAATATCATTCTAAGCAATATAGTCAGGGAGAAAAAGTCAAGAGCCATATGATTCCACTCATATGTGGGATATAAAACTGAAAGTGGCAAATGAACAAACAAGACAAAAACTCATAGACATAGACAACAGTATGGTGGTTACCAGAATGAAATAGGGTTGAGAGGATGGATAGTGAAGCACAGAGGGGCCAAGTATATGGTGATGAAAGAATATATAGTTTAGGGTGGTGGCACACAATGCAATATATAGATGATTTATCATAGAGTTGTACACTTAAAAAAAAATATATATATACATACACACATACACACACACACACACACACACACACACACACTAGAGGCCCAGTGCACAAAATTCGCGCACCAGGGGCGGGGGATGTCCTTTAGCTCAGCCTGCACCCTCTCCAATCTGGGACCCCTCGAGGGATGTCTGACTGCCCATTTAGGCCCAATCCTGTTAGGATCAGGCCTAAAAGGGCAGTCAGACATCCTTCTCAAAATCCAGGACAGCTGGCTCCAAACTGCTCACCTGCATGCCTCCCTGATTGCCCCTAACCACTTTTGCCTGCCAGCCTGATCACCCGCTAACCACTACACTGCCAGCCTGTTTTCCCCCAACTTCCCTCCTCTCCTGGCCTGGTCACCCTTAACTGCCCTCTCCTGTAGGCTTGATCACCCTCAACTGCCCTCCCTTTCAGGCTTGGTCTCTCCCAACAGCCCTCCCCTGCTGGCCTGATCGCCCACAACTACCTTCCCTTGCAGGGCCTGGAACCCCCCAACAGCCCTCCCCTGCTGGCCAACTTGTGCTGGCCATCTTGTGGCCACATGGGGGCAGAATCTTTGACCACATGGGGGAGCCCTCTTGTGTGTTGGAGTGATGGTCAATCTGGAAATTACTCTTTTATTAGATAGGATAGAGGTCTGGTGCATGGGTGGGGGCCAGCTGGTTTGCCCTGAAGAGTGTTCCAGATCAGGGTGGAGGTTCCCTTGGGCGAAGGGCCCGTGAAGGTTTGCAGGCCAACCAGGCACCCCGATGACCCAAGCAGAGGCCCTGGGATCTGGGATTAATCTATGTCTACAATTGAAACTTTTTAGCCTCCAGAGCCAAGCCTTCTGCTCGCTCAGGGGTGGCAGCCATTTCTGTTTGAAACTTTGTAGCCTAGAGTGGAGGCCTAGCAGGTTGCCAGGGAAACCCAAGCCTCTCTTCTCTCCTGCTCAGTGGCTACTGCCATTTCTGTATCTTTTATAATTGAAACTTTATAACATTGAGTGGAGGCCTGGCAGGTGGAAAGCTTGGCTTCCTCTGTTACCAGGGAATCCCAAGCCTTCTTCTCGCTCTCAGTGGTGTCAGCCATCTTGGTTTGGGTTTATTTGCATAATCTGCTCCTGACCGGCTGGTGGGCATGGCTGTGGGCATGACGAAGTTATGGTCAAATTTGCATATTACTCTTTTATTAGATAGGATATATATATATATATAAATTTGAACTAGCCACATTTATTTTTTGTTTTTCAATTACAGTTTGCATGCAATGCTATTCTGTTTGTTTTGGATGTACAGCCCATTTGTTAGATAATAGTGTAATTTACAGTAGTGTAGCATTGTATAATGTACCGCATCTTTATCCAATCTTCTGGTGAAACACACTTTAGTTGTTTTCATGTCTTGGCCACTATAAATAATGCTACAATGAATATTGTAAATTACACTATTTCAAATAACCACTGGTCTCCTTAGATACTTATTACAGTACTAGAGAGCTGATGCATAAATTTCATGCAATCGTGGGGGCAGGGGGAGGCCCCCTCAGCCTGGCCTGTACCCTCTCACAGTCCAGGAGCCCTCGAGGGATGGTCAACTGACGGCTTCAGCTGGCAGTCAGACATTTTAGCGCTGCTTCAGAAGTGGGAGAGACTTCCACCACCGCTGCTGCACTTGCCAGCTTTGAGCCTGGCTCAGGGCTCTGGTCAAGTGGCACTCTCCCTGTGGGATTGCACTGATCACCAGGGGGCAGCTCCTACATTGAGTGTATGCTCCTTGGTGATCAGTGTGCATCATAGCAACCAGTCATTCTGCTGTTCAGTTAATTTGCATATTAGCCTTTTAATATATAGGAATATTGACTATAATTCTTATACTTTTCTTTATATCTCTGTGACTATGTTATAACTACCAAGCTCTATTTTTGTTGTTGTTGTTATTAATCCTCACCCAAAGATATTTTTCCATTGATGTTAGAGAAAGTGAAAGAGAGAGGGACAGAGAGAATTATCAACTTGAGAGAGACACATCAATTGGTTGCCTTTTGCACATATCCTGACTGAGCCTACAACTGAGGTACATTTCCTTGACCAGAATCAAACCCAGATTTCTTCAGTCCACAGGCTGAGTCTCTATCTACTTAATCAAACTGGTTAGGGCACAAGCTGTGCTTCTTAATCCCTTCATTTTTTTCACCCAGCTCCCTTCCCCTCTGGCTGCTTATATAATTTTATTAATCAATGTCACCCCAGTAAATTGAATACCTCCCCTCCAAAAAAAAGCATACATACATTATATGTGTTTCAAATACAGCTCTTAGGGTATGTCTTGTTTTAATAACTTTCTCCAGGTTTGGGTGATAAAAGGCATTTTAAAATTTTAACATGGCTGAATTATTCAATTGTTTTTATATTGATTTTGCTTTTTTATATCTTATTTAAAATAACTTTCCTCTGTCCCCATCAAGTTACTTTTTGCATATTCTTCTGATATTATAAAAGTTAGCTTTTCACATTTGTTATACTTTTTTAATTTTTGTGATTAATGTGAGGTCACATTATAATATATTATAATATATATTGCCAATTATGTCATCTAATTTTATTATAAACACTATCCTTTCCAGAGTTAGAAATTCTACTTCTCTCATATATAAGTTTCCATATATATGTGGACTATTTCCCATCGCCCCCTCCATAGTTCTTATCTAATCAGTTGCATCTAGTCCTTACAATTAATTTCAATTTTTGCCAACCTTTACATAACCTGTTTTTATAATAATACTGGTATCTATTGATACTAGAGGCACAGTACATAAAAATTCATGCACTTGGGAGGCGGGGTGTCCCTCAGCCTGCCCTGTATCCTCTCACAATCCAGGAACCCTCAGGAGATAACCACCTGCTGGCTTAGGTCAGCTCCCATGAGGGATCAGGCCTAAGCTGGCTGTCAGACATCCCTCTGGCAGCCTAGGGGCCCTCAGGAGATGTCCTAATCATGGCTTAGGTCTGCTCCCCTTGGGTCTAAGCTACTAGTAAGACTTTCTTATTGCTGCTGAGGAGGCAGGAGAGGCTCCCGCCACTGCTGCTGCACTGGGCAGCCTGACTGAGCTGCACTCCCCCTGTGGAAACACACTGACCACCAGGGGGCAGTTCCTGCATTAAGCATCTTCCCCCTGGTCAGTGGACATAATAGTGACCAGTTATTCTGCTGTTAGGATCAGCTTGCATATCATCCTTTTATTATATAGGATGGTGGAATTTTAACTCCCAGTGGTAATGGCATTATGATAAGGGGCTAGGAGAGGTTCTTGGAGAGTAGAGTCCTGAACTAGAATCAATGCTTTAGAAAAAGACACCACATGATAAGCACTCAGCCAAGAGATGCTGGCTATGAAGTAGGAAGAGGGTTTCACCATACCACAACCTTTCTGGCACATTGGTGTTGTATTTCTAAACACCCAGAGCTGTGAGAAAATTAACTTCTCTTGTTTATAAGCCATTCAATCCATCATATTTTGCTATATCAACCTGAACCAAATAAGACAATATATGCACTTACATATTTCTATTTCAGACACTATTCTAAGCATAATAGCATACACTAATCTTCTAGTTCTCATTAGTCTCCTGACATAATGTCTTGCATTCCTATTTCACAGAAAGAAATCAAGTGACATGCCCAAGGGCACACAGCAACAAGTGGCAAAGCCTTTACTTGAAGCCCAGATATCATTCATTTGTTAACTTGACCCAATTGTACTTTTTACTATGTCAGCAGAGTGCTATTAGTGGGCTTCTGTTGTGTAACTTCCACTCTCCATTTGAAATGTTTGGATTCTAATAGTGACAAAATTGACACCCACAGGTTTACTTACCTCACTTATCTCAGCCCCATGCTTGCACTCCTACCTCCTGATGATGCCCAAGCCCAGCCCACCTGCTGACTTACTGATTTAAGTTATCATCCTACAAGTACTCTGGTTCACGATTTGTTTTCCCAATTTTGCTCTTTCAAATAAAAAAACCTGCTTGGCAAAAGATACTAAATTAATACCCAGAAATCACTGGTATTTGTTTTAGCCACAGGCCCCATGCTATGAGCACTGGGACCCTTTGGTGAATCTAAGAGTACCCAACTCTCTCGCTAATTGTGCTGCTTCAGCCACAGGCACTATGATTCAGCAACTGGGACTGTTGTTGAGTCTTGGATTGTGCCCCTCCCACCAAGCCCGCTGCTTCAGCCAGAGGCTCTGAGTAACCCAGCAGCTAGTCTGTAACCTTCCCACCAAGCCTACCACTTTAGCCATAAACCTCACACAACCTGATTCCTAGTCCCTCAGGTAAGTCTTTGAGTGAGCCTTCCACCAAGCTAGCCCCTTCAACCACATGCCTCACAAAACTACATCCTGGGTCCTTTAGTGAGAGCAAAAAAATGAGGAGACAAAGAAACAGCCTCCAAAGAAAAGAAAAGGAGAAATCACCAGAAAAGGAGCTAAATAAAATGAAGGCATGTAATATGTCAAAAAATTCAATGTAAGGTCATACAGTTCCTAAATCAGCTGGATGAGAACATCAACAACTTATATAAGAATCGAGAGAAAATGAAAAATGATATAAATACAATAAAAAATGCAATAGAAGCCTAGCATGTTTGGCTCAATGGGTAGAGCAGCAGCCTGCAGACTAAGGGTGCCAGGTTCAGTTCTAGTCAAGGGTACATGCCTGAGTTGTGGACTCGATCTCCAGTAGGCTCATGCAGGAGACAGCTGATCAATGATTCTCTGTCATCACTGATGTATCTCTCTCTCCCTTTCCCTTCCTCTGTGAAATCAATGAAAATATATTTAAAAACATAATGTAAGGTTTCAACAGTAGACTAGAAGAAGCAGAGGACTGGATTGATGAGTTCAAAAAGACCGTGGAAAAACCACCCAATCTGAACAGCAATTGGAGGGAAAAATTAGAAAGCAAAAGGAGTGCCTAACAGAGCTTTGGGACAACACAAAATGAAGTAACATCCATACAATAGGAGTACCAGAATGAGTTAAGGCTGAGCAAGGAGTAGAAAACCTATTTGAAGAAACGATGACAGAAAACTTTCCTGTCCTTAGAAAGAAAAATGTCACGCAAGCCCAGAGAGTCTTGAAAAAGATGAACCTAAAAAGACCCACATGAAGACACTCTAATGAGAAAATCTTGATTTTTACATAAGTTATAGATTTTCTCATTGTTGTAATTACAGTGGCAAATGTTAAGGAAAAAGAGAGAATCTTAAAGACTTCAAGAAGAGAGACATAGAGTTACCTGTAAGACATCTCCCATCAAATTATCAAATAATTTCTCAACAGAAGCATATCAGGCCAAAAGGAAATTGACTGAAGTATACAAAGTGATGCAAAGAAAGAGTCTAAATCCAAAAATATTCTATACAGTAATCCAGCTTGAAGGGAATGATATGAAAATGTTAGAGTCCTTTTCAATGGATCCCTCAGAAAATGTAACATTTTTCTAAATGCATCATAATAAAACAGTGAATGTATCCAAATGAGAAGAAATTGAAAATGACATGTTATTGGTTTAATCATAATGCAAATGACATAGAATCTTTCCTTTCTGCAAAACACAATATTTCACAATGTTAGAAATAATAGCATATCAGAATTTATTTAAAAATGCATATATAAGTGGAATATAATTATTATTTCCTTATTTGATATAACTTCTCATATACCTTAAATATATTTTTTTCCTTTAAAGGAGAGAATGCAAATCCTTGAGGCATCCAGGGCCCATTGGAATGACTAATGGAAGCAAGAGTACAGTCAGTATACAATGGAGTCAAGGCAGTCTCTTTAATAAATGGTGTTTGGAAAATTGGACAGATACATGTAAAAAATTAAACTATATTACCAAGTTACATTACACACAAAAATTAACTCAAAATGGATAAAGGACTTAAATGTAAGGCGGGAAACCATAAAAATCTTAGAGGAATTCAAAGGCAGCAAAATGTCAGACATATGTCATACCAGTGTCTTTACCAATACAGCTCCCAGGAAAATGGAAACTAAGGAGAAAATAAACAAATGGGAATACATCAAAATAAAAAGTTTCTGCACAGCAAAAGAAACCATTAGTAAAACAACAAGAAACCCCACTGCATGGGAGAACTTATTTGCCAATGTTATTTCTGATAAGGGTTTAATCTCTAAAATTTACTTCAATGAGTAAATTTACTCCAAGGAAGATAAAATTCCAATAAAAAATTGGCAAAGTACCTAAATAAACACTTTTTGAAAGTGAACATACATAAGTCCAAGAGACATATGAAAACATGCTCAAAGTCACTAATCATCCAAGAGATACAAATCAAAATGTACCATTTGATTTGGCAAAGTACCTAAATAAACACTTTTTGAAAGTGAACATACATAAGTCCAAGAGACATATGAAAACATGCTCAAAGTCACTAATCATCCAAGAGATACAAATCAAAATGGTACCATTTCACACCTGTCAGAATTGCTATCATCAAGAAATTAACAAATGACAAGTGCTGACTGTAATGTGGAGAAAAAGGAACCCTTATGCACTGCTGGTGATAATGCAGACTGGTGCAGCCACTGTGGTGAACAGTATGCAGTTTACTCAAAAAGTTATAAAATCACTCTAGCTGGTTTAGCTCAGTAGCTAGAGTGTCAGCCTGTGAACCGAAAGATGCCATGTTTGATTCCAGTCAAGAGCACATGCCTACGTTATGGGCTTGATCCCCAGTCGGGGACTTGCAAGAGGCAGCCGATCCATGATTCTCTCTCTCTCCCTCTCCCTTCCTCTCTGAAAACAATAACAAATATTTTTTTTAAAGTTAAAAAAAGTAGAACTCCATTTGACCCAATAATCCCACTTCTAGGTATATATCCCAAGAAATTTGAAACCCCTATGTTCATAGCACCACTATTTATAGTAGCTAAGATTTGAAAACAGCCTAAGTGCCCATTAGCAGATGAGTGGATTAAAAAACTATGGTACGTCTATACAATGGACTACTTCACAGCTGTAAAACGGAAGGAACTCCTACTAGTTGCAACAGTATGATTGGACTTAGGAGCATCATGCTAAGCAAAATAAGCCCATCAAAGCAAGATAAATATCACATGATCTCACTTTATTGTAGAATATAATGAACACATAAAATGATGAACAAAATAGATCCAGAGACAGAGAAACATCGAACAGACTGTCAAACATTGGAAGGAAGGCAGAGGAGGATAGAGGGAGTGGGCAGAGATCAACCAAAGGACTTGTATACATACATATAAGCATAACCAATGGTCACAGATACAAGGGGGGTGAGGGCATGTGCTGGGGGTCAATGGAGGAAAAAGGAGACATATGTATTTCCTTAATCAATAAAGAATAAAAAAATAAAAAATAGCTACAAACAAGTACCTATCAATAGTAACCTTAAAAGAAAATGGATTAAATGCTCCAATCAAAAGAAGTTGAGTGTCTGAATGGATAAGAAACCATGCACCACACATATACTGTGAAGAAGAGACCCACTTCAGGGCAAGGGACGCACAAAGACTGAAAGTGAAGGAAAGGGAAATATTTTTCAGGCAAATGAAAGTGAAAAAAGCTGGGGTAGCAATACTTATATCTGACGAAATAGACCTCAAATAAGGCCATAACAATAGATAAGAAAGATCACTTCATAATACTAAAGGGATTGAAGCAACAAGAGGATATAACTCTGGTAAACATATATGCACCTAATGCAGGAGCATCCAAATACATAAAAAAAAAACTTCTGGTAGATATTCAGGAAGAGATTAACAGCAATACTATCATAGTAGGGGACTTTAGTTCCCCATTGACATACTGTGTAAATCCTCTAGGCAAAAAGTTCAACAAAGAAATAGCAATACTAAATGAATCAATATATCAGATGAACTTAATTGACATCTTCAAAACATTTCACCCCAAAGCTACAGAATATATATCTTCTCAAGTGTACATGGAACATTTGAAAGGCAGATCACATATTGAGACACAGGCAAAGTCTCTTCAAATTCAAGAATATTGAAATCATATCAAGCATCTTCTCTGATCACAATGGCATATTATTAGAAATCAGCTACAATAAAAACATTCAATAAAATTCAAACACTTGGAGGCTAAATAACATGTTATTAAACAAATGACAATTAAAACACAATAATTCTAAATGTATGGGACAAAGTGAAAGCAGTCCTGAGAGGGAAGTTCATAGCATTACAGACCTACATTAAAAAAAAAAAAGACAAAAAACAAACAAACAAAAAAACACTACATTATCTAACTCTACAGCTTAAAGAATTTAAAAGAGAGCAACAAGTAAAATCTAGAATGAGCAGAAGAAAGGAAATAATAAAGATTAGAGTGGAAATAAATTACACAGAAACAAACAAACAAACAAAAAACACAGTACAAAAGATCAATGAAACCAAGACCTGATTCTTTGAAAGTATAGCCAAGATTGATGAACCTCTTGCTTAGCTCACCAAGAAGCAAAGAGAGAGGACCCAAATAAACAAAATTAGAAATTAAAGAGGTAAAGTAACAACAGATACCACAGAAATAAAAAGGATTATAAAAAATTGTATAAACAACTCTATTCCAAAAAACTGGTCAACCTAGAAGAAATGGACATATTCCTTGATAAATATGATCTTCCAAAACTCAATCAGGAACAATAAAAATTCTGAATAGGCTGATAATTATCAAATAAATGGAAGCAGTAATTAAAAAAAAAAACTTCCAGCAAACAAAAGCCCAAATCTGGACAGCTTCACAGGTAAATTATACCAAACATCAAAAGAAGAACTAATTCCTGTCCTCATCAGACTATTCCAAACAATTCAAGAGGAAGGAACACTGCTGATCTGTTGCTATGAAGCCAGGATTATCATAATACCAAACCAGATAAAGACACTACAAAGAAAGAGCATTACAGCCCAATATCCCTAATCAACATAGATTCTAAAATTCTCAACAAATTCTACAAAATTGGATCTAGCATTACATTAGAAAAACCATACACTGTGATCAAGTGGAATTTATTCCAGGGATGCAAGACTGGTACAACATCTGCAAATCAATAAAGGTGATACTTTCAAAGGTGATACAACACCAAATAGAGAAACAAAAATCACATGGTCATTCAATTGATGCCGAAAAAGCATTTGACAAAATTCAATACCCTTTCTTGATAAAACCTCTCTGCAAAGTGGGATCAAACCTCAACATAATAAAAGCCCTATATGACAAACTTAGAGTCAACATCATGCTCAATGGGCAAAAACTAGAATCATTTCCCCCAAAGAACAGGGACAAGACAGGATGCCCATTTTCCCACTTCCTGTTCGATATAATAATGGAAGTTCTAGCCATAGTGATCAGACTAGAAGAAAAAAAATAATGCATCCAAATTGGAAAAGAAGAAGTAAAACTGTCATTATCCATAGATGACATTATTTTGTACATAGAAATTCCTAAAGACTCCATCAAAAAACTATTAGACTTAATAAATGAATTTGGCAATGTAGCAGGATATAAAATTAACACCCAGAAATCTATGGCTTTTTTTATATGCCAGTAATGAACTCACAGAAAGAGAAACTAAAAAGCCAGTCCCATTTATCATTGCAACAACAAAAAAATTAAGATTCCTAAGAATAAACTTAACTAAGAAGGTAAAAGACCTGTACTGTATTCAGAAAACTATAGGACACTGAAAGAAGAGATAGAGGAAGACATAAACAGATGGAAGAACATACCATGTTCATGGATTGGTAGAATCAATATCATTAAAATGTGCATACTATCAAAAGCAATTTATAGATTCAATGCAATCCCCATTAAAATTCAATGCATATTTCACAGACCTAGAACAAACTCTCTAAAAATTTATGTGGAATAAAAAAAGACCTCTGAATAGCCAAAGCAATCCTGAGAAAGAAGAAAGTTGGAGGAAATCACAATACCAGATATCAAACTATGATAACAAAGCCATGTTATCAAAACTCCCTGGTACTGGCACACGAACATACATACTGGCACACTAACTAAGCCATTATGCTCAATTAATATTTGACAAAGGAGGAAAGAGTATGGTATACAATGGAGTCAAGGCAGTCAGTCTCTTCAATAAAAGGTGTTGGGAAAATTGGATAGATACATGCAAAAAAATTAAACTAAATCACCAACTTATACCATACACAAAAATAAACTCAAAATGGATAAAGGGCTTTAATGTAAAAAGGGAAATCATAAAAATCTTAGAAGAATCCACAGGCAGCAAAATATCAATCATATGTTGTAACAATGTCTTTACTGATATAGCTACTAGGGAAATGGAAACTAAGGAGAAAATAAACAAATGGGATTACATCAAAATAAAAAGCTTCTGCACAGCAAAAGAAAACATCAACAAAACAGGAAAGCCCACTGCATGGGAGAACATATTTTCCAAAGATGTATCCAATAAGGGTCTAGTCTCCAAATTTTATTAAAAATAGATCTTAACAAAAGGAAGATAAACAATCTGATTAAAAAATAGGCAATAGACACTTTTAGAAAGAGAGCATACACAAGGCCAAGAGACATATGAAAATATGCTCAAAGTCACTAATCATCCAAGAGATGCAAATCAAAACGACAATGAGATACCATCTCACACTTGTCAGAATGGTTATCATTAACAAATCAACAAAGGACAAGTGTTTCTGAGGATGTGTAGATAGGAACCCTTGTGCACCTCTTGGTGGAAATGCAGACTGGGGCAGCCACTGGGGAAACAATTTTGAGTTTTCTTAAAAAATTAAAAATAGAACTTCCATTTGACCCAATAATCCCACTTCTAGGAATATATCTCAAGAAATCAGAAACACCGATCAGAAAAGATATATGCACCCTTATGATCATAACACTACAACTTACAGCAGCTAAGATTTGAAAACATCCTAAGTGCCCATCAGCAGATGAATAGATTTAAAAACAGTGGTACATCTACACAACTGAATATTATGCTGCTGTTAAAAAGAAAGAAGTCTTATCATTTGCAACAGTAGTGATAACATGGAGAGCATAAAGCTAAGGCAAATAAGCCCTTTGGAGAAAGATAAGTATCACAAGATCTCATTCTGTTGTGTAATATAATGAACAATTAATAAAAATATTAAACTAGATCACCAACTTATACCATACACAAAAAGAAACTCAAAATGGATAAAGGGCTTTAATGTAAAAAGGGAAATCACAGACTGATGAACTGATGAACTGATGAACAAAAGTAGATTCAGGGACAGAAAATCATTGAATAGACTGTCAAACCTCAGAGGGAAGGTAGGGAAGGATATTGGGAGGGGTGGGGGGATGATCAGAGATCAACCAAAGGACTTGTATACATGCATCTAAGCATAACCAATGGACACATACACTAGAAAGGTGAGGGCATGTGCCAGGGGTGGGAGTGACCAGGAAGAGGTCCATGTGGGTAAAAGGAGACATATGCAATACTTTAAACAATAAAGAAATTTTTTAAAACCTGCTCATTGCTATATCTGTTTTCTGGATTCCTAGTTGCTGGCCAGGCCTTTGTCTAGCACAACTCTTTGTACTCCAAATCTGGCATGATGTTATGGCACCTGAAATCTGCCTGCTTTGGAGATTCATATAACTTATAAGCTCATTGCCAAGATTCTCAACCTTTCCCCTCCTTCTGATATGTCTTTACACTTCAACTTAAGACTTTTAATGTGGTCTAAACAACAGCTTAGGCTTGCCTGCCAAATTTTGGCCATGTTCACATCTGACTTGTGTATCTGAGTGTAGGCCTATATCTGACATTCCAACAGCAGATGCCACTACTACACCATCCACACTTCTGTGTTTCAGTGTGCAACCTTTTTATACTTGTTCTGCAGATCCTAGATCAGTGATGGGCAACCTTTTGAGCTTGGTGTGTCAAAATTCGCCAAAAAACCGAGCATAATTTGGGTGGTGTGTCACTTTGAGAAAAAACAAAACAAAACAAAACATGATTTTGGGATATTTACAGTTTAAATAATAAAAATGTATAATTGTGATATATAACTGTATTTAATAAACCAAAAACTAACTAATTCTTTAACTTACCTGTTTGATGACTTCTTTGTTCATCTGTCTGTCGGTTTCTTTTGTTGGTCTTGATATTATTTAACTTGTGTGGGGTGCCGTGAACTAAGATAAGTGAGGGAGGGGGGGTGAATTCTTTAACCTACCTATTAGTTAATTTTTGTTGCTGCATTTCATTGGCTAAACCTTCAATTGAAGGTTGGTATTTTGTACACTTCAAGCCAAAGCAAGCGCTACTAACTTCATCTGTCAATCTGTTTCTTTTGTTGTTTTTGATATTATTTAATGCTAAAAATAAGGTTTCACAAAAGTATATAGAGAGAAAAATTATGAGTAAAACCACTGCTATATTTTTCAGGGTGCTAAAAGTATCTGGTAATCGGTTCCAGGCACTCCAAATTTCCTGTTCTTAGGGGCACTCCCCTTGATTCTCCAAGCGGCACCTTTCCAGATTCTCAAGCTTTGACCTCAAATTGACAAACACCTAAGCCCAGATGCTGTCTTGAAATTCTGCAAGTTGCATCTCCAAACCATCAATTTACATCCATTGGAAACCATTTAATTCCAAACTACTGCTGACTACTACATCAGGATACTTAATTATTTTTATGGTCTGTTCTAGGCTTCTAAATTGATTAAATCTATCACTGAATTGGTCAAGTAACAAGTCCAAAACATGCTTGTACTTTATATGCATGGGTTCCATTTCATTTTGTACAGCTGCACTAGCCTTCTCAAAATACTTTGTCACTTGAAGAAAATACTTATAAGTTTTAGTTTCTACATCTCACTTGAAAATTTTAAGTTTACTTTCAAAAGTTTTTATGTATCCAAACATAACCTTGTAACTTCAGTTCATTAATATGAACAGAGAGATCTGTAAAAAATATCAGGGTGTTGATTATCATCATTGAGTTGAAAAAAGTTTCCCAAATCCTTATTCTCAAGAAATACCTTAATTTATTCAAAGCACTCCACAAAGCGCTCAAGAACTTGGCCTCGGCTCAGCCATCTTACAATATTGTACATCAGCAGTCCACTGTAGGTGGAATCAACCTCCAGTAAAAGTGCAGAAAATTCTCTCTTAGGGGTGAGCAGCTATTAAATTAACTATTTTTGTAACAACTGACATTAAGTCGTTTAAGTCAGTGAATCCTGCCTTGGCACATAAAACCTCCTGATGGATAATACAATGAAAAGGCACAATCTGATTTCCAATAGCTTCTGTAAACAATTTGACAAATCCGACTTTTTTCCCCACCATGTTTGATGCCTCATCTTTTGTCACTGACACAACTTTAGAGATATCAATTGCAGTAGCCGAGGATGAAACGTCCTTCTCGGCATGCGGTTCCCTACTTCTCTGTATGTGATGGCATGCGGCCAGTGTCATTGAAAATGACTACGTGTGTCAGTGCTGACACGCATGTCATAGGTTCGCCATCACGGACCTAGATTAACACAGGAGGTTTCCATTGAGATTTTTAAGTTACAAAGTCTTTATTCTTTTCTTATTCACAACTAGCATATTAATTTTAATTTTATATAATTAAATATGGCTTTCTTTTAAAGGGTTGCTATTTTAATTCAAAATTTATTAAACCCACATTAAATACTCTTGGCAAAAGTAGACTACACTCTACTCTTCTGTTTCCAGACCCAGTACTCAGCCTCAGAGACTGCATCCAATGACTTGACATGAGTTAATGGTCTCAAGAAAATATTTACAGAAAAATAAATCACAGAGACAATGGCAGAGGCAAGAAGATTAATTCAGAAGGAAAGTGATTTGGAGCAACAACAAATGGAATAGGCCTATCATGCCAATGAGAAAGGAAGCTCTGAGAAAGACCTAGAGTAGCTGGACCACAGGAAAAGAAATGACCCCTGGTTCAGAAAGTTGTCCCAATCTAAACCTCACATCTGCTTGGCAAATAACAACTATCCATATCAGATGTGTCATTGGCAAACATATCTCCCATTCAGTAGTTTGTCTTTTCTTGTTGTTGACTTTTGTGGAAAATACTGGCTGTATTTTTTCATTATTTCACTTTCCCAAGGATATAAGTCAGAATAAATATTTCGAAGAGAAATGTCAAAGATTTTACTGCCTATGTTTTCTTCTAAGAGTTTTTATGGTTCCAAGACTTATATCCAAGTTTTTAATCTATTTTGAGTTAATTCTTGTACATCATGTAAGAGGATGACCTAGTTTCATTTTTTCTCCATGTATCTGTCCAATTTTTCCAACAACATTAATTAAATACACTGTCTTTACCCTATTGTATGTTCTTGGCTCCTTTATCAGAGGTTACCTGACCAAACTAATACAAAGAAATGTTGAATGAAAACTGTTAAAAAAAAAAGACATTTTAAAACTATTACTTAAAATTATATTATCCTATCTAATAAAAGAGTAACATGCAAATGTGACCATACCTTGGCTTCTGATTGGCTATGCTACCAGCCAATCAGGAATGGGGGGCAGGGCCAAGCCATGCAAGCGCCCGCCCTGGGGGCAATACAAAGATGCGGCAGTGGTGGTGGCGAGCGCCTGGCCCACAGGCTCAGAGACGAGGTGGTGGCAGCATGGCACTCAGGCCAGAGCAGAGAAGACTGAAGGCTCTGGCTGGAGTAAAGCCTCCAGAGGCCAAAGCAAAAATGGTTGGCAACAGCCAGAGGGAAGGCCTGGGTCCCAGGTTCCAGAGGAAAACTGGTCCTGGCAGCCAGGGGAAGGAAAGCCTATTGCATGAATCTTCATGCAATGGGCCTCTAGTGATATAAATAAGAATTAACAAAAAAGAAGCAATTTAATTTTTATTTATATATCTAGTGAAGGATAACAGGAAAGCTGGTAATATAAGAGAATAGAAAGCATAAAACTGTGCTTAGAAACACTGGACAGTGTCGAGGAACACAGCTCCGGGTCTGGGCCTGGAATGCAAATGAGATTATTGCCTATCAGGTGTTATATTTGGGGCAATTCATTAAACCTTCCCAGTCTCAGTTTTGACATCTGAAAAACAGGGATAATCATAGTCTCTCTCTTTTATGTTTGTTATAGTTAAATAATTATTGTAATTTGGACAATGTCTGGTGTTTCTAGTATAATAAAATGTAGAAAAACACAACATACGTTTCAAAAGCAACTATGTCTAGTTTATGGCAGTTTCTGAGAGACTAATGCCCCTGGAGACCCGTAGGATTTCTGAGAGAGGGCAATGGGGTCAATATAGTCTTGAAAGCCAGTGAAGCCAGTGGAATCAGGCAGATGTGGAAACGCTGATTCAGGAAAGGAAAATGACTAAACCATACCCTATTATATAGATGCTCACTTTGTGTCCCTGATATCATAGCTGGGACAATCTATTATGTAGATTTTAAATTGCACCTGTTTAAAGGAAATGTTAAAAAGCCACATATGATTGATATAAGAAGACTTTTGTCCTCAAAGGTCTTCAAACAAAATACTTTCAAAGCCTGGAGGTTTTCATTTTGTTTGTTTGTTTGTTTGTTTTTTCCCTATCAAAGCAAAACCATTTTAATGTATACTATGCTAAGATAACATTTTACATAATAAATCTTGAACTGCATCATTAAAGTTCCGCATGCTAAATAATTCTTCACTTTCTGTTAGTCACAGCAATCGGAGGTAGGAAGTTTATCCCAGATTCCATTTTCCTAACAGTGGGAGAGAAGCAATTGAAGCTTTGGTGATGTTTTCTATCACTTACAAGATGAACTTTAATTGTTTCCAGGTTTCACATCACTTTCAATTTTATGTATAGCAAGAGTCTACAAGGTTAAATAAAAATAAAGTCAATCAGGTCATAATCTGAATTTAAAAAGAAAAAACACAAAACAAAACACATCCTAGCCATATGTGTAACAATTTGCTTAAAGGATGCTGATTATCATATCATAATATCAGCTTTTACTCTTTCCACTTTTCACTAATGGTATAGAGGTTGTATGAATTAATGAATAAGTAGACCCACACATAATTATCTAATTCCAGAGAAATAAAGTAAGAAAAAAATGCATTGACTCTTATATAATCAGAAAATTAAAAGACAAGCAGCTAAATGCACTGCTTTTTCTGCTAGTAATACTGTCATCCCCTCCTGAACACCACAGACATGGGTACAATGACAGCATATTGTGCACCCAGACAAGAGAACAGGTTGTTATAATTAACAGTGAAAGGAATTAAATAAGTTTTGGTTGACAGAAATTGTAATAACTACAACAGTAGGAAAATGCAGGTCCCATATCCCCATGATAACTAGTCATGCATTGAAACATCACTACCTAACATCAGTGTAGTTAGGAATTTTGTGTCTCATAGTCCCTTTCAAAAATAAATAAATTCCCAGAAAGTAGTTATAGATCCAACCTTTGAACAGTAAATGTTCAGCCTAGCTCATTGGTTGGGCATTAACCCATGAACCAAGAGGTCACTGATTCAATTCCCAGGCAGGACACATGCCCAGGTTGCAGGCTTGATCTTCGGTAGGGGATGTGCAGGAAACTGCTGGTTGGTGCTTTTATCCCTCTATCTCTCTCTGTTCTTCTTTCTCTAAAAATAAATAAAAATATTTATTTTAAAAGCTAAATGTTTAGTTAATATAAAAACAGATATTAAAGTTATATAGGGGCCCAGTGCATGAAATTCGTGCACTGGGGGTGGGTGGTCCCTCAGCCCAACCTGCCCCCTCTCACATACTGGGAGCCCTCAGGGGATGTCCTACTGATGGCTCAGCCCCAGCCTGCCCAAGGCGGGAAGGCCTCTGGCCCAGGCTCTCCATCCTTGGGCAGGGGACCTCGGCCAGGGGACCCCAGCCAGCAATCGCCCTGTGATGAGGCTGATCACTGGCTGGCTCCACCCCAGCTCCTGCCTGCCCAGCCATCTTGGATGGGTGTTAATTTGCATATCACTCCTGATTGGATGGCGGGTGTGGCTTGTGGGTATAATGAAGGTATGGTCAATTTGCATATCACTCTTTGATTAGATAGGATATACACAAGTCTAAGGGACCCTTATGACCAGATGGTATCTATGATGTGCCCTAACCACCAGGGGGCAGACACTCAATGCAGGAGCTGCCCTCTGGTGGTCAGTGGGGTCCCGCAGCCAAACTCCCATTGTCCCTCGTCCCCTCCCCCGCTCCCGGTTGGCCACTTCAAAATTTCTTCTCCTTCCCTAATGTTCTGGGTATATAAAGTAGATTCCTACAGTCTAAGATTTAAAAATATGACACAGGATCAGTGTCCAGAATGTTTCTAAAGATCAGGCCTCCAAATTTACCTAAGAGATATAAAAAAATTAATTTATCAGACTTTCTTTCACATCCATACATCATAGAGATATGAAGGAATGTTGAGCCTAGAATAACCCTTAAACTAACCTCATTTCTTTTTTTTCTTTTTTAAATTTTTTTGACATTTTATTTTTTTATTTTTATTTTTTTAAATTTTATTTACAATATAACTTATATTTAATAGTAGTACATGTGTTTCCCTACCCCCCTAATATCCTCCCCCCAGCCTCCCCTACCCCCCAGCACATGTCCCTACCTGCCTCCCTCCCCGCCCCAGTGTCCTTCATTCATTGGTTATGCCCATATGCATGCATACAAATCCCTCGGTTGATCTCCCCCAGCACCGCCTCCCCTCCACTCCAGCCTTCCCCCTGTAGCTTGACAGCCTGCTCGAGGCCACCCTGCCTCTATATCAATCACTTCCCCCTGTTTCTTTTCTTCAAAAATATCCCGCCTCTGCATACTGAAAACAAACGTATAAGAGCAAAAAAAAGTTTGAGTCCCAGTTTCAATGTCAAATAGTTCTTCATGTGTACATGTCAGCAATGGTATCCAGATGGTGGACACATCGTGGCAATGCAAGATCCATCCTCTCTGGTATGGTCCTGGGCCGCCTGCAGCAACGCACAGCTGCCGACTGCTAGCATGGCAAGGTGTTGTCAGCGTCCACCATCTCTGGACCATCCTCGTGGCTGGAATAGACCCGTCAGTTCCTCACTGTCGCAGGAACCCACATGGTCTTGGAGTTGTTCTCTGCAAACACACAAACACATTCTCGACCAAAGATTAACAAAGGGATCCTCTCTACAAAATAGACTTGGGATTCTTCTTATTTTTGCCTAAATGATTTTCCTTTGGCTTATTTTGACACCATGTGTGTTTTTTCATGGGTGTCCTGCAGTTGGTTTTACAAATGGAATTTTCTTTTCTGGAGTAAGAATTTTCTACATGCATTTTACTTATAGGATATTTTTCCTTACATGATATTACCCCACTGCCCCCCCTTTTTTTTTGGTTAATAGGGGCTTTTGGAAATTTTATCTTGCAGTCTTGGTAATTTTAAATTTTAATTTTTGCACACAAATATTACTGCTTTAGGTTCTTTGGATAAACTAACCTCATTTCTAACAGAAACAAACATATCAAGAGAAGTTAAATAATTTCACAAGTTCTATTAGAATGTGAATTACAAGTACTTTGATGCCATGATTAATGCCATGAGATCTTATATCTAGCATGTTGCCTGCCAAAACAAGAATTGGAAAAATGGTAGTCAATAAGAAAAAGAATCACAAGCATATTAAACTTGGTGAACTCTGTGAATTTTTCATTGATTTTTAGAGAGTGGAAGGAAGGGGGAGAGAGAGATAAAAAAGAAGAGAACCATTTATATGAGAGAGAAACATCATTCTTTGCCTCCCACATGTGCCCTGACTGGGGATTAAACCTGCAACCTGGGCATGTGCCCTGGCAAGGAATTGACCAGGCCCCTTTTTTTTTTTTTTTTTTTTTTTTTTGCACAAGACAATGCTACAACCAACTTGAACAACATTGGCCAGAGCTGAATTTTGAATTTTTAAAGAATTTTACTCTAATTTTATAAAGCTTTGTAATATAGCCTATATAATAAAGAGCTAATATGCAAATGGTTGTCATGCCCTCATGCCCTCACACCCTTACACCCTCATGCTCTCACTACAGAATTGTTCAGACACTCAACACTGGGGAGAGAGAAATGGAGCTAATCCAGGCACAATGAGCTTGCAAGCGAGGAATGGGTTCTAGCCAGGCTGTGGCTGGGAGAAGGACAAGCTGCCTGTCCCGGGGTCCTGGGTGCCAGAGCCTGCAGCTGCGGCCCAGGAGAGGGACAAGCCACCTGCCTCTCAGTTCTGGGCACCCGCAGCTGCAGCCTGGGCAAAGCCACCTGCCCACCATTCCTTGAGGTGCAGTTAGCCCAGGTAAAGCTGGCCCAGGTCCTGGGGACCTGTGGCTGGCCAGAGGGAGAGAAGCCCAGGTCCTGGGTGCCTGTGACCAGCCAGAGGAGGGAATCCTGGGTCTTGGGTGTGGAGTAACCAGAGACAGTTAGAGGTGATCAGGGCAGCAGGGGAGCAGTTTGGGGTGATCAGGCAAGTAGGGGAGCAGTAAGGGGCAATCAGTCAGGCAGGCAGGCAGCAGGCGAGTAGTTAGGAGCCAGTGGTGCTGGATTGCTGGAGGCAAGCAGACATCCCTCAAAGATCCAGGATTGAAGAGGGTGCAGGCCAGGCTGAGGGACGCCCTCCCCCATGCACAAATTTCATGCACTGGGCTTCTAGTAGGGAAATAAAATTGTAATTCCTAGGTATGTCCAAACACATCTTTTTTAAACTAATCCCACATCATAGTGCACACTTAAGACTCTAGCATTCAATTAACAACCTTCCCTTACTTGCTGTCAACAAAATTATTTAAATAAATAAAGTCATTTAAGATTAGAATCATGCAAGATTAAATCAATCATTAATTGTAGAGAGTGCCTGGGAAGGCACACGGGCATTCTTTAATTATTGTCAGCTGAACCCAACGGAGCAGACAATACCATGCCCTGGGAACAGGCTTTGCCAAAGAGGCTAGAGTGTTATCAGCTTGACCTTCATTTCAGCCCAGGTGTCAGGTAGTGGATTTTGATATGTAAATCAAGTCAAGCACCAGGAATGTTCAGGCCTACTCAAGAATGCAAATAATCTCCTTTGTCTTGACTTTTGGTGAAACTTCCTGGTATTTGAGAGTATAAAATAAAGATTCTGCATGGGCTCTGGGTCACTGTCTCTCCAGCAGAAGAGGGCAGAGGTCCCACCCAGTTCCCAGCTTTTCCCTTCCATTTCTTGTCTTGTCTCTTTCTTTCTTTTATTTCTCAATCCCCAGCTCCTCTACTCAGGAACTGGACTCGCACTCTAGCTGTGATGGATTCAGAAAAGAGAGAAGTACTTTTACATAAATTAATTTAATCAGTGTGCCCAAACAAGAAGCATTTAAAAGATGTAAAAAGGCATAGTGGTTAAAAGAGAAGGGTCTGGAGTTGGGTAGAACCAGATGAAACTCTGGCTCCTGTTGGTACTTAATAGCATAATATTGGGTGAGTCATTTACTGTATCTAAACTGTAGTGCATAGTTTGCAAACTGAGAAAAAAGGCATTCTTAACTCATGCAATATTTGGAAACCTCAAAATGAAATGTATATATGTTCACCATCAGTATTACTGCTATTTCAATTTTATTTTAATGTAATCATTTTTTAGTTTTTTTTCTCTTTTTAGCTCAATCCCTCCATTCCCCAGCCCCGCAAGCAGTATTTAAATTTTATTTAATTTTTATTGTTAAAGATGGAAAACATAAATTTATTATTTGCATCTATCAACGTGATTAAATGAAACAAAGTAGATTGTAATGCTTTTATTTTATTTATATATCTGCATGATTTTTAAAACCACTTTATTGAGGTAGATTGACATACAAAAAGTTGTATTTAATTAATATATACAACTTGATGAATTTGGAGATAAGAAATATCCATGAAACCCTCCTTACAAGGCCCTAAACATAACCACAATCTTCAAATGTTCCTCCTGCTCCCTTTATTTTTAAAAAAATGCAAAAAGAGCACTTAACATAGGATTTACCTTCTTAGCATTTTAACTATTCCTTATAGGTTTGTTAGCTTTAGTCACATATATCTTCAGAGCTTAATTATCTTACCTAACTAAAGCTTTCTCCTTACTCTTTGACAAATACCTTTCCATTTCTACTGCCCTTTAACTTCTGGTGTCCACTATTCTTCACTCTGATTCTATGAGTTTGACAAACTTAGGTTTCTCCTAAAAGTAGGACCATGCAATATTTATCCCATGTGTGGCTTATTTAATTTAGCATAGCATCCTCCAGGTCCATCCATGCTATTACAAAAGACAGTATTTCTTTCTTGTGGCTGAATAATGTTAAATTGTATGCATATGTCCTTTTTTACCCATACAGCTGTCCATGAACATTTGTTTCCATACCTTGGCATTGAAAATAATGTTGCAGAATTGAAATTTCAAGCATTGCTTTGAGGTCCTGATGGCAATCCCTTTGGATATAGACCAAGAAGTAGATTTGGTGGGTCAAATAAACAAGTTTAAAAACAGTACACATGTTATAGGGTCTTGGGCAGGTGTTTCTCCTTTTGCTTCCTTCCAGACATCTATTCACAGCCATTCTCTAGTCAGTTCTATGCCTGTGACTGATGGTGTGACTCCACCATTAAGAAGTGATGGCCTCTAGTTTCTGCTGGGAAAGGCCAAATGGAATGAGATTGGAGGGTCAGAAAAAAGAGGGATCAGAGTGTAACGTTTATTTTCTCTGCTGTGGTCCTAATAGTAGCTGCAGCTATAATTACACTCCTAAAAGACAACCTTTTTCTATGGCTCTAAGTTTGCTCAGGGCTTTTTATCTTTCTATCCCTTCAGAGTAAATGGTGGTAAGGGTGCCCTCATCTCACCAGTGGCTAAGTCCTTCCTGTACCATCTTTTTTGCCTCCATTATCCTGTTAATCCTATCTAATGAAAAAGTAATATGCAAATTTGACTGTACCTTCACCACGCCCACAAGCCATGCCCACAAGCCAATCAGGAGCAGATTATGCAAATAATCCCCAACCAGGATGGCTGCTTCCACTGAAAGCAGAAGGAAGGCTTGGGTTTCCCTGGCAACAGAGGAAGACAAGCTTTCTGCCTGCCTTTGCCAGCCTAGGCCTCCACTCAATGTTACAAAGTTTTAATTATAAAAGATAGAGAAATGGCGGCAGCCACTGAGCTGGAGAGAACAGAGGTTTGGGTTTCCCTGGCAATGGAGTAAGCCAATTTTTCAGCCTGACGTTGCCGTCCTAGGCCTCCACTCTAGGCTACAGAGTTTCAAACAGAAATGGCTGCCACCCTGGAGCAAGCAGAAGAATTGGCTCCGCTCCAGGCTACAAAGTTTCAATTGTAGACATAGATTCATACCAGATCCCATGGCCTTCACTTGGGTTGCTGGGGAGAGTGGCCGGCCTGCAAACCTCCACAGGCCCCTCACCCAGGCATCCCCTCACCCCAAGGGAACACCCACCCTGATCTGGGACACCATTCAGGGCAAAAAAGATGGCCCCCACCCATTCACCAGGCCTCTATCCTATCTAATAAGAGAGTAATTTGCAGATTGACCATCACTCCAACACACAAGAGGGCTGCCTCCATGTGGTCAAAGATCCTGCCCCCATGTGGACACAAGATGGCCAGCACAAGATGGCCAGCAGGGGAGTGCCATTGGGAGGTTCCAGGCCCTGCAAGGGAGGGTAGTTATGGGCCATCAGGCCAGCAGGAGAGGGCAGTTGGGAGGGACCAGGCCTGCGAGGGAGGGCAGTTGGGGGCGATCAAGCCTGCGAGGGAGGACAGTTAGGGGTCACCAGGCCAGCAGAGGAGGGAAGTTGGGGGCAAACAGGCTGGCTGGGGAGCAGTTAGACATTAATTAGGCTGGCAGAGTAGTGGTTAGGGGGTGATCAGGCTGGCAAGCAGAAGCGGTTAGAAACAATCAGGGAGGCAGGCAGGTGAGCAGTTTGGAGCCAGCAGTCCTGGATTGTGAGAAGGATGTCCAATTGCCTGTTTAGGCCCGATTCTACGGGGATCATCCCTCGAGGCGTCCCAGATTAGAGAGGGTGCAGGCTGGGCTAAGCGACATCTCCCGCCCCCCGTACATGAATTTCATGCACCGGGCCTCTAGTACTTTTATAAGTAGTCATTACTCCATCAATTGTCCTCACCAAATCTTTGAGTATGTCTTGTTTTTATAACTAAAACTTTGAGTGATATAATGATTGATTTCAAAATAAGTAGTACAATTATTAATAACAATGTGTTTCTTAGAAATGTTTAATGGGGAATACAGACACAATACACAACAGTGACAATCAAAATAATAACTTTACAAAGATGTTTTTATAGGAATAAAAGCACATTATTACAAGGATTATTATACAGTAATATACCATACATTTTGCTGAGTAACTGCTTATATTTGTGGATATGTAGAAGCTCTGGGAATGCCCTGCTCTGTGAGGTTACCACCCTATCACCAATGCCTGAGCAGCAGGTCTCTCACTTTATAAACATGTAATAATTATTATTTAACTAAATACTTTAAATGACATCAGAATGGCATGTAATATTTTTTGTGTTGTAAACATTTTGTGTGCATGTATATATTTGTGTGTGTGCTCAAGTATATTTCCCATGGATGGCTGCCACAGAATCTCCGACTACAAACATGTTGTATGGGAGGGTGCTGACTCTTCTCCAGTCAGAAGTGTAGTTCATCATCCTCTTGAATATGGGGAGGAGGCAGTTCAGTGATTTCATTGAGCGATAAAATGTGGTGGAAGTCACACAGGGCCAGTTCTGGATTTAATCCCAGACGGGCCTAGAGCCTCTTTCTTCTGCCTCTTGGAAGCTTTGAGACTACTCCAATACATAGATGTCATGCAGTGAGACGTCTAAGCCATATGAAGGAACCCTGGGGGATACAATGCTGTTTTGTGAGGGGTAATGAGGCTGAGAAACATGAAAACATCAGACAAGTGACAAGAGGACATTTTGCAGTTGGGTACCCCAAAACCAGTCACCCAAGCTAGCGCCATATGTAGTAGAGGCAAACCAACCAAGCTGAACCCTTCCTGAATATCAAAGCCACAAATGATGAGTAATGCTTTCTCGTACCACTGAGTTTTTAGGGTGGTCATTTTATGTGGCACCATGGACTAAATTGTGTCAGTATGTGTGACTATGATAAAGTTTCATCCTCAAAGAATGGAAGCTATAATAATAAAAGCATAGCATACTAATTAGACCTGACAACCAAATGGCCTTCTGGACATCATTCCAGATGTTATTCCTGATGAAGCCACGGAGGCAGGGGCTGAGGCAGAGGTGGTTAGAGGTGATAAGGCAGTAGGCAAGTGGTTAGGGGTGATCAGAAAAGCAGGAGAGCAATAAGGGGGGAAAGGACAACAGAAAAGAACACTTAAGGGAATTAGGCTGGCAGACAGAGGTGGTTAGAAGTGATCAGGCAGGCAGGCAGATGTGGTTAGGGGCAATCAGGCAGGCAGGGGAGTAGTTAGGAGCCAAGGGACCAAGATTGCGAAAGGATGTTCAAATTGGAGAGGGTGCAGGCCAGGATGAGGGACACACACCCCCATGCATGAATTTCATGCACTGGGCCTCTAGTAGTACTATAAAGTAGCTATCTTACTTAGTGTGGGATTCTTAATTAGTCATGGTACACCAGATGTTCAAGGCCACTCTGAGGGTGGGAATACTGATGAGGGTGTTCAAGGCTAACAGCAGTTTTACTGTATACACTGGGCAAGCATGCCCCTCTCTAGTTCAAGCATTGAGGTCACTATTTGGCAAGAAGCCTCTATTGTCTGAATTCATGTAAAATATGTTACTGACCAGCCAGTGAGAGGCTGCTAGTATGTGAGGCTGCTTGGTGGGGTTGGCTCCTATGTTGGGAGCTGTGTTGTAGGGAAGGTGTGTAACCAACCAGCCAGTGCTGGCTGTGTTGCTAGGATGCCTCCTGTATTTGCTGCTGTATTAGAAAGGACTGCTTTGTGGACTGCCTTGTTAGCAATGGCTACATGGCCATTGGCTTCTACAATAAAGACTCTCTTACATATCCATGATTACTCATGTCTTCTCCGTCTTCTAATGCCCAGTGTCCTAGGAGGTGCAGTTCCTAGCAGAGGGACTCAGATCCAACAGTGGATGTAGTTGGAGAGGATGAAGGAATGAGTACTCCCTAATAATTACTGTAGCAATGAAGGTCGAGGAGAAACTTCCTCTCTAACACCTAGTTTCCATGATATCTTTTTTAGGGTAATCTATTGCAAGCCCTTAAGCTTGTTTTGTTTGTTTATATGATATTTACATATATTTACACTTTTATAATTTCTTTATCCACATTTTACTGTTCAATAATGAAAAATGATAATGTAAACTTTATATAACACTACTCTACCTGGTATCTTCCAAAATAGATACAACAAAATTTCTGATTTAAATTTGATAATCAGTTTTGCTATGGATATGTATTTGTATTGCTAATCAAGTATTATACACTTATTAAATTTTTCTTTTCCAAATTTTTGCTTTTCTTATAATTTACAAAGGTAGTTATTTTATTTTCTTATGTTATTGCTGCACTTATTATGAATTTTCACAGATTCTATGACTCCTTAAAACTCTTACTTGTACTTGACATATTAAGTAATCATCCCCATCTTCTCATACTTCTCTATTTCCCTCTTCATTTGCTTCTCTATTGCCAACATGTTTAATGCATTTCTGTCTGGTTAGTTTGCATCTTTTATCTTTTGAAATACATTTTTATTAATTTCAGAGAGGAAGGGAGTGAGATATAGAAAAATCAATGATGAGAGAGAATCATCAATTGGCTGCCATCTGCACACCTCCTACTGGGCATCAACCTGAGCATGTGCTCTGACCAAGGGAATTGAACTGTGAGCTCCTGGTTCATGGGTTGCTGCTCAATCACTGAGCAACATTGTCCAGTTTGCATCTTTATCTTTACTTCCTTTAATGTCATCACTTTGGTTCTGGGAAAGGAACACGGGCAAATCAATGTGTTAAATCTACCACGGTTAGCTTGTGGTAGTAATATGGTGGTTTAAAATGGCTTTTTATGGACTGTCCACAACTGAGTTTTTAAAGCATCTCATGGCAGTGTCTGTTCTAAAGTGAATGCCTGTTGTGACACCAGCACAAACACTTCCTATCTAATAAAAGAATAATATGAAAATTTACCATACCTTCACTACACCTACAAGCCACACTAACCAGCCACATCCGCCAGACCTTCAGGAGCAAATGTGCAACCACAACAACAACAAAAGATGGCTGCGGCCACAGAGAATAGGAGAGAGGCTTGGGTTTCCCTGGTAATGGAGGAAGCCCAGCTTTCTGCCTGCCCTAGAGGGCTCAGGCCTCCACACCAAGCTACAAAGTTTCAATTATAGAATACCAAAAGAAATGGAAGCATCCACAGAGTGAGCAGAAGGATGGCCTCTGCTTGAGCTACAAAGTTTCAACTGTAGAAGATACGTAAGTCCCAGATACCAGGGCCTCTGCTTGGGTTGCTGGGGGTGTAGCCACCCTGCAAACCATCATAGGTCCCTTGCCTAGGATGTCCCACACCCCAAGGGACTCCCACCCTAATCTGAGACAACTTTCAGGGCAAACCTCACTCATGCACCAGGCCACTATCCTATCTAATAAGAGTAATTTACAGATTGCCCATCACTCTAGCATGCAAGATAGCTGCCCCCATGTGGACACAATATGGCCACCACAAGATGGACAACAAGGGAGGGAATTTGTGAGGGACCAGGCCTGCAAGGGAGGGCAGTTGTGGGTGATCAGGCCGGCAGGGGAGGACAGTTGGGAGGGACCAGGCCTGCAAAAGAGGGCAGTTGGGGGCTATAAAGCCTGCTGGGGAGGGCAGTTAGGGGTGATGGAGGCCGGCAGAGGAGGGAGGGAAGTTGGAGGTGACTGGGCTTGCAGGGAAAGGCAATTGTGGGGGACCCAGGACTGCAGGGCAGAGCAGTTGGGGGGGGAGGGTATAAGGCCTGCAGGCAAGGGCAGTTAGGGGTGATCAGGCCTGCAGTGGAGGCTAGTTAGGGATGACCAGGACTGCAGGGGTGGTCAGTTAGGGGCAAACAGGCTGGCGGGGGAGCAGTAAGGCATCAATCAGACTGGGAGTGGAGTGGTTAGGCGGTGATCAGGCTGGCAGGCAGAAGCAGTAAGGGACAATCAGGAAGGGAGGCAGGCGAGCAGTTGTGAGCCAGGAGTCCTTGATTGTGAGAGGAATGTCCAACGAGCTGTTCAGGCCTGATCCTGGTGAGATCCAAGTGGGACTGGGCCTAAACGGGCAGTTAGACATCTTTTGATGGGTCCCAGATTGGAGAGGGTATAGGCTGGGCTGGGGGACACCCCCCTACCCCGTGCACCAATTTTTTGCACCAGGTCTCTAGTCCTACCTAATAAAAGAGTAATATGCAAATTGACTACACTTCTGCTACACCCAGAAGCCATCCCCACCAGCCACGCCCACCAGCCAATCAGGGGCAAATAAGCAAATAAACCCAAGCCAAGATGGTTGTGGTCACTGAAAGCAGGAGGGAGGCTTGAGTTTCCCCAGTAATGGATGAAACCAAGCTTTCCACCTGCCTTTGCCTGCCTAGGCCTCCACTCAATGCTTCAAAGTTTCAATTCTAGAAAATACATAAATCCCAATAGAAATGGCAGCAGCAGCCACCAACCTAGAGAGAGCAGAAGCTAGGGTTTCCCCAGCAATGGAGGAAACCAAGTTTCTGCAGCTTTGCCTGGCCTAGGCCTCCACTCTAGGCTACAAAGTTTTAGTTATAGAAGGTAAATAAAACCAAACAGAAAAGGCTGTCACCACAGAGTGAGCAGAAGGCTTGGCTCTTCTCCAGGCTACAAAGTTTCAGTTTAGAAGATAAATAACTTCCATAAACCAGGGCCTCTGTTTGGGTTCTTGGGGTGAGTGGCCAGCCTGCAAACCACCACAGACCCCTTGTCCAGGCTGCCCCATACCCCCAGGGAACCCCAACCTTGATCTGGGACACCCTTCACAGCAAACAAGCCGGCCCCCACCTGTGCACCAGGTCTCTATCCTGTCTAACTAAAGAGTAATATGCAGATTGACAATCACTCCAACACACAAGATGGCTGCCCCCAGGTGGTCAAAGATCCTGCCCCCATGTGGACACAAGATGGCCACCACAAAGTGGCCAGCAAGGGAGGGCAGTTGGGAAGGACCAGTTTTGCAAGGGAGGGCAGTTGTGGGTGATCAGGCCAGCAGGGGAGGGCATTTGGGAAGGACTAGGCCTGCAGTGGAGGTCAGCTGGAAGCTATAAAGCCCGCAGGGGAGGGCAGTTAGGGGTGACCAGGCCAGCAGATGAGGGAAGGTGAGAGCAAACCAGGCTGGCAGGAGAGCAGTTAGACATCAATAAGGCTGGCAGGGGAGTGCTTAAGGGGTGATCAGGCTGGCAGGCAGAAGTGGTTAGGAGCAATCAGGAAGACAGGCAGGTGAATAGTTTGGAGGTAGCAGTCCTGGATTGTGAAAGGGATGTTTGACTGGGATCAAGGCTAAATAAACAGTTGGACATCCCTTTAGGGGTCCCAGATTTGAGAGGTTCAGACTGGACTGAAGGACAACCCCGAATTTCGTGCACCAGGTCTCTAGTATGTAATAAAAGAGTAATATGCAAATTGACCATATCAGCAAGCCACTTCCACCAGCCAATAAGGAGCGAGTATGCAAAATAACTCAACCAAGATGACTGTAGTCATGGCGTGAACAAGAGCCTTGGTCTCCCACACCCTGGATTCCACTCAAGGGTAAAAAGTTTCAATTATAGAAGATAAACAAATTTCAGATACCAGGGCCTCTGCTTGGGTCCCCGAGGGGCATGGTTTGCCAGAAAACCACAGGAGGACCCTTGCCCTGGCTGCCCTACCACCCCAAGGCAACCCCCACCCTGATTTGGGATACATTTCAGAGCAACCCACCTGGCCCCCACCAAGGCAGCAGGCTTCTATCCTATCTAATAAAAGTGTGATATATGCAAATTGACCATCACTGCAACACACAAGATGGCTGCCACATGATGGCCAGGAGTTGGGAGAGATCAGGCCAGCAGATGAGAGCAGTAGTGAGCAATCAGGCAAGTAGGGGAGGGCAGTTGGAAGGGACCAGACCTGCAAGGGAGGGTAATTGGGGGCAATCAAGCCTGTAGGGAAGGGAGTTAGGCATGACCAGGCTGGCAGAAGAGGGAAGTTGAGGATGACCAGGCCTACAAGGAAGGGCAGTTAGGGGTGACTAGGCCTGTAGGGAAGGACAGTTAGGAGTGAACAGGCCTGGAGTGGGAGGCCAGTTAGGAGTGACCAGGCAGGCAAGGGAGGACAGTTAGGGGCAATCGTGTTGGCAGGGGAGCAGTTAGGTGTCAATTAGGCTGGCAGAAGAGTGGTTAGGGGATGATTAGGCTGGAAGGCACAATCTATTATGTGTCATCAGGAAGGCAGGCAGGTGCACAGTTGTGAGCCAGCAGTCTGGGCTTATGAGCGGGATGTCCCAGATTGGAGAGGTTGCAGGCTGGGCTGAGGGACAACCCCCGTCCCAATGCACAAATTTCATGCACTGGGCCTGTGGCATATATATATATATATATATATATATATATATATATATATATATATATGTTTGTGTTTGTTGGATTGATGCATATATTCTAAATATCTGTCTTAAAGGTTCAAATAAAAACCTAAAATAATAACAGAATGAAAATATATTCAACATAATGAATGTAAATTTAAACAAAAATACTTCTCTTAATGTTTCTTAGCTCAAACTCTTTTCACACACAAACCCACATAGTCATTCTGATATAGAAACTCTTGCTTAAAATATTTTGTCACCAGCCTACATATACTTGAATTATTTTAGAAAAAGAATAGAGTTCACAGTCATACTTTATGCAGTGTAATTATCAATGAGAAAGGTACTGAAATATTTTGTATTCACACTAAGTTGCAGATATCTATATTGGACTCGAGCTCTTTCAGAAGAGACTAGAGGCCCGGTGCATGAAAATCACGCACTCAGGGTTGAGGGGCTTCCTTACCCTGGCCTGTGCCCTCTCAGTGGGGAGTAGGCCTAAGCTGGCAATAGGACATCCTTAACGCTGTGATATAGTGGGAGCCTCTTCCGCCACCACCTCTGAGTTTTCCAGGAGCCCAGCTTCTGATTAAGTGGCACTCCCCTTGTGGGAGAACACTGACTACCAGGAGGCTGCTCCTGCATTGAGTGTCTACCCCTTCATGATCAATGCATATCATAGCGACCAGTCATTCTGTCATTTGGTACATTTACATATTAACCTTTTATTTTATAGAATGATGAAAGGGACTTCAAAAATATGGTCACCAAAATAGGGAAGGGGTCACCCTCTTCTTCCAATAGAATAGGAGTTCAGAAGGAAAATGCTAAAAGCAATAAAGACTGATTTTTCTTACCTGGTGATTTTTTTTTTTTCATGGTGGGTTGACATGTGGAACTTTGAATACAGACGTGCATCTTTGTCAGGGCATGACCTGAGGCTACTAGCCACTATCATCTTTGCCAACACAACAAGGACCATTATCACCACAGCCTTGGATGGCCAGAAATCCTTTAAGTGACTCATAAGTACTTGGACTCCTGGGACACTTACAAACATTTTGAGCATGTCAGAGAGAAAAACATTTAAACAGAATGCTAATTTTTGCACTTTTGATTATAAATACAACCAGCTAGACTTAGTTGTATTTATCATAAAAAATGAAGAGTTCTCCTGTTAGAAGAACTCTTCTAGACTTTTTGAGGATGATATCTGGTAAATGACTGTTTCTAATTCTCTCTATTCTATATTTAGAGGTAATGCAACGTGTTGTTAATTTTTTTTAGGTTTCAAGTTCAAAGATGGTGAATAATTTGAACAGCACATTTTCAGGAAGGAGCTGATACTGTTTCTCTCCAAGATAGATTGATTTTCAGACATGATTTGTACACAGTGTATCTCAGGAATTATTTGGAATTTCTTTTTCAATTTTTCCTCTTCTTCCATGTCCTTTGTATTCCATGTTATATGGTTCCAGTTTATTTAATAATACCACCTAAGACATGGATTTTATAGATTTACTAGAGATCTAGTAGATGAAAATTAATGTACTCTCAACCAGGCCTGCCCCCTCTCACAGTCCAGGAGCCTTCAGAGGCAAGAGGCAACCCAGCAATTAGTGGAAGGTGACACCCCCATCATACTTCTGCTGCTTCCACTGCCAGTAGCGCAAGCCTCAGCTGACCCTGGACAGCTGGGCAGCCACCAGCCAAGGCTTTCCTGTGCCTCGGGCTGAGGAGACTGGAGGACTCTGGAAGCAGGTGTGTGGAGTGACTGAAACCCCCTGGGGGCAAGCCCAGTCATGTTGCGCACCTGCCGCCCCAGCCAGGCTGAGGGGACTGGGCACCACCATCTTGTGGCTGTGGGCACAACCATCTTTAAGGGTGTGAAAGTCAATTAGCATATTCCTTACTTATTGACTGTGGATACTTCCATCTTTGTGAGGGTGTGACGGTCAATTAGAATATCCTCTCTTTATTAGATAGGATACTATTTTTAGGAAGGGAACATTGCATATTGGTTAAGAAGGTGGAATATGAACATAAGTTTGGTTACATTCCAGCATCATCATTACTGTGCTATGCTGTCTTGGGCAAGTTATTTAATTCTCTGATTTTATTTCCTAATTTTAAAATAGTGATATCATTAGAAACTACCTAAGAGGTCTGTTGTGAGAATAAAATAAATTATTATGTGGCCCATTAAAAATGCTCAATAAAATGGGTGAAAGATTTATGTGATTTGAAGAGATTTGGGGGCAGGTAGAAGAAGAGAAAGAGGTAATAAATGGTAATGGAAGGAGACTTGATTTAGGGTGCTAAACACACAATACAACATACACACGATGTATTGTAGAATTTTAAGCCTGAAATCTATATAATTTCATTAACCAATGTTATTCTAAAAGATTCAATAAAAATAAAATAAAATGGAAAAATACTCAATAAATGTTACTTTTTCATGAGGTACTAGTTAGCTGCTCTTCTCAAAGTATTCTTGACTTGACAGTATTCTCTAAATTGAAGTATTAATATAGGTGTGGGTTGATAGCACAATATATATAATTGGAAATCTTTCTAAGGTGATATCTATTCAGTACATACAATAATTCTACCAACTTTAAATCCAGGTAAGGCTGAGAGCCCTAAGTACTTTGCTTTCAAATACCATAATGAAATTTAAAAATAGTATATTTGTAAGGTTGTCTTTAATCAAAATTACCTTATGTACAATGATCATTTTATCCACTATGTAATATAATACGAAGACTTTTATTTTTAATAGTAAGGTAACATTGGCTGAGTTCTGCTTCCTAATACCATCTCCTCTAGATTTCTGTAAATATATAAAGAGTTACATCAAGATAGATTCCTTTACCTCCTAGCACCTAAATCCTTAGTTTCCTTTGCTCTGGACTTCTAGTCTGTACTACATCCATTTAAACATACAACCCAGCTATGCTGAGTACCACAAAATCCTCACACAGATCAAACTTCACCAGCCTAACTACCTCCACTGGGATTTAAATGGGAGTGTGACTTCTCAGATATGCAGGTGGTTTTGAACAAAACAGCACTGTGGCAATGTTTTCTGGTCACTGTTTCACATCAGGATTGATCTGTTCCTACACCAAATCTTAGTCTCTTGTCATTGTTTTCTTACTCTGTTCTCTGTCATATTTCTCCTTTTTTTTAATCCCTGCCCCCTTTCCTATGGAAGAAGAGCCATTACACTTTCTTTTTATACCAGCACCCTCTACACCCCACCACCCTCCACACCATTATGGCAGGAAGCTACTGCATCTGTGGATTCTTAAGAAAATGAGAAGTTCCATCCCTCCCTCTAGATGTATTCTGATTCCATCTATTTAAAAAAAGATGGTTTAATCCTGAATTAAAGGGTATATTTTAGGACAATTTTAGGGCTCCAAAAAATGTCCAAAATATATATATTTAAATGATGAGTAATGATCAATAAAAACCAGAGATTAATTACTGAAAAGCTATTGATCTTATCTTCTGACATAGAATCTACCATCAATGAGGTATGTTGAAATGTTCTTAAACAGTGTATGTCTAGGAACTCATTAATCTATCTTGGCCTCTGAAAATTCTACCTCTATAATATGAAGAAGAACCCAAGCTAGTGCTTCTTCAGCTGCTACAGATGAAAGCAACTCAGAAGAATGGGTAGCAGTTTTGTTATTTTGATGTAGACTATAGGGATGAAAATGTCTATCATTGTCCTTGGGGTGGGGCTGATGGGTTAGGGGCATGGCTATGACTGGTGGCTTTGAGCAGACAGGAGAGAGCATGAAAGAATGAGAGGGTCTTATATGCCAGAAAAAAGTGATGGCAGCATTCTTGGAGTATCGATAGAATAAAGAGCATGAGCAAATGGTGCCTACTTTCTAGTTTTCCTTAAGGATTTTATATTATCCCACAAAATGCACAAATAAAATATATTCTCCTATAGATTCTAAAATATAGCAACATTATTTGATAGAGCTAATCCTTGGAAATTGTGGTTTTCAGGGATTTACACATATTTTACTTTCTAAATTATATCCCCTACTTTTATATTTGCATTGAAAAGGCCACTGCAAATAAGAATGTCATGATATCATATATTCGAAAAGAAATCATGTAGTTAAATGGAGATAGATACATATTTTATAAAAACATATTATAATAGCTATTGTGGTTTAAAATGACTATTCTGACTAAATAATTACGATAGTCAGTGTAAAAAAATATACTGTGTATTTTACTAAATAGGCCCACCTCAGTCCAAGGTTTGTATTAGAGACTTTAAATATTATGCATTATAATTTTCTTTAACATTCATTGAATAATTTTAAATGATCTAAACATAAAAATCATTAGAAAACATTTAAGTTCACCGAAACCGGTTTGGCTCAGTGGACAGAGTGTCGGCCTGCGGACTGAAGAGTCCCAGGTTCAATTCCGGTCAAGGGCATGTGCTTTGGCTGTGGGCACATCCCCAGTAGGGGGTTGCGGGAGGCAGCTGGTCGGTGTTTCTCTCTCATCGATGTTTCTGACTTTCTATCCCTCTCCCTTCCTCTCTGTAAAAGTCAATAAAATATATTTAAAAAAAAGAAAACATTTAAGTTCACTTAAATATTTCGGAATGTGTTAATTACTCTTATTGAAGTGAAAATATTAATATGCACTTGCATATTCTTTGAATATCTGTTAAGATTATATTTATTTTATGTTTAATTTTTAAACAGTTTGGATAGTTGATATTTGTATGCTCACTTAAAGCGTTTAATCTTCATTGTGGATTAATGGTGTTCAGAATGTTGATATTATTACTTTATATTTAACTGAATACACAATACAAAATAACTTCATCTATATTTGGACAATTCCCTATATCCTTTTTGAAGGTATAAAAAGGAGAAAGTAGTGGAAAGGAGTTGTTGTGAAGAAGTAAATAAATACTGTTTTCCTTCTGAGAACCCCACACTAAGTTCTGAGCCGCAGTGAATTTCTGGGCCTGAGTGCAACAGGCCCTCACCACGGCGGCTCTGGGCAGGCGCAGGCAGCCTTCTCCGCCCACGGGAGAGGTAAAGGACACTGAGCAAGGGCGTCAGGGTACTTAGGAGTCACCACAGCAAAGGGAACTGGAACAACAGAAGCACTCTCACTGATGAAATTGGAATTTTTTTTAATTAACACTTCTAATTAGAATTTAACATCTCACTAGCTTCGTATGGGATTTTTCACTTCCTTAACCTCATGGAAATCTATCTATTGGCTCTAAATAGGCAGTCACTTCCCATGCACTACTTGAGAGTTTCAATTAATCCCCAATCCTCCAACTTTGGTTTGTGAACTCATCTTTTGATCTGTGCCACTACTTTAGTTGAATGTACTCACTAAAAGGCCTCTCTGCAGGTTTCTCTTGTGCCATCATCCACCCATCTCCTCCCTGATCCTATTTCTCACCTACCCTAAAAAAAGAATTTCAGAAACTTGTCTGTGACTATGAAAGGTGACTATTGATAATAATAATTGCACTGATCCAGGCTCTTCCCTGTGCCAGGGGGTGTGATAGGCCCTCTACATTCAGTAAGGGAAGATCAGATTTGCACTTGAGTCAGGGTTCATCAGCCACAACTCTGAACCTGTGATGCCACCATGGCCTTACTTTAGCTGATGGTCAGAAATCTGGGCAGTAAAGTATGTTATTCCAAATAGCAGCTCTTTTGTGTACTCCTCAAAACCTTATAACAGTAACTAAAATTAAGGCTATTAGTGATTTTTGGTTCTAAAGAATAAATGCACATTGATGTAACCTAGATAACCTCAAAACAACCTCAACCAGACAAATTTGGACAGTCTTTTGTGCACCTATAAAGGTAAATTTACTTTGAAACATTTACCACCACAGAACCACAAACTTGGCTGAACTTAGGCTTTGCCATCATTCTAAAGAAGAATGAGAAGAACAAAAGATCACCAATGTACCTATGAGAGTCTAGGGGAAGCCCTTTGATCTACCTGATATTCTTGAGGTAGGAAATAGCATAGGAGCCAAATAAAGGAAAAAATAATAATAATAACCACCTCTATAGAATGTAATATTTGCATGGAGGTGTTAGAATCTCTGAATCCCTAAAATTCCCAAAAAATTGACCCTGAATAAAAAAAAATTTCCCTCTGTAATACAGTCAAATATATATACTAGAGGCCTGGTGCATGAAATCCATGCATGGAGGCAGGTGTCCCTCAGTCCAACCTGCACCCTCTCCAATCTGGGACCTGGATCAGGCTTAAATGCGCAGTCAGACATCCCTCTCACAATCCAGGACTATTGACTCCCAACTGCTCACCTGCCTGCCTTCCTGATTGCCCCTAACTGCTTCTGCCTGCCAGACTAATCACCCCCTAACCACTACCCTGTCAACCTGGTTGATGTCTAACTGCTCCCCTGCCAGCCTGTTTGCCCCCAACTTCCCTCCTCTGCTGCCTGGTCACCCCTAACTTCCCTACCCTGCAGGCTTGATCACCCCTAACTGCCCTTCCCTGCAGGCCTGATCTCCCCCAACTGCTCTCCCCTGCAGACCTGGTCTCCCTCAATTGCTCTCCCCTGCAGGCCTAGGTTCCCCACAACTGCCCTTCCCTGCAGGCCCAGTCACCCCCAACTTTCCTCCTCAGCTACCCTGGTCACCATTAACTGCCCTTCCCTGCTGGTATGATCACCCACAACTGCCCTCCCTAGCAGACCTGGTCCCTGCCAACTGCCCTCCTCTGTTGGCCATCTTGTGGTGGCCATCCTGTGTCCACATAGGGGAAGGATCTTTGACCACATTGGGGCAGCTGTCTTGTGTATTGGAGTGATGGAAAATCTGCATACTACTCTTTTATTAGGTAGGATAGAGGCCTGGTGCACGGGTGGTGGCTGGCTGGTTTGGCCTGAAGAGTGTCCCAGATCAGAGTGGGGGTTCCCTTGGGTCATCGGGTGGCCTGAGCGAGGAGCCTATGGTGGTTTGCAGGCTGGCTATGCCCCCCAGCAACCCAAGGTATCTGGGATTTACTTATCTTCTATAATTGAAACTTTGTAGCCTTAAGTGGATGCCTGAGTTGGCCAGGGTGTGCAGAAAGCTTGGCTTCCTCCATTGCTGGGGAAACACAAGCCTCCCTCCTGCTCTCTGTGGCAGCAGTCATTTTGGTTGGAGTCAATTTGCTTACTCATTCCTGATTGATTGGTGGGCATGGCTTGTGGGTGTAGCCAAGTGATGGTTAATTTGCATATTACTCTTTTATTAGATAGGATTTAAAAGAGAGGTAGGTAACATTTAAACTTTGTTGACAAAGTTGTCAAAATCTTTTATAGAGGGTAGTTAAGAAAGAGATAAGTATTGGGCAAAGTTAGCAAAAGTGATTATTTGGTGACTCAGAGCATCCAAGAGTGGGAGAGGAGAGGAGGGGACACTTTGGGAAACCCTTTCTCAGGGCTCCGGTTTGGCCCAGTCTGTTCCTCCTTGCATTCCTGGGGAAGGTGGCAAGTGCATTATTCATAGATGGCTTTAATGGGCATGTCACAGCCTTGCCACCAGTGAGCGGCTCTGAGAGCATAAATTTTTAACATAATAGTTATAGCATAATCATTTAAATATTATAATTACATCTTTTGTGTAAGGTCTTTATTCCATGGGGACGTGCCAACATTCACCATCATAAGTATTTAGTTAGCATACACATGGGCATAGTTCTGCTGAGTGGTAGCTTGTTTGATAATTTTCATAAAATCTTAAGTGGTTAAAGAAACAATGGAGGAGGATGAATTTTAGGAAAGAGAAGGTTTGGGGAAAAAAAGCCTTGGCTATTTAAAAACTACTTTTAAATAACTTGTGAGAACAGAGGAATGAAAGAACCCCACAAGTAGAGAAAGACTTTTCCTCACAGGGGACGGACTAGAAAAGAGTCATTCCCTAACACAATTTCTATTTTCTGGAAAGGTCATTCATTCATTGAACTTTGGAAAGGCCACATGTACAGAGCATTCCCTACCATCAAATATCCTGTAAGCTAAGGAATGATTGCTTTAGCCAAGCATTTCTATATTTCCCCCTAACTTCTAAGCATCTTAAAGAATCTAACAAAGGAGCACTCTTGGTTGGTGGTATTAAATGCTGTGTGATAATCTCCTTAGGTTGGCATGGCCTTGCCAACCATAGAGATGCTTTTAGTCTAAGTGAGTTTGGTGTGAAACACTTAAACATTTGACACGTACTTATATGAAAAACACACTCAGCCAATTCAAGGCAAATAGGTTGTGGAATGATACAGTTCTAGAATTATTTCTACAATTATTTTCACACTACAGCTTACACATATGTTGAAAAGTCTATTGTAGGATATACAGTATTTTGAAAATTCCATAAGGACTGGAAAATAAAGTGTAGATATTTTGTAAAATACTTAACCAAATGGTTCACACAAATATAGAAGCAAACTGTGCTTTTGGAAGTTCCCTTTTAGGCCCCCTCCACTGGAATTTAACATATGTGTCCTACTTTTCTAAAATACCAAAAATATTTGCAAGTATGTTTATTGAAATGTTTCTAAATTCTTTGCAGTAGTCATTCCATTTGCATCCATACATAATTCCCACTCCTTCCTGTGGGTCTGGTGAGTGTGGGTTGGAAAAACTTGGATAATTATGTCTTATGAGTTTGTAACATTTTAAATTTCCAAAGGAAAATTAGATCCATAATTTTTTTAGATGTGCAGCTGAGAAATACATTTTTAAATAACTAATTTCACTACAGATTAACACATTCAGTTCTGCCAAAAATCTGCCTCTTCCCATTCTTCCTCAGCTGTGCCAGCCACTCTTCTCCTTGCCTCACTGCTTCTTTGATCTTTTAGATTGAAAAATTTTTTTTCCTCTGAAAAGAATATAAGAAAAGTTTATAGTTTCTGCTTTCAGAAAAAAACTTCTCTTAAATTGTAAAGGAAAAAATAACTAATTGAACAATTATTAAGTCAAGGGCCAATATTACAATAATGTGATTTAAACATTTATTTATTAGTCCTCATTTCAATTAAGTAATTTTTAAAGTCCAGGATATTGTAAAGAAATATTCAGAGCTGATTAAAAGAAATCATTTGTTTAATATAAACCCCCAATCTTAAAAATATTATGCAATTTGTAAAAATATATATATATATATATATATATGACTTTCAGGTATACATATTTTATAAAACCTAATAACAAAATGTAACAATTGTCCATGATATAAAACAAGTTATATTAATAAAATATTTTATTTTTTCTAAAGTATTTAATTTTGCATTGATTTCCTCTGGGAATAAAATATGCATAGCATATCAGCATCTATTACAAATTGTATGCTAAGAAATTCATTTTGACAGTAGTATGGGTTATATGATGTGCTGTTACCCATTCAATGTCAAATATAATTGCTTTATGGAATATATGTAATTAGGTTTTATATATATATATATATATATATATATATATATATATATATATATATAGTGTATATATATTAGACCATGTCTATCAAGGGTGAGTGCAGAGAGAACTGGATGTCACAGTGAAAACAAAGTCCATGGTGAAAATATTGTCAAGGATAAACTCCTATGACCTTTTGAAACACTGAGAGACAATTTCCAGCTAGGACATTAAATAATTATTTTTGGGTGAGTTAAACCAATATTGCATGCATATAAGCATAACCAAAGCATAAGACACTGGGGCAGGGGTGGGGGCAGGTGAGGGCATGTGCTAGGGGGTAGGGGAGACTGGGGGAAGGTCAGTGGGAGGAAAAAAAAGGAAACATATGTACTACTATTCATAATGCTTTAAAGAATAAAAAAATTAAAATTAAAATAATTGCACTTGAATGGCATATTTTTAAAAATAATAGTTTATTATATTGTACTAGAGGCCTGGTGCATGAAATTCATGCACGGGGGGCAGGGGATGTCGCTTAGCCCAGCCTGCATCCTCTCCAATCTGGGACCACTCGAGGAATGTCTGACTGCCCATTTAATGGGCAGTCAGACATCCTTCTCACAATCCAGGACTGCTGGCTCCAAGCTGATCACCTGCCTGCCTCCCAGATTGCTCCTAACCACTTCTGCCTGCCAACCTGATCACCCCTAACCACTACTCTACCAGCCTAATTGATATCTAACTGCTCCCCTGCCAGCCTGTTTGCCCCCAACTTCTCTCCTCTGACAGCCTGGTCACCCCTAACTGCCCTTCCCTGCAGACTTGATCGCCCCCAACTGCCCTCCTTTGCAGGCCGGATCCATCCCAACTGCCCTCCCCTGCTGTCCTGATAGTCCAAAACTGCCCTCCCTTGCAGGGCCTGGAACCTCCCAATGACCCTCCCCTGCTGGCCATCTTGTGGTGGCCATCTTGTGTCCACATGGGGGCAGGGTCTTTGACCACATGGGGATAGCCTTCTTGTGTGTTGGAGTGATGGTCAATCTGCAAATTACTCTTTTATTAGATATGATATATAGACCTGGTGCATGGCTGGGGGCCAGCTGATTTGCCCTGAAGAGTGTCCCAGATCAGGGTGGGGGTTCCTTTGGGGAGAGGGGCGGCCTGGGTGAGGGGCCTGTGGAGGTTTGCAGGCCAGGCATGCCCCCCAGTGACCCAAGTGGAGGCCCTGGGATCTGGGATTAATCTATGTCTACAATTGAAACTTTGTAACCTAGAGCGGAGTCAAACCTTCTGCTCACTCCGGAGTGGCAGCCATTTCTGTTTGAAAATTTGTAACTTAGAGTGGAGGCTTAGGCCAGCAATGGCAGGCTGAAAGCTTGGCTTTTTCCATTGCCCGGGAAACCCAAGCCTCTATTCTCTCCAGCTTAATGGCTGCTGCCATTTCTGTATCTTTTATAATCGAAACATTGTAACATTGAGTGGAGGCCTAGGCCCACAACAGCAGGTGGAAAGCTTGGCTTCCTCTCTTGCATGGTAAACCTAAGCCTTCTCCCTGCTCTCAGTGGTAGCAGCCATCTTGGTTGGGGTTTATTTGCATAATCTGCTCCTGATTGGCTGGTGGGCATGGCTTGTGGGCGTGGTGAAGGTACAGGCAATTTGCATATTACTCTTTTATTAGATAGGATTTGTTTTATGACATTAAAAAAATAGCCTGATGGGAAATTTTATCTCCAAAGTCTACATTTAATTATAATCCCAACAAAATTAATCATTACTATCCCCAGAGGATATGACTTACACCATTACTTATTGAACTTTGTCAGCAAAAAATACATTTTACTTCAGAAGTCAAATTTCTGTAAAACCTTACCTTATTATTCCTCCTTCCACTTGCTCATAACATAAGAAAATAATACCAAGCACTCTTGTGTGTGTGTGTGTGTGTGTGTGTGTGTGTGTGTGTGTGTTTTATTCAACTGCAAGCTCTATACAATACTTACATAAAGGAGACAGAATTTAAGAACAAAATTTAAGTTTTTCTCCATTTATGACCATCTGTATTCAAAATTGCAGACCTGCCAAGAGATGAACCTGCCAACCCACTGGGTCAGGTACAAACCTACAGGGCTCTGCTTTGTTTGTTTCTTTATGTTGTTTGTGAGGGAAGGAGTCTGCCTCCATATGAGACATCTTCTCTTCTCTTTTCTAAAAATCAAATGCAATTGCCAATATTTAAATAGAAGTTTTGCAAAAATTTGGTTTATCAGTTTCCTTTGAAAGTAGGAGAATCTGGAGACACCAGCCACTCCCTCACATGTTATGGTTCCAGGGTTTGAGGGCCTCTGTAGGAGCCTGCTCCCTCAAATGTTAGTTACTGTCTGTGAGCTTTCACACCCCTCACCACACATTTAAAAGATTTACTGGACTTTTCTCACAATTCAGCAAGTAGCTGGTCAGAAATATGTATTAACAAAATTTTTCCAGAATATTATTACAGTACTATTTGCCAAATTCTATTCCATGCAATTTTGATTCATCAGAAACTAGACATTACCAAACATTTTAAAAAGCTACTTAAATGAGTTTTGGGAAAGCTGTTTAAGCAAAGTTAAACAAGCTCCTTTAGGCAGAACTCTGTGCACCTCTGTTGTGCTTTGCACTATGAATCCACAAGTGATGTACAATGCAGCATTTGCCAACTTTATTTGATCATAGAATATTTCTTTTACTAAGTCATACCTGTTGAAATACGGCATTTGGCACTTTTGCAGTTTATAAGTCCACGTAGGTGCAATTGTGGCCTTAAGTTGAGCTTTAATTGAACATAAAGTATGTCTATGTCCAAGTCCTGGGATTCTGTCTTTACACAGCTTTACTTGATGTAGAATTCCCTCCACTGAGGAATTTTAAGGCAGATATTTGAAAGCCATGTTTAGAGGAAGAGATGGGCAAAGCACATTGGGAGGACCACAGAATGGCCTCAAACCTTCATAAGATTGTGCTCTTTTGACCACTCCCATTAACTTGGGTCTGATACTCAGAATAAGAAGCAAATTCAGAACTTGAAAAAGCTATTTGCACAAGGGACCCTGCTCAGCATGAATACAGCAATGGATATCGCTGCTTTGTGCCCAGAGAGAAAGCAGTGCACGTCCAGAGAGGCTTCCTTTATTCTGCTCAGTCACACGTCCGCACAGTGAAGGGGGCCAAGAACAGCTTGCCCTGCCATCAGGTGGAGCACTGCTGGGGCACCAGGTGAGGTGGCCAGCACACGTACCTGAGAAGGTGCGCAGTGTGTGCCAGCAGTGGTGACAGTGGGAGGACCTTCTGTAGAGGCTTCCTGGCAGCGGATGTCCATTAGGGGGCTGGATCAAAAGAGGGAAAAGAGTACAGGCCCACATGTGAGATCCTCCTGAGGGCCCTACAAATCTCCTGAGGAATGAGCCTGGAGCACTAAGTCCCCCGCAGGAAAATAGAGTCTGGCCTTCTGAAATGTATATCTGCTCTTGACATCTCTTGCTTCCCTAAAAGCTGCAGGTCTCAGAACTTGTACATTTCATATCCTATTGGCAGTAAAACGTTTAACATTCTTGATTGCTGATAAAGGTCTGGGAAATTTTTTTCAAGATTTCTCTTTATGTAATGCATTAATATTTGTTTAACAATTCTGCAAAATAATGGGGGGGTCATTCATTTTAAACAAAAGTATTGTTTATTTTGGTAATCTACATTGCTTATAGTATACTAGAGACCCGGTGCTTGAAATTCGTGCATGGGAGGTGGGGGATAATCCTCAGCCCAGCCTGCACTCTCTCCAATCTGGGACCCCTGGAGGGATATCCGACTTCCCATTTAGGCCTGATACCAGTAGAATCAGAACTAAATGAGCAGTCAAACATCCTTCTCACAATTCAGGACTGCTGGCTCCAAACTGCTCACCTGCCTGCCTTCCTGATTGTCCCTAACCACTACTGCCTGCCAGCCTCATCACCCCTAACCACTACCTAGCCAGCCTCATTGATGTCTAACTGCTCCCCTGCCAGCCTGTTTGCCTTCAACTTCCCTCCTCAGCCGACCTGGTTCCTCCCAACTCCCCTCCCCTGCTGGCCTGATCACCAACAAATGCCCTCCCTTGCAGCTGTGGAACTTCCCAATGGCCCTCCCCTGCTGGCCATCTTGTGGTGGCCACCTTGTGTCCACATGGGGGCAGCCCTCTTGTGTGTTGCAGTGATGGTCAATCTGCAAATTACTCCTGTATTAGATAAGATAGAGGTCTGGTGCATGGGTGGAGGCCAGCTGGTTTGCCCTGAAGAGTGTCCCGAATCAGGGTGGGAGTTGCCTTGGGGCATAGGGAATCCTGGGCAAGGGGCCTGTGGTGATTTGCAGGCTGGCCATGCCTCCCAGTGACTCAAGCAGAGGCTCTGGTATCTGGGGTTTATTTGTCTTCTATAATTGAATCTTTGTAGCCTGGAGGGGAGCCAAGACTTCTGCTCGCTCCATGGTGGCAGCCATTTATGTTGGGACATATATCTTCAATAATTGAAACTTTGTAGCCTAGAGTGGAGGCCAAGGCTGGCCAGGGCTGCAGAAGCTTGGCTTCCTCCATCACCCAGCAACCCTAGCCTCTGCTCTCTCCAGCTCCGTGGCTGCCGCCATTTCTGTTCAGATTATGTATCTTTTATAATTGAAACTTTGTAGCATTGGGTGCAGGCCTATGCAGGCAAGGGCAGGTGGAAAGCTTGGCTTTCTCCATTGCCGGGGAAACCCAAGCCTCCCTCCTGCTCTCAGTGGCAGCAGCCATCTTGATTGGGGTTTATTTGCATGATTTGCTCCTGATTGGCTGGTGGTCATGCCTGTGTGTGTGGCTTGATTGTAGATATGGTCAGTTTGCATATTACTCTTTTATTAGATAGGATGCTTCTGCTTCTCTTGGGATCTGAGACACTTGCCTTGCTTTTTAGTGGAAGAGGGGAAGATTGCATGGAGCTGGCCAGCTTCTCAGTGAGGGCCCTGACGTCCGCTGGCTAGGCTTTAAATTTGGTGACCCATGCTGAGTGTCAGCGCACCCACGTGGTCCTAGTCGTAGTAGGTATTCAAGCACCTGAGTGTCTGAATTGGGCGGCTGCTTTCAGCCTTATGCATTAAAGAAGCAGTTGACATAAAGGTCATAAATTTAGCCTGGAGGAATATCAGCTGTGCACAGCAGAAAGGAGGACCTGAGACTCCCTCACTGGTTCTGCTCAGCACACACCAGCTGACATGATGGACTGGCCTTTTTGGTGACTTCATATTGAGATACTTCCCTGTGAATCAGCCAACTTCACTATAAAGGGATTAAGGCCTGGCAGGTTGGCAGCCCTGTGTGCCAAACTCACTATAAGCTCCAACCACGGTCTCACTGTGTGACCTGAGCGCAGTGGACAGTTGCGGTGGCCAGTTTCACAGCATGTCCCACAGGGCCATCTGCTCTGGCAGCTCCTGCTGAAGCCCACAAGCTGTGGGAACTTCCCAAACGAGTGAATGAGGTCTTGAGCCCTTGGGCCACTTTGGGATTAATTGTGCAACACCACCTTTTTCTATTCACAAAGCATTTAATCCTTTGGCTAGTACATGTCTGTTTCTTCCAACTCTCCTGCTATGAAACATGAGATCAAAACAAAATTTGAGGTGTGGGTGAGGTAAGCCAGTGAACTTCAAACTATCAACCACCAAGTGCAGGGTATTTCTTTTTCCCTAAACAAAAGATAAAGTTTTTCATAGAATTGAAGATAGAGAAAAATAATTCACACTCATTTACTTAAGAAGTTTTGTCCTGTGAAAAGGGATGCAGAAGACAAATTGCCAGCACTTCTGTGATTTTTTTCTATCTAGGGTAAAATCCCTTTCCCTGATTTTCTACATTCTATCTAATAAAAGAGTAATATGCAAATTAATCACCACTCTTATACACCCAAAAGCCACACACACCAGCAATGCCCACCAGCCATTCAGGGGCAAGTATGCAAATTAACCCCAACCAAGATGGCTGCAACCACCAAGCAAGCAGGAGGGAGGCTTGTGCTTCCCTGGCAATGTAGGAAGCCAGGCTTTCCACACACCCTGGCCATGCCCAGGCCTCCACTGAAGGCTACAAAGTTTCAATTATAAAAGGTAAATAAATCCCAACAGAAATGGCTGCTGCAATTGAGTGGGCAGGAGTCTTGGCTCCACTCCAGGCTACAAAGTTTCAATTGTAGAAGATAAATAAATCCCAGATAACCTCTGATTGGGTTGCTGGGGAGCATGGCCTGCAAACCACAACAGGCCCCTTGCCCAGGCCACCCTATGCCCCAAGGGAATGTTCACCTTGATCCAGGACACCCTTCAGGGCAAACCAGATGGCCCCCACCCATGCACCAGACCTCTATCCTATCTAATAAAAGAGTAATATGCAGATTGGCCATCACAACAACACACAAGATGCTGCCCCCATGTGGTCAAAGATCCTTCCCTCAGATGGATAAAAGATGCCACCACAAAATGGTAAGCCAGGGAGGTCAGCTGGGAGGGACCAGGCCTGCAAGGGAGGCAGTTGTGGGTGATCAGGTCAGCATGGGAGGGAAGTTTGGAGGGACCAGGCCTGAAAGGGAGGGCAGTTGAGGTTGATCAAGCCTGCAGGGAAAGGCTGTTAGGGGTGACCATGCTGACAGAGGAAGGAAGTTAGGGGTGACCAGACCTTCAGGGAAGGGCAATTGGTGGGGAACCCAGGCCTGCAGGGGAGAGCAGCTGGGGGGACTAGGCCTGCAGGGGAGGGCAGTTAGGGATTACCAGGCCTGCAGGGGAGGGCAGGTATGGGCAAATGGGCTGACAGAGGAGTAGTTAGGAATCAATCATGCTGGCAGGGGAGTGGTTAGGGGGTGATTAGACTGGCAGGCAGAAGCAGTTAAGGGCAATCAAGAAGGCAGGCAGGAAAGTGGTTGGGAGCCAGTAGTCCTGGACTGTGAGAGGAATGTCTGACTGCCCATTAGGTCCGATCATGGTGGGATCCCAGAGGGATCAAGCCTAAATGGGCAGTTGGACATTCCTTGAGGGCTCCCAGATTGAAGAGGGTGCAGGCTGGGCTGTGGGATCCCCCCCTCCCCATGTACGAATTTCATCCACCGGGCCTCTAGTTAATTAAGAAATCATGTGAATCTAAATTCAGATTTCTAATTGAACTTTATAAAGTGGTCTTGAATAAACATACTTTAGCTTATTTATTGCCTTCCTTCTTTCCTTCCTTCCTTTCTTGTTTCTTTCCTTCCATTCTCCCTTCTTTCCTTCCACCTTCCCTCCTTCCCTTCCTCTTTCTCCTTTTCTTTCTTTATCTATTTGCTGAGAATCAACAATGTATGATTGTCCAACTAGTATTTGATATGAAGACAAATAAAGGAGAGGATTTTCCTAACCTTTTCAATGTTTAAAAATCATTGTAAATGCTAATAAGTCAGAAACATCCCAGAACCTCTTTTTTGCCTCTCTCTAGTCATCCCCATCATCTATCCCTTATGAGTTCTTATTTTCCTTTTATTTCTTAATTAGAGGCTCAGTGCACAAATTTGTAGATAGGTGGGGTCTCTCAGCCTGGCCATTAATCAAGGCCAATTGGGACTGGCTGGAGGGAGAAACTGTGGGAGGTTGGTGTAGGAGTACACTGATCACCAGGGGGTAGCTCCTTGTTATGGGCCTTCCCGCTAGTGGTCAGTGTTCATCATAGCAACTGTTCAACCAGTCATTCAGTTGTCTGGTGGTTCGGTTGCTTAGGCTTTTGTATAGCCTATCTAATAAAAGAGTAATATGCAAATTTGACTGTACCTTCACCACACCCACAAACCATGCCCACAGCCATGCCAACCAGGCAATCAGGAGCAAATTATGTAAATAAATCCCAACCAAGATGGCTGCCACCACTGAGAGCAGGAGGAAGGCTTGGGTTTCTCTGGCAAAGGAGGAAGCCAAGCTTTCTTCCTGCCTAGGTCTCCACTAAATGTTATAAAGTTTCAATTACAAAAGATACAGAAATTGCAGCAGCCACTGAACGGGAGAGAACAGAAGCTTGGGTTTCCCTGGCAACAGAGGAAGCCAAGCTTTCAGTCTGCCTTTGCTGGCCTAGGGCTCCATTCTAGGCTACAATGTTTCAAACAGAAATGGCTGCCACCCCCGAGTGAGCAGAAGAATTGGCTCCACTCCAGTCTACAAAGTTTCAATTGTAGACATAGATTCATACCAGATCCCAGGGCCTCCACTTGGGTCGCTGAGGGGTGTGGCCAGCCTGCAAACCTCCACAGGCCCCTCACCCAGGCAGCCCCTCACCCCAAGGGAACCCCCACCCTGATCTGGGACACCCTTCAGGGCAAACCAGCTGTGCCCCACCCATGCACCAGGCCTCTATCCTATCTAATAAAAGTAATTTGCAGATTGACCATCACTTCAACACACAAGAGGGCTGCCCCCATGTGGTCAAAGACCCTGCCCCCATGTGGACACAAGATGGCCACCACAAGATGGCCAGCAGGGGAGGGTCGTTGGAGGTCCCAGGCCCTGCAAAGGAGGACAGTTGTGGGCGATCAAGCCTGCAGGGGAGGGTAGTTGGGAGGGATCAGGCCTGCAGGGGAGGGCAGTTAGGGGTGACCAGGCTGGCAGAGGAGGGAAGTTGGGGGCAAACAGGCTGGCAGGGGAGCAGTTAGACATCAATTAGGCTGGCAGGATAGTGGTTAGGGGGTGATCAGGCTGGCAGGCAGAAGCGGTTAGGGGCAATCAGGGAGGCAGGCAGGTGAGCAGTTTGGATCTAGCAGTCCTGGATTGTGAGAAGTATGTCCAATTGCCCATTTAGGCCCGATCCTACTAGGATTGGGCCTAGACGGGCAGTCAGAAATACCTCAAGGGGTCCCAGACTGGAGAGGATGCAGGCCGGGCTAAGGGACATCCCCCGTCTCCTGTGCACAAATTTCATGTATCAGGCCCCTATCTCTATCTCTATCTCTATCTCTATCTCTATCTCTATCTCTATATCATCTATAGATATAGTAATAGATATATCTATATATGGATATATCTATCTATATATCTATAGATATAGATCTATCTATATATCTATATCTATCTATATCTATATCTATATATATAGATATCTATATCTATCTATATCTATATCTATATCTATATATATCTATATATATAGATATAGATATCTATATCTATATCTATATCTATATATATAGATATAGATATAGATATATATATATATATATATATAGAGAGAGAGAGAGAGAGAGAGAGAGAGAGAGAGAGAGAGGCCCAGTACACAAATATTGGTGCTCTTGGGGGATCCCTCAGCCCTGCCTGCACGCTCTCGCAAACTAGGCCCCCTTGGGTAGGGTCCCAGGGTTTATTGGGGCCTTCCTTCTCTCAGCTGATAGCAGCTGGCCCACCCCCATCACTGCCACTGCTTGTCATCTGGGAAGCACTACCCCCATCAAGTTACCTTCCTCTGCAGGTGGCAGGCATGGGGAGGGATAACTTGGCTGGCCTGGGATCCTTCTGTGGGGCAGTCACTGGCCAACCTTGCATACCTGTCACAGTATCGCTGGCCAGTCGCCTGGGCCTCCCTCTGTGGGACGATTGATGGCGGGCCCCCAAATTGATCACTCCACAGAGGTAGGCCCTGCCCTCACTGCAGGCCACCAGCCAAGTAGCCTGGGCCTCCCTCTTTTTTTTTTCTTTTTTCCTTTTTTAACTAAGAGCAATTTTTACTGAGAGATACAGAACTGTGTACTATGTTTGGTTTACCAGATGGTAATGCACTGCACCCCTGCCCCTGCCACCTCCAATACCCAGAGACTACAGTACTTAGAAGTTACACACAATGGCCATAACTGCTGAATATATGTTTGCAACAAATAAACTGTGTGATATTTATTCTGTATAACATCCAGGGATTATAAATATCCATTTATATATTGTAAAAATATGAATATAAAAATAAAGTATAAAAACATGTGCAGTTGAAAGCCCTGCAGCAATAGGCAGTTTGTGAACATTCAGTGAGTATGTGCTTTGGAAGGGTGTCCATGCCTCGTACTCACAGCAACTCCAGCAGGGATGGCGAGGGTACACCCTGGCTGCCACTCCGGGTAGGACTGAACTGGACCACAGTTAGTGGGTACAGCAGGGTCTGGCACTGTGCCCTCCTCTAGCCTTGCATCAGGATCAGGGTCAGGGTCAAGCCTGGGGCAGGCAGATTGCAGTTTCACTCTGAGTTCCATATTCAGCCTAATTTTGGTTGTAACTCATGGCTTTTCCTGGCTGCTCAGAGGTCCCCTGAGTGGGTGCTCTGGCAGAGAGGATGGAAAAGTGCCCACGGGTTCCTGGTTGTGTGTCTTCCTGGCCAAGAGACTCTGTCCTGCCTCCTGCAAGCCTGGCACAACAGGCCCCCCTCCGGACTACTTTGGTGTCAGCATTTGGTCCTGAGTTTCATGAGCCTGGGTTTCGTCCCCTGGTGTGGCTGATCTGAGTTTTACAAACAAGCCTGGTCGATGCTGGCTGTGCTGAGCCTCATTGAAGAGTTTTTCATGCAGCAAGGAAGAGCCCTCTGAAACCTTACTCTTCCTCTTTATCCTCCTCCTCCTCTTCTTCCCCCAAGCCCATGGTCACTTCTTCTCCAGCTGTTTCAGCAGTGGGTTGTCTTCTGAGTTGGGGGTCTTAATGCTGTCACTCTTGATGATGCAAGTGAAGGAATGCCAATTGAGCATCAGGATGAGTTGCTGCCACTCCTGCTTCAGCTTCTCCATCTGGGTTTTCAGCTCCACAGTCATGAGCTCCAGCCACTCAGATTCCACTGCAGAAACTTCTGCTCCTTCTTCTTGTTCCGGCATCGTCCTTTCCCAGCACCTTTTCCTCTGCTCCTCGTCCTTGTCTAGCTCACTTTTCACAGGTTGAGGCCTCTTGCCCAGTTTCACCTCCAGGAAGTGCAGAGGCGATCATGGCCACAGTGTAGTGGATGTCAGTGTATTTCAGCTCTTCTGCAGTCAGGGCTGAGCTGGGGAGTCTGGTCAGGGGGACGAACCCTGGCAGAGAGCTCGCAGTCATGGAAGGGTTCAGGACCTGACCAGGCATCACAGCAGGAGGAGGGGTAGTCCAGCCCTGCAGGAGCCACAGGGAGAGGCTGTGACCTCGAGGCTTGAGCCAGGCCCCAGGAGCTGTTGTGGTGCCAGCCCTGCCCTGAAGTGTCTACTGCTGCCAGCTACTCCTATAGCATCCACACAGTATCCCACCGCAGGCTATGGCAGGCAGCCTGTGTCTCCTTCTTAGAGGCAGTTAATAGCAGGGCTCTGCCTGCCTACCCCCAACCACTCTGTCTACCTGCCTGATCACCCCCAACCACTCTGTCTACCTGCCTGATCACCCCTAACCACTCTGTCTACCTGCCTGATCACCCCTTACTGCTCGCCTGCCTGCCTGATGGCCCCTAACCACTTGTTAGGGGATGGGGCCAGCCTGGGTGAGGGGCTGTAGGCTCTACTCATTCTGGCCCTTCTGCCATTTTGGTAGCTGGCCTTTTATTATATAGGATTCCTTGCTTTTTCAATTTTATGTTTTATTAGGAAGTAGAATCTATTCCCCACCCCATGAATCTATCCTGGAACCCTGCCCAGCTGCTATGTGAACAAGTAGGATAATTTGCTAGCTAATGGCAGATCCCATGGCACAGAGAGGATTTTTCCACCTGAGACCATCCTATCTAATAAAAGAGAAACATGCAAATTGACTGTACCTCCACTGTGCACACAAGCCATGCCCATTAGCCAATCAGGAGCGAATTAACTCAACTAAGATGGTGGTTAATTTGCATATCCAAATTACGAAGACTGAAGACAGGGTAGAAGGGAGCCAAGCACTGCAGAAGGGATGGAAGCTGCAGAGAAGCAAGCAAGCAGGGCAGTGGAGAAAGGAGGGAAGTAGGTGGGGTGGAGCAGGGGAGAAGGGAAGGAAGCAGGCAGAGTGGGGGAGAAGGGAGGGAAGCAGGCAGGGTGGGGGAGAAGGGAGGGAAGCAGACAGGGTGGGGGAGAAGGGAGGGAAGCAGGCAGGGTGGGGGAGAAGGGAGGGAAGCAGACAGGGTGGGGGAGAAGGGAGGGAAGCAGGCAGGGCGGTGGATACCACCGAAGGAAGCCCTATTGCAAGAATCTTCCTGCAACGGGCCTCTGGTCCTAGAATAACCAGGCCCCAGCCATTCTGGCAGTTTAGTTAGAGTCAGAATTTCCTCAACTGTGTACAACTTGAGCCCAGCCCTATGTCTATGTGTTTGCTCTTTTAAGCCACCTTGTCTTCTGCTGGTTTATTGCACATCAGCTGACTGCTTTTCTACAATTCTTCTGTAGGTCTCCAGCCTCCATATTCTTTAAATTATGGACTTGCCAGCCTGCCTTTCATTTCTCTAGCTTTCCAAGTGTCTCCCTAATTCAGCCACCAGACCTATGACTTTAGAATTAATTGTATCAGAAACACGGTGTTGCTCTTGGTAAATATTGATCAGTTTTCTTCTCTTCCCAGAATTGGAAATACAAAGAATATATTCATAGCATTAGATCTTAAATATAAGGTTTATCCCAGTTCATTTTCCAGTCTCTTTTTCCCCTTTTTTATTATTTATTGAGGTGACATTGGTTAATACAATCATATAGGTTTCAGGAGCGTGTTCTATGTTACAAGATATGTCCATTGCACAGTTTGCCCAATACTCATAGTCAAATCTTCTCCTGTCACCATATACTAGGCCCCCTTTCACCTCACACCCCCTTACCTCTGGCAATGACCACACTGCTCTTTGTGTACATGAGTTTTAGTGAAATAATATGGTTCTTAGCTTTGACTGACTTATTCATTTAGCATAATATTTTTAAGGTCCATCCATGTTGTTGCAAATGGCAGCATTTTATCCTTTCTTATGCTGAGTATATTCCATTGCATATAGGTGCCACATCTTCTTTATCCAGTCTTCCATTTCAGCACACTTTGATTGTTTTCATGTTGTGGCCACCATGAATAATGCTGAAATGAACATAAGAGTGCGTATATCTTTGCAAATACATGGGCATTTTATCTGGTATGTACCCAGAAGAGGTATTATTAGGTCACATGGTATTTCTTTCCAGGCTCTTTGCCAAGAATTTTGCCCATAAAAAAAAATGTTCTATCACCTTAGTGAGGTTGCAGTCTAAAGCAGAATGATTGTTGTTTTTTTCTGTAACTTTGGATAATCTTCAGTTATAAAATCTGCATCCTATGAATTTACATATTGAAATACTTTGTACAGTTAACTATGAGAAAGGAACAATGAGACATATCGTTACTTTATATTAAGCCTTCTGTTCTTCCACACACACCAATAGGCCAAAGGTTTACCCAAATCAGAAGGCATGTTTCTTTCTTGCAGCAAATGGATCTTGTATTCATTGGGCATGTGTTTGAGTGTATGCATGTCATTATCTCTCCAATTTTTTCTTGATAACAGCCATTATAGAATAATGCAGTAAATGGCAACATTAAGTGAAAAATTCAAGCAAAAAGCACAGACCTTCTTTCCTGTAAGAGGATGAAGTTAAGAAGTGGAATATTGTAATATCTTCAGTCCCTGAGGGATTTTATTTTATTTATTTTATTTTATTAAAATATATTTTATTGACTTTTTATAGAAAGGAAGGGAGAAGGATAGAAAGTCAGAAACATCGATGAGAGAGAAACATCGATCAGCTGCCTCTTGCATACCTCCTGCTGGGGATGTGCCCACAGCCAAGGTACATGCCCTTGACTGGACTCGAACCTGGGACCTTTCAGTCTGCAGGCTGATGCTCTGTCCACTGAGACAAACCGATTTTGGCCCTGGGGGATTTTAGAGAACTCAGGCAGCAAACTCTGGGCTCTGTGACCTGCTCAGCCTCTGTTGGGCACCACGGGGTATCTGCAGAGCAGGCAATGGTGGTAGCAGGGATGGGCAGACTTCTCTTTTCCCACTGGCCTGTCTTTGAAGAGACCTCCCCAACTCTTCCATGAGATGTGTTTACAAGTAAGCAATAGATGTCTGGCACCCTATATAAGTGGAGAGAGAATTAGTTACAAAAAGGAAAATAGATAATATGAAATATGGTCATCAACTATTATGCACAAATAATTTGGGTTCCACAAGGAGATAAAAAAAGAAAATGGGGAAGAAGCAGTAGTTGAGGAGATAATGACTGATGAATTGCCATAAATGTTGAAATCTTCATGTGTTATATTCAGAAAGCATTATAAAGCAAGACAAATGCAAAGAAAATCCCAGTGAGACATATAAAACTCAGATTGATGGAAACTAAGATTAAAAAAAATTAACAGTAGCCAGATGAAATGAGATCACCTTTGATGCAGTAAGGCTGTCAGCTGTCATCCCAGGAGCATGAACCCTTTATTGTGCTTAAGGAAAATAAATTCCAACTTGAAATTCTATGTCTAGTAAAACATTCTATTTAAAAAGAACACAAATAAGGACATTTTCTGATAAAGCTAAAACATAAATGATTTATTACAAGCACAATCTCTATTGAGAATGATCCAAGATGAAATCTAAAACAGAAGTAAGAATGAAAGGGTGTGGCCTAATCTAAGTGAAACTCTTGTACACAATAATAGAATCAGCAATCCTATCTAATAAAAGAGTAATATGCAAATTGACTGTACCTTCACTACACCCAATAAGCCACACCCACCAGCCAGTCAGGAACAATATGCAAATTAATACCCAACCAAATGGCTGCTGCCCAAGGCCAGGGCTGGGGCAGAGCCAGCCAGTGATCAGTGATTGGCCCCATGGCAGGGCAATTGCTGGGCTCCCAAGGCCAGAAAAAGCCTCTGCCAAGAGGCTTTTCCAGTCTTGGGGTAGGGCAGAGGTCAGGGGGAGAGCCAGCAAGCCATGGGCCCCATTGCAGGGTGGGGTCCTCTGGCCAAGGTCCCCTGCCCAAGGACAAAAGTATTGGCCAGAGGCGTTCGACCTTGGGCCAGGGATGAGCCATCAGTAGGACACCTCCTGAGTATGTGAGAGGGAGCAGGTTGGGCTAAAGGTCCATCCACCCCTAGTAAAAGAATAATATGCAAATTGACCATCACTCAAACATACAAGGTGACTGCCGCCATGTGGCCAAAGGTTACTACCCCCATGTGAACACAAGATGGCTCTCACAAGATGGCCAGCAGGGGAGGGCAATTGAGAGGGCCCAGACCTGCATGGAGGTCAGTTGGGAGTGATCAAGCCTGAAGGGGAAGGCAGTTAGGGATGACCAGGCCAGCAGAGGGGAAAAGTTGGAGGTGACTGGGCCTGAAAGGAAGGACAATGGGGGAGGGGACTTGCTGGCAGGGGGGGATAGTTGGGGGTGACCAGACTGGCAGGGGAGCTGTAGGGGTGACAAGACCAGCAGGGGGGGCAGTAAGGAGTTACAGGCCATCAGGCAGAGGTGGAGTGATCAGTCCAGCAGGCAGAGGTGGTTAGGGGTGATCATGCTGGCAGGGGGGACAGTTAGGGGCGATCAGGCAGGTGAGCAGTTAGGAGTCAGTGGTTCCAGATTGTGAAGGATGTCCAACTGTAAGACATCTCCTGAGGGGTCCTGGATTAGAGAGGGTGAAGGCTAGGCTGAGGGGATTCCACCCCCTTGCACAAATTTTATGCACCAGGACTCTAGTCCTATCTAATAAAAGAGTAATATGCAAATTGACCATACCTCTGATCAAGCCACACCCACCAGCCACACCAACCAACCTCTCAGGAGCTGAGGTGGAGCCAGCCAGCAAGCATGCGGCCTGGGCCTTGAGGGCAAGGCTAAGGTGGCCAGGGCCAGGGGGGATGGAGCTGAGGCAGCCAGGGCCTTGGAGGAGTGGGGCCTAGGTGGCCAGGGCTGGGAGGGAGTGGGACCAAGGCAGCCAGGGCCAGGGGGCGGGGCCCAGGTGGCTAGGGCTGAAGGGGAAGTGCTGAGGCAGCCAAGGCTGGGGGCAAGGCTGAGGTGGCCAGGGATAGGGAGGCAGGGCTGAGGCATCCAGGGCCAGGGGTTCGGGGCCAGGGTGAAAGCCAGAGCTGGGGGTGGTGAAGCTGGGGCAAAGACCAGGGTGAGGGTAGGGGGACAGGGCCAAGGCAGCCAGGGTCAAGGGGGGCAAAGCAGAGGCGGCCGGGGATGGGATTGGGGGGGTGGGACTGAGGCAGGTAGGGTCAGGGGGGTGGGGCCAAGGCAGCTAGCATGTGCTGGCCAGGAGATGGTCTGGCCAGGGAGGCTGGGCTGAGGCCCGCACTAGCTGGATGCTAGCTGGTTGGGGCGAAGGCCTGGGCCGGGGGTGGGGCTAGGGTGGAGCCAGCCATCAGCCCCATTGCTTTAGGCCTTGGGCAGGCTGGGGTGATTGGTCATTTTCTGAGGGCTCCCAGTATGTCTGAGGGGGCAGGTTGGGCTGAGGGATCACCCACCCCCAGTGCATAAATTTCGTGCACTGGGTCCCTAGTTAATAAATAATAATACACGAATAAATTTAATTATAATGTATAGTCTTAGAGATAACTTGATGATTTTTTTCCCTGAAGGTGTTATTCTCAGAGAAATTTGAGAAACACATTTAAATCAAGGATCTCTCATTTCATGAAAGAACGAGGTGTTTTATATACAGCACCTTAGTGTGTCTGTGCTGAATGGCTGGAATTAGATGCAATCAGTTTGGGACTGGAACAGACTATGATGATTGAGTTTGTACCTCTATATGAAACAGATGAGAATAAGATCTTCTACATATCAAATTCTGAGAGATGTGTTTGTATTTCATTACTTGAAACATAATTTTTTTTAAAGAAAAGAGGAAGTTAAGAAAATAACTTACATTTAATCATTTAATTTTTTCTTACATGTTAAAGAAAATAAGACAATACTATCAACAGAGTTTCATAAATGCATTAAGTAGAAAAACCGCTTCTGCAGCCCCAGACAGGATGGCAGTAAGAGAAGACTTGAACAAATGAGAAGGCTGAGTTTTCCCCAGCTTCACTGACCTGAGAAGCAAGGAGTTTGTGTGTGTGGAAGCCATGACCACCTTTCAAGCTGAGGATATTTGATAAAGGGAAGAGGATTCTGTTAAAACATTTTCCCCTCGAGGAGAGAAGCCAAGATGGTGGCATTGGTAAACACCTAAACTGCTGCCTCACACAACAATTTCAAAACTGCAACTAAAAGACTAAATGTCTATCACCCAGAACCACAGGAAAGCTGGCCCAGTGGAAGTTCTGCAACTAGAAGGAAAGAGAGAGGAGCACTGGGATGTGCACAAGTGCTGAAAAGCTGAGGTGGGGAGGCGCGCAAGCCAGGCTAGCGGCGGGCGACTTTGGGGCTGCTTTATTTTCAGCCTGAAGGGAAACAGGCTCCTTATTACTCTGAACTCATTTCTTGGAAGACACTGGTGACCCAGAGTCTTATGGGGAGAAGCTGGACGGTCTGCCATCGGGTCGGAAAGTGAGGGTGGCTCTCTTGCAGAGGTGCCAGCGGCAATCATTGTTCACTGCACGGGGGCACGGGACTTGGGGGACTTGGAAATGTGGAGATGCAGAAACAGCTGAGTGGTAGCCATCCCTGTTTTCCATGCCCTAGCCTAATGACTCCCTGAGACCTGTTGCCCAATCTCAAATCTGCCCAAGCTGTGCACTGCAGAATTTGCATATAAATGGCCAGCTCTATCACAGCTTAACCTAAATTGCAGCTCTGGAAAGACCAGAAGAAATCTCCAGATCTCCTTGTAGCTCCTGCTGGATCGCTTGCCTGCACTCCCTTTGGAGATTCAGAAGCTAGTGTATCTAGAGGTCAGTGTGAGACGATACCAGAATTCAACTACTTACATCCATAAGAGACACATTCAAGAGGCAGACTCAGTGAGCAACAAAGCCCCACTGAAGCAAGTTCAGCCCCAAAGGTGTGTCTCCAGCACAGCAGTTCTTCCAGTCCATCAACACAGGGAAGCAGCAAAATGCGGAGACAAAGAAACATGTCACGAATGAAAGAAATGAAGGAAAGCAGACTATCAGACATAGAGTTTAGGACCACATTTATAAGATTACTCAAGAATCTTCTAAAAACTGCTGAGAAACTTGATGAGACCTTTGAGGAGCTTAGTGGGACCTTCAAGGACCTTAATGAGAATGGCAAGAAAATGGAAAAGGACCAGACAGAAATTAAGCATACACTGTCTGAAATAAAGAATATACAGAAATTCAATGGTAGATCAAAGGACCCCAATAATCAAACCAAAGATCTGACACATAAGAAGACAAAACAAAACAAAACAAAACAAAAAAACAAGACAAACAAACAAACAAAAAAAAAACACCCAACCAGAAAAACAAAAAGAAAAAAGAATCCAAAAATGTGAGGATAGTGTAAGGAGACTCCGGGACAACTTTAAGCATACCAACATCAGAATTATTGGGGTGCCAGAAGAGTGAGAGCAAAATATTGAAAACCTTTTAGAAGAAATAATCACAGAAAACTTTCCCCACCTGGTGAAAGAAATAGTCTTACAAGTCCAGGAAGTGCAGAGAACCCCAAACAAGAGGATTCCAAAGAGGACCACACCAAAACACATCATAATTAAAATGCCAAGGGCAAAAGACAAAGAGAGAATCTTGAAAGCAGCAAGAGAAAAACAGTTAGTTACCTACAAGGGAGTACCCATATGTCTGTCAGCTTATTTCTCCATAGAAACGATGCAGGCCAGATGGGAGTGGCAAGAAATATTCAAAGTGATGAAAGCAAGAACCTACAACCAAGATTGCTCTACCCAGAAAGGCTGTCATTCAGAATTGAATGTCAGATAAAGAGCTTTACAGTCAAGAAAAAGCTAAAGGAGTTCATCAACACTAAACCAGAATTATATGAAATGCTGAAAGATATTCTTTAAGAAGAGGAAGAAGAAGAAAAAGGTAAAGATAAAAACTATGAACGACAAAATTACAACAAATATATGCCTACCAAGTGAATCTAAAAATTAAGTTAATAGAAAGTCTGATTAACAGAATGGACTGATGAGTATAATAGAATCAGGGATATGGAAAGGGAGTGGACTGACAATTCTCAGGGGGGAGAAGGTGTGAGGAGTGCAGGAAGAGATTGGACAAGAATCTTACAGCTATGAATGAAGACAGTGGCGAGGGGTAAGGGCATGGGGGAAGTGGGGGATTGGGTGGAGGGGAGCTATTGGGGGGAAAAAAGGAGGAATACCTGTAATAATCTGAACAATAAAGATTTATATTTAAAAAATGAAAAAAGTAAATGTATTAAGTAACCTAATAAATTTCAGTGTACACATAAAGGACCATCTAGGCTTTTGCCTTATAGGAGATTATGTCATGTCTATGAAGCCTTGGTGAAAATATATTAATTAATTTAGAGTCAGCTAAACTCTTGGGCTCAAACTTTGATACTTTATTGATATTGATACCTGAGATAAATGAAGCAAGAGGTTTACCACATAATTCTGGAACACTATTTTCACAGGCTGTTAATCACCTGGAAAGCCAAATCAAACTCAAAATGGTCTCGATAAATGGAAAATATTCATACAAAAATAAACAAATTCAGTAAGAGCTATGAAAGATAGTACACATATAAAAGAGAAAGCTATCACAAACATGAGGAAATATTGTACATTTTAAAATGCATAGGATATCAGTTGTCAGCGGTGGTCCCATTGTGTCCAGTGGAGAAAACAATCAGAGTGAACGCAGCAATAGTATTCTGCTGTAATTTTTTTTTTTTACCATAAAGCAAAACTTTCTGAATTTTTGCTCTTTATCCACCCAAATAAAAATATTTTTCTGTTTATTTCACCATACCATTTCTCTCATCTAAAATGATTAAAATGGCTTAATAATACCAATAATTTATATATGGAACATGTGCTACATGCCAAACTATGTTACATGTTTCACTGCTGTGCTACTGGTCCAGGTTTACAGCTGAGGCACTGTTCTCATTGAGGGTCTGTAGTTTGCCCTGCGTCCTTTGAGCTCATGGTTGATTGGACACCTGACTTGCACTTCTAGGATGCCCTTATGCCATGGCTATGAGTTTCCTAAGCCTCTTAGTGCATTTCCTGCTAGGTCCCACATGTCCCTTTGTTATATGTTCTCAGTATCTTTTCTGCATTTACCCAAGGCTGTTTGACTCCCATTTTCTACAGACATCTACTAGCCAACAAGGAACAGTGGTATCCTAGCAATTAAGGATCCTTTAATATCTGATACAGCAAGGTTTTCCTATAGAATGTAGGTGTAACTTGAGAGAAATATACATAAAGGGACAACCATGATTAAGCTAAAAGTAATGCTAAATCCAGCCTTTCTCTTCATCAGAATCCTGTTGACTTTCATTTGTCAACTTGTAGAGAATAATTATAGGAAGAACTTTCATGGACTGAGTACCTTCTAAGCATTCGGTACTATATAGGCATTGTTCCATATGTTATTTCATTTAATTTTCTAATTAAAAATAAAATGACCATCTCTTTACCTATGAGGAAAAATGAGCCTTGGAGAGGCTCATCGTTCATGATCACTTAGCTGACATTGGTACAGCTAATGTCCACCAAAGGAAATAACACTATTCAGCCAGGAAAAAATATTCTGATGAAAGAGTGACTTCATTACACAGGCAAACGTTAAAAGTTCTTTATGGTATGGTGAAATGAACACAAATGGGGTGTGCATTAAAGAAAATTAGTGCTTACTGGACAATTAAAAAAAACTTTCTTATTATAACACTCACTTAAAACAAAACAAAATAACAAGCATATTGTATTGACCAGGTCTTTCTGTTTCTGCATTCTGAAAGCTCTAACATTTGGAGCCTTGCTCACCTGAGAGACTGCCCCTTTCAGGGAAGACCAATTTCTAGAAGTAGTAAATGACTTGCTGACAAGTGTGCCTTTCAAATGCAAACCAAACAATCTTTAAATTTATCTTTGTTGTTGAAAGTATTACAGATGTCCACACCGTAGCTCCCTCCATGTCTCCACCCAACTATGGTCTGTGTCCATAGGTTCTGCATATCCTATATAATAAAAGAGAACCATGCAAATTTGACCATACCTTTGCTCCTGATTGGCTATTCTACCAGCCAATCAGGAGCAGGGCTGGGGCCAAGTGGGACGAGTGCAGGTCACCCTTGGGGGGGGGGGAGTTGGGATGAAACAGTGGTGGCCGTGAGCACCCAGCCCCCGGGCACTGTGGGGGGAAGCAGCTACAGCAGCAGTGGTGGTGGCGGGAGTGCCTGGCCTCTAGGTGCTGTGAGTGCAAGTGGCAGCGAGTGCCCAGCCCCCACAGCCAGGTGGTCACAGGCAGTCGGGGCTGAGCAGAGAAGGGTGATGGCTGGGTGCCCAAGGCCTAAAGCTTTGCCAGAGGCTTTAGGCCTTGGGCAGGCTGGGGGTGAGCCATCAGTTGGACATCCCCTGAGGGCTCCCAGTATGTGAGAGGGGGCAGGTTGGGTTGAGGGACCACCCACCCCCAGTGCACAAATTTCATGCACTGGGCCCCTAGTATGCATCTAAGTTCTTTGGTTAATTTCTTCCTGCTCTACTTCTTCCCCCTACCCTCTGGGATTCATCAGTCTGTCCTATGTTTCTATGTCTCTAGATCTATTTTGTTCATCAGTTTAGTAGTATTTTGTTCTTTACATTCCACATATAGTAAGATCATGATACTTGTCTTTCTGTGACTGGCTTATTTCACTAGCATAACGCTTTCCAGGTCCCTCCATGCTCTCTCTTTCACAGCTGCATAGTATTCCATTGTTTCACAGAATCACTACAGGCCACCTGACCTCATTACCCCAGGCCAGGTGCCCAACAACTAGTAACAACTTTTCCTGAGCCTGCTGAAATTATTGAGAACAGTCATTCCTCAGCTGCCTGCTCTCCCTCTCACATTCTCTCCCACAGATGCTACAATAAAGATGACTGCCCACCCTCAATCCCGTCACCTATTGACTGACCTGGGTGCTCCCCCTACACGACTCTACATGGTGGGGAACTGTGAATACTACTATCTTTCTCTGACAATCGTCTTCTGACTGTCAGCCTCACCACATCTTATAATAAATGTACATTTAAAAACATACATCTGAATGTCTCAGATACCTTTCTTCTTAGAAATCTATCTACTCCCCTCATCCAACATAATTGAAAAAATAGCAAACATTTATCCTGAAATCATAATTAAATCATGAATCATTTTAAGGTTTATCTACATAAATAAGAAATGTATACATTGTACATAATAAATTCATGAATTTAATATTTTAATCTCATCAGGTATCTTTAGGCCTTATAAAATTAAATATTTTAAGAGAAAAAAAACAATATTCTAAAGAAGCTTTCATTCTATTAGGTAGCTTAGGTTACCTATTTATTGTATGTCTTTCAATGAATGCTTTTTTATCATATTGTTTTCAGCATAAATATAACCATGCAGTATGTAATATTGTAAAAATAGCAACAAGTGCCCTTTCTCCATATATAAAATCTTATTTTGTTTCCTAGAGAAAGCGATGCTTATGTGTGCTCACACACAAAATGTTTGTCCTCTTGAGAAATTTAATAAAAATCTAGAAGTAAACACATAAAATGTATATGTTCTATGTTATACGATCAAATGCTTCATTATTCTGGCGAAGACAGGGTTTGAGGCATTTTTAAATACTTTAATATTCATTTCAATCTGATATGCAAACAGTAGTATTATAATGTCATTTTCACATTGATATGATTGTATTCATTTCTAGCAATTTATAAAAGCTAACCAATTCTTCTAATTTCTCCATTGATGCATTAACTGTTTTTGCGTAAATATCTTCTCAAGTCTTATAAAATATGTTATTTGTACGACATCAGAACAAATTGGAATTTTTAGAAAAAGATAAGCAATATTCAGGACATTCAAGAGTTCTCATCAAAATGTGTAGGTCAATTGCAATTTACTAAGACAAATACTAAAAATTAAATGCCGGAGAATTTAAACAGTAAAACAGCAAAGCTATACTTGTTTGCTGGCCGAGAACTGCTCTCTCTCTCTCTCTCTCTCTCTCTCTCTCTCTCTTTTTCTCTCTCGACATATTAGATCTGAGGACTCAATAATCTCCATTTGATCATACTGATTGGATCCAAAGAAAAACTGCTTCACCTGTAAATAGCCATTACATAGCTGCATGCTAAAAGGAAACCCTGCAAAGTACAATTTGCTGCTGCATCCAGCATCTCCATACTGCTTTGCAGGCTGAAATCTGTAATTCATATTTCTTTGGGCTGGAACTTTGAAATGCATGCCCAGAAGTATATTACTTTCACAAGAGGTGCTTGCAAACACACCAGTGGTCCTCTTCTGAGCACAGTCTCTCTTTCTGTGTTGGGCCAGAGGGTCCTGGTAGTTAAAATGTAGAAACAACCTTTCCTTGGACAGATTCTTCCCTTTTTGAAAAATTGCCACAGCAATCCCCAGCCTGCCAAGTTGGCAGGTTCTAAGCCCAAAGCTGGAGGCCAGCCAGGCATCAGTGGCACATTCCAAACCTCTGAGTCAGCATCCAACTCCATCCATTCTCTGTCTCCTGTGAGCAAAGCATCCCATGCCCCAGAATCATTGCTAATCAAAGACTAAACTTGTTTTTGAATCTAAAACAACTTTTATGTAGTGGTTTCACAACCTAGCCTGGGAAAGACAGGAAAACTGCATATTCTGAAAAGTCGTCATACTGGGGATGAATTCTCCTGAAGTTTGGTGGATTTGAGCCCCACCCCCATCCCTCCAGTTTTGAGAGAGAGAAAAAGAAGTCTGAATAATTTTTTGGCTTGAGTTGTAAAACACAGGTCCTGACCCCTTGTCGTCATTAAATATCCCAGGGGCTCTTTTGAAAGGACTTAGAGGGATTAACCTTTCTGTTCTGGCTAAATTCCTAATTGGATAATTGCATTCTGCCTCCCTAAATTACCCCTGCAGCTCCAATTGGATATGGGATTTTCACTTCCTGTCATAAAGAGTTGTAGGGTGCTACAACATTTCACCCCAGGGGCGATACCAATTAAGTCGTTAGTGAGGTGAAATCTGTACATGGTTGTCTTTCTTTTTCTCCCCTTCACCTGCCTCCTTCTTTGGAGTTGAAAATGTGTGGAAATCATTCAGTCATTTGGAATGAAAGGGGTGTCATAAGTTAGTAACGCTGCTCATTGCTACATTATTTCTAAGAACATAATAATGGCAGGCAATAATTGATAAGCATTTACAGAGAGCATTATGACTCTAAAGAGAACTGAAGTACATTGCTTGAAATGCCATAGTCCAAACCCAGGGCCAGGATGAGAAGGCAACATAAAGTATTTTTAAAGCAAGTTCAGAGAGTGCACCTTTCACTGGCCAACTCAAGGGCAGCTCCGTGGGCTTATGTGTCTCACGAGCTCTGAGGGAGTCAGCTCAGTATTCATAGAAACACTGAGGCCGAGGTACAGGGCCAAGGGGATCCATGTCTTCTGAATACGGATGTGGGCCTTTGCTGTGTGGATTTGCACACACTTGATTTGTAAAGTGAAGGTCACATATCAGCCTCTGTAGCCATATTTGTCCACACTGAAAAGCATTGCCCTTAGAGTCATCTGTGAACCTACAATGGAACACTAACAGCAGCTGTGTGCTTCCCCAGAGTGGAAGAAAAAGTAATAATCAACTTATTTGTGTTAAATGCTTTTTCAAAAAATTTGTTTTAACTCAGTCAAAAATAGTGGTCTTAGTTCAACTATATTTCACTATATTCTTTTCAAAGACTATGTCATTTATAGTATTTTTATAAGAACATAATTATTTTCAGAATTTTATAATAAGACCTAGAGGCCCGATGCATAGAATTTGTGCACAATGGGGGGTGCCCCTCAGCCCATCCTGTGACCTTTCATAATCCTGGACCCCTTGGGGGATGTCCAATCAGGCCTAAGCCTGCATTAGGATATTCCTTTCGCAAGCCAGGACTCTTTGCTCCTAAACACCTGCCTGCTTGCTCCTTACACTTGGCTCACAGCTCCTTAGCGCTACCGCTGCATTTGCTGGCTGTGAAGCCTGCTTCTAGCTGAGAGCACTCCCACTGTGGGAGCACACTGACCACCAGGGGGCAGCTCCTGCATTGAGTGTCTGCCCCCTGATGGTCAGTGTGCACCATAGCAGCCAGTCATTCTGGTTGTCCAGTCATTCCGTTGTAACAGTTGCTGAGCTTTTATTATATAGATTATGGACTCATTCTTCAGAAACAGGGATGGAAAAATAATTATGATAGGTTAAGTATCAATATCCCAGTCCATCCCCTCAGTATCTAGCATAGTTACATTTTAGACTAGATAAAATTTGGGGTCTGCCTATGAAACTAAGAAATGCATGGGATAAATAAAGACCCAATATCAAACTGACATTCACTGTGGGCAAAATCTGAATTTGTCTGACATGGAAACGAAGAACTCTCTCGGCACTTTATCTCACCTGCATTACACAGCTATCCACACTTTATCTCACCTGCATTACACACCCGCCCACACTTTATGGCAACACAGTCAGCAGTAAATAATCAATCACTGTAAGCAAAGGGATTTAGTAAGTTATTTTCATTTTTGAAAAGTACATTTCAAAAATAATGCTTCTATATTTTTAGATCACATTTTATTTTGCTTTCTTGGCATAGACAGACAGAAAGATTTATTTTTAAATACTAAATGCAGTTTGATAGACAAATTAATTACACTCATCTCTCTGAGGCAACAGATGCCATCTGATATGAGTAGCATCTTGCATTCACCTCAACATCTTTGTTTAATTTAACCTTTTCTCTTTTCCCATTTCTTATTTAAGAGAAAACAAGAAATGTCTTCTCTGGAGGCCAAACCCATTCCAGTGGGTGCCTCATAGCTAAGATTTGTCTAAGAATACTCCAAAAGTAGCTATTTCTATCAAGGAAGACTGGGAGATTTTTTCATACATTGTTATCACAGAAGATGTCATGTGTCCTCTACTAATAAATACAATTTTTCCATCTAACTTAGAATTTGCATTTTATCATTTGAAATTAATTTGCTGGAATTTTAAAAAAATCTTTCTTCCTATGCATTAGTGGGGTCAGGTTTTTAAGTCCTATTTAGTTCCTACTTGAAGTAGATGGAAATATTTAACAAAGTTAAATGTCGATGCTAGATATACATCCAACCCAAATCTAACCACTGTATCTGCCCATATATCATGCAAGACCATGACACCCATTTAGCTGGGATTCAGGCTATTTTTCTCAGGGAGTTCTCCTTTATAGATCTCAATGGCTGACTATATTTACCTAACAGTGACTGGTTCCGAGAGCAGCACTGCATCTTCACATTGGTCTTGAACCATTCAGCTAGTGATTGCTCCTAGTTCAGAGAATTCAGCCCGGGTTCTCAGTCTTTACCAAAGTGAACTCTTTACCAAAAGGGCAAAAGTTACCACCAGAAATGGTGGCTTTAAGTTTTAACAATTATTTCATTCCTTTTCCCTCACTTATGATGTTATACGTATCCACCTATTTATTTAGAACTCTTTTAAGAAGTATTAGAGGAAACAATTTAACAAAATTAAAAAGACATTTGCAATAGTGTAATGATTTTAGAGAAGAAGCAAGACCCCTTTCTGGTTACATTGGTTAACTATTAAATCTATCACTATAATCTTGCTAATCCTTTAGTTTTCTTCAAATCAAGAAAAATTGGGGGGGGGGACAAAATTAGGTATACAGTTATGAGTATGCAAAACACAAAGTTTATTCTTGTGATATGATCTATTAATTATGAAAACTGTAAAACTACTTTAGAATCAAGAATACATAGCATAATTACACATACACCCACACACAAATACACTTACATGTTTGCTAGAGGACCAGTGCACAGATTCATGCACTGGCAGGCCCTTAGCTTGGCCTGAACCCTCTCACAATCCAGGACTTTGGGGAGATGTCAGATAGCTGGTTTGGACCCCATCCCCACAGGCCTGATCCAGACAGGAGGGAGCGCTATCACCACCGGCCCAATCCAGATATGAGGGAAGCTGATGATGTGGTTGAGCATCTGCCCCCTGGTGGTCATTGCACATCATAGCAACTGATTAACTGATCATTTTGTCACTTACGCTTATATATATAGACTAGAGGCCAAGTACATGAAATTTGTGCGCGGAGGGGGTGAGGGGTGTTCTTCAGCCCAATTTGCAACCTTTCCAATCTGGGACCCCTTGAGGGATATCTGACTGCCTGTTAAGCCTAATCCTACTGGGATCGGGCCTAAACGGACAGGCAGACATCCCTCTCACAATCCAAGAATGCCGGCTCCTAACTGCTCGCCTACCTGCTGGGTGGGGGGCACAGCCTGAGGTCCCCTGTAAAGCCTAGCCAGGCAGGAGGGGCACAGCTTCAGGTCCCCTGGCCTGGTGCTGGGGTGGAGAGTATGGTCTGAGGTCCCCCAGCCTGGTCCTGGGGTGGGGGTGAGGCTTGAGGAGCAGGTCTGCATGGGAGGGTAATTAGGGGTGACCAAGTCTGCAGGGGAGGGCAGTTAGGGGTGTCCAGACCTGCAGGGGAGGGCAGTTAGGGGCAAACAGGCTGGCAGGGGAGTGGTTAGGCAACAATCAGGCTGGCAGTGGAATGATTAGAGGGTGATCAGGGTGGCAGGCAGAAGTGGTTAGTTGCAATCAGGAAGGCAGGCTGGCCCCCTCCCATGCACCAGTTCTCTATCCTATCTAATAAAAGAGTAATATGCAAATTGACCATCACTCTAGCACACAAAATGGCTGCCCCCCATGTGGTCAATGATCCTGCCCCCATGTGGACACAAGATGGCCACCACAAGATGGCCAGCAGGGAAGGGCAGTTGGGAAGGACTAGGCCTGCAAGAAAGGGCAGTTAGGGGGCAAACAGGCTGACAGGGGAGCAGTTAGACATCAATAAGGCTGGCAGAGGAGTGGTTAGGGGGTAATCAGGCTGGCAGGCAGAAGCAGTTAGGGGCAATAAGGAAGGCAGGCTGGCAAGCAGTCCTGGATTTTGAGAGGGATGTCTGACTGCCTGTTTAGGCCTGATCAATCTTCTGCCAGCCAGGATTGGGCCTAAATGGGAAGTCAGACATCCCTCAAATGGTCCCAGGTTGGAGAGGGTGCAGGTTGAGTTAAGGGACACTCCACCCAGGTGCACTAATTTTGTGCACCTGGCCTTTAATCCTATATAATAAAAGAAAAGCATGCAAATTACTGTACCTTCGAAATGCCACCAGTTAATCAGGAGTGGGAGGGCTAGGCGGTGGCGGTACGGGAGGCCCACAGAGGCTGTTGCCATGGCAAAGGACTGAAGTCACCCCTCTGGAGCCTACCCAAGGTCTTATTTCAGCCCTGATGTTGGGCTGCTTCTCCCGATCATAAGTTCCCAACACACTTCCAGCCAGAGTTAAAGGGAGCTTCTTCTGATTTTAAGGCATCACCATATCCAGTCCCTGCCAGGCCCCTGTGAAAGCACTACTCCTTAGATCCAGGGTGCTGGAAGCTGAAGCAGAGAGATTGTGAGGCCCAGCTCACCCAGGATGCTGGCCCCCCATCACCCCTCCCAATTATCCTGGCCCAGCTTTCCCTATGCATACCTGCTTAAGGAGAGCCTGAGGTGGTTGTGGCAGTGGGACGAGATGCCTGCAGGGGTGTGGCCATGGAGAGCTGGACAGGAGGCCTACACCCTCCCCCAATCCAGAGGGGCTTGACAGGGGAACTCAGGCCTTGACCCCCACCCTGGTACCAGGCCAGGGGACCTGAGGCCATATTCTCCACCCAGTGGGGCTTGACGGGGACCTCAAAGTGTACTTCCTGTCCTGGTGCTGGGCTAGTGTACCTCCAGCTGCTTCCCCTGATAGGCAAAGCTTGACAGGGGACCACAGGCCACGCCCCCCACCAGGCAGGGCTTGACAGGGAACCTCAAGGTGTACTTCCTACCCTGGTGCTGGGCTAGGGTACCTCAGGCTGCTCCCCCAACCCCAGCTCCTGCCTGGGGGACCTCAGGCCGTGCCCCCCATCTGCTGCAGCTTGACAGGGGACTACAGGCCACACTCCCAACCCAGCAGGGGTTGACAGGGAACCTCAAGTTGTGCTTCCCATCCTGGTGCTGGGTTAGGGGACCTCAGACTGTTCTTCCCACCCTGCAGGGCTTGACAGGGGACCTCAGGCTGTGTTCACACCGGGCAGGGCTTGAAAGAGACCGTAAGGCACATCCCCACCCCAGCACCATGCTGGTGGACCTCAGACCACACACCCCTTACCCCAGCACCAGGCCAGGGACCCTAGGCTGTGCCCCTCCTGCCTGGCTGGGCTTGACAGGTGATCTCAGGCTGTGCCCCCCACCCAGCAGGGCTTCACAGGGGACCTGAGTCTGTGCCCCTGTGCCAGTGGGGATTGACAGGGGACCTGAGGCTGCTCCTCCCTCCTGGTGCTGGGCCGGGGGACCTGAGGCTGTGCTCCTCTGCCTGGTGGGGCTTGATGGGGGACCTCAGGCCACGTCCCCCCTCCTGGTGCTGGGCCAGGGACCCAAAGATGCCCCTTTCCCTGTGGGGTTTGACAACGGTGGGACTGGCTGGGTCTGGATATACCCCAATGTGGCGGGGGGGGGGGTGCTGGTTCTAGGTCTCACATGATTTTGAGGCACATGTGAGTGAGTGGGGAGTTGACTCTGGGTCCCATGGTGTGCCCCAGACTTTCACAGGAGAAAGGTTTTCATATACATTTTACTAATTTTCTTTAGTCTTTGATGCTTCTATTATAGAGAAAGAGAAAATAGCAATATTAAATTATTTCCTTTAATTAATACCCTTTTAATGTGCATGGATTTCGTGCACCGGGCCACTAGTATAATATAGAATAGTTTGAAGACTATAAGAAAACAAAAAGAAGCTGACCATTTGCTATCCCCACCCCTTATTGGTTGGGGTCCCCAGATTCACTAATTAAAATGGGAGCTGATTTATAGCAGTTGCTGTAAAATTACTATATAAACCACTAAGTAATAATCTGTTGGTAAAGCAGTTGCATTATGTAGTAAGCATTTAATCTTAAGTACTTCTCCAAATTCTGCCAGGTTGTTGAATTGGTTCAAGTATCCACTATTATACCAATATTACACTTGTCCTCTCAACACTCACACACACACACACACACACACACACACACACACACACAAAACAAACAAACAAACAAACAAAAAACAACAACAACAACAAAAGAAACATACTCTACTCTTTTGGGCATGCAGATGTATAACAAGAACATTTTTGTGACAAATTGTTATGTTAATATCACCATGTTGTGCCAACAACCAAAATATGTGAGTAGCACTCAGTTATAATAATCTCATCAGTAAAATATTATAACTATTATAAAAATATTTTTAAAGTATTGCATGACTAGCATAGAAGACGCTTGGGGCAGAAGCATGCACTGAGAACTAGTGAAGCAGGTACAAGGGATCACCCCTGCCTCCTTTCTGTTGTTCTCTGATCTGATCCTGCTCAATAAATGGAAGCTGGGGTTTTCCTATCAGGCATCTGTTCTGGATAAACCTGATCTGAGCCCAGTGACCAAGGTGATCATGAGAGAAACTAAAAGGCAGATCCTCTGCTGCGTGTGGACGCCAGAGCTGCGATGAGTGCTCTCAGAAAACATGGCTTAAAGTGATTTTTTGACAATATATCTTAATATATTGGATTAATATGACTGATAAACCATGGGCATTTTCTTTTAAGAGTGAAAGAATAAATATAGAGAATGCAGGAAAAGAGTGCCTAATTGGTGAATTTTTTTTTCTGCTTAAGGTTATGTACCTTCTTGTCTTTGAATTTTAGTTTGAAAAATATTAAAAATTCTATACTTGTAAAATATAAATGTTTTATTTCTTACAAGTAGACAAAATTTAGATTGGAAATTATAATACTAGTATTAAACTACTGGACCTAAAGTATAATTCCATGGAAAGTTAAGGATTATAAATAAGTCTCTAACATAAAAAGGCCAACAGAGCTAAATCCATAAGCAACTATGATAATACATACAGTACTAGTATGTCCTCTGCTCAACTTCAGACTTTTTCTCTCTGTTTTCCTGCAGTGTATCTACTCCAGGTGAGTAGGTGTAAGCAAGTTTAAATTTAGAAATGCAAATTTTGAAAATATTTGATTTAAGCTGTGAAAAGTGATTTTTCTCAGTCTTTATAAAGAGATTTATTTTCCATTTGTTCTTTGTCAGTCTTTTGTAAATCTCATTTGGCAAAATCACTGATGTAAAATAAAATTGATGCCGTACTGGCCATAGAAGCGTCTAAATCCTTTACATGAGTGAATCTAAAAGGAAGCAGTCTTTGCCTATAAGATGGTAAAAGAAAATAAAAATATGAATGGAAAATAGAGTATGTCTATTAATGCAAAGAAGAGAGACAGTGCAGAGATGGTGGGGAGATAGTTATTGTGTTTTCTGTATTGAAAAGATAAAATAGTTATATAGTAAAGGATTCAGAAAGAGAAATTGGAAAAAAAAAGAAAACTGGAAAGTGCTGAAGCAAGAACTTCTGAGAGGTGGGAGACTGGAAAGAAAGGCAAGTATTGCTCAATGAATGAATTGGCTAATATGGCAGCAACCTCTGCAAGCCTCCAGCCACCTACCTCCCACCTCGTAGCAGCCCAAGATGCCTGATTGGCAGCCAGTGTGCTAATGTGCCCCTGCTCCAGATTCCCTCCCTTCATAATCACTCTGCAAAAGCTTCAGAGAGTCCCTACCATCCCTGCTTCTTTTAATAAAGCTCTGTATTTATAAGGCGCAAAGGTAACAAAGTGCCAGAATCAACATCTTTTCTCATTGGCACAACCACCAATTCAGTCTAAAAGAGTAGTTCTTTATAAGATGCTTATTGACTGCATACATAATTTGTGGAAGCACATAGAAAACAGGGAAATAGCATAAGTCTGGCCACAGAGAGTTATGCATCTTCAGGAAAAGCAAGCTGTAAGCAAAGTGCATTTTGCTAGACAAAAGATTAGTTCCTGAAGCTCCAAGTTAATCCCATTAAGGGAAGTGTGCAGTTCAGCGAGTGAGAGCAACCACCTGGCCCAGGCTGCAGACTTGAGAAAGGCAACAGCCAAATCCTAGCAGAAGAAAAAAAACAAAAGTTGACATGAGTTGTCTTTGAGAAATGGAACCTTGACTAGCCTTTACAACTTTTCTAATTTTTATGTAATAAGTATGTGCAATATGTGATTTTTCTTTTAAAATATATATTATATTGATTTTTTTTACAGAGATGAAGGGAGAGGGATAGAGAGTTAGGAACATCAATGAGAGAGAAACATGGATCAGCTGCCTCCTGCACACCCCCTATTGGAGATGTGCTGGCAACCAAGGTACATGCCCTTGACCGAAATAGAACCTGGGGCCCTTCAGTCCACAGGCTGACACTCTATCCACTGAGCCAAATCTGTTCGGGCTTGATTTCTTAGAATATATTTTTATTTTATTTTTTAAGTTATCTTTATTGTTGAAAGTATTATAGTTGACCCCATTCCCCCATCTATGTGATTTTTTCTAAATTAGTGTTTGTGAGGTCTGACAGCAATGGATTAAAAGCAGCCTGCTTTTCCTGATTCTCTCATGTTCACCCTTCTCCTCCTCCCCCGACCTGGCACCCCCAAGTCACCTGTAGAGCTTGTTTCAACAAGCACTCTTTGCTGTTCCCCAGGCCTGGAGTTCCTGAGTTAGCAGCCCTGGGTGGGGCCTGAAAGTTTTGGTTTCTAAAACATTACCAAGTAATGCTGCTGCCTGTGGGAGGCAGCCTTTGGGAATTACCGACCTAAAAAGGAGCAATTACTGACCAGAGGATTCCAAATTATAACTGTCAACTGACCCTTCATCACTGTGCAGGTCACTTGTGAGAAGGGTGGAGACTGGTTGACATATCTAATGTTTGGAGGAGGGTGAATGAAATTTAGGCCAATGATGAACTTGGATAGGGACATATCACAAGATATGTCCTATGTGGGATAGAGATGGCAATCATTTAGATACTGAGAAATCAAAATGCTAAAATCTGTTAAAACTTGAGCCAGAAAGTCTATTGGGTTGTGGTTGGTCCTCTAGAGAAAGAGAAATGATGCTAGTCATCAAAGAGAATAAGGGTAGACTTTCCATCTACTTTTACCTCAAGATCTCCCACACATAGGTTGTTTGTTATACATGTGCCTTGGCTCCACCACCTCCATCTGCTCAGATCTCCCAGCTTGCATGTCTCCTTTCCATCCCTCATGCCTAAAGCATACTGACACGCCATCACATTCTCACCTCCAACAATCACTATCTTCTATAACCTTCTCCCTTTGCCAGCCCCCATGGTCTCTACTACCCTTTAGAGAAAATATTTAAATGCTCCAAATGTGATTTTTTTCTTCCTCGAGCCTTCCTCCATCAGGGGGTAGCCCAGACCCTCCTGTGCTACTGTCCCCAGAAGGTAACATTAATAACTAGAGGCCAGGTATACGTGCGAGCGCGCGCGTGCACACACACACACACACACACACACACACACACACACACACACATACCACATAGCATCCTTATCTACTATGGGCCAAATCCTGTCTTTTCTAATAATTTCCTATATTAGATACCCTTTTTCTATCCTCTTCATTCATTCTAGCCAGCTGTCTATTACAATGCAATCATTCCAATGAGGCCGACAGACTTGGAGCAAGGAGACAAGCAGTGAACAAGAAGAAAATGTCATGATTCCTCAAGGCCAAGACAGAGTTAAATCATGACCCAAAGCAGAGGAAAGACCCAAGCAAACAGAAAGCCCATCCATCAAAGTGGGAGCTGGACTGTGGGGTCTGCAGAAGAAGGTGAATAGTAGACACTGAGGTGCACTGGCCCATAAGTGGATGTTGTTAAAGTTGTCCTTCTCTGCTGGAGGCCTCATCCTAAGACCAAGTCTGGGGTCATGTCCTGCTTGATAAGTATTTCATAGTTATCTATCTATTCAATTCCTCTCCCTTAGTGACTGGGAGCTAACCTAGGACACTAGATAAGCCATAACTCTAGGATGGGTGTGTACACTGCCTGTGATTCAGTAGACATATTTATCTATTAATTAATAAATAAATTTATGTTTTTCTTATTACTAAAGATTTTGCAAAGCTTCAAATTGTACTTAAAGTTGACTCCTAAAATATTAGATTTGAGAAATCATGTTATTATGGTTTTATAACACCATAAAAGAAGTAAAAATACACCTTCAAATATCTTGATGATGACTTAATTCAAGAGTATGCATCTGATATTGAGGTGGCATATCTCAAGGATTTCCTGTGGTTATTCATGTTTGTTCACAAATCCCACTACTCAAAAGAGAAGCTGCACTTGGCAATGGGTTTTACCTTGTGTGCTCCAATAAAGCAGCAGCCAACACCAAGAGTAAGGAGCTCTGAAGGGTACATGGAAGTTTGCAGGCTGACATCTAGCAGCTATGGGTTCATACAAGGGTTGTTCTTTCACCTTTGGAGGTGAGATGAAGTGACATTGATACCACATGCCCATAACATAGTTTCAAAGCAGAGCAGAAGACTCAGACATAATAATTACAGAGCAGTGAATATAAATAATGGAGCAGACTCAGCTTGGCAACATAGCTATTGTCTGGTTTGATCAATAGAATAAAGTGTGGTTGTTGGCAAAAGCATGTGATGAGGTCACAGTGCTCCTCATTATCCTGTCCCAGTTTTGTAAATGAAGCCTGGAATGTTTGCCAGTTTCTTAGTAATGCCAACGTCATTATTACCTATTGAATAGCATTGAGAAAATGTAGCCCTACCCAGTTCTAATTATTATGATCTCTCTGGCTTTGTTTCTAAATATATGACTATACAACCTACAGATGGTCACAGACAGTGAGGCATTATAGTGAAGACGGAGGAACTGGACTAAAATCCTGGTTCTGCCACTGGCAGCTGGCTGAGGAATGCATGCACCCTCTCTACCCCTGAACATTCCCACCTCCAAAGTAAACTGGCAAGTTCCTTTCCATTATTTGAGTTGAATTCCATTATGTGTCCTCTCTGTAGTTTTCTTGATGTCCCAGGAATGTAGGCTCCTGCTCTCTATTCACACAATATTTTTTCAATTACTTAATTCAAACACAAGCATAGTTTTATTTAATTAGTGATTTTCCAAGTCTCTTTTTTTCTCTAGACATTGTTTATTTTAAAGGTTTGATTCATCTATATTTTAGAGAGAAGCAAGAAATAAGTTTGAGGAGAATATTTGGAGACAGATTATGGAAACATGCTGGGGAGAGACTAGTTGTATTTCATTAACACAAACAATTTAACATTGATTAGCTATTATTAATCATGTCACATTTTATATAATTCCTAAGTTCATGGAAAAAGCAAGAACATGAAAGAAAATAAAAATGTACCAATAACACAATGCATTCTCCTCACATGCTATAAGTTTGCAGTCATGTGATAAATAACTTTGTCAGGTTAGTTGTTTATACAGTATTTTTAGACATAGATAGTATTTTTAAAAATATTATACATCGAACACTTAAATAATATAAAGCATAGAAAATTGTAAAAAAGAAAAAGAAAATCATTATCTTTAGTGGTGAATATCAATCCTGAGAAAGAAGAACAAAGTAGGTGGGATCTCAATACCAGATTTCAAGTTGTATTACAAACCCACTGTTCTCAGAACAGCTTGGTACTGACACTAGAACAGGCATATAGACCAATGGAAAAGAATGGAGAACCCAAATATCAACCCAAACCACTATGCTTAATTAATATTTGACAAAGAAGGATGAACATACAATGGAGTCAAGACAGTCTCTTCAATAAATGGTGTTGGGAAAATAGGACAGACACATGCAAAAATGAAACTAGACCACCAATTTATACCATACACAAAACTCCAAATGAATACAGGACTTGAACATAAGATGGGAAACCATAAAAATACTAGAGGAATCCACAGACAGAGAAATATCATACATATGCTGAAGCAATTTCTTCACTAATACCACTTTTAGGGCAATGGAAACTAAAGAGAAAATAAACAAATGGGGCTACATCAAAATAAAAAACTTTTGCACAGCAAAAGAAACCATCAAAAAAACAACAAGAAAGCCCCACTGTATGGGAAAACATATTTGCAAATGTTATCACTGATAAAGGTTTAATCTCCAACATCTACAGGGAACTTATACAACTTAACAAAAGGAAGATAAATGATCCAATAAAAAAAGTGGGCAACTGACCTTAATAGCATCTTTTCGAAAGAAGACAAAAGGAAGGTCAAGAGACATACGAAACGTGTTCTAAGTCACTAATTATCAGACAGATGCAAATCGAAACGATAATGCAGTACCATCTCACACTTGTCAGAATGGCAATCATCAATAAATCAACAAATGGCAAGTGCTGTTAAGGATGTGGAGAAAAAGGAACCCTTTTGCACTGCTGATGGAACACAGACTGGTGCAGCCGCTGTGGAGAAAAGAATGGAGTTTCCTCAAAAACTAAAAATGGAACTTCCATTTGACCAAGTAATCCCACTTCTAGGAATATATCCCAAGAAACTAGAAACACCAATCAGAAAGAATATATGCACCCTATGTTCACAGCAGCATAATTTACCATAGCTAAGATTGGGAAACAGCCCAAATGCCCATCAGCAGATGAGTGGATTAGAAAACTATGATACATCTACACAATGGAATACTATACTGCTATAAAAAATAAGGAATCATTACCATTTGCAGCAGCATGGATGGACCTGGAAAGCATTATGTTAAGTGAAATAAACCAGGCAATGAAAGAAAAATACCACATGATCTCACTCATTTATGGAAAATAAAGAACATTATAACTTGATAACAAAAAGATAGATACAGAGGCACTAAAGCACCAAACAGACTGTCAAATTACAGTGGGAAAGCAGAGGAGTGTGGAGAAGGGAGTGGGGGAGAGAAAGAGCTCAACCAAAGGACTTGTATGCATGCATATAAGCACAACAATGGACACAACACACTGGGGGTGAGATGAAGTCATGTGACAGGGTGTAGGGGAGGCTGGGGGAAGGTCAAGAGGGAAAAAAGGAGATATATGTACTACTACATGTAATACCTTAACAATAAAAATATTTTAAAAAATATACAGATTTCAAATGATGATGCTGTACAACTAAAACTTATGTTATTAGTCAATGTTATATCAGAATATTTAAATCATTCTTCCTCTTGACTCTCTCTCCCCAGAACTAATAATTGTAACAATTTGCCTTGTTAGGCCTTAAGATTGTGTCCATAATAACTTTGACTATCAAATTTCTTTTTCTTGATTAAATTAATTTAGTACATACCACAAGTGGGTTTTTTTCTTTAAAAGATGAAGAATTAGGCATGTTTATATTGTCTCCCATCTCTGCTTCACCTTCAACAAGTGATATTTTTAAATTCTTACCGAGGACATGCTTATTGATTTTAGAGGGAGGTAGAGGTAGAAAGAGAGAGAAACATCAATGTGAGAGAAAAACACTGATTAGGCACCTTTCTGAATATGCCCTGTGCAACGGTTGGACTCACTATGTAGGTATGTCCCCTGACTGAGCATGTCACTTGCAACCTTCTGGTGTACAGGATGATGTTTCCAACCAACTGAGCCATCTGACCAGGGCCAGCCAGTGATTTTTATTTATTGTATTACTAGTGGCCCGTACATGAAATCCATGCACATTAAAAGGGAATTAATTAGAGGAAATATTTTAATATTGCTATTTGACTTTTCTCTGTAATAGAAGTGTCAGAGATTAAAGAAAATTAGTAAAATGTATATGGAAATTTCAAATCTTCCTCCTTTCATTATCTGGGGCATGCCACGAGCCCCAGAGTCAAGTCTCCACCTGCCTGTTTGGGCCTTGAAATCACATGAGACCCAGACCCTCTGGCCCACTCCCATCAAGCCCCACATTGGCTGGGGTTGCAGCCTCAGAGCCCTTGGCTTGCCACCGGGCAAGGGGTACAGCTTAAGGTGCCCCATCAACCCCCACTGGGTGGGGGTTATGGCCTCAGGTCCCCTGGCTCAGCCTCTCTTCTCCCGACCTGGCCTCTAGTCCCCTAGCCTCAGCACTGGGGCAAGGGATATGGCCTCAGGTCCCTCAGCCCCAGTGTGATGGTAGGATGGCATGACCACATGATGACCATTTGCATATCAGCTCTTTATTATATAGGATGTTTGTATATACTTACAAAATCTATTTTATATTTTATTAATTTTAAAAATGTATTTTATTTCTTTGCTGCAAAAAATAAGAAAATAACATGGTGATAATTATTTCTCTCTTCTAGACATGCACAGTTAATGGCAATAGCTAATTAACAGCAATGTACTGACTGTATTTGCTTTCCTAATACATGATGTCCTCAATCTAAATGGCTAACAATCCAATGCTATGTTTCTCATCATACTTATTTCTTAAATAGAAAACAGACAAATAAAAATGTAGAAAGGTTAAGTAACTAGATCAAGGTCATATGGGCTAGTCAGACATGAAGCTGGAATTCTAGCTAACCCACCTGATCTGAAAACAAAGATTAATTCTCTGTGATGTTCTTAGATTTACACTTTTAAGATGTGCAACCATTGTGCTATGCCCAGATTTCAAGATCCTCAGAGACCACCAGGGAGCCGTCTGATGCAAAAGCAAAAGATTCTTTATTCGAGCCTGGGCTGGGCTCCCACAGCCCCCTTACTGGCACAGTGGTGAGACCAGAGAGAGCGAGAGCTTGGGGAGACAAAGGTTATAAGGACTGGTCATTTGGGTGGGCCTGGGAGAGTGGCGTGAGTTACAGAGATTGGTCACTTTGGTTAGGGTTTCATATTCTAAGATCAAAGCCGTCCCCTACTGTCCCCTGAATGGTCAGTAGCGACGCAGGGGGAGCGCCTTTGTGGTATGACCTCATCAGGACCTAAGCCGCTCCCGTAACTTCATTGGTCCACTCCGGGCAGTGATTGGGGGAGTTAGGACATTCCTGGTGCTCCTGTGGTCACTCCCTTCAGGGGAGGAGGGGTTGGGCTGACCAGCTCTGCAAGATGGAGGACAGCCAGTTCTGCTTTGTCTTTTCAATTGCATTCTGTTTTATAAATACAATTAAGGTTTGAACTCTCAGTGATTTAATTTTTGAAATAAACATTTGATTATGTAATTAAGAAAACATTTATTTATATATTTTTGCAGTTTCTTTTTTTAATTTAATAAATCTTTATTGTTAAGATTATTATAATTTTTCCTCTTCTTCTTCCCCATATCTCCCCTCAACCTGGTTCCCACCCCACCCTCTACCCTTACCTCCCCAACACTGTCCTCATCCATAGGTGTATGATTTTTGTCCATTCGCTTTCTGCACTCCTCACACCTTTTCCCCGCTGAGAATTCTCAGTCCACTCTCTTTCTATGTCCCTGATTCTATTATATTTACCAATTTATTCTGTTCATCAGATTTTTAATTCACTTACTAGATATGTATTTGTTGTTCATAATTTTTATCTTTACCTTTTTCTTCTTCTTCCTCTTCTTAAAGAATATCTTTCAGCATTTCATATAATACTGGTTTGTTATTAATGAAATCCTTTAGCTTTTTCTTATCTGCAAAGCACTTTATCTGACCTTCAATTCTGAATGATAGCTTTGCTGGATAGAGTAATCCTGGTTGTATGTTCTTGCTATTCATCACTTTGAATATTTCTTGCCACTCCTGATTGGGCTGCATAGTTTCTGTTCAGAAATCAGCTGACAATCATATGGGTGCTCCCTCATAGGTAATTAACTGTTTTTCTCTTGCTGCTTTTAATATTCTATCTTTGTCTTTTGTTCTTGGCATTTTAACTATGATGTGGCTTGGTGTGGTCCTCTTTGGATTCCTTTTGTTTGGGATTCTGTGCACTTCCTGGACTTGGAAGTCAATTTCTTTCACCACGTGTGGGAGGTTTTCAGTCATTATTTCTTCAAATAGGTTTTCAGTATCTTGCTCTCTCTCTTCTTCTGGCACCCCCATAATTCTGATGTTGGTACGCTTGAAGTTGTCCATGAGGCTTCTTACACTTTCTTCAAATTTTTGGATTCTTTTTTCTTTTTCTTTTCCTGTTTAGTGCTTTCTGCTTTTTTGTATTTCAAATCTTTGACTTGATTCTTGCAATCTTCTAGTCTGCTGTTGGGTCTCTGTATAATATTTTTTTTATTTCAGTTAGTGTATGTTGCTAATTGGTCCTTTCTCATATCCTCGAGGGTCTCACTAAATTTATTGGCCTTTTCTAGGAACCTCTTAAAAAACCTTATAACCACGGTTTTGAACTCTATATCCAGCCATTTGTTTTTCTCAATTTCTTTCTTTCGTGATCTCTTTCTTTGTCTCCACATGTTTGCTGCTTCCCTGAGTTTGTAGGTAGCTTTGTGTGCTAAGTGTCCTATATGGTTCAGTGTCTCAGTCTCCCCAGTTACCTGAGGTGGACACTCTTGGTACACTCTTTTGTAGACTGTGTGTACAGTCTTTTTGTGGTTAAGCCTTGATTGTTGTCAGTATCATTGGGAAGAATTGATCTCCATGCCAATTGGCTGTGAGGATAAGCTGTGTCTACACTGGGAGAGCTTCTGTGCTGGAGACAGCCTTATGGGACAAGAGTTACAAAATTGCAAAAACCTTTGTGCTCAGCTTGGATGGGGTGAAGTCTCAGGGCTGGCAGACAGCCTTGGCTTCTCATCAGCCCTTCCCTACGGGGCCCCTGGGTCTCACTATCCCTCTGTAATAGCTGTAAGCACCTCTGAGAGAGAGTTGCCCTTGAGTTTCATTGGCTCCCAGACAGTCCAATTTCTCCTCCAATGAATCTGGAATTCCAGATTATCACCCAGAACTGGAGTTCAGCGAAGTCGGAACTGGAGTTCAGTACAGTTGGGAGCTTTTGTCTCCTACCCGTTTGAGAAAGCCAGCTCCACACTCAACAGTCAACACTTAAGTGCGCACCTCCAGACTTCTGCCTTTTGTGGCTCCCTGAGTTTCCACCTGATGGTCTAGTTTCCCCCATATGAGCCTGCATCCCCAGGGTATCACTGTTACTGGAGTTCAGTGCACTTGAAACTGGGGTTCAGTGCAGTCTGGAGCTTTTGTCTCCTTCCCACTAGAGAAAGCCAGCCAGGCTCTCAGCCACCCATCCTCTTCTTGTGGGTAATTCCATACCTCAGGCTTTTGTAGCTCCTCCGTTTCTCTGTGTGCTTTTCTCTTTCCTTCTAGTTGTAGGATTTCCACTCAGCCAGCTTTCCTGTGGTTTTGGATGATGTCAATTTTGTATTTTAGCTGTAGTTTTGAAATTGTTGTGCAAGGCAGCAGTTTAGACGTTTAGCTATGCTGCCATCTTGTTCTTTCCCTCCAAGAAGAAAACATTTATTTATTATGCAAAACATTGACCACAGAGAAGGAAATAAAAACTTTGTCACCCAGTCTGTGCTGCTGAAATAAGAATTTCCCAAAATTTATAATTAAATAAATTATCTCATTTCTTAATTTTTTAAAAATATATGTTTTTATTCAATTTATAGAAGAAAAAGAAAGGTAGAGGGAGACAGAAAGAGAAATATTGATTAGAGAGAACCATCAATTGGGTACCTTCTGTACACCCTCTACTGGGTATTGATTGATTCTGCATCCCAAGCATGTGCCCTAACTGAGAATCAAACCAGTGACCTCTCCATGCATGGGATGACACTCAACCAAATGGGCCACACTTACCATGGCATCATTTCTTTATTGACTATATTATCTCTTGGGAAATTTTTAGAAACAAGTATTTCTTGGATAAAATACTAATTTTTCTTGACTTCTGTTTTAAGTTTTACTGGTATACATTTAAATAATGCTTTCATATATATTTTGTGATTTTAAAACTTTGTGTACCCTTAAATGTCTACAAATTTATTTATTTTATACTTAATTGAGAGTTTGGCTGGATATAATATTCAAAGGTTAAACTGTTCCATTTTCTCCATTTTTTATCATTATAGATGTAGTGACAGTTAGACAGTTTCTCAGTCTTTCTTTGTTTTCCTATAAAGCAAAGGGTTACAGAGTACTGGACACGTACTCTGCAGAATGTTGTACAATTTGGATTTCCCTGATGGTTTTTTCTCATTTTTAGATTTGATTATGAATTTTTGGAAAGAATATAACATACGTGAAATTCTCTTCTTGTCACATTGTATCCATGTGACATCACTGATTTTGGAAACTTCATCAGTTGGCTAAGGTTGCTTATGTTTATTTCTCCACTGTAAAGTTACTATTATTCCTTATCTACTCTCAACTTTGGTAGAATCAATAAGCCCATTCAATGACCAAGGGGAAAAGAGGCAGGAATTAAGCTCTACCTCATGGAGTGGGAGCTATCTAAATAAATTATATGTAATTCTGCAAGAAAGATTGTGACAATTTTTAATTTCCATAAATATTCATGTTCTATTATTCTTCCCTTTTTAAAGCTGCATCTTATTACACAATAATCTTGCATTTTCTGAGAATATTTGACTCTTTTCCTTTTCTGAATCTTTAAGTATTTCTATGTCCTCTTCATTTTAATCTTTATTTATATGGCTAAGAATTAGGTCAATTATTTTAGTTGTTAACCTGGGTTTTCTTTGCAGTTGTGTATGTGTTTCCCTATATGCCAGACTGCAGAGTTAAGTATGGGTTCCATTTAGAATAGTGGCTCAGGGCAGAAGGTGCATGTTGTCAGCCAGAAATCCCAAAGTTGACAACTTAAGAACCATATTTGGAAAATGTAGATATTTCTATCTTTACAGTTGCATTATTTCCCATTCCTCTTCCCCTTACCAAGTGTACACATGGGGAATTATGAGTTTCTTCTGTCTCTATTCCATTTTTCTTCATATAATAGGCAGACTGACAAGTACAGATGGAGATTAATAATTGCTTTAATTAATTTCCCAAGGCTCATCCCTGCCCTTTGAATTTTTTTGGCTGAGAGATTAGTTTTTCTCTTGGCCTCCATTACTACTTTGGACCACTGAAATCACAGCTCTATATGTTTTTAAAAATCTGAATGTATTTGCTTTTAGAGAATTTCTCAGATTTTATATTCTGCTAAAATATGTATTTTAGTAGTTTGATGGCATGTTATATAGTGGAGTATATACACTGTATTGTAGATATGTATGTCAGTTCATATATGTGTGTGAGTGCACACATGCATAGAAACATATTTGTGTAGGTTTGAATATTTTATCCTTCAAGTATTATTTTTAGAAGAGGATATATAGATTTTGATGCACCGTTTGCCATCTTAAAGTAGAAATGTGCTACATTATTAAAACAAGTCTGCATCATAGAAAAAGTGCAAATCTATATCTGAATTTTTTTCTCTGCACTAGAGAAGTGTGATGCCTAGTCCAGTAGGTACGTACAGTGGGAGAGAACATTTCATGGAGTAGGATTCACTCAGAAGACAGAGACATCCATTTGCATAAATATGTTCAGAGATTCTTCAGAAAATCTTGTCCAAGGGTCATTTAGAGTTGTTCTAATACACACTCTCCCCAAATCTATTTCTTCTTTATTCCACATCATATTCCCAAGCCTCAAGGGAAAGGAATCTTAGGTATAAAACTGATGAATTCATGCATTGCAATGTAGAATGGACTCCATGAAATTAAGGTCAAAGCAATGTGAGGTTTTAACTAATAATAAGGCAACAGGAAAGCTACACACACACACACACACACACACACACACACACACACACTTAAAAGCCACCTTTATTAATATCTAAAGGAAGAGTTAGTTGTTTGCAGAAGTTGCTATGTAGGGTTGCCATGTTTATTGCTTTTAGATGGACTAATTTTATTTTAGAAACTAAAACTAATAATTGTGTTCTGCTTTATTTGTATTTACCTATTTGTAATGATTTCCCAAGCACATGAGAGTGTAGATTTCATTAAATCCAATGAGAGAGGTTGTTTCACCTTACCAAACCTCACAAGTCTGGAAATAGTAAGTTGCTTATATTTAAATATGATCATGTGGAGAAACCCATAATTGTTATTGGCGATAAATGCATGTGAAAATGGTAATACAAGTATAGCACTTAATGATTTCTTCTTAATAAAAGCATGATACATTACTTAAAGAGTTTCCATTAGAAAACTACCTGATACAAAATATTTTTCATTATATTCCCATTTTACTGAGTGTGCTTTAAATGTCTTATTTGTGAGAAACATCTAGAAAAATAATGTTAATTGTGTGCATTTTGAGAGCTATTGATTTTACGTATCTTGAAGATGATGCTAAAAACATTAAGATTTCCAGAATTTTATTTTCAATAATGTACTTAAGGCTATTGTTGTTACTAATTTTATCATTTTTAGTGGATAAAAGTTTATTTTGACAGCTGTAAGGCTATTAGAAGGCAGAGAAAATTAAAACCGAAGAGTAAAGGTCACTATATTGATCATTAGAATATGTTTCGTGATTCTTTAATTTCTAACAAAATCCTGGTTAGTCTCTCTGAAGGGAAGCCTTTTCACAACTCAGAAACCTTGTGATTTTTCTAGTGCATCACTAATGTATGATGAATGTTGCTTGATGTAAACCATAACAAAAATATTTTACTCAATGTTTGAGATAGAATTGCTTGTTTTGTATTTAGTCTGTATTTGCTTCTTCTCTTCTGTAACAATGGAGCACATCTGAGTTTTTCATTTTTTTTTACATGGAAATGAAAAAGCAAGACCAAACCAGGCCATTGTCAGATGGCAGAGGATTCGAAGTTGCTGCCAGGGATTGGATATTAGTAATCCAATTGAGAAGCAGAGTGACATTTGTAACACACATACCATATCTCATCACCCGGCACTAGGAATAGAGTTTATGATGTCAAATGGGTAGCTTCTATCTCAAATGTTCTCTTGCTTGGAGGAGGGGGAGATTCAGTCTAACATCAGAAACATCGTTTCCTATTTCATAATATCAAGCCTAAATTTGGGCATTCAATTTGATGCTCTCCATGACTTTTGGTTTGAAGGAAATTACTTACCATTCATCTCACTCTTCTGAGAGATTTAATGCAGCATAATGTAGAGAACGGATTGTGGGTAGCCCTGAGTTATTTGTATGTTCAAACTTTCTTTAGAGAGACTTGTGCTGGTGCAAAAAATTACAAAGTCATAGCAACGGATTGGACACCTAACATCTCACAGCACATCATCTCTGTCTACCTGTGACTAGCCCTTGTTATGTTGACCAGCTTCACACAGGCACAATTGGAAACCCTTTTCCTTGTGTTCAATGCACACTTGTCACTCTCTATCTCATGGTTTTTCTGACTCTGGGGGAATCATCAGGCTTGGAGGTCCAAGTGAATTAATATCTCTTGGGCAATCCTTGAACTGATAAAGGAATGCTTCTCACTTCAGTCCCACTAGCCAGTAATTCTGTAGCTCATTTTACAGCTTCTCTGAAGTTTATTCTACTGCTCTTCAGAGACTTCACATAGGTCTGAACCCCATTGCCCATAGTGAGGAATACTTTAAACCGTACACTCATATTAACCTTTCTTCCTCTTGTATATATAACTTGTATTTAAAACTCTTCCTAGTCCTGAATTCTTGTTTGGAGATAAACATAATTAGTATGGTTTGTTAATAATATGCAACTATGTTGATTGTATCTCATAGTATTGATTCAAATATGATTCAATCATTAGAATAGTTAATCATTATTACTTCATCAAAATCCTATAATTAAACCTATTAAATCATCAACATATTCTACAGAATAAAAATTATATTTGATCTGAAAAACCTTAAGAATTCAGAGTAGCCCAGTGGCATAGTTCAGTGGTTGAGAATTGACTTAAGAAGCAGGAGGTCATGGATGAATTCTTGATCGTGCCTGGGTTGCACTCCATACCAAGTGGGGGTGTGCAGGAGGCAGCAATCAATGATTATCTCTCATCATTGATGTTTCGGTTCTCTCTGCATCTCTTTTCCTCTCTGAAATCAATAAAAATATAATTGCTATTATAATGGACTAGAGACCAGTGCATAAAATTTGTGCATGGGGTGGTGGTGGTGTCCCTCAATCCAGCTTGCACCCTCTCGATCAGGGACTCCTCAAGGGATGTCTGACGGCCCATTGGACATCCCTCTCAAAATCCAGGATTGCTGACTACCAACAATTCGCCTGCCTGCCTGCCTGATTGCCCCTAACCTCTTCTGCATGCCAGCCTGATCATCATCTAACCACACCCCTGCCAGCCTGATTGATGCCTAACTGCTCCCCTGCCAGCCTGTTTGCCCCTAACTGCCCTCCTCTGCAGACCTGTTCCCCCCAACTGCCCTCCCCTGCAGACCTGGTCACCCCTAACTGCCCTTCCGTGCAGACTTGCTCCTCCCCAACTGCTCTCCCTTGCAGGCTTGGGTCCCCCCCCAACTATCCTTCCCTGAAAGCCCGGTCACCCCTAACTGTCCTCCCTTGCAGGCCTGGTCATTCCCAACTGCCCTCCCCTGCTGGCCATCTTGTGGTAGCCATCTTGTGTCCACATGGGAGCAGGATCTTTGACCACATAGAGGTAGTCAACTAGTGTGTTGGAGTGATACTCAATCTGTGTATTACTCTTTTATTAGATTTAATAGAGTCCTGGTACATGAGTGGGGGCCAGCTGGTTTGCCCTGAGGGTGTCCTAGACCAGGGTGGGGGTTTCCTTGGGGCATGAAGTGGCTTGGGCTATGAGCCTATGGTGGTTTGCAGGCTAGCCATGCTGCCACATGGCCCAAGCAAAGAGAAGACCTGGTATCTGGATTTATTTATCTTCTACAATTGCAATTTTGTAGCCTGGAGTGGAGCCAAGCCTTCTGCTTGCTCCTTGGTGACAGCCATTTCTGTTGGGATGTATTTATCTTCTATAATTGAAACTTTGTAGCCTTAAGTGGAGGCCAAGGCAGGTCAGGGCTTCAGAAGTTTGGCTTCCTCCATTGGAAGGGGCAACCTTAGCCTCCTGTTCTCTCCAACTTTGTGGCTTCTGTCATTTTTTTTTATTTATTTATCTTTTATAATTGACGTTTTGCTACCTGGAGTGCAGGCCTGGGCAGGGTGCGCTGAAAGCTTGGCTTCCTCCATTGTCAGGGAAACCAAAGGCTCCCTCCTGCTTTCAGCAGCCAACTTGGTTGGGTAAATTTGCATACTCGCTCCTGATGGACTGGTGGGTGTGGCTGGTGGGCATGGCTTATGGGTAAAGCAGAGTGATAGTTAATTTGCATATTACTCTTTTATTATATAGAATAAGGACTACATTACACTGCTTATATTGATCTTAGTAAATGTTTAACCTAGCTCAGTGATGGGCAACCTTTTGAGAATGGTGTGTCAAAATTTGCCACAAAACCAAGCATAACTCAGGTGGTGTGTCACTTCAAGAAAAAAATAATTTCGTTATATTTATAGTTTAAATAACAAAAATGTATAATTGTAATATATAACTGTATTTAATAAACCAAAAACTAATTATTTAACTTACCTGCTTAGTGACTTCTTTGTTCATTTGTCAATCGGTTTCTTTTTTCCCTCTTTTTAAAAAATATTTTAATCTTTACTGTTCAGTTTATTAATTACATTGTTTCCCTTTTTTTCCCCCTATATCTCCCCTCCAGCCAGTACCCATCCCACCCGCCGCCCTCACCTCCCCACCACTGTCCTCTCCCATAGGTGCTTGATTTTTGTCCAGTCTCTTGCTGCACCTCCCACATCCCTTTTCTCCCCAAGAATTGTCAGTCCATTCCCTCTCTATACCCATGATTCTGTTATATTCACCAGTTTATCCTGTTCATCAGATTTTTAATTCACTTGATTTTTAGATTCATTTCTTGATAGATGTGTATTTGTTGATCATAATTTTTATGTTTAACTTTTTCTTCTTCCTCTTCTTAAAGAATATCTTTCAGCATTTCATATAATATTGGTTTGGTGGTGATGAACTCCTTTAGCTTTTTCTTATCTGTGAAGCTCTTTATCTGACCTTCAATTCCGAATGATAGCTTTGCTGGGTAGAGTAATCTTGGTTGTAGATTCTTGCTATTCATCACTTTGAATATTTCTTGCCACTCCAGTCTGGCCTGCATCATTTCTGTTGAGAAATCCGGTGACAATGGTATGGGTGCTCCCTTATAGGTAACTAAATGTTTTTCTCTTTGCTGCTTTTAATATTCTCTCTTTGTATTTTGCTCTTGGCATTTTAATTATGATGTGTCTTTGTGTGGTCCTCTTTGGATTCCTATAGTTTGGGGGTTCTGTGTGCTTCTTGGACTTTTAAGTCAATTTCTTTCACCAGGTAGGGGAAGTTTTGGTCACTATTTCTTCAAATAGGTTTTCATTATCTTGCTCTCTCTCTTTTTTTTTTGGCACCACTATAATTCAGATGTTGGCATGCTTGAGGTTGTCCCAGAGACCCCTTACACTATCTTCAATTTTTTGGATTCTTTTGGCTTCTTGCTTTTCCAGCTGAGTGGATTTTGCCTCTTTGTATTTCAAATCTTGACTTGGTTCTTGCTTTCCTCTAGACTGCTTTTTGGTCTTTGTATAATATTTTTATTTCAGTCAGTGTATGCTTAATTTCTAGTTGGTCCTTTTTCATATCCTCGAGGGTCTCGTTCATATCCTTGTAGGTCTTGTTCATTTCCTTGAAGGTCTCATTAAGTCCATCGGCCTTTTCTAGGATCCTCTTGAAAAACCTTATAACCATGGTTTTGAACTCTATGTCTAGTCATTTTTTTCCCTCCATTTCTTTCAAATCTGATTTCTCTGCATTGTGGCTGCTTTCCTGAGTTGGTCTATTAGCTTTGTGTGGTAGATGTCCTCTAAGGGACAGTGGTTCAGCCTCCCCAGTTGCCTGAGATATATACTCTTGGTGCAGCCCTTTATGGGTTGTACAGTCTTGTTGAAGTTAAGCCTAGATTATTGTTATTAGCACTAGGAGGGTTTGACCTCCAGGCCAATTGGCTGTGAGGGTCAGCTGTGCTCAGGTTGGATGGGTGGAGTCTCTGGGCTGAGCAGGCAGCCTTTATTTATGTCAGCACCACCCTATGCAGTACCTGGGTCTCTGTGCCTGGTGGTAATGGCTGCACGCACCTCTGAGAGAAAGCTGCCACTCAGCTCTACCCGCTGCCGGACAATTCAGCCTCTCCCCAAATGAGTCTGCACACCCAAAGTCTCACCCAGGGTTGTAAAACAATGCAGTCTGGTGGTTTTCCGAATGAGAGAGCAAGTCACAAGTCCTCTCTGCAAGCTCACGTGCTTCTGCTGTTCCAAATTTTCGCGCCCTCTCCATAAGCTCGCAGACCTCTGCAGCATCCGAGTTTCAGCGTACTTCCTTACTGTCCAGTTTAATCCCGTATGAGTGTGGGGTCTACGGACCTCGCTCAGAACTGGGGAATCAGTGTAGTGGGACAACTTTGACTCCCTCCCTGTTCAAGAAAACCAGCCAGATTTGCAGCTGCCTGCCCTATCTGCTTGAGCGCGTGCATGGCTCCAAACCTCTGACTCCACATGTATTTTAAACGCTGCCCTCCACCGCTCCTCTGAGTCACAGTGCTGCTGTACAAAATGAAATGGAACCCATGTGTATAAAGTACCAGCATGTTTACTTTTATTTATGGAATTTTTAGTCAGCCAACTTTCTAGTGATTCTGGATGATGTTTGTTCTGTTGTTAAGTTCTAGTTTAAAATGTGTGGGGCAGCAAGACAGGTGTTTACCTATGCTTCCATGTTGATTCCTTCTCCTCAGTCGGTTTCTTTTGTTGGTCTTGATGTTATTTAACTTGTGTGGGGTGCAGTGAACTAAGATCAGTGAGCAGGGGTGGGTGACGTCTTTAAATAACATGCCTATTAGTGACATTTTTGTTGCTGAATTTCTTTGGCTAAACCTTCAGTTGAAGGTTGGTATTTTGTACACTTCAAGCCCAAACAATTGCTCCTAACTTCATCTGTCAATCTGTTTCTTTTGTTGGTTTTGATATTATTTAACACTGAGAATAAGGTCTCACAATAGTACATAGAGGGAAAAATTGTGAGTAAAACCACTGCTATAATTTTCAGGGTGCTAAGTGTCTGGTAATCAGTTTCAGGCACTCCAAATTTCCTGTTCTTAGTGGCACTCCTCTTGATTCTCCAAGCGGCACCTTTCCAGATTCTCAAGCTTTGACCTCAAGTTGACAAACACCTGAGCCCAGATATTGTCTTGAAATTCTTCAAGTTGCATCTCCAAATCATCAATTTGCATCAATTGGAAACCATTTAATTCCAAACTACTTAGACTACTAGATCGTAATACTAATTATTTTTATGGTCTGTTCTAGGCTTCTAAATTAATTAAATTTATCACTGATCTTGTCAAGTAAGGAGTCTAAAACATCCTGGTACTTTATAAGCAAGGGTTCCATTTCATTTTGTACAGCTGCACTGGCCTTCTCAAAATACTTTGTTACTTGAGGAAAATATTTGCCAGCTTTAGTTTCTACATCTCACTTGAAAATTTTCAGTTTACTTTCAAAAGCTTTTATGTATCTAAACATAACATCAATACTTTTGCCAAAACCTTGTAACTTTAAGTTCAGTTCATTAATATAAACAGAGAGATTTGTAAAAAATATCACAAGGTTGACCCACATATCATCATTGAGCTGAGAAAAGTTTCCCAGATCCTTACCCTCAGAAATACCTTAATTTCTTCAAAGCACTCCACAAAGCGCTCAAGAACTTTGCCTCAGCTCAGCCATCTTACATTATTGTACATCAGCAATCCACTATAGATGGAATCAACCTCCAATGAAAGTGAAGAATACTCTTGCTGTGAAGGGAGCAAGCAGCTGTTAATTAACTATTTCTGTAACAACTGATATTAAGTCGTTTATGTTGGTGAATCCTGCTTTGGCACATAAAACCTCCTGATGGATAATACAATGAAAAGGCACAATCAGATGTCTAATAGCTTCTATAAACAATTTGAGAAATCCAACTTTTTTCCCCACCATGTTTGGTGCCCCATCTGTCGTCACTGACACAACTTTAGAGTTATCAATGCTTAGTTCATGGAATGTTTGTATAACAACCTTACATATTTTGCTTCTTGATGTACTTGTTGGCACTGATACTAACTTTATCAAATCTTCTCTCATTGTGAGCCCATCAGAATATTGACCAATAATGGCCAACTGAGCATGTGATGTTTCATCAGTAGTTTTATCAAGAGAGATAAAAAATATTTACAATTACTTATGTCTCTCTTTAATTGATGTTGTATGTTTGCATTCAGTCTTATTTTTTGTCTTTTATGATATTTCTACTGAGTGGTAACTCAGATATTCTCTTAATAATTGCATCTTTATTCTGCATATAGTGAAATAGAACTGGTGCACATCTTAGGAGAGTTCTTTAATAAATTCTCCCTCACTGAGTGATTTTCCATGCTGAGCTATGGAATGAGCAATGCTCAAACTTGAAGATGTTAAATTTGTAGAGCCTTTTATAAATTTAAGAATGGAATTAGATTGGCTCTTATAAAGGTGTAGCTGCTTGGAAATGTATTCCTTCCTTTTATCTTCACTTTTTTTCAAGAGCTGGGAATGATCAGTTTCAAAATGTCTATTTATATTCCACATTCTGCTTACTACCATTTCAGTACATAGAAGGCAAAATGATCTGCCATTTTTTCTATAATGCTATACATCTCGGTCCATGTCTCTTGAAAGGGTCAGCTACTGCTACTTCCACTTCCTTTACTTAATCTTGGTTTTTTTAATTTTATTTTTTTGGGTTCTCCATCAGGGGGGCAGTGACAGAAGGTAGAATTATACATAGCCTGTTAGCCCTGCAGGCAATTAGGTGTTAACTAGCCTAACTGCTCACAAGATGGCACATATAACGGTCTTTTAGGAAAGGGCAGTGTTAATAAGCATAAATAGGGGTTAATAAGGATGCACAACAGTAATAGTGGTGAAATGGAGTCTGCACTATGCTGCAAAATGACATTCCTTATATAAATTAAAATGGCTGCCCCTATTTCTAATGGCGGGAAATGGCACCCATAGCAAAGGCCCTCACCTCTCCCAGCCTCCCCCTCACTTATCTCAGTAATGATGGTCAATTAGAAATCCAAGACACCCCAGAACAGTAGATTGAATGATGATTGCTCTAGTTATGTGGTTGCTGGTAATGGCGGTCACTTGTCCCCCAGAGATGTTTCCCCTATGGCATTTTGGTGCTCCCTGCTCCCCCAGTGGAAGATCCCCTAATGGCCTAAGTGCAAGTACCAGAACTAGATGCTCTGTGCCGGAGTTATATTGTTTTGGCCTACAGACCTCCAGCACAGAGTGTCTACTACACTACACTACAGCAAATGTTTCATCCTCGGCTACTGCTCCTGGCCTTGCAGTATCTGAGGATTAAAATACTTCTTGGCATGTGGCCCTATACTTCTCTGTATGCGACCACATGCAGCCATGTGTCATTGAAAATGGCTACATGTGTCAGTGCTGACACACGTGTCATAGGTTTGCCATCACAGACCTAGCTTGTTATTCAAACCTGAATTTTTTCTTCTCTTAAAATTAAAGCTTGTATATTAGAAGGTTTTTTAAATTTTTATTTTATTACAGGGATCTGCAGTTTTGATTTTTGTTTGAATCTAAGAAGTTGCCTGACCTCAAGACTATAGGAATTATGACAAAAGACCAGGTGGCCAACTCAAGGATGCCAGTCATAAAGATCCATATCAAACCTATGGGAAGGCATTCTGCACGTTCTCCCTGAATATGGTAGTAGGACATAAGCCTTTGATCAGGACAAAGTGCTAGTTAGTCATGCCTGCTATAAATTACTAACAGCCATTGGACCATAAGAAACTGCCATTCCATATCCTGAATGGCCGGCCCTGGGTGGCCTGGCCAAGGAGACTCACTAACATCAAGATCCTTATTGAAGCTGGCCAGAACACTGATTCCACGTCTAACCCTTTCCCTTTAGTACCACAACCTCTGATTTCCTTGTTCTACTTTCTGTCTCCCTCCTGATAAAAGACTTTGCCTGCACTAAGCTGTTAAGATGGAATTGAGGACAGAAGTCTGCCAGCTTCTCAGATCATTGTCATGCAAATGACACTTTCCTTTCTCATAAGTTAGGCTTTCCTTCAGGGTATTCTGGTGACACAGATGGGACAGAATGAGGACCCTCTGCAATTTCTGGAAAGTTTGGGCAGGGATCCCCAGCTTCCTGTGGCAGGCTGGCTCTGGTGGGAGGACAATAAAAACTTGCCAGGAGTTGATAAGAATTCCTTTTCTCAGGAAATGTCCCTGTTCTTCTTCCTGAGGTACTGGCTGTGTGAAGTGCTTGGCTGGGAGAAGGAGACAGGCTTCTTTAGGTAGTCAATGAGATCTGTAACTGGGTAAATTGAACCAATGTGAATATGGAGAATCCTCTACCATTGCCATCTGGGCATTTCAGTCCCACCCTTATATGATGAAGGAACAGTAAACCCCCTAAAAACCTGGCAGGGCACTCAATTTGTTCAAGGAGTATCCTTAACTGGAACTGGGCAGGAGCCTCTGAGGGAATTCCTATAGGAAGGACTAAACAATCCAGCAAGGCCTCCTTGTGGATTACTATTGGGCACATATCCCATTTTCTACCTCAGATTTATTCGTTTTGAAGAATTCTCATACCTCATACAAGGAGGGCCCTCAGAAGATGACTGGTGTAATTATTTCTATTTTTATTACTCACCACCCAAATTGGATGGATCTTCAGTACCTCCTCAATATCTTAAGAACAGCTGATGAAAGAAGGCTAGTTATAGATGAGGTTAATCAAGAATCTCACTGACTTCACTAGCAGAATCCCAATGGGACCCCCAATCCTGTTAGAACAGTTCCCCTGCCAGAGTAAATTGAGACCTGGCCAAACAGAAGACTGGCGCATTTAAAACGTTATAAGAGGCATACACTGGGCGCTTGAGAAAGAGGTGTCTGAACAAGTGAGTGTGAGTGTGATCCAGGCAGTGCGGCAGAAAACAAGTGAGTGCCTCTGAATGGGGGAGCATTTATCAGGCATGTTGGAAACACACCAATGCAGACCCTCAGGACCCTGAGAATGTTAAAATGGTAAACATGACTCATTGGCCAGAGCACCCCAGATATTAGAAGGTAACCCCAAATATAGATGGAGTTGGTGAACATTGCTTTCTAGGTTTACCATGCACGGGAGGTGGAATAGGTAAAATATGTAATGGTCTTTTTAGAAACAGCTTTAAGAAACCTGGAAGGAAAAGAGGGGCCTGGAGGAAGAAGGAAATTTTTCTAGGCTATAACCAATGTGTATACTGCAAGGAAGAAGGCCATTGGAAGAAATATTGCCCCAAACTTAAGAAGATAACAAAAGATGATAAACAGAAGGGATACTCTCAGTGCCTGACGGTAGAATGGGCCAGTGACTTAGGTGATACATTAGGAGGCCCAGGGGCTCCTCTAGATACCTCCCGACCTGTCATAATTTTCCTACAGAAGCCACAACTACACTTGATGATGGGAAACTAGTTGATTGAGTTTCTAGTAAACATGGGAGCTACTTATTCTGTCTTAAACACCAAATTAATTGAAAAGAGCCTTGCAATCGTCTCAGTTGCAGACGTAACTGGGCAAATACATCAACAAGTGTCAGTTCTTAGAATGCCAACCCTGGAATCTCAAATTATCACCCAACTTTCTCTATATGTCAGAATGTTCCATCCTTTGTTAGGTTGGGATTTGCTCTGTAAATTACATGCCCAAGTAACCTTATCTCCTGAAAAGCAACAGCTCCACCTACAGGTTCCACCGAAGCACACACTCTATTTCCATATACTTTTAACCTGTCTAGAGGGTCCAGAGAAGTGTTTCCTCCTGAGATCTATGAGCAAGTGAGTAAAACTGTTTAATCAGATAGGACTATTTGGAGATCAATAAAAGTCCAAATGGTGAGCACAGAATTAAAGGAGGGAGCCCTCGTACCACCTAGAAAACAACGCCCCTTTAAAAAGGAGGCCCTAGAAATCACACAACGAATGTTACAGAAAGTTTTAAAATTTGGACTAATTCAACCACATAGATCTTCCTACAAAACCCTATCTTGATAGTTAAACCCAATTTGGATGACTACCATTTTGTGCAAGATCTCAGAATTATGAATGGCATTGCTCAAGATATCTACCCCACAGTGCCTAACCCTTACATCTTGCTGACAACAACTACCCAGGATTGCAGATGATTCACGATTTGGGTCTAAAGGATGCTTTCAGATCTCAGCCCCTGCACTGGGATTGCCCAACCTTAAGAAGCATTTCAAATTTTATGTACATGAAAAAATCAAGGCATTAAACTTTGGGGTGCTTATTCAGATGTTAGGGGACTTTTGCATTCCAACTGATGAACAAGCAGAATTACTATTTGAATAGCAAGATCCAATAGCTAAAACCACTTTTCAATACTGCTGGACTGTAGTACCTCAAGGAATTAAGAATTTCCCAACTGTCTTTGGGGAATGTTTGACAAAAAATCTAAACAATATCCAATTGGATTTTTGGAGTTCTGTTGCAATATGTAAATGATTTACTAATAGCCAGCTCCACTTAGGAGAGCTGCCTGTGTAACAACATTATAGACCTAAATCATCTAGCAAATTGTGAATATAAGGTGTCACCACTTAAAGACCAAATTTATAATCTGGAAATAACCTCTCTTGGGTTTCAATTAAGACAAGGTAAGAAAATATTAATGGGAGATTGAAAGCAAGCTAGTATGGCTGTTAAAACCCCGGAGAATTGGAGACAATCCTGACGACTTTTAGGAATGGCAGTGTTTCGCTGTATATTGATCCACAATTTTGGCCTCATAGTGAAACCACTCTAGATTTTCTAAAGGGGATGGATACACAACCCCTTTCAACCTTGAATGGGTGAAAGAGTAACAAACATCATTTGACACCATCAAAGAAAAATTGATCTCAGCCCATGCATTAGGATTGCCTAACCCTCAGAAGCCTTTCAAATGTTATGTATATGAAAAACAAGAAGTTGGACTTGAGGTGCTTATCCAAATCCTGGGGGACTCCCCACAGCATATAGCATATTTCTCTAAGAAACTAGACCACACTATCCAAGGTTGGTCTCCTACCTTCGGGCAATAGCAGCTGCCTGTGATGTTCTCCAAGAAGTGGAAAAATTCACTCTGGGACAATCTGTATGTATTTGTATCACATGTAGTTTTAACCTGACTAGAACAAAAGGGTACAAATTTGTTAACACCTGGGTGATTGGAAAAATGTCAAGCCATTTTGCTAGACAACCCAAATGTTCCATACAAGCTACAACTCCCTTAAGCCCAGTTACCTACTTCTGAGAGTGGTGATAGACTCAGACCTCGGAAATTATTGACCAGGTGCACTCCAGCCAACCAGACCTCTTTGACTGCCGCTGGCAGACTTTGACTGAGGGTTGTATACTGACACCAACAGCTTCATGAAAAATGGACAAAGAAGAGCTGGGTATGTTATTGTGACTGTCGGCAAGGTAACAGAGACCCATGTCCTGTCTGCAGGCACTGCAGCCCAGACAGCTGAATTAATTGCTCTCACCAGAGCATCAGTACTATCTCAGGGCAAAAGAGTAAACATTTATACTATGTCTTTATGGTAGTACATGCCCGTGGGCAATATGGGAAAAAGAGGACTCTTAACTTGAGGAAAAGAGGACATTAAGCACCCAATAGAAATGTGCCTGCCAGCTGAAGTTGCTATTATGCATATCCTAGGACGTTGGACAGATAATGGGAACCAAGCCGCTGATAGGACAGCAAAACAAACCACCCAAAAGACCTTGTTAATTAGGGAATTAATACCCTGCTTAAAGTTTAAAGCCCATTTTACAGAAAGGGACAAAGAATGAGCCTGTGAATGGAGATTCACTAATATGGAATCTAATTTTTTATAGAAAATCAGTGCCCATGACATGATTTTGCTCCCTGAGGCTCTTGCATATCCAGTCCTGAAATATTTGCATGTGGGCACCCACTCTGAAAAGGACACACTGACTGATCTAATCCAGCCTCACTTCAAGGGGCCACACCTACAAAGAAACATTCAGAGGATAACCCATGAATATCATTTATATGCCAAAAATAACCCAAAAACTGAATGCAACCCAACCGAAAAGAGGTAAAATATAAAGGAATATGTCTCCTTGAGGACTGGCGAGTTGATTTCACCCAGATACCTAAAACCACTGGGAATTTTAAGTTCTTACTGGTTTTTGTAAGCACCTTTTCTGGGTAGGTATAAGTGTACCCCACCAGGACAAATGAGGCAGCTGAAGTAACAACTTTTTGCTCAAAGAAATAATTGCTAGGTTTGGACCTCCTGATAGCATCCAGAGTGACATTAGACCATCTTTATACCAGAGGTCACCCAGAAAGTAAGCAAAGTGCTCAGACCTGATTGAGACTAGACATCACGTAGCCCTCAATCAACTGGAAAAACTGGAAAAATGAATCATACCTGGAAGAAAACCTTGGCAAAAACATGTCAAGAAACACATCTGAGATAGGATCAAATGCTTCCTATTACCTTACTCCAGGTTAGAGTGGTACCTCAAAGTAGGTTAAATTAATCCTTTTCGGAAATAATTTATGGGAGGCCCTTCCAACCTTCTATCCTAGGAACACCACCCAGAGAATTAGAACATGAGTTTAAAAATAGTGATTTTATACATCTTATCAAGGTAACTATGGCTTGTTCTTCTTGTGCTTACAAGCATTTATGTGTCCCCAAATGATTATAAAAGGAATGCCAGTTTTTAATTCACAGAAGTTTGCTTCACATCAGATCCACCTTTTTTTATAACAAATCAAAATTCTAACATTATCAAAGAATAATTCCCTCCAAGAATATAGAGAAAGAATTAATAGTGGGGAATTGTAATTGGATAGGACTATCCTATACTATTTATATTAATCTTTATATTAATTTTAGCAGAAGCTGAACCCAGCTTGTTACTCTAACCTGATTTTTTCCTCTCTTAAAATAAAAGTTGTGTTTTGTTGTTGTTGTTGTGTGTGTGTTTTTTGTTGTTGTTGTTGTTGTTTTTAGTATACCACTACAGGGATCTGCAGTTTTGGTTTTCGTGTGAACCTAAGAAATGATCCGCCCTCAAAACCCCAGAAATTTCCCAGAGTTAGGGAACAGGGTGTATGACTTAGATCTTAGGACAAAGGCCCAGTAGTCATGCCTGCCATAAGACACCAAGACCCTCTGAAGCATATTACAAGAAACTAATGATCCAGATTCTCATTGAAGCCAGGTGGCCTGACCACAGGGACCCACTAACTCCAAGGTCCTTATTGAAGCTATCCAGAACACTGATTGCATGTCTACACCCTTTCCCTGTGATCACAGCCCATCCCTCTGATTTCCTTGTTCTGCTTTCTCTCTCCTCCTGATAAAAGCTGTTAAGATGATTTTGGAGGACAGGGTCTACCATCTTCTCAGGTTCCCAGCGCTGAAATAAACTGCTTTCTTTATCACCAGCACCTGTCTCATGTATTTGGCTTTTCTTGAGACAGGCTGCCCAACCAGCATTCTATTACACTATTTAGTAAAGTAAGAAGAACCTTCATTGACCATAAATAAAGTAAAGATATAATTTTCTTAGTATGAATAAGCAGCTGGTTAGTCATCATGTGGTCATTTCATGCTGTGAGTTGACAGCTATGCCAATGACACAACAGATTATTATCAAAGCACATAAATAGAAATTTCCACAAATAGAAGTATGAGGGAAACCCTATGCTCCATTTCAGCAACAGAGACCTTATTCTACCTAGTTCAAAAGTCAACTGAAACTTTACCTAAACAAAGAGCTTGAAATAGAGCTCTGAATCTTATAATAGACTCTGGAAATCCATCAACCCATGAAGATGAATATAAACAGATGCCAAATATCCTAAGGGATTGTTTACAAGCTTAGAACATATTCTTTTTGTCCACCTCAAATTCAATTTTTTACTTTTGTAGAAATTTTAGTCACATACCTTGAGCATGTCTACTGGCTTAGCTATCTATAATCCTAAACATTAACTGACCTCTTACTACAGCTATTCCATAGATATTTAATCTAATCTTTACAACAATGTTAAGAAGTAAAAATTACTGGTCCTATCTATATATATAAAAGGCCTGTGGTCATGATGCTGTAAGGCGGAATGACAAGACTGGATACCAGAAGGCTGTGTGCATGGCTACTGTACTATTTTTTTATGCAGTAATTTTTAGTCTATCACTATCATAAAATTCTATTCAGAATTCAGGAGAAAAAAATCAGGCATAAATTATTATTTATGAGTATGAGTAGCAATTATCGAAGTGGAAAGTAAAATGACAAGAAATCTGTATAATATGATTTAATTTTTATAATGCACACATGTATTTACACATAGTATGCATTACATAACCACATGAACATGAAAATATATTAGCAAGTACCTCCTAGATTTTTACATGTATTGGTTGAGGTGGTTTGTAGGTAGACTAATAAGAATGGAAGAGACATTTGTAAAGGAGATAGAAGTCAAACAATATAATTTTAAAAAGGTAAAAATAGAAGATGAAGAAAGAAAAGATTGCATGTAGAAGCATGTATGAGAAGTCCACATTTGTATATTCATGTAAAATTCAGAAACTTCAGAAAATTCCCAGTCATAGCTTATCAATAAGAAAAGTACTTTCTTATAATATAAATTTCTTGTAGAATTTTAATTTTAAGCTACGTGGCTCATTCCCCAGCTGTGTTTAAAAATGCAAATAATGGATTTTATATATTTTCTTTTTGCCTTCACTAAAATTTTCCAGTATTAATAGCCTTTCAAAATTCCCTGAGTCATGGTCACTTTCTCTCTCTCCTTTAACCTCCTTACACTTCTGTCAAGCCTCTCTTATAGCATTTGTCATTAACACACTCAATAAATATTTATTCTAAATCTATTACATGCAAAATATTGACTATGTATTGTGGTTATTACACAGATAAACATGGAATTCTTATGTGAGTAGTGTCATGCATATTTCTATACTCTTAATTAACTTGATTTGCAAAAGTCAAACCATTTGTGGTAATGAATTAACATGTTAATTTAAAATTTCATAATATTTTGTACTCAGAAATATTATCAGCCATACAATTATACATCTAGTAGAGGCCTGGTGCTTGAATCTGTGCACAGGTGGGGTCTGACTGCCCCGCCTCTATGGGGGCCAATTGGGGCTGGGCCAGTGGGAGGGAGAAGGATGCAAGAGGTTGGCTGGCTTCCCCCGCTTCTGATTTGGGAACTTATTAGGGGCAGGGATGATCAGAAATAGGGACTGTGGGTGGTTGGCTGGCCAGTCCTGGCCCTGATAGGGGTGGAGGTGCTGATCAAAGACCAGGCTGGCCTGAGGGAGAGACCATAGGTAGTTAGGGCGACCGATGCAGTGCACATCATAGTGAACAGTCATCCAGTCATTCCAGTCATTCTGGCGTTCCAATCACTTGGCTTTAATATACAGACTAGTGGCCCAGTGCACGGAATTTGTGCACATTAAAAGGGTATTAATTAGAAGAAATATTTTAATAGTGTTATTTGCCCTTTCTCTATAATAAAAGTGTGACAGATAAAAGGTAATGAATACAATGTATATGAAAATAATACATAATTTCATGAATAAATAAATGATATAACAACAATAACAAACTCATGATATAAAAACAACATTGATGCAAATAATGACTGATAAAGTGATTAAACTTATTCTAATATCTCCCTGTATACCACATTAACAGTGAAAACACTTTCAGAGTGCTTGACTAATTTCCCTTGGGATAAAGTATTTACAACTTTAACTTTAATATCACATGCTCTTCGAACTCGAAACAAAGCAACATAATAACTGACCATGTATGAAAATAGGTTCAGATAGAAATATTCCTATTCTGTCTAGAGTTTGTCCTTGTGATTTGTTAATAGTCATTGAAAATGCTGGCATCACGGGAAACTGTCATCAAATTAATTTAAATGGGAGGCCAGTGTCAGATGGGGACAAATCAATTCTTGGAATCAGAACAACCTCTCCCTCTGCAGATCCTGTTAATACTTCAGCTTCAATAATGTTAGGTAGTAATCTTTTGAGAATAAATCTGGTACCATTACAAAGACCCCATTTACTATTAAGATTTCTCAATAGCATAATAATTGCACCTACTTTCAATTTTAATTTATGACATGGCATTCCTGAAGGAGTAATACTATTAAGAAATTCAATGGGAATTTCCTTTTCAGTATCATTTGTTGAGTCAATGGAATCATTGCTCAAATAGGTTTGGAAATCTTCATCAAGTATATCCAAAATTTCTTCATTTAATTTTTGAACATGCTCATTTTTTGGACAAAGAATTGCACAGTTAGATATATTATTAATATTATCTAATATTATCTATAGAGGATATACTATTTCCAAAGGTGGCTTCAATAATTGATCAATTACAAATCATTTCATGGAGAATGTCAATAATATCCATTCCTAAATGAAAACCACTATCAAGTTTGCCATCTCCAAGTTTTATTAACCATTCTCTATGAGCACAATCCTCTGATCTCATATTTGTTTTAAGAGACAACTTTCTGAAACATCTCCAAACATCGCAGTACTTTAAACTCGTTTGTACTATGGCCGATCACATAGCATGTGGAACAATACTGATACATTGTCAAAAATCCCCTCTGAGAAGAACTTTTCCACCAAATGCAGCATTCAAATTCATAATTTCTCTTAGTAATCTGTGTATGGCATCTATAGCATGACTGGATGCCAAGGTACTTTCATCAATAATAAGAAGTTGGGCCTTTTTAATGGATTTAGCAACTTTGCCACACACAGCAGCGGCCACCATGGGCCCCTCAGCCTGACCTGTACCCTCTCTACTCTGGGAACCCTCAGGGGACCCCCTCCAATCTCAGAGTTTCTTTCTTTGCAGTCACATGAATGAATTGTCTAATACCCCGACCTTTGCTTTCTCTCCATCCCCCACCTGCAACAGTAACTTCTTCCACACTCACGTTGAAGGAGTAGTGTGTCTGCCACCAGAACTACATTTCCCAGCATTCCTGGTGCTCCTCTGCTTGGGGCCAGAGCACGTGATCCTGATGACTCACAGCCCCACCTTGTGCCTAGTGCTCATTACCCAAGGTGCCCCTGGTGCTCATTTGCCTGTCCCAAACGACAGGTAAACCCCACACCTCAGTCACAGCCTAACTATCAGAGCAACCTATATGAGAGCCTTGTGACGGATCTCATGGCATCAAATTCTCCTAACCATTCCAAGGTCACCGTGAAAGGTTACGACTCCTTACAGTAACTGTAAGGAGGGAGGGATCTCACTGGCCCTTAAGTACCATGTGGGCAGTGCTTATAGCATGGTGCTTGCTTTCACAGCACTGTGGCCATGACCCTGTCTGCTGGCCACACCTCTGTCTACTGGCCATGCCCCCTGCTACTGATTGGCTGGTAGGGTGGCAGAGGTACAGTCAATTTGCATGTTCTCTTTTATTAGATAGGATGTATATGTATCCTATCTAATAAAAGAGTAATATGCAAATCTGACCATAATTTTGCCATACCCACAAGCTACTCCCATAGCCACACCCACCCGCCAATTAGGAGCAGATTATGCAAATAAACCCCAACCAAGATGTCTGCCACCACTGAGATCAGGAGGAAAGCTTGGGTTTCCCCAGCAATAGAAGAACAAAGCTTTCTGCCTGACATTGCCAGCCTAGGCCTCCACTCAATGTTACAAAGTTTCAATTATAAAAGATACAGAAATGGCGGCAGCCACTAAGCTGGAGAGAATAGAGGCTTGGGTTTCCCTGGCAACAGAGGAATCCAAGTTTTCAGCCTGCCATTGCTGGCCTAGGCCTCCACTCTAGGCTACAAAGTTTGAAACAGAAATGGCTGCTGCCCAGGAACAAGCAGAAGGCTTGGCTCCACTCCAGGCTACAAAGTTTCAATTGTAGACATAGATTAATCCCAGATCCCAGGGCCTCTGCTTGGGTTGCTCAGGGTCATGGCCAGCCTGCAAACCTCCATAGGCCCATCGCCCAGGCTGTCCCTCACCCCAAGGGATCCCCCACCCTGAACCAGGACACCCTTCAGGGCAAACAAACTGGCCCCCAACCATGCACCAGGCCTCTATCCTGTCTAATAAAAGAGTAATTTGCAGATTGACCATCACTCCAACACACAAGAGGGCTGCCCCCATGTGGACACAAGATGGCCACCACAAGATGGCTAGCAGGGGAGGGCCTTTGGGAGGTTCCAGGCCCTGCAAGGGAGGGCAGTTATGGGTGATTATGTCAGCAGGGGAGGGCAGTTGGGAGTGACCAGGCCGCAAGGGAGAGCAGTTGGGCATGATCAAGCCTGCAGGGGAGGGCAGTTAGGGGTGACCAGGTTGGCAGAGGAGGGAAGTTGGGGGCAAACAGACTGGCAGGGGAGCAGTTAGACATCAATTAGGCTGTCAGGGTAGTGGTTAGTGGGTGGTCAGGGGGGCAGGCAGGTGAGCAGTTTGGAGCCAGCAGTCCTGGATTGTGAGAAGGATTTCTGACTGCCCATTTAATCATAGCAGTCGGACATCCCTAAACGGGCAGTCAGACATCCCTTGAGGGGTTCCAAATTGGAGAGGGTGCAGGCTGGGCTAAGGGACATCACCGCCCCCTTTGCACGAATTTCATGCACCAGGCCTCTAGTGAGAATATAAAGCAATTTATACATGACTATCCAAATTATTAGTGTATATCTTAAAAATAAAGAAATTTGTATGTGAGGTATTTATATCTATGGTAGACATACACAAGACCTATTTTGTAAAAGATCATTAAAATCAAATGCAAGGAACAAAAAATCCTTTAATTTGCCAATTTGAATTTCTCAGTATTTTGTTTTATAATATTAGATTTTATGTGTCTAGGAATAGCATTTGTTTTGAATTACGCACTACTCTGAATTAAGACACTGGTTTATTTTTTTTTTTAATTTTTTTATTGTTCAGTTTATTAATTACATTGTTTCCCCTTTTTTATCCCCCTATATATTCCCTCCACCCTGTACCTATCCCACCCTCCGCCCTCACCTCCCCCTCCCCAATGTCCTCTCCCATTGTTGCAAGATTTTTGTCCAATCTCTTGCTGTACTTCCAACAACACTTTTCTCCCCAAGAATTGTCAGTCCATTCCCTCTCTATGTCCATGTTCCTGTTATAGTCACCAGTTTCTCTTGTTCATCAGCCTATCAGTTCACTTGATTTTTATGTTCATTTGTTGATAGATGTGTATTTGTTGTTCATAATTTATATTTTTACCTATTTCTTCTTCCTCTTCTTAAAGAATATCTTTCAGCATTTCATATAATACTGGTTTGGTGGTGATGAACTCCTTTAGCTTTTTCTTATCTGTGAAGCACTTTATCTGATCCTCAATTCTGAATGATAGCTTTGCTGGATAGAGTAATCTTGGTTGTAGATTCTAGCTCTTCATTATTTTGAATATTTCTTGCCACTCGCGTCTGGCCTGCATCGTTTCTGTTGAGAAATCCGCTGACAATCGTATGGGTGCTCCCCTGTAGGTAACCAACTGTTTTTCTCTTGCTGCTTTTAATATTCTCTCTTTATCTTTTGCTCTTGGCATTTTAATTATGAAATGTCTTGGTGTGGTCCTCTTTAGATTCCTATATTTTGGGGTTCTGTGTACTTCTTGGGCTTTTAAGTCAGTTTCTTTCACCAGGCGGGGGAAGTTTTCAGTCACTATTTCTTCAAGTAGGTTTTCATTAACTTGCTCTCTCTCTTTTTCTGGCACCCCAATAATTCGGATGTTGGCATGCTTGAGGTTGGCCCAGAGGCCCCTTACGCTATCTTCAATTATCTGAATTCTTTTTGTTTCTTGCTTTTCCAGCTGAGTGGATTTTGCTTCTTTGTATTTCAAATTTTTGACTTGGTTCTTGTGGCCCTCTGGACTGCTTTTAGGACTTTGTGTATTATATTTTTATTTCAGTCTGTGTAAGCTTGATTTCTAGTTGGTCCTTTTTTTTATCCGTGAGGGTCTGGTTCGTATCCTCAGAGGCCTTGTTCATTTCCTTGAGGGTCTCATTCATTTGCTTGAGGTTCTCATTCATTTCCTTGTAATTCTCATTCATTTGCTGGTTGGTCTTGTTTATTTCCTGGTAATTCTCATTAAGTTGATCGGCCTTTTGTAGGAGCCTCTTGAAAAGCCTTATAACCGTGGTTTTGAACTCTATGTCTTGTTGTCTTTTCTCCTCCATTTCTTTCACACCTGATTTCTTTCCATGTCTCTGCATGGTGGCTGCTTTATGTGGTGGATATCCTCAAAGGGACAGTGGCTCAGTCTCCCCAGTTACCTGAGGTGGGTACTCTTACTGCAATCCTTTATGGGTTGTATTCAGTGTTTTTGAATTTAAACCCAGCTTGTTGTTGTTAGCCCTAGGAGGGTTTGACCTCCAGGCCAATTGTCTGTGAAGCTCAGCTGTGCTCAGGTTGGGTGGGCGGAGTCTCTGGGCCAAGCAGACAGCATTAGCTCAGCCCTATGCGGCCCCAGGGGCTCTGTGCCGGGGGCAATGGCTGCCAGCACCTCTGAGAGAGAGCCACTGTGGAGCTCCACCAGCTGCAGGGGAATTCAGACTGTCCCCAAATGAGTTTGCATGCACAATGTCTCACCCAGGGTTGTAAAACAAAGCAGACTGATGGTTTTCCGAATGAGAGACAAGTCGCAGTGCGCTCCCTGCGCCGTCATGCAGCCGAGCTGTTCGCACAAGCTGCCGTCTCCACAAGCCGGCAGACCCGGCAGCACCCGAGCTTCGGCGTGCCCTCCCACTGTCCAGTTTTCACCCCGTGTGTTAGTGGGTTCCCTGGACTTCGCCCAGAGCTGGAGAATCAGTCCAGTGGGACGTCTTTGTCTCCCCGTTCAAGAAAACTGGCCGGTTTTCAGCCGCCTGCTCTCTCCGCGGCGCACGCTCCAAACCTCTCTCTGCGAGCGAATCTTTCAACGCTGTTCGCTGCCGCACCTCCGAGTCACAGTGTCTTATCTTCACTTTTATTTGTGGAATTTTCACTTGGCGAGCGTTCTGGTGATTCTGGAAGGTGTTTGTTCTTTCGTTAAGTTGTAGTATTAAAATTGCTGATTATGACGGCAAGATAGGTGTTTTACCTTTGCCGCCATCTTAGTTCTCCTCAAGACACTGGTTTAATGAGGTGTTAGCTCATGAAGGATTGTAAGAGTTTATAAACTGGGTAGAGAATTATCATTAGGTAATGTTCAGTAAAATTTGTAATTTAACAGACAAAGAATAATTTATTTGTCTAACAGTGAACACATCTAAGTTTGCCACAAATTTCAGTGACTTCCAACTAGTCATAAAAAAAAGATGGTGAGATGGGGAATGCAGAAGATAACAATTTATGAAGAGGAATTTCACAAAGCAATGATTGGTAAATGAACTTTTTCCCCCATATTTGTTAGCAATTTCTCTTTTGGTTTTTCTTCACCCAAGAATATAACTGTGTTACTTCCTCACCTAATAATGGTTTTAATTGTGTCCTATGAGGAATCCATCAATGCCGTTGTTTTTCATGCCTTTGATTCCTTGCCTTGCCCATTTAATACAGTTGGCATATTTGAAAAGAAAAGGCAATACTATGTACAGTTTGGTGATTAAAAACTACCTGCAGATGCCTTGCTCTCTAATTGCTTGATGGAGATGACGTAATACAGTCTAAGATAAACAAGAACACGGTCAGAGATGGCATTACAGAACATTAGTTCTGTATTTAAGAGCTTATGAAACACAGACAAGATCAGAATAGCACAAAGAACCAAACTCTCTCATCAGAGGCACCAAACTTGATCCCAATGCGAGGGTGGCCCAGAGAAAAGGATGCTGTGAATTATAGTGATGAACACTATTTTCAGCAACAGCAGTGACTTCTCTTTTGCTGTGGATGAGGCATTTCTCCTTTTTCTGCATCATTAAATATGGGAATTTGTGTAGAAAAAGGTTTCATTTTGGTAGCAGAAGGGAATCAGGGACAGAAGTGCTGAGTGGCTCCTGAATACCAAATACTAATCTAAGCAGTTTATGTAAATGATCTGATTTAATATATAAAATCCCTATGCTAATATAACTTTTTAGATGAGTAAATTGAATCAGAGAAAGATTATCTTCTCCAGTGAAAGCCACACAGTCAGTAAGATGGAGTCAAAGAAAGGATTTAAGACTAGCAGGGTTGATTCTAGAGCCTGCATAGAAGAACAATAAATTTATGGCAATAAACACATACCTAGCAGTAATCATTTTAAATGTAAAAGGTTTAAATGCTGCAATTAAAAAAAAGAGATAGGAATGAATACAAAAACAAGACCCATATAGAGGGGTAGGCAAAAGTATGCTTAGAGTTGTAAATGAAACAGAGTTTATCCTTGCATTATTATTTATTAATTACTAGTGGCCTGGTGCACAGAATTTGTGCACATTAAAAGGGAATTAACTAGAGGAAATAATTTAATGTTGCTATTTGCCCTTTCTCTATAATAGAAGTGTCAGAGACTAAAGAAAATTAGTAAAATGTATATGAAAACCTTCCTCCTGTCAGAGTCTAGGGCACACCACAGGACCCAGAGTCAAATCCTCGCCCATCCACATGCACCTCAAAATTGCATGAGACCCATACCCAGTAAGCCCCCCCCACTATTGAGCAAGATCCAGACCCAGCCAGTCCCACCCTTTTCAAACCCCCCTGGTCAGGGGGCATTAGTGGCAGGACAGGGGACATGGCCTGAGATCCCCCAGCCCAGAACAGGGCGGTGGCATGCCTTGAGGTCCCCTGTCAAGCCCCACCATGTGGCGGGACATGGACTGACACCCCCTGTCAAACCCCACTGAGTGGGGAACATGGCCTGAGGTCCACCGGCCCAGCACCAGGATGGGGGCACAACCTCAAGTCCCCCATCAAGCCCCTCTGGCAGGGGGCCACGGCCTCATATTCCATGTCAAGCCCCATTGGGCAGGGGGAATGGCCTGAGTTCCCTCAGCCCAGGGCTGGGGTGCACCTTGAGGTCTCCTGTCAGGCCCCACCAGGCAGCGGGGCACAGCCTCATGTCCCCTGGCCCAGTGCTTGGGCAGGGGATGCAGCCTGAGGTCCCCCAGCCTGACACTGGGGTGGGGTAGCAGCTTCAATTCCCCTAGCCAGTATCAGGATTGGAAGTGTACCTTGAGATCCCCAATAAACACCTGCCAAGTGGGGGGGCACAGCCAAGTCCCTTGTCAAGCCCTGCCAGGTGTGGGACATGGCCTGAGTTCCCTGTCCAGCCCCACAGGGGTGGGGGCAGGCATAGCCTCAGGTCCCTGCTGATTGCTTGTTAAGGCTCCATATGGGAACTTGGCCTCAGCTGTGAGTGCAGCCATCTTTGTGATGGAGTGATGGTCAATTAGCATATTCCCTCTTTATTAGATAGGATTACATTTAGAGGTCAAAGTACAGTAGCACAGTAGATAAAAGAAGTAAAATTTACCGACAGAACTCATATTCCAGCCAATTTAAGACCAACAATTTCTTATTCTTTACTACCATGATTACATTCTTAATAGATTTTTGAATGTTAAATCTACCTTCTATTTATTAGATAAAACCTATATGTGAAAAATGTATAATCCTTTTTAAACGTTGCTGGATTCTGTTTGCTAGTATTTGCTGAGGGTTTTTGCATATATATTCATAGATTTTTAAAATTTTATTTTATATATTCATAAGGGATTTGTAAAATTTTTTGTGTCTGACACATTCATCTGATTTAGATATCAGGAAATTATGGCCTTATAGAATGAGTTAGAAATTGTTCTCTTCTTGACAACTTTTTAGTATGGTTTGTAAATACTATACGATTAATTTTTCTTCATATTTGTTAGAAGCCTATTCAGATTTTCTATTTCCTCATCAGTAATTGTTAGTAGTTTGTACCTTTCTAGGATATCTAGATTTATTTCATTTAATATCAAATTTATTGACACACAGATGTGCATGTTATCCCCCATAATTCTTTATTTCTTTAATTCTGTTAGCAATGGTAACTCTTTTTTATATTTTTAATTTCAGTCTTCTCTCTTTTCTGTCAGATTTTGCTTTACATAATCTGTACTATGTCGTGAGGTGGATATATGTTTATAATTCTCACTAGAGGACTGGTGCACAAAATTAGTGCACTCAGAATGGGGATCCCTCAACCTGACCTGCACCCTCTCGCAGACCAGGAGCCCTTGGGGAATGTCTAAATAATGGCTTAGCCTAAACCTGCAGTCGGACATCTTTAACACTGCTGAGGAGGTGGGAGAGGCTCCTGCCACTGTCACTATGCTCCCCAGCCATGAGCCTGGCTCAGGGTCTCTGGCTGAGCGGCGCGCCCCCCCCCCACTCCTGTGGGAGCACATTGACCACCAGGGAGAAGCTCCTGTTTTGAGCATCTACCCCCTGGTGGTCAGTGTGCATCATAGCAACTGGTCATTCCTCCATGTGGTCAATTTGCATATTATCCTTTTATTATATAGGATATCTTCCTCATGTATTGACCCTCTGATCATGATAAAGTTAACCTCTTTACTTTTGTCAACATATCTGTTATAAACTCTATTTTGTCTGATATTAGTATAACCATTCCAGTTTTTTTTATGGCTGATATTTGTATGATATAATAAACAGATTAATGGCCACCTAAAGATATTAGGCCATAAATTATAAAACCTGTAAATGTTACCTTAGAAGAAAAAAAAGGGTCTTTGCAGATATAATTAGATTAAAGGACTTGACATAAGTGGATTATCCTAGATTATACAAGTGAAAACTTAAATATAATTATAACTCTTTTTTAAGAGAGAGACAAAGTAAGATTTGATATGCATAGAAGAGGAGGAGACAGTTTTCCCACAGGGTCAAAATAGGATTTATGTGTCCAAGAGTAAACAAACAAACAAACAAACAAAAACACCTCAGAAGCCACCATAAATTTGATGGAGTGAAGAATGAATTCTGCTACACTGCCTCCTGCACAGGTTTCCTAGTGCCTTGGCTTTGGCTCAGGGAAACCTATTTCAGACATCTGGCTTCCAACAATGCATACAAATAAGTGTGATTGTGTAGGCTACTCACTTTTTGGTCATTTATTACGGCAGCCATAGGAAACTAACACACTTGATGTAGCATATTTTTGTCCATTGTTGTAATCTATTTGTATATTTGAGCCTAAAGTTTATATCCTAGTAGAGAGGATATAACTGGATATTGGCTTTCTATAAGACTGAAAAAAAACTTTACTTTAAAATACTAATTATCAATATTGGTGGGACACAGTAAAAAAAAAATGCTTATAAAGAATTAGAGGCCTGGTGCATAAAATTCATGCACTGGGGGAGGGGTTGGTGTCCCTCAGCCCAGCCTGCATCTTCTCCAATCTGGGACCCCTAGAGGAATGTTCATATAAGATCAGGCCAAAATGGGCAGGAGTATATCCCTCTCACAATCCAGGACTGCTGGATCCCAACTGTTCACCTGCCTGCCTTATTGATTGCTCCTAACTGCTTCTGCCTGCCAGTCTGATGACCCCTTAACCCCTCCTCTGCCAGCCTAATTTATGCCTAACTTCTCCCCTGCCAGTGTGTTTGCCCCCTAACTGCCCTCCTCTGCTGGCCTGATATCCCACAACTGCCCTCCATTGCAGACATGGTCCCTCCCAACTGGCTTCCCCTGTGGGTCAATTTATGGTGGCTATCTTGTGTCCATATGGTGGCAGTTATCTTTGACCACAAGGAGGCAGCTATCTTGTGTGTTAGAGTGATGGTCAATTTGCATATTACTCTTTTTTAAATTTCTTTATTGATTAAGGTATTACATATGTGTCCTCATCACCCATTACCCCTTCCAATCCCCTCCTCCCCCCGTCACCACTTATGTCCTCACAACCATGGTGTCTGTGTCCATTGATTAGGCTTATATGCATGCATAAAAGTCCTTTGGTTGATCTCTTCCCCTTACTCCTGCCCTCCCCTACCATCCCTCTGAGGTTTGACAGTCAATGTTTTTCTGTCTCTGGATCTGTTTTTGTTCATCAGTTTATGGTGTTCATTGTATTCCATAAATGAGTGAGTTCAAGTGATACTTATCTTTCATTGAATGGCTTATTTCACTGTTCTCTAGTTCCATCCATGCTCTAGTTTGAAGCAGACACCTTTTTCTTCTTCTTAAAGAATACCTTTCAGCATTTCATATAATGCTGGTTTGGTGTTGATGAACTCCTTAGCTTCTTCTTATCTGTGAAGCTCTTTATCTGACCTTCAATTCTGAATGATAGCTTTGCTGGGTAGAGTAATCTTGGTTGTAGGTTCTTGCTATTCATCACTTTGAAAATTTCTTGCCACTCCCATCTGGCCTCCATTGTTTATGTTAAGAAGTCAGCTGACAATTGTACGGGTGCTCCCTTGTAGGTAATTAAGTGTTTTTCTCTTGCTGCTTTTAATATTCTCTCTTTGTCCTTTGCTCTTGGCATTTTAATTATGATGTGTCTTGGTGTGGTCCTCTTTGGATTCCTTTTGCTTTGGGTTCTGTGTGCTTCCTGGACTTGTCTCTTTTTTTCACCAGGTGGGGGAAGTTTTCAGTCATTATTTCTTCAAATATGTTTTCCATATCTTGCTCTCTTTCTTTTGGCACCCCCATAATTCTGATGTTGGTACGTCTGAAGTTGTCTCAGAGATTTCTTACACTATCCTCAAATTTTTGGGTTTGTTTTTCTTTTTTCTTTTTCAGTTGAGTGTTTTTGGCCTCTTGGTATTTCAAATCTTTGACTTGATTCTTGCATTCCTCTAGTCTGCTGTTGGGATTCTGTAAAATATTTTTCATTTCAGTCAGTGTATGTTTAGTTTCTAGATGGTCCTTTTTCATATCCTCAAGGTTCTCGCTGAGCTTATCAGCTTTTTCTAGGAGCCTCTTGAAATACCTTATCACTGTGCTTTTGAACTCTATATCCAGTCGTTTGTTTTACTCCATTTCTTTTGTTTATGATCTTTTTCTTTCTCTCCCCATTTTCACTGCTTCCCTGAGTTGGTTGGGTAGCTTTGTGTGCTAGGTGTCTTAGCCTCCCCTGTTACCTGAGGTGGACACTTTTGGTGCACCCCTTTGTGGACTGTGTATACAGCCTGTTTTAGATAAGTCTTGTTTGTTGTTGGTATCACTGGGAGGAATTGACCTCCAGGCCAACTGACTGTGAGGATCAGCTGTGTCTACTCTAGGAGATAGCCTTCTGCGCCTGGACTTGCAAACTTGCCAAAGTCTCTGTGCTCAGTTTGGATGGGGCGGAGTTTCTGGATGGGGCAGAGTTTCAGGGTGGAGCTGACAGCCTTGGCTTCCAGTCAGCCCCGGCCCAAGAGGCCGTCAGGTCCTATTGTCAGCAGGCAATCTCTGCAGGCACCTCTGTGAGAAAGGTGCCCTCGCATTTTGCCTGTCACCAGAATGTCCAGTCCTCAGTGGATCTAGAATCTCAGATTTTCACCTGGCACCTGGGTTCAAGGCAATCAGAACTCCTTTTCCCTTCTGCCAGACTCCAGCCACACAGTCACCAGAACGCCCTCACCATGAGCACTCTTGTGCGCCCTCTTGTCGGAGCTTCTTTCTCCTGACAAACACAGCCAGGGACCCATTTGTCCCCTCTGCTCACACTCACGTGCATGCCTCTGGAGGTCTGCCTCTGGCTCTTCCCCTGGGATTCCACCCGCAATCCAGGTTCGACCTGTAAGGGCCTGGTTCCCCGGGTTTTGAGTGCAAACCGAACTGGGTTCAGTCCAGCCTGGAGCCTCTGTCTCCTTTCCGCCAGAGCACCCCTGCCAGGTTCAGACACCCCGTCTTCTCGCGCACGCAAGTCTCCACCTTACTTGGGCTTTGCAGAGGCTCTGATTATCCATGTGCACTTCTCTGTCCCTCCAGTTTCAGATCTTCCAGTCAGCCAGCCTTCCCGTGGTTCTGGACAGTGTTCATTCTGTCCTTCAGTTCTATTCTCATAATTGTTGTGTGGGGCAAAAGCCTAGGTGAACACCTGTGCTGCCATCTTGGTTTTCTCCCATATTACTCTTTTATTAGATAGAATAGAGGCGTGGTACATGGGTGGGGGTTGGCTGCTTTGCCCTGAAGGGTGTCCTGTATCAGGGTGGGGGTTCCCTTGGTCATGGGGTGGCCTGGGCTAGGGGCCTGTGGTGGTTTTCAGGCTGGCCATGCCCCCAGGTGAACCAAGCGGAGGCCCTGGTATCTGGGAATTATTTTTCTTCTATAATTAAAACTTTGTAGCCTTGAGCAGAGCCAAGCCTCCTGCTTGCTCTGTGGCAACAGTCATTTTTGTTGAGATTTATTTATCTTCTATTACTGAAACTTTGTAGCCTTAAGCAGAGGCCAAGGCAGGTGGAAATATTTGGCTTCCTCCATCACTGGGGGCAAGTCAAGCTTCCTGTTCTATCCAAGGCTTCAGCAATCTTGGTTGTGTTAATTTGCCTACTTGCTCCTGATTGGCTGGCAGGTGTGCCCTGTGGGTATAGCAGAGGTATTGTCAATTGGAATATTACTATTTTATTAGATCGGATTATATAACCTTGAATAAATATATTAGAAAAAAATTTAAAATCAATAATTTAAGCTTCCAATCTAGGAAACTAGAAAAATAGGAGCAATTGTATACAAAGTGAACAGAAGAAAATAAGTAATACAAGTTAGAATAGAAATCAATGCAATTGAAAATTGAAAAAAATCAACAGAACCAGAAGCTAAATTTTTACAAAAGGTCAATAATATCTATAAGCCTCTAGTTAAGCTAATGGGAAAAGAAGAAGACAAATTACTTATATCAGAAATAAAACATCATCATTACTGATCACATGTTTGTAAAATTATAATAGAGTAATATTATGAACAATTTTATGCTCAAAAATTTAATAACTGAGATAAGTGAAAAATTCCTTGAAAGACACAATCTGCCAAAATATATACACATAAAAATAGGCAACAAATCAATAACAAATAAATCTTCCCAAGCTGAAAGCACCATACCCAGATATGTTCACTGGTGAATTCTAGCAAACATTTAAAGAATAAGTTATACCAATTCTTCACAAAATCTTTGCCTTATGTCTAATTAGAGAAAATCTTTTCTAACTCTATGAGGTCAGCATCACGTTAATACCAACATCAGGTAAACACATTATGAGAAGAGAAAACTAGAGACTAATAACTCTCATGAACACAAATGCAAAAGTGCTCAATAAAATATTAGCAATTCAGGCATTGCTCAGTGGTTAGAGTGTCAGCCTGCACAAACAAGGGTAGCCGGTTTGATTCCCAGCCAAGGGCAAGTACCTGGATTGCAGGTTCATTACCCTGCCCTAGTGTGGTGCCTGCTGGATGGAACCAATCCATGTGTCTCTCTCACCTCTCTCTCTCTCTCTCTCTCTCTCTCTCTCTCTCTCTCTCTCTCTCTCTTTCTCTTTCTCTCTCTCTCCTCTTTTTTTCCCTCCCTTTCTCCTTTCCACTCTCTCCAAAACGACAATGGAAAAAATAATTAGTGTCTTGGCTGGTTTAGCTCAGGAGTTAGAGTGTTTGCCTTCTGACTGAAGGGTAGAGGGCTCAATTCCTGTCAAGGTCAAGAGCGTGTAGCTCAGGTGTAGGCTCCATCCTCAGCCCCCATTGGGGCACATGCAGGAAGCAACCAATTTATGTATTTATCTCATATCAATGATTCTCTCTCTGTCTCTCCCTATCCCTTCCACTCGCTAAAAATCAATGCAAAAAAATATATCCGTAGGTGAGTATTTAAAAAATTAAAGAAAAATATTAGCAATACAATGCAACAATATATAAAAGTAATTATGAAGCACACCCCAAATATCCAGGGCTTGTTCAATCTTTAAAAATCAATTAGTCTAACCCATCACATCAACAGGCCAAAGATTAGATTTTACATGATAATAAATACAGTCAAAGCATTTGACAAAATTCAATAGATATTCATAATAAAACACAAAACTCAGCAAACTAGGAAAAGATGACAACTTTATCAATTTGATAAAAAGCATCTCTTCAAAAAACTTTAAGCAAACATACTTAACAATGAGAAATTAAAAGTTTGCCAGTAAGATTAGAAATAAGGTAAAAATGTTCCTTCTCACCTCTGCTTTTCAACATTATACTAGAACTAGAGGCCCAGTGCACAAAATTTGTGCACAGGGGGTAGGGGATGTCCCTCAGCCCAGCCTGCACCCTCTCCAATTTGGGACCCCTAGAAGGATGTCCGACTGCCCATTTAGGCCCGATTCTGATTGGATAGTTAACAGAGACTGAGCACCTGGTAGGATCAGGCCTAAATGGGCAGTCGGACATCCTTCCCACAATCCAGGACTGCTGGCTCCAAACTGCTTGCCTGCTTGCCTCCCTGATTGCCCCTAACCACTTCTGCCTGCCAGCCTGATCATTCCCTAACCACTACCCTGCCAGCCTAATTGATGTCTAATTGCTCCCCTCCCAGCCTGTTTGCCCATAACTTCCCACCTCTGCTGGCCTGATCACCCCTAACTGCCCTCCCCTGCAGGCTCGAGTGCCTCCAACTGCTTTCCCTTGCAGGCCTCATTCCTCCCCAACTGCTTTCCCCTGCTGGCCATCTTGTAGAGGCCATCTTGTGTCCACATGGGGGCAAGATCTTTGACCACATGGGGGCAGCTATCTTGTGTGTTGGAGTGATGGTCAATCTGCATATTACTCTTTTATTAGATAGGGTAGAGGCCTAGTGGATGGGTGGGGGGCCAGCTGGTTTGCCCTGAAGGGTGTCCTGGATCAGGGTGGGGGTTTCCTTGGGGTGAGGGGCTGCCTGGGTGAGGGACCTGTGGTGATTTGCAGGCTGGCCACACCTGCCAGCGACCCAAGCAGAGGCCCTGGGATCTGGAATTAATTCATGTTCTACATGCTCCTTGAGTATGGTTCTTTCACAAAATACCATGACCTGGGTGAGTCTATTTTGAATAAGTGGCATTAGAAGAAGTTTAAGTTTAAAAAATGTGGCACTCAAAAGAAATTTCAATCATTGTACTATTAATATTTGGCTCTGAAGACTAATGAGTTTGCTGACCACTGCTCTAGTGTAACATTTTAATCCTTTAATGACTATTTTAGTGTAATTTTATTTAGTATTTTCTAAGTGATTTCTCCAGAGCTTTTTATTGTTTGATAATACATTGTTATCACAGCTTCCTTTGCTTCTTTAAGCATTAGTTCCTTTAGTTCTTTCACTATATTTATATTGCCTAGTTAAAGTCTTTACTTTTAAATGAAACATCTGGGTCCTCTTCAAATCAGTATACGTCATTTACTCCTTTTTCTATATAGGGTCAAGTTTCTAGTTTTGTTGAAAACTGGACATTTTCAGGAGTACTACAGTGATCATGGACACTAATTTCTCACCCCGCCTCCAGGGCTGGTTGTTATCGCTTGTGTCTTTATTTATCAAGTGATGTGGCTAGGCTATTTTGATCAAGTCTGTTTTCCAGTGTAAGATTTCTGATATACTCCTGAGAAGACAAAAGCTTTGGTATGCACAACAGTCATCCTGAACTGCAGTGGTTTTAGCTGGGCTCTCTTTGACATTCTCTGTGCCTGTTATCTTCTTTAAGCTGTCTGCCTTATTGTTATTACACCCAGCTGTTATGCTCCATTAATGTCTGGCTGATTGCTCTATTATTTTCAACAATGCTCTTAGGCATAAATTGCTCCACAATCTGACTGAACTATATTCAAATAAGGACAGTATTTTAGCCCCATCTGTCATGTTTGTTTTGTTACCAGGAGGGCTCTTCTTAGGTGTCGAATTTTCAAACTTTATAGTTTAGCTTGTTCTTATCATGGAGCAACCAGCTTCATCTTAACTGATTCAAACATCTTAATTGTTGAGTTAAAAGGCATTCCGTTTTTAATTTTTTTGAGGAGACTGAATACTGTTTTCCTTAATGACTGCTCTAGTCTACATTCCCACCAGCAGTGTACAAGGGTGCCATTCTCTCCACATCTTTGCCAGCCCTTATTGTTTGTTGACTTACTGATGGTAGCCGTTCTGACAAGTGTGAGCTGACATCTCATTGTGGCTTTAATTTGCATTTCTCTGGTGATTAGTTAATGTTATCATATTGGCCATTTGTGTGTCCTCTTTTAAGAATTATCTATTCAAGTCCTTTGCCCATTTTTTAAATTAGACTGTTTGCCTCCTAGTAATAAATAAATATATAAAGAATAAATGCAACTTCTGGTTGTAAGCTCTATTTATTCTTTATATATTTGGAGAATAACTCCTTATCTGATATGTAATTGGCAAATATATTATTTCATACAGTGGGTTCCCTTTTCATTTTGTTGATTTTTTTTTTGCTTTGCAAAAGCTTTTTATTTTTATATAGTCCCATTTGTTTATTTTTCCTTCATTTCCATTGCCTTAGGAGATATATCAGCAAAAATTAGTGCTAGGAGAGATGTTTGAAATTTTACTTCCTGTTTTCTTTTAGGATTTTTATGATTTTGTGCCTTACATTTAGATCTTTAATCAATTTTGAGTTTATACTTATCTATGGTGATTTCATTTTAGGGAATATATACTAAGAATTCCAAAATACCAATTCAAAACAATATGTGCACCCAATGTGCATAGCAGCTTTATTTACAATAGCCAAAATCTGAAATAGCCCAAATATCCATCAGCAGATGACAAGCAAGCTGTGGTATATTTACACAATAGAATTCTATGCGTCAAAACAAAAGGGGGGGTGTTACTCTTTGCAACACCATGTATGGACCTGAAGATTATTATGCTAAGTGAAATAAGCCAGTCAGAGAAAGACAAATACCCTATTATCTCAATTATATGTGGAATCTAGTGAACAAAATAAACTGATGAATAAACTAGAAACAGATTGACAGCTGTCAGAGGGAAAGGGGCAGGAGAGGACTGGAGGAAAGAAGGTGAAGGAATTAGCAAGTAATATATATGCATAATCATTAGTGACACAGCAGAGAGGTGATGGCCAAGAAAAGGGTGGATGAGGGCTGGATGGAGGGGGACAAATGGAGGGAAATGGGGATATCTGTACTAATGTTAACAATAATAAATAAATAATCCCTTGAGTGCTTAGAGTTACGTATTATGTTCCTGATTTGTTCTATGATCCAGAGAAAATATGGACTGTAAGACAGTCTAGCTTTTCTCATATTTATGACCAAATCACTTCTCTTCAATGTCGGTGTGATAGTTGCATCTCCAGTAGTTGGCTTCAGGATGAGGTTCCCCATGTTTAGCCACTTTCCCGACATCATACAGCCTATTCGTAGCCTCTCAGTGTGGATGATTATGGGAGCCAACTATGCTTCTGATCTTTCCATGACCAAGGCTTGGTTCATGAAAAGTGAACAATAAAAATAAAGTTAAAAACAATCTTCATCGTTTGCAGTGGTACTCAACCTTTCTAATGCCACAACCCTTTAATACAGTTCCTCATGTTATGGTGACCACCAACCATAAAATTATTTTCTTTGTTACTTCATAACTGTAATTTTTCTATTGTTATGAATCATAATGTAAATATCTGTGTTTGCCAATGGTCTTAGGCTCCACAGCAGCGGTTCTCAACCTGTGGGTCGCTAGCAAGGTGAGAATTGCTAGCAAGGTCACCTACGACCATCAGAAAATACATATATTTACATTACGTTTCATAACAGTAGCAAAATTACAGTATGAAGTAGCAAAATATAATTTTATGGTTGGGGGTCACCACAACATGAGGAACTATATTTTTGAAATATATTTTATTGATTTTTTACAGAGAAGAAGGGAGAGGGATAGAAAATAAGAAACATTGAGAGAGAACCATCAATCAGCTGCCTCGTGTACACCCCCCACTGGGGATGTGCCTGCTCATCATCATCAAGGTACATGCCCTTGACCGGAATCAAACCTGGGACCCTTCAGTCCGCAGGCTGACATCGTGGCATTAGAAAGGTTGAGAACCACTTAAGAACCCTAGAGAGTGTCCTTAGGTTTACCTGCATAAATGCTTTGTTTAATATATGAGGCTTCTTGAATGTCCTCTCCAGTGTGAAACCTCTATCTATAAGCAAGCTGGTGTAGAGGCTGTCAGAATTTCAGGGTTCTCAGACAACCTGTAATTCATGGAGTTGATTCTCTGAATTATTAGTGCTAGCGAGGTAGGAGCAGAGAGCCCTGACCTCTGGTCTGCACGCAATGGTAATTTTAGCCTCGGCACCTTGGAATAGGAGAGGTTGAGAAATGCTGGTGTTTTGTTTCTCCAGGTGACATATTATATTCTTTGATCAGAAATTAATTGGCGAGGGAGCATATCTGCCTGGAGTAGAGCTTCTATCAAGCTGACCTAGTAGGGGAGGAGATAGGGCATGAGTAAGTTACTCACAGAGTCTTGCTGTTCTTACCAATATTGAGCAGATTTTCTGGAATAAATGTTTCTTCATTTGATGTATGTTTTTAGGACAATTTCCAGAGACTCTATAATTTTTATCGGTTATTGTTTGTTTCAGAGTGCAATGGATCCACAGAGCTTCTCATACCACCATTTCAGAAGTAAAATTTTTACACTGGTCTATCTTAGGTGAGCAGATAGTAATATCCAGAATAGAAGTTACACTTTAAATTTATCCCATCTCTATAATACCCACATTATTGTTTTAAAATAACATTGTTCTATTAATAGCTTTATTCAAAAATAAATTTTATAATTAATGTTTTCTTGCAGCTTTGTCAATTTAAATACACAGTGCACACAGAGAGACATATACACACACACATTATTACCCCAGTGGAGGCACAGTGCTTCTTTTGTCCACGTAGAGTTGTCTTGACAATCAGCGTGTGTTGCTGAAAGTTCTTCCAAACACTTAGATTCATAGAGCATTTCGGCAATAATATTCTGTTTAGCCCAAATTATTACATTCTTAGACTGTCTTTATAAGCTTAGACTATTTCAGTGTTAATTCATTTTATTAAAAAATGAGCCATTCAATTCCTATTATTGGTCAGACAGAAAAAAAGTCAAAATAGAAATATTTATTTCATTTATTTTTTGTTATTTTGAAGACCTTGCTATAGGAAAATACAGCAGCACTGTTCAAAGAGTTCTGTTCCCATTGTCCTCTGTTCATCTCCAATGTGTCCTTCTTCTCTGAGTGCCAATTCTCTAGTTTATCCCATTATCACCTCTCACCTAAACTACTGTCAAGTCAACTGAACTTGTGTGTTAACTGCTATACAACAGCAGTAAGAAATACAAATATGATTTTATTTATATATGTATTATTTAAATTAAACATTGTGTTAAGCTATTATAGATCCATAACATAATTTACCTTTGCCTTGGTTTTCTCAGTGAGAATATTCTGAAAAACTATACCATAATATCACAAATGAGATATTTACATTATATTACAATCTTACTTAGATTTCCCCAGTTTTCCTTGCATGTGTTGTTGTTCCCAAAGATAGTTGGAGCATGCCAAAAGCTATAAATATAAATGACAGGATTTGAGCATGCTAAAAGCTATAAATGTGAATGGCTGGAATACACCAAAAGCTAGCAAGATAATTGGAAAGAGAGAAAAAACCACTCCTCCCTATCCCTGTAATAATGGTGAGCTTGAGCAGGAATCAAGAATGGTCTTTTAGACAGAGAGAGATTGGTCTTTGAGACAGGAGTCTACCATTCTCCCAGCTACCTGAATAAAATATCTTTCCTTTTTCACCACTACCTGTCTCAGAGTTTGGCTTTCCTTGAAGCAGGCAGCTGAACTGGTTTTTGTTTGTTTGTTTGTTTGTTTGTTTTTTGGGGGGTGGTTTGGTTATAGTTTTGGTGACCATAGTGGGACAGTGTGGACCTTGGTAAAACCTGGAAGACTCAGGCTGGTGCCCAGCTGCCTGAGGCAGATCAGCCCCAGGATGGCAGCACTGAGGGGATTTCTCAGTTGCTGCTGAGAGCTTTTCTGAGGAATTTCTCTGTACTTTTTCTAAAGGCATCAGCTACCTGAAATGCCTGCCTGGTGAAAGGAAATGGGTTTCTGGGGACAGACAGACTCCAAGACTAAATAAGTCAAACCATTGTTCACACTGAGGTCCAGGCCTGTGGACACCGTGCCACTAAAGCTTTATGTCAATTAGGTATAGTTATGACCATTTGCGGTACCTGTTGGCAGGCTATCCCTGCCACTTGGCTTTGTGACATCTGGGCTCATGCCATTTGGGTCAGTTAGGACCACTTGTGGTATCAGTTAATAGGAGATAAGATACTAGGACTTGCTTGTGAGTACTCATTATGGATACAAGTTTTGTTTATATGTTCCCACTTTGTCTGGTGTTTTACTATGGTTATGGTTTCAAGTTTGTACTTTTTTGCCATTAAGGGTTGTTCTGTTTTGATTCCTGAGGGGAGACCACTGGGCCAAATTTTAGTAAATTGGGCCATGTATAGCTATGATCCAATGACTAAGAAGTAATTGGCTTTGTATTGTAACCGTGACTGGCCTATGTATACTTTAGAGAACAGGGGGAAATCACTCCTAAATGGTTCCCTAAATTACTCTGCTACCACACAATTGGAATTGTTTTGCTAATGGTCAGGAATAGGGATAAAAATCTCTTTTGTCTGGGCATTTATGTCTTTACACAATAAGGATTTGACAAAAAATGAAACAACCTAATAATGTAGCATAGGGAATTGGCTTCAAAAGTCCTCTCTGATAGTAAAAAAACAGGAATTAAAGGTAAATGAGGAAATGAGTCTCTTTAATGCCCTGAATCCAGTGGACCCAGAATTGGCAGCCAGAGGATTTCCACCACCACCTCTCCTTCTGCAAGATGCCCCAAGGTGAGGCCCCCCAGAGGGGCAACCACCCTCCTATATGAAGAAGAAATAGACTCCCCCCTGGAAGAATGACAAGGCTCCAGTTTGGCCAGGAGTGTCCCTATCCAGAATATGACAATTTCCTTTGCAGCAATATCAGATAGGGGCTACTGATGGGGCCCTTAATCCATTTTTTAACTTCAGAATTACTGAATTGGAAGAATTACAACCCCTCATCTAAGGAAGATCCTAGATGAGGGGTTGCAGATCTTATCACCTTCATTTTTGTTACTCACCATTCAAACTAGACAGACATACTCTCCTTAATATCCTACTAATGGCAAGAGATGGCTTGTTATAAAAAGGCTAATGAAGAGGCTCAATGCCTCCATCAAGAGAACCCAAAAGGGCCCCCAACCCAACTGGAGTAATTCCCTTGACAGTGCCCAACTGGGAACCAAATAGCAAGGACCTACCTAGCCTTCCAAGAATATTACAGAAGGTGCATGTTGAAAAGGCTTGAGAAAGGCATGCCTAAACAAAAGAACCTGAATGTGATACAGGTTATTCAACAGAAACCAAATGAAGACCCTTATGACTTTTTAGAATGGATATATCAGGCCTATCAAAAGCACACTGATGGTTTCCAACAGGCATCAAAAATGTCTGGATAGTAAACATAACTTTTTTTTTAAAGATATTTTATTGATTTTTCACAGAGAAGGAGAGAGATAGAAAGTCAGAAACATCGATGAGAGAGAGACATCGATCAGCTGCCTCTTGCACACCCCCTACTGGGGATGTGCCAGCAGCCAAGGTACATGCCCTTGCAGGAATCAAACCCGGGACCCTTCAGTCCGAAGTCCAACGCTCTATCCACTGAGCCAAACCGGTCTTGGCTAAACATAACTTTTTTTAAATGTAGTCAAGGCTCATCCATGTTGTAGTATATGCCAGAATTTACATACACACACACACACACACACACACACACACACACACACACACACACTTCAGAAAGAAAGGGAAAAGGCAAGAGAGCTAAAAACATCAATGATGAATGAGAATAATTGATTGGCTGCCTCCTGCACACTCCCTGCTAGGGATGGAGCCTGCAACCCAGGCAGTAAACATAACTTTTATTGGGCAAAGTGGCCTTCCTCCTCCCCATCCCACCCGTGGATATCAGAAGGAAGCTCCAACATATAGACAGGGTTTTTGGAATGAAGCCCTCCTGGTTGGTGGGCATAGCCTTTAACATTTACAGTGCTTGGGAAACAGGAAATTAAAGCAAGGCAACATTTTGTTAGAAACAGTGAGGGCAAACCAGAAGGAGAGGTGGAACCTGAAAGGTAAAGGAAAAGACCCATTAGGTGCCAACCAATGCGCCTATTGTGAAAAGGAGGACCACTATAGAAGGGACTGCCCAGAACTAAAAAGAAGAAGAAGAAGAAGAAGAAGAAGAAGAAGAAGAAGAAGGAGGAGGAGGAGGAGGAGGAGGAGGAGGAGGAGGAGGAGGAGGAGGAGGAGGAGGAGGAGGAGGAGGAGGAGGAGGGGAGGAGGAGGAGGGGGAGGAGGAGGAGGGGGAGGGGGAGGAGGGGGAGGAGGGGGAGGAGGGGAGGAGGGGGAGGAGGAGGATAGAAACACTTGCCAAGACATGTAGAAAGGAATGACGAATCTGATGGCAAATGAGAAGACCTCGAAGCTCCCTTAGACACCCCCAGACACTACAGGAGCCCCAGGTACAATGAAGTATGGGAAAAAGCTAATTGACTTCCTTATAGATACAGAAATTACATGCTTAGTGCTAAATACAAAACTAACCAAGAAAAGTTCAGCTGCAGTGTCAGTAACAGAAATGACTGAACAATGACAAAAACAGTGTTCCTTCAACCACTAGAATGCCAGCTTAGGGATCAAAATATTTACTTTGTAAAATTCATATACAATAACTCTTTTCCCTGAGAAGCAGAAATTGTGTTTAGAAATCCAGCCGGAACATGCTCTATGGCTCCAGATGCTCCTGACTGTCCAGCAGGAACCAGAGGTAAACTCTTCCCTCCCAAGATCTATGAGCAGGCTGACAGAGCCATTGAAGCTCAACATAAGGGCCAAAAGACCAAGATTACCCATAAAAGCTCACATTTAGAATTAAAGGTTAGATAAGAGCTTCATAGACAAGAAAAAGCTGAAGGAGTTCATCATCACCAAACCAACATTACATGAAATGAAAAAGAAAAAGAAAAAAAAGATTAAAAATATGAACAATAAAATAACAATAAATGCATATCTATCAGCAATTGTATCTAAATCTCAAAATAAATGAACAAGAAATCTAAGGAACAGAATAAACTGATGAATGAAGTAGAACCAGAGGCATAGAAGCATAGAACAGACTGAGGAATCTCAGAGGAAAGTGGGCTGGGGGGCAGGGGAGAAGAGATTAATCAAATAACTTGTATGTATATATTCATTACCCATGGACACAGACAATAGGGTGGTAAAGGTCTCGGGTGGGTGGGATCCCAGGGGAGGAAGGCAGTGTAGGAGAGGCCTCTGTAGTACTTTCAACTATATATATAATTTTTAAAAAGAAAATGGTAGCCTAGGTGACTTTCTTTTATTGGCTGGGTCTGTGTAACACCCTGCAGTTGTCAAGTACTTCAAATGCCAGTTCCTACTCTTTCCTCCTACAGAGCTCTCCGTGGTTGCTTCTGACATTACTTGCAGGGTTTAAAATTATACTCAGTAGAGAAGAGCAGAAAGTAAAAGTCTATGCCATCTCGTCCAAAACAAAAATCTTCATGTATGCATTTTTAACTAAAGTTACAATAAAAAGTAAGTGAAAAATATGAAATCAAATTTGCTAATATATTTTATTTAACCCAATACATCAGAAAAATATTACTTTGACATGTAACTACTATAATAATAGATATTTTTACTTTTATTTTTTATAGTGTTCAAATTCCAGTGTATATATTATTCTTATGCCTCACCTCAATTTATAGTAGCCTGTTTTCAGATGCTCAATCACCTCATGTTGGAAGTGAGCACTACAATATATTAGACAGTATAATTCTGGATCCTTCAATTATGCACAGTAATTGTGTTCTTTTTATAATGATAATCTCTCCTTGTGCAAAACCCTTCAAAGACTTTCCAATCTTCAGAGGAAAAAAAAATTCTGAATTCTGAATTATAGCTTCTAAAGCATAAAATTATGTAACTTTCCCCATTCTTGTTCCTGTGAATTCTTAGTATCCATTCACATTTTAGCTTAATTTTTATATTCACAGAGAACCCTTCCCTGGCACCTAAACTAAGTCAGGTCTCCCTGTTACTATCTCCTATCATGCATTGTGCTTTTCCTGTGTAGTCTTTTTCATAACTCACCCAACATCTTTAGTTATATAACCCTTGTTTGTTGATTATATTCCCTTTTACATTGTGTGCTCCCTGAAAGCCCAGCCTATGTCTCTTACTTACTACTGAATAACCAGTGCCAAACAGAATACCTATTGTTCAAACGAAAAAAAGGGATTTCACTAATTCAAATAATTTGGAAAGAAAAAAGAAAACCATGTAGCCTGATATCTTTGACAGGTTATCAAATTAAGAATTTTTATTTGACATTGATGAGAAAATTGAGTGTGTGGTATGTGTGTGTGTTTTGTCTATAGTCAATTTAAGTAAATTCTTAATTGAGAGCTGTTTTCTCTTTTTACTCAACATATTTGGAATGACCATCATATATCAGCATCCTATGTACTTGAAATATTCTGTAATTTTTACTTTTTCTAATTCTCCTATCTAGAAATTAGAGTTAAAATATGGCACACACTTATATGTTATAAAATATTTCAAACTCAAATAGCAATGTATAGAGATATAAAAATAGAGATGTGGGGTTAAATATAGATAGATATTTTATAAGATAGAGTTATACATGCATTATATATCTGAATACCCTATCCAATCTGTTTTCAGTTTACTTGAATTACTTTTCAGTAAATTATTCCAAAATTGAAAATAAAATTCAGAATATTTAATTTTAGCCAACAATTTACCCTCTGATATTTCAATGTATGTTTATTTATACATTTTTTTTGTAACCAGAAACATCAAAAAGATTTTGTTTGAAATACCAACCTTGCATAATGAAGATATTTGGACTTTGTCTCACCTCAGTTAATCTAGTTTATCTGAACATTTTGTGGATTGTCAGGGTACCATATTTGATAATACATGTTTCCACATGATCATTATAAAGTCAGGTTATAGCAGTGTTACAATTTTGGCTATGTTTTATGAGCAAAAAGGTATGTCTCTCCTGCTATTTTAAAAAAAGAATTGTTGATATTTTTAAAATCCTTGATGTTGGCATTATTTCCAATAGCCCCAGTTTTTAAAGACCACTGTAAATGATCCCTCTATACTGGAATTCTGTGGAGTGCATAAGTACATACCACTTTATTAGGTATCTTCCTAAGATAACCCCTCCCATTGCTGGAGAGGAAATTTTTTATATGAAAATTTACATGAGCTTACGTTGAATCCCATTTTAACTGAGCATTATTTGGGTTCTTGGTCTAAGAGTGAGTGAACACAGTGATTTTTAAAAATCACTATTAATTTTTAAACAGTTTGAGATAAAAACTGCAAAGTTTATTGCGCATGCATTGGTTTGGGAGTTCAGACTCTTATTATCGTAACCATGTCCTCTACCAAATTTCCCCTGAAATTATTGTTAGGAGTAATTATTTATCTTTCTTTTCCTGCTGGCCAGAACAAACACATTTTGGTATGAATGAAGTCTGTCTCAAGGGAATGTTGCCAAAATGATAATTTATCACAAACAAATAAACAAGACAGAAGATGGGACATCAAACATTGGCAGGAAAGTGGAGAGTTTGCAGAGGACAGTGAGTTCTTTCCCACACTGTGACACTGCCTCTGCCAAAGCAAACCATGCTATCAAAAGCCTGAGAAGACTTTAAAAATATACTTTTAGATAACAGACCTTGTTATAAAATCTGACAGTGATATTACATACACATAATACATCATACAAGAATTATTATTCTCTGGGGTTGTAAGAATTTTCCAAAATATAATTTAAGAGATATTTCTTTTTCCTCCCATCTTCATCTCTTTCATATCTCAAAAAGTAATACATTTACACAATTGTACCTTTTGTAACAACATGGATATACCTGGAGAGTAGTATGTTAAGTGAAATAATTCAGTTAGAGAAAAACAAATACCATATGATTTTACTTATATGTGGAATTTAATGAACATAATAAACTAACAAACAAAATAGAAACAGACTAATGGATACAGAGATCAGAATGACAGCTGTCAGAGTGGTGGAGGTGGAGGGAGGTGGATGAAAAGGGTCAAGGGATTAAGAAAAAACACCTCATAGACAAACAGCATGGTGATTACCAGAGGGAAAGGGAAAGGGGAGGTAGGAGAGCATAATGGAGTAATACATGGTGATGGATGGAATCTTGACTTAGGGCAGTGAACATACAATACAATATGCAGATAATGTATTATTGAGTTGTACCCATAAAACCTATATAGTTTTATTTACTAACTAGAGGCCCAGTGCACAAAATCATGCACGGGTAGGGTTTCCAAGCCTGGCAGGCAATAGGAGCCGATTAGGTTCCCCACCCCCACACCTAGTCACCTCCCTGCTTCCTCATTCCCTTGCTCTCCACCACCACTGGTCACCTGCCATGTTCTGAGCCAACCCCTGGTGGTCAGCACATGTCATCATGAGCCATCAAACTCCTGGTGTCCTAAATAAACTCCCCAAAAAACAATTTACATATTAGCCTTTTATTATATAAGATATAGCTCCAATAAATTAAAATTTAAAAAACATTTTTTAAAAACACTAAAATTACCAAAACCGGTTTGGCTCAGTGAATAGAGGAGCATCAGCCTGTGGGCTTATAGGTCCCGGGTTTGATTCTGGTCAAGGGCATGTATCTTGGTTGTGGGCACATCCCCAGTAAGGGGTGTGCAAGGGGAAATTGATCAATGTTTCTCTCTCATTGATGTTTCTGAATATCTATCCCTCTCCCTTCCTTTCTGTAAAAAAATCAAGAAAGTATACTAAAAAATTAAAAAAATAAATAAAACCGCTAAAATTTCTTACAAAGATTCAAAATTCGCTACAGCAGCTATCTTCCTGTCACCAACAAAACAACAAAATAAATTACTAATTTTTAAAAAATTTCTTGGTACAGAAGTAATTTGATTGACTTAAGATCCAATGAAAATGGCATTTTAATCTACTGCCTCCACTCTGCCTGTCAATGATATGTGCAGAGTGAAGAGGGGGAACTCCAGCAGATAAATACATTGACAGCATAAAAAAAAAAAAGCTGCCAGTAAGTACACAGAGAAAAAGTGACAGAGCTGAATGTAATGAAAGATATTATTCATGGAAAAAATTTAAAAACCCACCTAGATAATCATAAGTTAGACATTATAAAATGAATGTTTTAATCAATGAGTATAATGGAATTAACATAAACAGAGGTGAGGATGAAATGTTCTATAAAGAAGTAGGAGAAAGCAAGCCAAGACAAAAGTGAACTAGAATTTAATATGCTGCATCATTGAAATTTTGTTTTGAAACAATTGGAAAAAATACATATAAACAATGGACCCCAGGCAGGGGGTTTGGGGGAAAATAAGAGCAGTAGGTACTGGGTGAGCAAGGGAATGCACAACCAGAATGAGAGAGAAGCTAGTTGAAATGTAAATCATCAGAGTTGCCAAGAAATTTAATCAGAGGAAGAGCCGAGGAGAGGAGCAGAGAGATACTTAGAGACTGAACGCTGAGGAGTCCTGTGGCTCTCCCTGTGTCTCCCCTGGAGAAAGTCTAGGAAGGTAATGAGGTGTGGGCAGAGTAATTGAGAAGAGAGCAGGAGGGGACTGAGATACATGAATAACCAACCAACGTAGGGTTAAGAGATCATTTGACAATTACACAGTAGTAACTAACTGGTTGGGAGTGACTGGAGCTGGGAAGAAAATGGGATGCATCAGGTATGTTCAGACCCAAAGCAAAGGAAACAGAAGATGAGTAGAATTGGCATATGACATATTTTAATTAAAATATATAATTAGGGTTTGAATTTTTATCAACTTTGTTACACCCCTAATAATTCCTTTTCTTCCACTGAGTTGGATTTTAAATGTTAAATGCCATTCTGCTTCTTTGTTCTTTCATACACACATACTAATACACACATGTATGTGTATGTGTGCTCAGACTATGGACTCATATTGATATTCACATCAAATGTGACATCTGTTCACTGTGTGGTTCTGTTCTAGCTCTGGGAATAAGGTGATCTCTTCAGAACCAGTTAGAAATGTGGGTACTTTTAAAGCAGCCTATCAAATCAGCCACTGTGTCCTGGTAATGCAGACAGAGTAATGAAGGAACATATAGAAGAAAAGCAATTAGTTGGCATGAGCAGGAAATACATGCTGTTCCACTTAATTACATAATTTTTTAAAGGAGGCTGCTGTCTGTATCATTCCTGGGTTGTCATTTAAAGTAAGTCGAATAGCTACAATTGTAGATTCCCTTTATTGCTGGTTCCACAGTGATTCCCCATCTCATTTCTGTGAATCTGCCCCACACTGAGGAGGAGTTTCCCTCAGTGAACTCTCCCAGTCCCTCCTTTTGTGTGCTCCAGTGGTTTGCTGCCTAGAGTGGGAGTCCCACTATCTTCCTCCTAATTTTGCAGTTAATGTGCCTCTCTATGCTTTTTTGATTCAGAATTAAAGTATAAGTAGTATGATAGTAAGAGACAGGTTTTTTTTTTCTTTACTAAAACACATATGATTTGTAGGAAGATTACAGGACAATTCCATTCACATACCTCATTTGATTAGGGAATGGCATAATTGCAACATTTGATCAAATTTTACTTTTTTATTTTATTTTATTGTACTTTGTGTTAGATAGCATTTGCATTGGAGAGTATTAAATAAAAAGTGCTGGATAAAAAGTAGAATTGCCTTCATTGTTCATGTGGCCTCCAATACAAGTACTGTATATCTTTTTCCATTATTTTGATTATTTAGATTGTATTCAGTGGAATATATATATATATATATATATATATATATATATATATATATTAATTTCAGGGAAGGGAAAGGGATAGAGAGATAGAAACATCAGTAATGAGAGAGAATCTATGATTGGCTGTCTTCTACACACCCACTCCTAAGGATCAAGACCATAATCCAGGCATGTGTCCTGGTATGGAACTGTGACCTCCTGGTTCATAGTTAATGGTCAACCACTGAACCATGCTGACCAGGCAATACTGTCACTTTTTAAATTTAATCAGAAGTACATATATTTTTTACATTTCATTATTATTTTGCATTACTCTCGGGTGTACAGCATAGAGTTAGATAGTCATACACTTTGCAAAGTGATCCCCCAATATTTCCAGTTCTGACCTGGAACTATGTACACAGTTATTACAATATTATTGACACTATTCTGTACGCTGTCTTTACATTACCATGACTGTTTAGTAACTACCAATCTGTACTTCTCCATCCCTTCCTTTTTCACCCAATGTATAGAAAAACTGCAGCAACGTGGCTTTTGAATCATTCCTTCAACATCTCATGACAGAACTTTATGCAATAGGTGACGTCCCACTTAAAAGTGCCAGTTGATGATAAATTGATGCTTCTAACTACATTTTCTTCTGAAGTGAGCATAGTGCTGCTACTTCAGGTGGTGAATGGGAGAGAAGTTGCTGCACAAATAGGCAATTGATTTAATATTAGCAATGCAGGTTCCACTTGAGTTATGTTATAAACAGAAGGGACAGATGATGGGCTGCTCTCTATGTGCAGCTGAACTAACCAGAAAACAAAACAAGCCATTTATCATTGTTTGGTCAACATGCTTTGTACTTTTTAAGAAGTAGTGTCATTGGAAAATTTTGTCCTCATGGACTTATAACCATTACAAAAGCTACTCAGGAAGTGATGACGTGGCCCAGCACCCCACCCCTTTGTATGTGCTGTGTCTCACAGACATGGGGACAGTGCTGGGCAAGAGTACCCAGCTTAAAGATGGCATGTTGAGTGCCTTAAAACAACAGCTGCTAAGAAACAAGTTCCCATGTGATTGGGAAAGATAGTTCTCATTGATCTGTGTATGGTTGTTTTCCATTACACAACCTATCTAATAAAATAGTAATATGCAAATTAGCGATCACTCCACTATGCCCACAAGCCATGCCCACCAGCCAATCAGGAGAGAGTTTGCAAATTAACCCAATTAAGATAGTTGTGGAGCAAGCAGGAGGCTTGGTTTTCCCCAGCAATGAAGGAAGCCAAGCTTTCTGCCTATCTTGGGGGGCCCAGGCCTCAACTGAAGTCTATAAATATTCAATTATAGAAGATAAATAAATCTCAACAAAAATGGCTGTGGCCACGAGCAAGTAGGACACTTGGCTCCACTCAAGGCTACAAAGTTTCAATTATAGAAGATAAATAAATCCCAGATCCCAGGGCTTCCAGTTGGGTCACCGGGGGGGGGGGGGTAAGGGGGAAGCATGGCCAGCTTTCAAACCACCATAGTTCCCTTGACCACCCACCCCATGCCCCAAGGGAACTCCCACCCTGATCCGGGACACCCTTCAAGGCAAACCAGCTGACCCACACCTGTGCACCAGGCCTCTATCCTATCTAATAAAAGAGTAAATGCAAACTTAACATCAGTCCAACACACAAGATGGCTGCCCATATGTGGTCAAAGATCCTGCCCCCATGTGGACACAAAATGGCCACCACAAGATGGCCAGCAGAGGAGGGCAGTTGGGAGGAACCAGGTCTGCAAGGAAGGGCAGTTGGAGGTGACCAGGCCTGCAGGAGAGGGCAGTTAAGGCAATCAGACTGGCAGGGAAGCAGTTAAGCATCAATCAGGCTGTCAGGAGAATGGTGAGAGGGTGATCAGGCTGGCAGGCAGAAGTGGTTAGGGGCAATCAGGAAGGCAGGCTGACAAGCAATTGGGAGCCAGCAGCCCTGGATTGTGAGAGGGATGTACGACTGCCTGTTGAGGCCCAATCCTACTGGGCAGTTGGGCACTCCTCGAGGGTCCTGGGCTGAGGGACATCCCCCCCCCCCCCAGTGCACAAATTTTATGCACTGGGCCTCTGGTAGTTGATATATTAGAAAAAATATTTTTGCATAAATGATGTTTAAAGTTATTAAGCCATATTACATGTTAAAAATATTTTCCTTTGGTAATTGAAAGAGAAATGGGGAAAATGTGTTAAAGAAGAGAATGGTGTGTGCAACCAAAGGTGTGAGTATAGTTGCTGGACCTCCCACTACTGGAATGACCCATAAACTAAGCCAGTGAACCTTGTGCCCAGAGCCTTGCTTTCAACTGTCACCCTTGCCTCCTGGGCTTGGGCAGACCAGGCCATCCCTCTGCAACCTAGCTTCCTGTTTGCATAGTGGACAGATGACTGCCCAGTCTACACTGCTGGCTGGTGAGGACCGAGTGAGGACACTCTCAAGGGAACACTTGGAAACTGTGGCCACGCTGCCAGGCTCCAGGACTCACCAGGGGACTTTCCTGGACCTAATTTCTTGATCTGGAAACTGACTACAGTAAAGTCATCTACTTAAAGGGCTACTGTGAGGATAATAAGAGATAATGTGAGTGAAGCATTTAGCAAGGTATTTAGTCTATTGTCATAACCCAACAAATTTTTCTTTTACTAATCCTTTTGTATAAGCATTTAAAATAACTAGGAAAGTAGTGTAAGTGAATTGCAACCGTTTATGTTTCTTTGAAATGCACATTGTACTCACTGGGATGGCTTTTATAGGTCTTACAATGTTTCTGCAGTTAAGTCACATATTTCAGCAAAGATCATCCTCATTCTTCAGGGTGTTACTTGGCGAGTAATGTTTTTCATAACAGAGGGAGAGCTTGCTGTCTTGATACACAGCCGTTCACCTCACTCAAATGACTTCATGTTTCAAAAAGGCATTACAGCAGCAGCAAGCACCTTCTCGCTTCCTTGTTGCCTTTGTTACAGTCTCTATGACTCTGGACTAACTCAGATCACCTCCTATCCATGTCAAGGCAAAAACTGTGGTGAATATGTAAAACAAGTATCTGCTCAATTTTAACTAGGTTCCCTCCATTTAAAAAGGATGATTTATGGTTACAAGTGCTCAGTTTAATATGCATTAAGAATTCCAATGCTGTTGCAATAATTTTTTTCAGTAAAAGCTGCTTTTTTAGGACTACCTTTGCACATTTTTCCTCACAAGTCATAATTCTTCATCTATGGAATAATTTATTTCTTCTGGTTTTAATATGTTACAGATGAATGACTGTACATCTTTCCTGTTAGAGCATTGCAGGACAGGCCACGTTTGCACTCGGCTGGAGCTGCAGCAGACACCTGTGGTGCTCTTCATGGTTCGCGTGCTGCTAATTTAAATGGGAAGGCACACATATTTCATGGAAACACTTGGTAAAGCCAGTGTTCACAGAAGGGTGCAAATGATGGACTTCTCTGCGTGCAGCTGAACTGCTTTAAATGTGTCAGAGAGGGTTATGGATCATTTCACTCACCCATCAACGCTGGTCCACTGTGTGTACAAATCACACCACAGTGTCATCCAACAGAACATTCCTGACAACACTAGAACATTTATAGTGCTGCCATTTTAATAGGAGTTCTGCAGCCCTGTTTAAACAGCATCACTTCTTTAACACTTTCCTTCCAGAACTGTTTCTAGAGCTATGGGCTGAGGTTGCGGGTTGCCAGGATGTGGGATCACTATTCAGCTATGGGAGAGGGTGTTAGGGAAGATCGCACTTCCTTTTGCATCAGTGTGAGAGCCACTTATGTTCAATGATGTGTGTATGTCTCTCTATATTAAATGCAATTGGATCTTGGACACAGTCACCCATAACATTTCAAATAGGCAGCATTGGTGCCCAATAACTAAATTGGACAAGTTGGCTAGAAATGTTCTTTGATTACTAAATTTCTTTTCCTCCTGCCTTTGACTGCTTTTAACTAAGGAAACTAAAGAACTTAGCTATTATAAAATTTTGGTTCTGCTTCTGAGATTCCATAGTTGTTATTTTTTACCTTCCATTATATTTTTTCTTGTTATTGTTGTAGAGTGGGAATTTTTGAGCACTACTGAGGCCGTGGACTATGCCCCAGACAGAGTAGTCAGTGCTGACACCAGGCCAGGCATTGAGATATGGTCTCCTGGCCTCTTCCCAGCATATCGGCCTTGCAAGATAGAACACTGTCACCTTTCTGAAGAACAGGATGACCCTGTGGGTGGCATGGTCATCAATGGCATGACTCTAATGTAGCTTGGGAAAAACTGTTTTGTCTTGAGTTGCTTGTTGTGCAAAATGAGGATGTGGTCAATGTGCTTAAAAGTGGTCCTGCACCAAGGGTTGGGGCTGCTCTCTGGCCTCCAAGTGCAGGATGGCAGAGCAGTCTCCAGGCCAGCTAATAAAGGCTCCCTAAATTTTCATTTGGTCTGGGCTCCGGTGGTCTTTCACTCCCATTCGCTCCACAACATTTGGAGATGCCCCAGCGAGATGCACCAGCCTTGGCTGGTCCTGTGACCGGAGCCCACCTGGGTCCCTGGACTCTCCAAACCAGGGGGAGCTCTCTGAGAGACGTTCCTCAGCCCCGGGCCTGGTAGAGGTTGGAGACCCCACCTGCTAAATTTCCTGATTGACTCTGTTCAGAGCCGCCTGGATCTGATTCTTACCGGTAAGAATCTTATTTCTGGTTCTGTGTGTGCTCATCTGGGGTCTCTGGAAGGCTGGATGCAATGCTACTTCTGAGACCAGATCCCAGTGCACAATGGTGCCTGGTGATCTTCAGTTGGTTGTTATTGTCTTTGTTATTCTGTGTTACTGTGGTCTAATTGTCTCTATCATTAGAATGGGTCAGTCTGCTTCCTGTTGTCTGTACTCCCCTGCAATGTTTTTTGAAAAATTTTCAGGAATTCAAGCAGCAAGCTGATGATTACAGAGCCTCCATTAATGCTTTTGAATTATAGGAATTTTGTGAGCAGGAATGGCCAACTATCCCATATCCCAGTAAATGGAAGGGGGAGCTTGATCACCTCCCCAGAAGTCAAAAACTCAGACTGTCTGGTGTATAAATGTAAGTGTGAGAGTCTGTGTGAAGTGAAAGCTACTTTGTGCTGTCTGGCTGTACACATGAGAGTATTTATCTCTTTCTGTTGTTTAGTTTGTTTAAAGATAGTGCAAACCCCGGCAAACCCTGCTCTAGGGAAAGACAGGAGAGGATAACTTTTAATTGTTTTTCCTTGATTTATAATTTTACTGTGTTAGTTTAAAATTTTGGAATTCTAAGATTAATTTGCGAAGGTTGGCAATCCAGAGAAGTTTAAACAAAGGTTTGTTGGGTTAAGATTAGTCATAATTGACTGCTTTATAGACCGCCTTTTTCACCCTCAAAGCAAACAGAGAATCATGTAGTCCTGAGAACTGCGACCTGCCTGCCCTTCCTGATAGATTTACAGTGAGTCTTCTGGAGCTGAAAACTGCTCCAGAGCAAGTGTGAGAAAGGGTGAAAGCGGCAGAATTCACTCTCAGCCTGCTTAGATAGAGGACCCTTAGACTGGGGGACAAGGAGATGGTTGGATATATCAGAAGTGGTAAAAGTTGAAATCTTCTGGAAGCTTAGAGTAAAGAAGGAAAATCTGGGAGGGAGAGCAACTCTTCCTTAAGTGTAAAGAACCTGGTTATACAGGATCTCAGACTGCTTGCCTTATTTCCCCTGCTAAGGACAGAGTAAATGGTTAATGCAGAAAAGGGGAGAGCGCCAGCAGGGAGAGCAGGAAGAGATAGGTTTTTGTTGATTTTACTGGGTACAACCCGCTCTGCTGCCGTCCTTGGTTTCTTGCCTATCAGAACAATGCTGACAAATCACAGTGAATCTTTCTTTGCCCCATTTACAACCGGGTACTTCCTGGGCAGTGGTAGAATACTCAGCAAAGGAACTTTAAGACATAATATCTTTAAGGCTGACAACTAGTTTTATCACAGAAGGTCTAAGTCATAAATGTTAATCTAAGAAATTATGGCTGTTTACTGTTTAGGAATCATTAAAGGATTGAGGTTTCAAAGAATAAGGACTACTGAGTAGAAGGTCTGAGGCATGGTTATGCATTTTTAAAGGACATAAAAAGAAGGTTTGAAGGCTAATTTAGAAGTATTTATAAAGGTGATTGTGCATGTGATAAGAAGGAGAAGAGATATATCAAAAAGAAATCAAATAATACAGGCCAGTAAGCCAGAAAGAGTAACTAATTTCAGAAAATATTACTTTGGAAAGTCCATAAAAAGACTGGCAAGGAAAATTCTATCTTAAAGTAGGTCAGTGTGTTTTTCTCCTTTTACAATTTCTCTGAAATTTGGCAATAATAAGCAAATCATGGCAATACAGTTTTTTGCATAAATTCAATAAGAGACCAGTTTCCAATAGAGGTTTCATTGACCAGAAACTTTGACTGGAGTATCAGGTTTTAAAGACGCTGCCTGAACTCTGAAGACTTGAAGCCAATACCAGTGCCGTGGAGAAAGACTGGTATCCTGCTTGGTAGTCCTGAAAATATCTGATGCTGGAGCATCAGGCCCATACCCTACCATCACTGGCAGTTGGTCAGAGTAGAAGGGAGAGCAATAAGGGTCCCTCTGCATCCCTGCAGGACCCCTATACACTCTGAGCTGCAACGAGTAGGAGGGCTGCTAAGATGGGCCTTAAAGCCTGGGGCATGGGCCCGGGAAGAGTCATTACAGGTGAGGACTTCACCTAACTCAGCAGATACTACAGGCAGGCCTGATGGCAGCTGGATGGCTTGGCTTCCTGGTCCTACCGGGCACATTGAGATTCAATCATAAAATTCCGGCAAAGGTAGTCAGTTACCATTCTTGTAATGTTTATGCAAACAATCAGGCCAAATTAGATACAATAGATAAATTAGTCTTAAGTTGGCTCTTTTGGTAAACATGGGGGTAATTTTGAGGAGAAAAATTTTATTTCAATAGAGGTTATTAAAACTGAAAGGTTTTCTTTCCCTTCCACCAGACCATTTGTAACAGTTTGTCTCTGCCAGGTCACAAGCCCACTTCCTTCTGTGCCCAGGCCTCATCGTCCCTCTGACAGACAGCAAGGATCTCTGGGCTCTGAGAGAAACTTCTGACCACCTCAGCAGGAAGTAGCTAGAAGAGCCCACCGACATCCATTTTCCCTAGAAGAATTCAGAGCCAGGATCCTTGAGGAAATATATTAGGCAGTTAGACAGATATGAGCAGAGCAAGGATGATGGGCCAACTAACACTCTCTACCTGTGTGAGTCAAGGGGACTCCCCAGAAGCTAGTGGGAACAAGACTGCAGATGAAACAGCCTGGGAGGCTGCCCTAAAACCAGTGGGGCCTCTACAGATTCTAGTGACTCTTCCAAACCCTGACCTACCCACCTCACCAGCTTACATGGAAACCCAATCTAGAAAGCTGAAACTCATAACCAATCTTTATTCAAGTTCTTACAGGCTTTATAGTCCACTCAGAAAGCAGTACCAACTTCTGATCTGGTCCATCCTTCCACCCTGGTGACTCTGTTTGGGTAAAGAAATTTGCCATCCAAGGACTGACTCCTACCTGGAAAAGACCACCTCCACAGCAGTCAAGGTCGATGGGATCCTGACATGACTTCATCACACCTGGCTTAAGCCCTTATCCTAAACAGGCCCCCTGACTTTATTCAGCCTCACGGGTCAATATAACTCCCTTACCACAACGGACCCAAAGGAGTCAAAGATTTGACTCATGTACATAAAACCAACATTCCAACTTATGGAATGTTGTAGAGTGGGAATTTTTGAGCACTACTGAGGCCGTGGACTATGCCCCAGATAGAGTTGTCAGTGCTGACACCAGGCCAGGCATTGAGATATGGTCTCATGGCCCCTTCCCAGCATGTAGGCCTTGCAAGATAGAACACTGTCACCTTTCTGAAGAACAGGATGACCCTGTGGGTGGCATGGTCATCAATGGCATGACTCTGATGTTGCTTGGGAAAAACTGTTTTGTTGTGGGTTGCTTGTTGTGCAAAAACAAGATGTGGTTAATGTGCTTAAAAGTGGTCTTGCACAAAGGGTCGGGGATGCTCTCTGGTCTCCCCAAGTCAGGATGGCAGAGCAGTCTCCAGGCTGGCTAATAAAGGCTCCCTAAATTTTAACTTGGTCTGGGCTCCAGTGGTCTTTTACGCACATCCGCTCCACAACAGTTATTGGATTTATTGGGGCGCCACTGCTTGACAAATTTATAAGGTTTTGGGTGTACAATTCTACAGCACAATATCTATACACCATATTATGTATTTGCCAACCATAAACAAGACTCCTTCACCATCGATCCCCCCCCTATATATTTGTTAATTTTATTTAATCAGAATGAAGTGATTTAGGAGCTACTGAAAATAACTGTATCAGGGTCTGTTTCCCCTGTTTTATTTATAGGCTTCTGGACAGTTGGGCAAAACCCTACTCAGATTGAAATTACAAAGATTCCATGTAACATTGTCTGCATATACCAGAGTAATAAAAGAAAGAGATCCATTATGTGTATTTCTGGACAATATGACTTATTACTTATATTTTGATGTTTATTTTAACTGGCTGCCTAGTGATGCTAGTAGTTACTTTATATGTAAGTTGAGAAAAGGTTGTGGCTTACAAATTAAAGCTCATTATTAATGCTAGAATCCAAGTCAAGTTGGAAACAAATTTACATTACAAATTTACACTAAAAAGTCCATGTACAGTAGATTGGCAGCCTTCTTGGGTTTCTACACAAACCTTAATCCAGATCTTGAAACATACTATTTTGTTGGGATAAATTGAGTCAGAAGTAAAAATACAAATGTTGAGAGATTAAATGCTGTGTAATTCTCAAAACCAGAAATCACCTCCTCAGGCAAAAAGTAAGGGTAAGCAATGGGCATGTTTCCTCATTCTTTGAAGTTATCTTTGTCTTAGTCACTGTGTTTATTTACCAGAATAAACAAGAGGAAAATAAGCTTAAGAGTATTTTATTTATATAATGTCTTTGTCAAATTTGATGTTTACTGAATAGAAAATATGGAAACTTATGATTAGTAAGTTTTCCTGTTTTCTTTAGGGATGACTATCAGCATTAACATGCCAATGATATTAATATGATAAAAATTAGAAAAGTAATGCCATTCTAAATGCCATTATAAATCTCAAGAGAGATTCTGGTGGCATGAGTTTTGAAATGCACAGGGTTTTTGTTTTGTTTTTTTAATTAATTTTTTTTTAGATAAAAGAGGAAGGATGAGAGAGAAATAGAAACATCAATTAGAAACATCAACATGGATCTCTGCCTATTGCATGCCCCTTGCTGGGGATCGAGCTTGCAACTTGGGCATGTGCCCTGACCAGGAATCCAAAAGGTGACCTCTTGGTACATGGGTCCACACTCACCCACTGAGCCACACCAGCTGAGCTGTGCAGGTTCCTAATCCACACCATAGAACACACAATTAACTTTAGGTCATTTAAATGAGATGTAAATAAGTGGATTCATCATGAAGGAGAGGCAAGAGCCCTGAAACAAAACATTAGGACATGTCCACTAGTTAACAAAATGTTAAGTTAAAAATACTCTGCTGTTGCCTAGTCAGTTTTGCTCAGTGGTCAAATGTCAACCTATAAACCAGGAGGGTCATGGTTTGGTTCCAGGTCAGGGCACATCCCCAGTGTGGGCTCCATCCCCAGTGGGGGATATGCAGGAGGCAGCCAATCAATGATTCTCTCTCATCACTAATGTTTCTATCTCTCTCTCTCCCTTCCTCTCTAAAATCAATAAAAATATGTTTTAAAGATACTTTGCTACATTAAATACAAAAAAGAAATCATTTCCTGTGTAATTAAAATAAACTCTAGGATAAATACTGAGTTTTTAAACAATTTTTGTTTTAGACAAATGGTACAATCATTTAGTATAGCTTACAGTTAAAAGACAACTATTCTCAAAGCTATCTAAAGAACACATTCTCCCAAATAGATGAAAACTCAACTGTTAAGTGTCACAAAAGTATCAGGGATATCAGCACTTAGTATTCTCTTACTGACTTGATTCAGCAGGGTCCCGAAGTAAAGAGGATTACTCAGAGATAGTTGAGATGAGGAGGGTATATGAAGTGTAGGTGGGATCCAGGGAATGAAGGATAGATTTGAAAAAGAAAGAGGCTCGCACTGTAGGAGCTGGTGCAGGAGGCTGCTCCCAATCACTCCAGGGCCAGGCTCTGCCTCCACCCCTCCAGTCCAACTGGTGCCTCCCTTTGGCAGAACCTCACTCACTGCAAGCCAGAGACCATCCATAAAGGTTGGCTTCTAACACAATTCAAGGCAAGTGTGAAAAGTACAGGTCTGTCGGGAAAGAGAAGCAAAGCCATGTAGTTTGATTATTTCTGGTACATAAACCAAATAAGCAAAACCAAAACAATCTTACATTCAAGTTTTGGTTTATCTGTCTATCTGTTTTTATCCCCAAAACAAATAACAAGACCTCACTTGGACAGTGGGCACATTGAAGCCTATGTTGTTTCATATCTGGAGTTCCTCATCCACACCATAGAACAATTAACTTTAGGTCCTTTTCTCAAGACTCCCAAGGCACATAACTAATAACATCTAAAGGAATGAGAGGGACATTTATTTATTACATATGATGGATGCTGTAGGCATTAAGACTTGATTTGCTGAGAGAACCCAGGGGAGAAATGCCAGAGATTCGATGATGCTCTCAGGTCTTCTTGCTGGAGCCCTAATAGATAGATGACTCCCTCACTGAGAGAGGTGCCCTCCTCTTGCTTCCAGACTCTCATTGATGAAAGCACATGAGGGCTTCGCCACAACTTGTGAAATAAATGTTTTGCATAGGAAGACCTTACTCCTTTATGTTCAGTACAGATCAAAGGGCAGTATGTATTTGATGGATGAGTAAATGAGTGAATGAATTAAGACATTGACACCTGGAATAGTTAAGTTACTTAATAAGGCAACTCTCAATTGTACAGTGTAAACAATCTGAAAGAAAACTTTGTATAACTAACTTGTTTTAAAGATTTACGAAGGCACTCTGGAGAGGTGTTTAAAACTTCAAGTAGAGCACCACAACCTTCACTTTTAACACCATTTTCATCATGTCTTTTCAGGCTTCTTTTCCTGTTCCGCATTCCATTTATTTCCTTCCTGTGTCTTGAGTCAATTATCTTCTTTAAATTTCCTAACTTTGAGTGTCATTTGAACTCATATATATGGGCCACTTTCCAAATCCTTCTAAACATAGGGGTCAAATTTAATAAAATGTATGGCCCCATCTGTGTTTTCATATCAGACTTCTGGAGAAATTGACAAGTGAAGTAATGGCTGTCAGGAAACGTGTTCCTGTTAGGGTGAGAAATGGAGAGGACCATGTGAGTGGACCAAGGCCCAGTGGTCTGTGTGTTCCTGTTGGGCTCTCCCTTTGGATGGCCCTATGGAGGTGCTGAAAGGCAGCTAACACTCCCCATTGAATCGGAAAAGGGCATAAATTCAAGCCCTGCATGTGTGGACTGCATTGTACCCTTTCTGTGAGCATCTCTGAATGCAACTCTATTGTAAGCATTTAATTTCATTCAGTAATTCAGTTGCCAAAGTCTTTGTCCTTGCTTCCTAGCATGTGCCTCAGAGGTCTGTTTCATGCACCCAGATGCCATTAAATATAGAAATTACTGCCTAAACCTGCATAGATGCTGTGATACAGTAAAATTTAATAAGTTACTCCCTTAAGGAAGCACTGTTTTGATTTTTCCAGGACATCAAGTCTTAGGCTCCATGATTTCAAGAACTAATTAAGCAGATAGAAAGTAGCACCTGTAGCTTAATCCTGTGATAAATCTGCATGAACCCCAGACACTGGGCATCTCTCTTTGAATTTACATTGGTGTGACAAAATTCTGAAAGAAATGCTTATTGTACAACTGTGGTTTAAAACGGGTACTAAAATTACTATTTCAATAAACAGGCATTGCAGATAACTTGTGGGAGTATAAGAAAAGAAAGGTCTGTGAATTATAAACTGTGAATGTTATTCTCAGAAAGAATGTGCAATAAGCAGATTAGAACTGGCGAAATTCCTAAGCAGTGAGAAAATCTCTCCCTTGTTTCCCATTGATAGGCCACAAAAGAACCAAACTTGGAAAGCAGTGTGGTTTGCGGGAAATGACTGAATAGAACCCTCGGGGGCTGCCGTCTTTGGGAGTTGGCACGTTGTTTAGATTTGTCCAATTACCAATAAGTGAGAGGGATTAGCTGTTGGTAATAGTGCAATGGATAAAAGGCTTGGGTCATAAGCAATGAATTTAGAAAAGCGACAAGGCACTTAGGTGGTGGTGGGAAGCTTTTCCAAATTAGCAATAAATTGAGCTGATTAGGTTAACTATTTAGTTTCTAAAGTAGATAAATCTTAGTGATATAAATCATGCCCTGAGTGGTATGTCAAGGTTCATCTAACTTTCATTTCCAAATTGAAAAATAATCATCTAAGCCTTCATCTAACAGGCACCAAAAGACCCCTGGTAAAACTTAAAATGACCTTGGAAATGGCAGAAAATGACCTTGAGGAGAGAAAAGGAAAAAGACGAACATAGAAAAGTAAAACTCTGAATGGATAATTGAAAGTTTAGATTCAGATTAATGATTTTCTTTGTTTAGATGCCAGCACTTGTATTCATATGAAAATCTGTTCTTAAAAGTACAGTTGCAACACATCAATCGTTAAGTGCTGCATACCAGAGATAAATGAAAACTTGTTGTGCCAAAAAATGTTGATTTATGCCTGGCAGGAGCTGACCACTAGCTTTTCTATCACCATGTTGGGATATCAGTTTAACAAGAAAAAAATGTGCAAACATAATTAAGAAACCAGAAAACTGTGCATTTAGAATGCATTTAGAATGCATTTTGAGATGTTTCTAATCATCCTTTATATCCACATCCCATTAACTAAACATTAGAGGGGAGAAAAAGTAAAGGAAAAGTTGCTTTATTACTGTCATTTAAAATTAACCTGTATTCACAGTACTTCAAGGGATCATATTTGCTTCTTAGAGATAATTCAAACTTGATTTTGGGGCTCATGCTCTAAAGCCCTCTAACTTCATTGATGTCCAAAATTATATCTAAAAGATTGTCTACTGGACAATCTAGATACCTAAGGATACCCCCCAAATGCTACTTTTTTAGAGATTTCTAAATGCTCAGAAAAAGCTCACAGCTAATATTTGTAAAAGCTGAGCAATAGCAAACCCAACTATAGCACATTATGTGAGATCTGACCACATGTGTTTATAATTAACCAGTAAAGTCCACCAGGCATTCTCTCTTTTGTACTGTGTGAGACATAACAGTAGTTGAAAATCCAATTCACAAGCTGCCTGAATAAGTAATATGTGGGAGGAGTGAGTATAAAGATGCTAATATTATAATATATTTTCATTTGAAAGTGTCAACTTTTCTGCAAGCTGGCCCCATGGCAAAGCTAGTTTCACTTCAGTACGTAAGAATTGATATTTCATGTTAAGTTAAATCTCTAAATGACACCAAAGTTATGGAAATGTTCAATGAAACTTTCATTGGTAAAGGTGGTAGGTTTAGTCAGCTGCTCTTAACTCATCTTTTTTTTTTTTAATTATTGTGCCTGTGATTAGTGTGCCTAGTAGGAAGATAAAAAAGATACTTTGGTCTACTTTGTCTATGAGATTTGATCTTAAAAAAAACAAGCTAAGTAAGGCAGACGGGGATTCTGTTTTATAGAAAATCTTCTGGTGTCACACAGTTTTAGTATATTGTAATTCAGTATATTTGTGCTAGAAAAAGAAATACATATTAATCAACCTGTTATCAAAAATTACCCCCACACACATTTCACCTTACTCTCTAATAAAATAACCACTTTCATGCCTATCATTTTTGACTGGACAATCTCCTTTTGATCATCTCAACTGTCACTAAGCTTTTGTTGGAAAGAGTAGATAATTATTCTATCGAATAAAGACGGAATATACTAATTGACTGCCACGCCCTCAAAGAAGACGTGCTTAGTCCCCTCAAAGCCCCCTCCAGGGCAGCAGGCTCACAGCACGGACAAGCCTGCCTCCAGGCAGGCCGGGCGGCTCCGTGTGCCTGCCTCGGAGTTCCCCTGTCTCCGTAGCCCCCAGCCACCCAGGGATGGCCCAAGGCATAGGCAAGCCTCAGATGCCGGCTGCCCAATCATCCAGTGCCTCCCGAGGCTCAGGTTACCAGGGCTAGCTGAGGCTTGCACTGCCAGCAGTGACAGCAGCAGAGGTGTGATGGGGCATCAACTTTCCCTGATCACTGGATCACCTCCCACGCCTGAGGGCTCCCTAGTATGGGTCCCTAGTATGTATATAAAGTTTGAAATTTGAGCTAATGGTTTAGTATAGTTTAGTTATATAGTTTGGGATATGGCAGGTATTTGCTAACACCTCATGTTTATCAGCAAGCATTTTATGAATAGAAAGAAACTTCCACAAATATAATGGAAGTCTTATAAATTTTCTTATAAAACAAATAGATATTTGGTGTTGGGATAAACAAACTATAAAAGTAATGGAATACTTTTTTCTGTGTGGAAGCTCTCCACCCAAAGACTGGAGCCAATTGTTCCAGAAGCAATGCAAAGTCTACCCATTTAAGAACTCACCTGTGTATTCAACAGGCATTTTTGTGGGCCAGGTGCATGGTGAGCATGAGGTGACCTGATGCATGACCCCTGAAACCTCACGGACTATGATTCTGCTAATTAAATGCCAACTATGTGCCATGTGTAGCACTGGATACAACACACATTATCTAAGCCTTATAGTTACTCTATAAAAAAGATATAATTGAGATTTAAAAAGCTCAACTAACTTGCTTATGTTCACAGTTAGTAATAAAAAATGTTGCGGAACCATGACTAAGCTCCTATGCTTTTCTACTACCACTGAAGAATAAGACAGAAACCATGGTTTAAGGAAGGAGGAGCAGAAGTGTCAAAGATGGCTCAGAGCCACATGAAGATTGCTCTAACCACAGATAGTCCTAGGGCTTCCTGGTAATAACATGGTTCAGGAAGAGACTGAAGAGGGTATTTGGACTGAGATGTGAAGAATGAGAAGGACTTTTCCAGGAGTGTGAAGCTAGGAGACATCCTTACAGAGATATCAGCAAGTGTGAAGGTGTTGGTTTCTCTGAGATGCAGACATTATTACAGGAAAACAACTTAGTTAAGACATACCTTCTGAGAGGTCAAACAATGTCATGACTTTGTTTACATAATCTGCCACAATAAAAATCCATTTCAAAATAAATACTGCTCATGTGAGATAAGTAGATATACATGCATTACAACTTTATTCTTTCATACTTCTAGCTCTATTTTTTCTGAGATACATAAAATTACACATAAATAAATTCTCCTTTCCATATGTGATATATCCAGTATCCTTTTATGAGTTTAGAGAGCTCACTTAAGCAGTTTTTGTTGTTGCTGCTTATTAATTTAAGAAACATTATTATTATTAACTAAGAAATGGTAATATAGTTTACCATTACAATTATAATCCTTATTAGAGGCCCGGTGCACAAATTTCGTGCATGGGGGTAGGCGGTGTCCCTCTGCCCAGCCTGCATCCTCTCCAATCTGGGACCACTCAAAGGATGTATGACTGCCCATTTAGGCCTGATCCTAGGGCCAGGACTGCTGGCTCCAAACTGCTCACTTGCCTGCCTTTCTGATTGCCCCTAACTGCTTCTGCCTGCCAGCCTGATCACCCTCTAACCACTCCTCTGCCAGCCTGATTGATGTCTAACTGCTCCCCTGCCAGCCTGTTTGCCTCTAACTGCCCTCTCCTGCATACCTGATCACCCCTAACTGCCCTCCCCTGAAGGTCTCAGTCCCCCTCAAATGCCCTTCTCTGCAGGTCCAGTTGTCCTCAACTTCCCTCCTTTGCTGGCCTGATCACCCCTAAATTCCCTCCCCTGCAAGCTTGATTGCCCCCAATTACCCTCCCTTGGTCCCTCCCAACTGCCCTCCCCTGATGGCATCTTGTGGTTGCAATCTTGTGTCCACATGGGGGAAGAATCTTTGATCACATGGGGACAGTCATTTTGTGTGTTGGAGTGATGGTCAATCTGCGTATTACTCTTTTATTAGATAGAATAGAGGCCTGGCACATGTGTAGGGGCTGGCTGGTTTGCCCTGAAAGGTGTCCTGGATCAGGGTGGGGGTTCCCTTGGAGTGTAGGGCTGCCTGGGAGAGGGGCCTTTGGTGGTTTGCAGACAGGTCACGCCCTCCAGCAACCCAAGTGGAGGCCCTGGTATCTGGAATTTATTTATGTTCTACAATTGAAACTTTGTAGCCTGGAGTGGAGCAAAGCCTCCTGCTCTCTCTGTGGCCACAGCCATTTCTTTTGAGATATTTACCTTCTATAATTGAAACTTTGTAGCCTTAAGCAGAGGCCAGGCAGGCCAGGGATGCAGAAAGCTTGGCTTCCTCAATCGCCAGGGGCAACCTTAGCCTCCTCCTCTCTCTAGCTTCATGGCTGCCACCATTTCTTTTGGGATTCTATAATTGAAACTTTGTATCATTGAGTGGAGGCCTGAGCCTGCCAAGGTGTGCAGAAAGCTTGGCTTCATTCATCCCCGGGGAAACCCAAGCCTCCCTCCTGCTCTCTGTGGCCACAGCCATCTTGGTTGGGGGTTAATTTGCATATCACTCCTGATTGGCTGGTGGGCACAACTGGTGGGCAGGGCTTGTGGGTGTTGCAAAGGTATGGTCAATTTGCATATTACTCTTTTATTAGATAGGATAAGCCAAGAATTCACACCCACTAAATTAAATCTGAATAATATGGGTTATATTAATGTCATTACTCATCTCACCTTATGAATAAACTAATTTGGTTTCAAAGCTTCAACTCCTCTGAAGAACTTGACAATCACAATCCTCTTTATTTCATTTCCTTTTGGGGGATATGTATGTAATTGTGACTGCTTACACATGTGAACAAATAGAGGTCCTCTTTTTCTATATGATGCTTGGGATGTTTAACATAAGCACAGGATTCCTTAAAAATGAAGTTTAGCTTTCCATTAAAGATTACTATAGAAACAATCACAGATCATAAATAGAAAGCTCAGTGAATTTTCACAAAGTGGGAGGGCCATCCATCTGAAGACAAAGAGCAGTGCCAACACCCTGGAAGTCCTGCATGCACCCTCCACATTTCTGCCTCTAAAGATACATTCCATTACCCGTGTTTTCTTTGCTAGTTTTTATACTTCATGCCAATGGAATCACACAACATCTAATCTTTGAGATTTCCTCAACCTTATAGCATGTGTTGTTGTTTATGTAGATTTTAAAGATAAAAATTAAAATATGAGAAACACCAGTCAGAAAGGATATATGCACCCCTATGTTTATAGCAGCACATAAGTGCCCATAAGCAGATAAGTGGATTAAAAACTGTGGTACATCTACACAATGGAATACTACACTTCTGTAAAAAGGAAAGAACTCCTACCATTTGCAACAGCATGGATGGATCTGGAGATCATTATGCTAAGTGAAATAAGCCAGTCAGAGAAAGATAAATATCACACTATCTCACTCATTTGAGGAATATAATGTAAAACATAAACTGATGAACAAAAACAGATTCAGAGGAAAGGTAGGGGAGAGTGATGGTAAGGGGGAGAGATCAACCAAATGACTCTTATGCATGCATATAAGCCTAACCAATGGACACAGACCCTAGGGGGGTGAGGGCATGACCAGGGGTGGGAGACAAGGGAGGGATAAGGACATATATGTAATACCTTAATCAATAAAGAAAATAAAAAATTGAAATATGTGCAATAATAAGTGAAGTAACATAAATGAATCCTCATGTTCTCATCACCCAGCAATTAATTTCAGTAATTAAAATGAACTGTCAGTCTGTGTATCTCATACCTATTCTCATTCTCCTTTTCCGCATGATTTTTAAAAATCATACATATTTTAATGAAACAATATTTTGCATATTTTAATAAAAACTTATTTTAAATATTTATTGAGTTTATTGGGGTGACATTGGTTAATAAAATTATATAGTTTTCTTTCTTTATTGATTTTAGAGAGAGAAGAAGTGAGATAAAAAGATGCAGAGAGAAGGAAACATGGGTTTGTTGTTGCACTTTATGCATTCATTGGTTGACTCTTCTGTGTGCCCTCAGAGGGGATCAAACCCAAAATCTAACTTATTAGTATAATGCTCCAATCACTGAGCTCAGGGCAATGCTCTAACCACTGAGCAGGCTGGCTAGGGCCTACAATTACATAGGCTTGAAATCTACTATTATATAATCAATCATATGTATACTGTATTGTGTGTTCACTACCCAAACTGAAGTCTCCTATTATCAGCCTTTATACTCCCTTTACACTCTTTTATGTGCTCTAACCCCCACTTTCTCACATATTATTACAATATTGTTTGTGTCTATGAGATTGTGTTTTGTGCTTTTTTTTCACATAATTCCTTTGCCTTTTTTATGAAACAACCCAAACTTTCATTCCTTCTGTCAGACTGTTTTTTGTATCTATGAGTCTATTTCTATTTAATTTGTTTGTTTATTTTGTTCATTATATTCCATAAAAAAGTGAAATTATATGATATTTTTCTTTCTCTGACTGGTTTATTTCACTTAGCACAGTACTCTTCAGGTCCATCCATGCCAAAAAATTAAAATTGGAACTGCTTTATGACCCAGTAATTCCACTTCGGGGAATAAATCCAAAGAAATCTGAAATATTAACTGAAAAGAATATATACACACCTATGTTTACTTCATTTAATAATGCTGAAGTAAACATAGGTGTGTATATATTCACAGATTTCTTTGGATATTTCAGATTTCTTTGGATTTATTCCCCGAAGTGGAATTACTGGGTCATAAAGCAGTTCCAATTTTAATTTTTTGAGGAAACTCCATACTGTGGTCCAAAGTGGCTACATCAATCTGCATTTCAACCCACAGTGAATGAGTGTTCCCTTTTCTCACATCTTTGCCAAAATTGTGGCTTGTTGATGTATTGATGAGAGCCTATCTGACAGGTGTGAGGTGATATAACATTGCATTTTTTAAATCTTTATTGTTGAGAGTATTACAGATATCTCCTTTTTTATTCATATTGCCCACCTCAACACAGTTCCCAGTTCACCCAAGGCCTTCACCACCCTATTATCTGTGTATATAGGTAATGTATATATATAAAGCCTAAGTGACCATCTGACCGTTTGAACATCCAACCAGTAGCTATGATGTGCAATGACCACCAAGAGGCAGACATCAACATAGGAGCTGCCAAGCTGTGGTGACTTGGCAGCTGCAGTTCTCGGGTGATGCACCTGGAACCAGAGAGGAGGGAGTTCAATTCTGGGGTGTATCTCCCAAGCACTGTCCTCTCACAATCCGAGATAACTGGAGATGTTAGAGAGCTAGTTTTGGCCAGATTCCCAAAGGTAAGGTGAAGTACTCCACTGGTGCACGAATCCATGCACTGGGCTTCTAGTCCTATCTAATAAAAGAGTAATATGCAAATTGATTGTACCTCTGATCAAGCCATACCCACAGACATGGCCATCAGCCAATCATGAGGAAATTATCCAAATAAACCCCAACCAAGATGCTTGCAACCACTGAGAGCAGGAGGGAGCCTTGGGTTTCCCCCGCAATGGAGGAAGGCAAGCTTTCCGCCTGCCCTTGCCAGCCTAGGCCTCCACTCAATGCTACAAAGTTTCAATTATAGAAGATACATAATCCCAACAGAAATAGTAGCAGCTGTGGAGCTGGAGAGAGCAGAGGCTAGGGTTGCCTGGGCAATGGAGGAAGTCACGCTTCTGCAGCCCTAGCACTTAGGCCTCCACTCTAGGCTACAAAGTTTCAATTATAGAATTTAAATAAACCTGAACAGAAATGACTGTCACCATAGAGCGAGCAGAAGACTTGGCTCCTCTCCAGGTTAAGAACTTTCAATTGCTGAAGATAAATAAATCCCAGATCCCAGAGCCTCCACTTGGGTCTCTGTGGGGCATGACCAGCTTGCAAACCACCACAAGGCCCCTCACCCATGCTGCCCCAAGCCCCAAGGGAACCCCCATCCTGATCCAGGACACCCTTCATGGCAAACCAGATGGTCCCCACCCATGCACCAGATCTCTATCCTATCTAATAAAAGAGTAATATGCAGATTGACCATCACTTCAACACACAAGATGGCTGCCCCCATGTGGTCAAAGATCCTGCCTCCATGTGGACACAAGATGGCCACCACAAGATGGTCAGCAGAAGAGGGCCATTGGGAGGTTCTAGGCCTGCAAGGGAGAGCAGTTGGAGGCATTCAGGGGAGGGCAGTTAGGGGTGACCAGGCCAGCAGAGGAGGGAAGTTGGGGGCAAACAGGCTGGCAGGGGAGCAGTTAGACATCAATTAGGCTGGCAGGGTAGTGGTTAGCAGGTGATTAAGCTGGCAGGCAGAAGCAGTTAGGGGCAATGACAGAGGCAGGTAGGTGAGCAGTTTGGAGCCAGCAGTCCTGGATTGTGAGAAGGATGTCCGACTGCCCATTTCTAAATGGGCAGTCGGACATCCCTCAAGTGGTCCCAGATTGGAGAGGGTGCAGGTTGGGCTGAGGGCCTCTAGTTTAAATCCTATCTAATAAAAAAGTAATATGCAAAGTTGACTGTACCTTCACCACACCCACAAGCCATGCCGACATCCATGCCCACCAGCCAATCAGGAGCAGATTATGCAAATAAACTCTAACCAAGATGGCTGCCACCACTGAGAGCAGGAGGAGGGCTTGGGTTTCCCCAGCAACAGAGGAAGCCAAGCTTTCTACCTGCTATTTTCAGCCTAGGCCTCCACTCTTGGCTACAAAGTTTCAAACAGAAATGGCTGCTGCCCCAGAGCAAGCAGAAGGCTTGGCTTGGCTCCAGGCTACAAAGTTTCAATTATAGACATAAATTAATCCCAGATTCCAGGGCCTCCACTTGGGTTGCCAGGGGACATGGCTGGCCTGCAAACCACCACAGGCCCCTTGCCCAGGCCACCTCTTGCCCCAAGGGAACCCCCACCCTTATCTGGGACACTATTCAGGGCAAACCAGCTGGCCCCCACCCATGTACTAGGCCTTTATTCTATCTAATAAAAGAGTAATTTGCAGATTGACCATCACTCCAACACATAGATGGCTGTCCCCATGTGGTGAAAGATCCTGCCCTCATGTGAACACAACATGGCCACCACAAGATCGCCAGCAGGAGAGGGACGTTGCGAGGTTCCAGGCCCTGCAAGGGAGGGAAGTTGGGGGCAATCAAGCCTGCAGGGGAGGCCAGTTAGGGGTGACCAGGCTGGCAGAGGAGGGAAGTTGGGGGCAAACAGGCTGGCAGGGGAGCAGTTAGACATCAATTAGGCTGGCAGGGTAGTGGTTAGGGGGTGATCAGGCTGGCAGGCAGAAGCGGTTAGGGGCAATCAGGGAGTCAGGCAGGTGAGCAGTTTGGAACCAGCAGTCCTGGATTGTGAGAAGGATGTCTGACTGCCTGTTTAGGCCCTTATCTCCTGCTCCCCATGCACGAATTTCGTGCACCAGGCCTCTAGTATATATACAAAAGCCTAAGTTACTGTGCTGGGTGGGGGGGGGTAGGGGAGGCTGGGGGGAGGACATTGGGGGGGAGGAAAACATATGTACTACTATTAAATATAAGTTATATTGTAAATGAAAAAATAAAAATAAATAAAAAGAAAGCCTAAATTACCTGCCAGTAACTATGACACACACTGAGCACCAGGGGGCAGAAACTCAATGCAGGTGCTGCTGAGTGACAGCAACTCTGCAGAATGCCCTCTCACACTCCAGAACCACTCAGGGAATGTTAGACTGCCAGTTTTTGCCCAATCTACACAGGCCAGGCTGAGAGATCCCATCAGTGCACAAATCCATGCAGATAATCCCTCTCACTGGTAATCTATCTGTACTAATAAAGGAGTAATATGCCAATTAGGGCAGACATCTTCTGAACATCCTTCAGACAAAGCCACAGTGGAGTGAGGGTCAAGGCATGGCTGTGAAGAGCCAAGGCTCAGGCTAGCAGTGGCAGCAGCAGTGGGGAAATGAGGGTGACACCTTCCCCTTATCAGCAAGGTCACCTCCTGCAGAGGGAGACCAGACTATGGTAGAGGCAATTAGGGGTGATCAGGCCAGCAGGGCGGCAAGTTAGGGTCAATCATGCTGACAGGGGGGCAAGGCAGGGGCAATTAGGCTAGCATGCAGAGGCAGTTATAGATGATCAGGCAGTCAGGCAGAGAGGTTAGGGGTGATCAGGCAGGCCGGCAGGCAGGTGAGCATTTAGGAGCCAGCTGTCTTGGATTGGGAGAGGGCTATCTGATTGTCGGTATAGTCCCAATCCCATGGTTAGGTCCAACAGGGATTGGGCCTAAACTGGCAGTCAGACATCCCCCAAGGGATCCCAGATTGGATAGGGTGCAGGCCTGGCTGAGAGAACTCCCTCCTCCGTGCACAAATTTTTTGTACCAGGCCTCTAGTGTGTGTGTGTATGTGTGTGTGTGTATGTGTGTGTGTGTGTGTGTGTGTGTGTGTGTGTGTGTGTGTATGGCTAAGTGTTCTTCCATTCGTCCCACCAGTCGCTATGAAGTGCACTGACTTCAGGGGGCAGACACTCGATGGCCATTTAAAAATGAACAGCAATACAGACCTGGCACTGGCAAACCAACACTTAGCTTCCTCCAAGTGGGACACTGGCCCCACCACCACCCCATAATGACACCCCATCAAATCACAGCCAACTCGGCCAAGACCCCAAGGCACAAAATGTGGCCCACAGCCCAGCCCAGCCTGGAAATGGTCTCTGTGGACACTGGGTAATGATGTCACATAGCAATGTCCAGCTTCCTCTCCTTAGGAGGCTAGTTCTTCATTCAACCCAGGAACCCAAGTTGCTTTATAGCCAGGTGCAAACATTTTGCAGTTTAACCAAATGTTTGTGAAGTGTTTTCTCATGCCTCATCTCAATTGATCCTCACAGAAGTCCTGGAGTAGGTAGATAGGAGACTCAATATAATCCTATTTTTTTTTCATTAGCAAGATTTGAATAGCAATATTAAAATATTTCTTCTAATTAATTTCATTTCGATGTACACTAAAACATACCCCAGGACACTAGTATTTATATCAGATCTTTGGTTAATCTCCCTCTGTATGTCCCTCACCCCTTCCCTCTGAGGTTCATAATACTGTTTCATGTTTCATGCCTCTGATTCTATGCTATCCATTGGTTTATTTTGTTCCGTGGATTTCTTGTTCATTTATTTTAATTTTTAGATTCAATTATTAATAGATATTTTTTTATTGTTCATATGTTTATCTTTCTATTCTTTTTCATTTCTTAAAGAATACCCTTTAACATTTCATATAATATTGGTTTGGTGGTGATGAACTCCTTCAGCTTTTTCTTGTCTGTGAAGCTCTTTATCTGATATTCAGTGCTAAATTACAGCATTGCTGGGTAGAGTGATTTTGGTTGCACATCTTTACTACTCATCACTCTGAATATGTCTTGCAACTCCCTTCTACCTGCAAAGTTTCTGTTGAGGAATGAGCTAATAGTCATATGGGTGCCCCCTTGTAGGTAACGAACTACTTTTCTCTTGTTGCTTTTAAGATTTTCTCTTTATCTTTAACCCTTGCCATTTTAATTATGATGTGTTTTGATGTGGAGCGCTTTGGGTTCCTCTTATTTGGGACTCTTTTCACACTCCCTGGACTTTGTAAGACTATTTCTTTTACTAGGTAGGGGAAATTTTCTGTCATTATTTCTTCAAATAGGGCTTCAATATCTTGATCTGCCTCTTCTCCTTCTGGCATCCTTATAATGTGATTGTTGGTATGGTTGAAGTTATTCAGAGGGTCCTTATACTCTCTTCATATTTTTGTGTTCATTTTTCTTTTTACTCTTCTGATTGGATGTATTTTGCTTCCTCATATTCCAAATCATTGATTTTATTTTCAAAATCCTCTCCTCTACTGTTGATTCCCTATAAGTTATTCTTTATTTCAGTTACTGTATGCTTAATTTCTGACTGAATTTCTTTATGTCTTTGACATTTTCATTAAGCTCCTTGAAAGTCTCACTAAGTTCCTTGAAGTTCTCATTAATTCCCTTTAAGTGCTCATTAAGTCCCTTGAGCCTTTCATTAACATCCTTGAGTAATCTGCCTTAGCTGATTTGGCTCAGTGAATAGAGTGATGGCCTAGGGACTGAAACATCCTGAGTTCCATTCCATTTAAGGGCACATACCCTGTTGTGGGCTTGATCCCCATTGTGGGATATGCAGGAGGCAGCTGATCAATTATTCCCTATCATCATTGTTGTTTCTCTCTCTCTCTCTCTCTCTCTCTCTCTCTCTCTCTCTCTCTCTCTTTCTCTCTGAAATCAATAAAAAAATATATATTTTTAAAAAATCCTTGCCCAGCTGGTTTGGCTCAGTGGATAGAACATTGCCCTTCGAACTGAAAGATACCAGGTTCAATTTCAGTTAAGGGCACATGCCCCAGTTGCAGCCTCGATCCCCAGTAAGGATTATGCAAGAGGCAGCTGATCAATGATTCTCTCTCATCATTGATGTGTCCATCTCTCTCTCCCTCTCCCTTTCTCTCTGAAATCAATTAAAACATATATTTTAAAAACCCTTGAATAACATTATATCTATAGTGTTTAACTCTGCATCTAGTAATTTGCTTGCTTCCATTTCTTTCATTTGTGACAAGTTTCTTTTCTCTGCATTTTAGCTGCTTCTCTGTGTTTGTTTCTATGTATTAGGTAGAGCTGTTATGTCTCCTGGGATTGGCAGAGTGGTCTTTGTAGGGGCCATTGGCTCAGCCTGTAGGGTCCATTGGCTCAGCCTTCCAAGTCATTTTTGCTTGGTACTCTAGGTGTGCCATGGTGTGGGGGTTCCCTTGGTGCATGGGGCAGCCTGGGTAAGGGGTCTGTGGTGGTTTGCAGACCAGTTATGCCCCCACATTGTCCCAAACAGAGGCCCTGGTATCTGGGATTTATTTGCCTTCTACAATGGAAACTTTTTAGCCTGGAGCAGAGCCAAGCCTTCTTTGCTCGCTCAGTGGTGGCAGCCATTTCTGTTGGGATTTATTTACCTTCTATAATTGAAACTTTGGAGCCTGGAGTGGATGCCTGGGCCGGCCAGAGCTGCAGAAGCTTGATTTTCTCCATCACCGGGCAACCCTAGCCTCTGGTCTCTCCAGCTCCATGGCTGCCACCGTTTCTGTTGGGATTTATGTATCTTCTATAATTGAAACTTTTAGCATTGAGTGGAGGCCTAGGCTAGCAAGGGCAGGCAGAAAGCTTGGCTTCCTCCATTGCTGTGGAAACCCAAGCCTCCCTCCTGCTCCCAGTGGTTGTAGCCATCTTGGTTGGGGTTTATTTGCATATCCGCTCCTGATTGGCTGGTGGGCTTGGCTTTGTGGGTGTGGCTTGTGGTGTAGTGGAGGCATGGTCAATTTGCATATTACTCTTTTATTAGATAGGATTAGATATAACAATAGGCTAACATGCAAATTGACCAAAGGTGGAACAACTGATTGCTATGATGTGCACTGACCACAAGGGGGAAGACACTCAATGCAGAATCTTTTCCCTGGTGGTCAGTGTGCTCCCATAGCCATCTTTCTGTAGCCTCTCCTGCCAGTCAGCTGGCCCCAATGGCCTCAATCCGGCCACTGGACCAATCTCCCATGGCCTCTCCCCATGGCTGGCCATCCTCCCATGGCCCCTCCCAAGGTTGCTTCCATGGCCCCAATTGGCCCCTATCATCTGCCAGTGTTATGGATCCTACCTATGCATGCATTCGTGCATAGGGCCTTTAGGTGATGTATAAAAATGTAATTGATTTCTGGATATTTATTTAGTATTCTGCTCCTTCACTGAAATCACTTATCAGTGCTAGTAGTTTTTTTTTTTATAGAATCTTTACAGTATCATTATTTGTCCACAAATAATGTCATTTTTATTTCTTCCATTTCTATTTGGATGCCTCTTTTTTTTTTCTTTTTCTTGTCTGATTGCTGTGGATAGGACTTCTAGTACCATGTTGAATAAAAGTAGTGAAAGCATACATTCCTATTTTGTTCCCAATCTAAGAGGAATCACTTTTAGTTTTTGGCCATTCAGTATGATGTTGACTATAGTATGTCATATATAGCTTTTATTACACTGAGGTATGTTCCCTTTAGTTCCAATTTGCTCAGAATTATTATCATAAATTGTTTCTGGGTTTTATTAAATGCCTTTTTCTACATCTACTGATATGATCATGTTATTTGTATCCTTCATTTTCCTTATATGGTGAATCACATTTACTGATTTGTGGATATTGTATCAAACCTGTGTCCCCAGAATAAATCCCACTTAACCATGGTGTGTGATCTTTTTAATATACTGATGGATTTGCTTCATTGATATTTTCTTGAGGATTTCAACATCTATATTCATCAGTGATATTGGCCTACAATATTCTTTTTTAGTGTAATATTTCTCTGGTTTTGGAATTTGGATAATTCTGGCTTCATAAAATGAGCATGGGAGTATTCTCTCCTCTTGAATTTTTGGAATACTCTGGGACGGATATGGGTTAGTGATTCTTTGAATGCTTGGCAAAATTCTCCTGTAATGCCATTGATCCAAGACTTTATTTTTGGGATTTTTTTAATTTACTGCTTCAATTTAATTAGTTGTAATCAGTCTATTCAGGTTTTCTGATCTTCCCTGATTGAATTATGGAAGGTATTTTCTGGAAATAAAATTCTAGGTTTATACTTTTTCTTTAAAAATGTACACATTTAACCCTCCCTGCTTTCTTCTTGAGTGCATAATTTCTAGTGGGAAATCTATACTAATAAAAGGGTAATATGCAAATTGGTCATGATGCCCTCACAGTAACAACTAAACAGCAGGCTGCATGGGGCAACCAGGCCAGCAGGGTATGCAGTGAGGGGTAACCAAACTAGCAGAGGGGGACAGTGAGGGGTGACTAGCCTGGCAGAGAGGGCAGTTGGGGACAACCAGGCTAGAGAAGAAGGCTGTTTGAGGTTACCAGGCTACCAGAGAGGGCAGTTGGAGGCAACCAGGCTGGCAAGAGTGGCACTAAGGGATGCCACACTGGTGGAGGCATTTGGGGTTGACCAGGAAAGTACGGAAGGCAGTTAAGGGTGATCAGGTGATCAGGTAGGTGAGCAGTTAGGAGCCAGTGGTCCCAAATTATGAAAGTGATGTCACAGATTGGAGAGGGTGCAGGCTGGGCTGAGGGGACCCCCCACCCCCTTGTGCATGACTTTCGTGCACCAGGCCTCTAATCTATTATAATTTCGGTATTTTTTGTTGTTTTCTGGCTTCTATCAGGGTTTTCTCTCTTTCATTTTCTGCAGTTTGAAAAGTAGACACCAAGTTATAGAACTTTTAATATCTATCCTGGAAAGTATTTTCTGAAAGGTCTAGATTGGTGGATATTTTTCTGTCAGTTTGGAAATTCTTAGTCATTATTAATTAAAATATTTGCATCTACTATGGGTATACCTGTAGAAATTGTCTCACATTTCTTGGTTATTCTGTTCTGTCATTCTTTTTCCTCTCTGCATTTGATGTGGGGTAGCTTCTATTGACCCATCTTCAAGCTTTCTGATTCTTTCCTCAGCTGTGTCAGGTTTACTAATGTGCCCATCCAGCACATTCTTCAATTTTGTCACAGTGTTTTTGATTTACATCATTTTCATTTGATTCTTTCTCCAAGTTTATATCTCTCTGCTTACATTAACCATCTGTTCTTATATGGTATCTACTGTTTCCTTCAGAATCCTTAACCTATTAATCATAGTTATTTGAAATTTACTGTTCAATAATTTCAACATCTGGGTCATATTTGATGCTGATTCTGATTATTATTTTGCCCCTTCAAATTGTGCTATTTTCCCTTGCCTTTATGCATGGCTTATAATTATTTTGTTGAAAACTGGATATTTTCTGTTCAGAAGTAAAACAGGCAAATAGAACATTAGCATGAGAATTTATGCTAATCTGTCTGGAATTGGGGGCTGGGTTTAATGTAGAATATACCTATACACATAAGAGATTTCATTTTCTTTTAGTGACTTTTTTTTTTGCCTCCCCTCTTGACTTTGAGCTTCCCTACTCCTCTTCAGTCTCTATCATGCAGTGTTCCTAGTTGCAAACCATTATTCTTGCATGGGTTGTGAAGTGTAGAGAGGTTAGGGGAAGGTATTATTGTGTAATATCTGATTAAAACTCAGTCTTTTAGTGGACCTATCCCTCATGCTGAATCCTTCTAGCTTGGATTTTGCAGGTATTTTTATTATTATTATTATTATTATTATTATTATTATTATTATTATTATTATTTGCTTCACCTATTCCCTTCCCTAGCTATAGAGATCTCAATCCATTACTTTGATGTTCTAATTTCCGTTAGCTGTGTTTTTCCTCTTTAGGTGAGACAGGGAGGCTAGAGAAGGCCACAGGGGAGAGAAGGCCCTTCTCAGCTGGAATAACACTCTGGTATCTTTTCTCCCTATATAGTAGGCCTTCACTATCTAGAAGGTCTTGGGAGTATCTCAAAAACTGGAGCCATAGGGAATTACTTAGGTCCTCACCATGAAAACCTGATGAGATTCCTTAGGATAAAGCCCTAAAAACTGTGGTCACTCATGGGAATGCTGCCTCTAGAAGTTACTGACTTCATGGTAATCAATACACTCCCTCCAGCAATTTGTCAAAATTACCATGTAACTGTTCCCATCAGTTATGGCTCAAGCAGCTCCTGTTCCAGATAAGCAACCTAGACTGTTTCTTTCTGATGCGCATGCCTGTCTAGATTCTTTGATGGTTATTGGTGAGTATATGAAAATGTTTGATTTCAGCACCCCCTGATGCAGCTCGGTGGTGGACCATCACCCTATGAACTAGGAGGCCACGGTTCCATTCCCAGTCAGGGCATATGCACAGGTTGTGGGCTCAGTTCCCAGGAGAAGCCATGCAAGAGGCAGCTAATTAGTGATGTTCTCTCATCATTGATATTTCTCTCTCTCTCTCCCTCTCCTTTCCTCTCTGAAATCAATACACATATATTTTAAAATATTAAAAGAAAGCTCATTGATTTTCAAGTTCTCCAGCTCTTTCTTTTTATAAGAAGAGAAATGGAAAATTCCAATCTCTTTAAATGTTGAAATCCAAAAGAGTCTAATCTTTTTAATTTATTTGATTGAGTAACTTTTTTAAATTAACATATAATTCTAAGATTTTATCCTTAGGCTCTTTTAAATTTTCTTTCTTTGCTTGCATTTTTCATTTGTTGCCTTTTAATTTTGTTGTGTCCTGTTTAGGTGATTTTTGCATAATCCAAAGTCAACATAAATATAGTATGTGAATAACGACAGTTTCTTTTTTAATCCATGTAATTTCATTTTTATTTTTTTATTAAATACAGTGGTTCAGATTTCCCAGTACAGCACTGGGACAAAGCAGTACTGGGAATCTTCCTTTCTTCTTACTGTTCTCACTAGAAAAATTCAATACTTCAGTCTGTTCTCATTAGGAAAATTCAATACTGATGTTTATAGTAGATTTTTTTTAGATACTTTTATATTTCTTAGGATATAATTTGCTAAAAGTTCCTCTTTCTTAATAACAAAATATATTTAATTTTGTTAAAGTGCTTTTCTAATTTTATTAGAATGATAATATGTTATGTTCTTATTTTACATTAATACAGCGAATCCCATTGATTATTTTTTGAATGTCATGTCAATCTTTCATTTCTAGAATAAAACTGACTTAATTTTCATGTTACCTTGTTTATACAAATTGGATTTGGTTTGACAATATTCAATTTACAGCTTAAAAAATTGATATTGAAGAAATATGTGGCCAGTTATTTTTTCTTCCTTACCATGCCTTTTTTTGGGTTTTGATATCAGATTATCCTGGCCTCATAGAAGTTAATTCTTTTTCCTATTTTTTTATCGGTGAGAAGATTCTGTATCTAATTGGTGGTGATCCTCCCTGAAATATCTACTAATAGAAGTATCTTAAAATCTTCTAGTATATTTAGATCATATGTAGTGCACATTTTTTTCTGTCAGTTTTTACTTTATAAATTTTTGAGGTTATGATACTAGGTGGAAACAAACACAGAATTTGTATACTTTCTTTTGATATATTTTCCCTTGTAAGATATTCTTATTTTTCTCTATTAAATGCTTCTTTCACGAAAAACTGCTTTAATATTGGTAAAGCTAGATAAGCTATACTATACGTCAGTTTGTGTTTACTTGGTATATTATATTTATTCTTTTATTTTTAAATGTTTGATGTATTTACTATAAGCAAAATAAGTTTGCTTTATTTACATGAATATCTTTTGTTTTTAAATATAGACTCTATTATAATTGCATCTAATCTTATTACTGGTATGCATGTGTTTACACTGTCTGCTTTATATTTCTCCTACTTGTTCAATAATTATGTACCCTGTTGAATTTTTTCAATTGATCAAGTATGTTATATCCTATATGAGCTTATTACCCTGTATGAGCTCCTTAGGTTACCATTTTAAACTATTATTTTGGAGCTTACACTACATATTGGTATATATATATATCAATATAGACTTATAAATTGACCATTTCTTGGTTGAGAAAAGAACATTAGAGGTATTCAACTTTTATTATCCCTTAAAGTTACATATTTAAATGTTTAGGACATTATTCTAAGTATTTTATGCAGTTAATATTAACTTAAGGATAGTCACATATTTTTCTTTCTGCAACGCACGGCCCACATTTCCATCCTGGGCTTATACTCCTTCAGTCTGAAGAAATGATTTTAAGTGTTTTATTTTCTTTCTAAAATTTGTATGCTAGTGATAATTTTTTCAATATTCTTTACAAGTCTAGAATATCTATATTTTTACATCTCTCAGTAAAGAATTTTAGATTGGAAAGACTTTAATAATCCTCTGCAACTGGTATCAGACTTCCATTGTTGATTCTTGTTTTGTTTTAGTTATTAAACTCATTATTATTAGTAGCAGAGGCCCGATGCATAAAATTCATGCAAGAGTAGCCCTCCCTTCCCCTGGCGACCAGCCCTGGCTTCCCCTGGCACCTGAGACACTCACTGGCTTCCCTCACAGTCCGGGCTTCATCCCGAAGGACTTCGGATCTAATTAGCATATTACACTTTTATTGTTATGGATTTCTTGTAACACAATGTGGGTTTTTTTCTTGTCCTAACAATTACTTCTAAATTTTGACAATTTTACAATGAAATGCCAAATGGCTTTCTATGTATTATCTTAACTGGGATGTTTTTGGTTTTTATAATTTGTGGTTTGATGTCTTTCTTCTGTTGTTTAATAATTGTTAGCCAATATTTTTAAACAATACTTTAGTACTATTATATCTATTTTCTTTTACTTTGGTTGCAATTATTGTGATTCAGCTTTTGCACTGTGTCATGCATATATTTTATGCTTTTTTTCAGGATGTGTCTTTTGTTGTGTGAATCTGCCTTTCAATCTATACATTTTCTACTTAGCTGTATTCCAGACCAAATTTATCACTTTAGCAGTGCCTGATCTGCCCTTAAACACCATTGTTGAGTCCTTACTTTCTGTTACTATATATATTTTTAAAATATATATTTTATTGATTTTTACAGAGAGGAAGGAAGAAGGAGTGAGCATTAGAAACATCAATGACAGAGAAATATCGATCAACTGCTTCCTGCAAACTCCCTATTGGGAATCAAGTCTGCAACCAAGGTACATGTCTTTGACCAGACTCAAACTCGGAGCCCTTCTTCAGTCCTTGGGCTGACACTCTCTTTACTGAGCCAGACTGGTTAGGGCCTGTTACTATATTTTTAAGTCATACATCCACAAGGTAATGAACTTGGCCAACAACCTGAATGAGCTTAGAAGAAGACTTTCCCAAAGAGCTCCTGATGAAAATATAGCTTATGTGCAACAGTGATTACAGTCTATGATACCTGAGCAGGGGACCCAGCCAAACTGCCTGGACTCCTGATGCATGGTAAATGAGAAAATAAATGTGTGTTATTTTAAGCCATTACCTGTGTAGTTTGTTACTCAGCAATAGAAATTCATAGAAGTCACTATTTATATTGTTCATATTGTCATCTATGTTCTGGGATTTGTAAACCAATCATTCTGAAGACCCTATATGATGATCTTAGTAGCATGATTGCCTGTTGATATAATTCCTTGTTATGCACCCTAGAATCCCCACTGATTTTTTAATGAATAACAGAAATTTGTATTAAAAACATGTGTAATCTCTGGGTGAAACAATATCTTTTTATAGACCACTAGAAAAGGAGCAAATCATCTTAATCCAACCAAAGACTAAGCTATTTCAGGGTTAGGTTTCCATTTTGGTAAGGACTTCATTTACTTCTCATTCACTCTAACTCCAGTCTCCTTTCACGTATCTCAACTGAAAATCTGCTGAGTTTCCCAGGATCCATTTGAAGATCTATGAACTCAGTTTGTATCTCCTCAGCCTTTTGAAACAACCAACAGCTACATATAGCTCCTCCATTACTTAGTTTCCAGCCTTTCGCTTTTTATTGGTTCCTCGTGACCCTAAGGAGAATGCCTTGAACTGAAAAGCAGGTCAAACTGTCAGGTTCACTTCTCTCTGACTCTCTCTTCTAAGGAAGCTTAACACGCCTCTCTCCCTGCCCCAATGTGCACACAAGTATGACTTGCCTAGACAGATCTAAACTTCAGATTTATTTTGTGAGATTCCCAAAAGCTGAATACAGACCTTATGCTTAGCATCCACTTATTGGGGGTTTTCTGGGCTTTTTAGTGCACTGGACAGAGCAGACACTTAGAAAGAACAGGGCTGTGAAAGTTAGGTTTACTAAGTGAGTTTCCATTTCTCTTTAGAAGATTGGCCCCTGAATTTCTAATTGCCTTGATAGTTTCCTGATTTCTTCAGGCAAAAGGTTTTTGTGTGCATCTGGCCTTTCTAATTTTTTCTGGGGGTATGCTAGTTGGCTGCTATCATGGCAGATGGAACCCATGCACTCCTGCTCTGTCACAGTCAGTGATGTGCTGGAGCAGGCTTGCCCTGACTTGCAAGCATCTGATGTGCATCTTTGTCTCCACTCCATGCAGCAACTTGAATGTGAGCTTGAGAGAGGATCTGACATGGGCGTTGGCAAAAACCACAGGTCAAGGTGCTTATGTCTTTTCTAAAAAACTGATTTACCTTCATATCATTTATGTGGTATGTTGTTTCAAGTATAAGGAAAACTTGACCAATTGAATGGGTTATATAAATGATGCATGAATTTTTGTGCAGAAAAGAATCAACTGTGAAGATTAAAATTTATTTTCCTGAACTCATCCCTAGACATCCTGACCTCCGACCTTAGACATGGCCCATAAATCTCTTTGTTGTTATTAGCATATTTGTGAGTCTGAGTCACGTGACTAAACTACAAGAAGCACTGGCCTAGGCCTTCTGTAGTCAGGTAGGTAAGAGCTTGCCACTTTCTAACTTCTTTCTTTAGTATCCTTTTTCTTTTCCTGTTTTGTTTGTAGCTATCTTGTCCATTGGTCTATATACATGGTTTTCTTCCACTACAGAGTGAGATTGAGGTTTCCTTGTGGTATTCTCCTTTTTCCATTCCATCTTTATCCATTCCAAATAGGTTTTTAAAATAAATTGAAAAACAGATTTTCAAATAAATTTCAAAATAAATAAAATAAAACAGTTCCCAAATGTTATTTCTATGTTATTTCCCTAACATGAAAAAACATTTTCATTCTCAAAGGGATCATTTGAAATATTCATCTAGGTATTATCTATACTAATAGAAGCCTAGGTGGCCCTCGCGTCCCTGCACAACGGCCTCACGTCATTGGAAGATGGACACCCCCACATCACCACAAGATGGTTGGTTGCCCCCACATCATCACAAGATGGCCACTACAAGATGGCTGGTAGGGGAGGGTTGGTGGGAGTGAACAGGCCTATAGGTGTCAATTAGGCCAGCAGGGGCATGGTTAGGGATTGATCAGGTCAACAGGGGAGTAGTTAGGTGTCAATCAGGCTGGCAGGGGAGCAGTTAGAGGGTGAGCAGGCTGGCAGATAAGTGGTGAGGATCCAGCAGTCCTGGATTATGGGAGAGATGTCTGACTCTGGTTTAGGCCCTATCTTACGAGGATCAGGCTTAAGACAGCAGTTAAACATCCCCAGAGGGTTCCAGATTGGAGAGGGTGTAGGCTGGGCTGAGGAACACACCCTCCTGTGCACAAATTTCATGCACCATGCCTCTAGTAAAGTCAATAATAAAATTCCAATTTTTAAATAATAATTCCTTTTGCAGCTCAGGTGATTTCCAATTTTTGTGTTTGTTTTCAGTAAAACTTAAGAAAGACTTAATCTAGTAGGCTGTTGATCAACCTCTCAAAATAAGTTTTCATGACAGATCACTGTAGAATATTTGGCCAAAACAGAGAAGGACTGCAGAGGGGCAACATCATCATGACAAAATATTTTCTTATTTTCTAAACAAGTTTTCTCATAGCTTACTATGGTAGAAATAGAAAAAAATGAATAAATAAATAATAGAACAAAGTTGAATTCTTGCTTATTCCAGCAAAAAATAGCATTTATCCCTATATCTAGGAAGTAATTGAAACAAAAAATAACTCCATCCATCTCATTAAAATGTATTTCTGTGAAAAATCAATAAAAATATCTATATTAAAATGCAACATGAAAAACAAGTGAATGAAATTGCAAACTTAAGAAGAAAAAATTTCTAAGCAAAGAAGTTTATCCTTTGTTTTTAATTGATTGTATGATTGTGAACTTTAAAAACTTTGGAAATATAATAAAGTATTATAAAAGTTTTATTTTTAAATGACAATATTTTATAATATTAGGAATCTTATATCAGTTAATTATTATTTCTTTTCACCTGAGAATTTGACTACTTATTTTTATTCATGCTGCAGCCTCCTAAGCCCACTATTCAACTTAGTTAATAATCTGTGATGAGCCCTCACTCTCTGAAGTCCATCCCCCTGACCCCCACAAGGTCACTAGTCTCCTGAGCCTTATGTTTCTCATCTTCTTAATTTTTAAAACATGTAGTTTTATTTTCTTTGTATAACAGCAGTAATATTCATGTACCTACTTAGCACCAATGTGTCGTAAGCAGTTAGATAGATATGAGCAGAGCAAGGACAATGGGCCAAGTACACAAGGTCACCAGGGTGGAAAGCCTCAGATGTTTAGCAAAGGACAATTGTAGGGTGGGGCCTCAGTCCCAGAGAGGTCTTTTCACCCCTACCATATTGCTGGTCATGCGGTTTAGACCCCCTGACTTCTCATATTACTGGTCATTTAGATTAGATTTACTAACCTTTCCTCGGTAGAGATAACATAGAGGGCTCAGCAGTGTGTCAGCTCCAAGCCCAGAAAATCAGCAAATGCAGACAAGCAAGATTATGGCTTACCTCAGGATCAGCCCTCGTGCCAGCCAATCAATCAAAGGAGACCCTGACCTTGAAAGGACCCAACTGAAAAGCTGCTGAATATTCTATTGCGACCTTCCCCTGGAACCTCCCCTAAAATCCTAACCCTTAAGACAGAGAATGGAGGACCAGGCACATTCTCCCTCCTGAGAGCATGCCTGCTCATGCACCCCCTCCCTTACCTCAAGTTGTCTTTATATTATTCACTCCCAAGATCCAAAGGCCATCCCTTTGCCTCTATAACTTGTTTCCTCAGCCTATCTCCTTTACAAATTACTTCTTCTACCTCTGTGATTTTTTAAAGTAAATGTTCTTATAGTTTGAGTCTTGGCTCTGATGCCTTTCCTAGCCAAAACTCAAATATGAGGTTGCTGAACCCAGGTCTGGTCTGACCACACGCATCACACACCTGGTGCTGTCACCTTTCTCCCAACAAATGGGGCATTAGAAAAAAAAAATCAGGACTGCTGAGAGGAAAAGACCCTCTCTTCCCACAAGAACTGTTGAAAATACCCATTCTCTTCCTCAAAGGAGGTTTGCGAGAAAGCCAGTAAAATTGTAAGAAAAGTTAACCTCAGTATTAGTCTCTGGAAGACAAGGTTAAGGGGAACAAAAAAGTAGTTAATGCCCACTACACTGTTGGAAAATACCAGGTCTGCAGTGCCCTGTAGTCTCCCTGTGTATATGTTGGTTTATGTACTTGAATCTGTACACTTCAGGACCTCCATTTTCCCCTTCAGTTTGAGGTTTCTGTAACAAAAACTGTGTACAGTTAGTAACTTGACAGTTATCCTGTTTTCCCGAGAATAAGACAGTGTCTTGTATTAATTTTTGCTCCCAAAGATGCGCTAGGTCTTATTTTCAGGGAATGTCTTATTTTTCCATGAAGAAGAATATGGTACACATTTATTGTTGAACAAAAAAAAAAAAAAAGGAAATTTATTACCTGTATTATGGTACGGTACTAGTTGTCATTACAAACCAGCATTAACAGACAAACTGTGAATCCTACGGTAACAAGAATTTCTTGTTACTACCATTATTTCCATGTACAACAATCTATGGTATATTTACTGATACTGATATTTACTGGAATGAACACAAAGTAAGATTTATTCAATGACAGTCATGTCATTACTTCTGGAACATCATCATAACAATCCAAATTCTGAATTTCCTGGTGAATTTCTTGTGATTCCATTTCTTTCAGAATCAGTGGACCAAATCTCATGTTTAGCAATAGCACTGTTCTTAAATGAGTACTTCTTGTCAAGGTAGCCTGCTCATAGTGCATTTGTAATGCAACTGTCAGTGATTTTCTCCCATGAATTCTTCACACAAGTCACAACCTCTTGCAGTTTAGGTTTCACAAAGTTTCCACGCTGATTTCTTTCCATTTAATTTTCAATGTAGTCATTAATTTCCATGAGTAAATTGTCCTTGAATGGCTTGTTTATTGCAATATCAAGAGTTTGGAGATAGGCCATCATTCCTGCAGGAATCATTATTTGATCCATTTTTCTTTCGTGAAGAAATTTCTTCATGTCTTTAGCACTGTGAGTGCTGGCTGCATCCCAGACTAGCAGACCTCTTTGGCTCCCTCGCATAACAAGCGGCAGCATTAAATTGACCACTTCCTTATAACTGCTGTGTGGCCCAGGCTTTTTCAGTTTCAAGAATAAAAATATTATTGGGGAGGTCTTATTTTCAGGGGGATACCTTATATTCAGCAAGAGGCAAAACTGGAAATAGGTCTTATTTTCGGGGGATGTCTTACTTTCAGGGAAACAGGGTAGTTATTGTCAAATCCTGGTAAAGATCTGGTCCTGCAATTTCATACTATCAAAGTATGTACACATAGGGAACCCTAACTCACCACTTGGTGGGAATACAGATTGGTACAGCTATTATGGAAAACATTATGGAGTTTCTGCAACATATTACATATGTATCTGCCATTTTACCCACTGATCATACTTCTAGGAATATATCCTAAGAAACCTGAAGCATTAATCAGAAAGAACATACGTGCCCCTATGTTCATAGCAGTGGTATTTATAATAGTTAAGATCTGGAAACAGCCCAAGTGCCCATGGATAGATGAGTGGATAAAGAAGCTGTGTACATCTACACCATCAAATACTTATGCAGCAGAAAAAAAGAAGTTTCTCTTGCCCTATTGACCCCTTCTAGCCAACCCCTGTGTCCATGGATTATGCATGGATGGCCCTGGAAAGTATTATGCTGAGCAAAATAAGCCAGAGAAAGACAATTCACTCACATGTGGAATCTAATGAACAAAATAATCTGTTAAACAAAATAGATCAGAGACATAGAAGCATGGAACAAACTGTCGAATCTCAGAGGGAAGGTAGGGATGGGTGGGTGAGAAAGATCAGCTTAAGAACATCTATGCATAATACATGGACACAGAAAACAGGGTGGTGAAGGCCAGGGGTAGGGGACAGGGGCTGGCTAGAAGGGGTCAATAGGGCCAAAAACGGGACATATATGATGCCTTCACCAATAAATATTTTTAAAATGTTTAAGTGTACTCCTTTTCAACCTCTCCCTCACCTCCCTGATCATTCCCTTCTCTGAACTCTGCCTCCCTGTCTCATCTTAGCTATGGTGCAGGTGTGCATATTTCAACAAAGAGTCAAATAAGCCACTCACCCCTGAGCCGAAGGTTGTGGGCAGAGAAGGTTGTTTTCCTGAGAGAGAAAATGCCACAGTGTGTTAACTGCATTGGCCATTGTTTTCCAGTCACCATGATGAGGTTTTGTGTTCCCCGTGATCCTGGAGGGATTCAGGGATCCTAAAAGCATGTACTGTACAGGAATCAATGCTGATCCATGTCCTTTCTGTGCCTGTCATCGCAGCTATCATGCCCATCTGTAGGGTAGCGAAGGAATCCATCATCCAAAATAGAATACTTTTAAGAGGTAAAGGGGACTATTAATAATTATCCAGATCTACAAGTGAAAATAGAGACAGTCCTAGGAAACCTGGAATGAATGGTCACTCTACCCAGGAGTGTTCCTGAGAAGATGAGGAAGGAGATTAGGACCCTACCAGCACTCCTCCTACCAGTGTTCTACCTCTATTCTTCCTTAAAAGACAGCAGAGTCTTTTGGTTTCCATAATCTCTCACTTCTAACACATTGTCTCACCACACAATAGGGTTAATATTATTTATAAATGAGTAAATTGAAATTCTATATGGGAAAATACAAATAACTACTTTATAAATGAAAGTGAGGAGGTGGGGGACTGAGAGCAAGGCCGATTTTGCTGGCTAATTAGACACCTTGCTCTGTCCACAATACAAGCAGAAGCTAGGTGTGAAGCAGGGAGCCACTTGGTTTAGGATTGGATATAGGATATGGGGCCCCTTGTTCAAAATGTAGAAAAGAAATGCCAGGAAGGGTCCTGAACTATAGAGCTCTCCCTTTGTGCTTAGTCTCTCAGCCTGTCATGGTGTTTTTATTTAGACTCAAGAAAACTTTTGCACTTGAAGAAGAATTTATTTTTTGTGCCAATCACAGATAAACACCAATATTAAGTATTTCAAGAGAAGCATTACACTTTATTTTCACAGTTCTTGAGTTTAAAAATATAAATGATGCATATGGTTTTATGGACAGCTTCATGGGTTTCATTTTTTTCAGTTAGAAAAGTAATCTTGATAAGAACACTGATAAAATAGCTCATTACTCACCATGTGATTCATTTTTCAGACATCAATAAGCAAAACAAGACTTTTCACTATAAATTTGTTCATCAGAATTGCGGAGGGCACAGTTCACTGACAGGCAGAAGTCTGCATACATATCAAGGTCATAAGTGATGTTGTAAGAGTACCAGGAGGGTGAAATCTGTGCACCTGACCCTGTGAAGGTGGGCCCATAAATAGAAGCAGGGGAAGTGAGGGAGTAAGTTGGTGTTTGAAAAACAAAAATAAAATCAGATCCTGATTTCTTCCTATGCTTCTACCCTTGACTAGAAATGATTACATCTTTATCCTATATTTCACTTCCTGGGGTGATATAACAATGAGAACAGAAGTTGAAATAGATGGAAATTATAATGCAGTGGGAATCAAGATGCATTCATAGCAAGACCAACATGAAAATATATATATTCTGTCTGTGTCCATTTTTTTTCTTTCCATAGCCTAAATGTCAGCGTTCTTATTGCACGTGATGTAAAGGCTACTGCCTCATCTCAATTCTATAAGGAAAACCAAAGCAAACAGGACTGCAGAACTGAAATTGGAGAGGTGCTTTAAAGCCACGTTCAGTTTGATAAAGTTGAAAACACCTAAGATACTGAGACACTTTACAGTTTGTACTATATTTCTAAGGTTTGTGGAGAAAGTTTACTTAGGTTTAATTCAGCATCTATCAAACAAGACAATGTTTATTTGTACCCATCCATTCCTGCACACAAACAAAACTCGTGCCTGGGAGCCAAGCTGTACCACATTTCCAACACCTTAAGCACATGGCCATACAGAGTGTTGTTAGAAGGCTGGTTGTGATCCAGCTGCTCATGGATGGGGCTGGGAGCCCTTTCTTCGGAAGAGCAAGAGAGCATGGTGAAGCTGCTCATCCTAGAGCCGTAATTGGTGCTGCAAGGTCCTGAAAGGCACAGATGTAAGAGCCCTGTAAACCCAAACATAGTCACATAAAATGATTGCAAATCATAGTTTCTTCAGAAAATCCAGCCAAAGGAGGTTCCTGAACCCTCGCTAGCATGATACTTTGCTCCATATTTTCTTCCAGCCACGGTGAGAAGGAAGCTCTTCTATTTCTCATCATCAGTTTTCCTGCAAAAGCAAACTTTCCCTCAGAGAAATGTTTAGCTATTGCTATGACTATGAGCAATAGTAAATAATATAATAGAGATGTCTTTTTTTATTTTATTTTTTTAATTTTATTTACAATATAACTTATATTTAATAGTAGTACATATGTTTTCCTCCCCCCCAATATCCTCCCCCCAGCCTCCCCTAGCCCCCAGCACATGTCCCCACCTGCCTCCGTCCCCACCCCAGAGTCTTTCATTCATTGGTTATGCCCATATGTATGCATACAAGTCCTTCGGTTGATCTCCCCCAGCATCTGCCTCCCCTCCACTCCAGCCTTCCCCCTGTAGCTTGACAGCCTGTTCAAGGCCACCCTGCCTCTATATCAATCACTCTCCCCTGTTTCTTTTCTTCAAAAATATCTTGCCTCTGCATACTGAAAACAAACGTATAAGAGCAAAAAAAGTTTGAGTGTCAGTTTCAATGTCCAACTGTTCTGAGTCCCAGTTTCAATGTCAAATAGTTCTTCATGTGTACATGTCAGCAATGGTATCCAGATGGTGGACACATCGTGGCAATGCAAGATCCATCCTCTCTGGTATGTTCCTGGGCCGCCTGCAGCCACACACAGCTGCCGACTGCTAGCATGGCAAGGTGTTGTCAGCGTCCACCATCTCTGGACCGTCCTCGTGGATGGAACAGGCCCGTCAGTTCCTCACTGTCGCAGGAACCCACATGGTCTTGGAGTTGTTCTCTGCAAATACACAAACACATTCTCGACCAAGGGTTAATAAAGGGATCCTCTCTGCAAAATAGACTTGGGATTAGAGATGACTTTTAAAGCAAATACAGAATAGATGCAAAAATATTCTTCAGATAATTACTTATTATTATTTTTTTGCCCTATGTTAAAAAGTAAGACTTGTGTTCTCATTCCCTCTCTCTCTTTTCCTTATAGGTTTGTTTCCATTGTATACTTAGTTCTGGGAGAACTGCATCCCCAATTGACCTTCCTGTTCCAGTCTCCTTTCATTATCCATGTAGAAAACCCTGCTCTTTTTCTGACCCCTTCTGTGAATCTAATGTAAAAATCATTGACATTCCCTCAGGTAATTTGATCTTCTAATACAACAATGGATAAATGCTATATAATATCTATAGATAATAAATATATATCCTTGAAACTATTCTAACTGCTTCACACATATTAACTAATTTAATTTTAACACAATCTTGTGAGGTAAGCTTTATTACTCTCATTTTCATGATTGAGAAATCCAGGCACAAACACATTAGCTGACTTGTCCAAGGTCACATAGCAACTTATAGTGCTGGGATCTGAGAGCCTTGCCCTAGGGTCCTCACCCCCAAGTTTTCTATTGCTATGGTAACGAGAGATCTACACCGTTGAGGACCAAGTGTGTGGGTCTGTCATTGTATGAAGGGTCTGTGAGAGGTATTGTCTGGGTTCTTTTCACAAAAACCTTTAAGGCTCACCTGATACTCTCATGGCCTCATTTCTAAGTCCAATTATGATCTGGTGTGTAATGCTGTGAAGGCTTTCAATGGCTTTATGCAACCAGTGACCCATTTCGGCTGGCCACATCTATTGCTGCCTGCCCAGTTGCTTTGACAGCCCTGTTTATACTAGTAGCCTGGTACACAAAATTTGTGCACATTAAAAAGGAATTAATTAGAGGAAATATTTTAACATTGTTATTCATGTCCCCTGGCCCAGTGCTGGGCAGGGAGGCAGCCTCATGTCCCAGGCTGGCACAAGTCCCCACCACTGACACAGCAAGTTCCTGTCCACCTGCACCTGCCTCACATGCAACCTCCTGCTGTTTAGTTATTATGGTGTCATGGCATTGATTACCATTTGCATATTAGCCTTTTATTATGATGATATATGCAGTCTGGAGGTGAAAAGCCCTTCATGCCACTGAGATAGCTTAGACCAATGAGGCAGAGAGGGAGCCAGTGGATAAGTGCCCCTCCCTCCCAGGTGGACAAGTCTGAAAAGATCATATCAACAAACACTTATCTCAACTATATTCTCAGGAGACCACAGCTAAGAAATCTCTATTTCATGCTATGAAAAGCTGCTTCCTCAGCATAAACTTAAGCCTGGTCTTGGACTTATAGTCTTCTAGTATTTGATTTTTAAAAAATTTAGAAGTGTGAGTGTTCACCATTTTGGCTTTTTCTTGATAGATAATATAAAATATTGTATGCTTAAATATTTGATTTGTGACTAGATTATCTTAGAAGAAAAATGTAGTACCTTAACGACTTAACTGATAAAGAAAGAACATCTGTTTTTTTGTGTGTCTATGTACAGGAAATTATAATATGCTTCCTTGTCTTCTGATTAGAGTGCCCCCTTCAGCCTTTACATGTCTATTAGGATGCTGCCTTTTGGTTAATTTTTCAGGTGAGAAAGACAACTTATTGATTTAGTTAAAGCAGAAACTAAACTCTAACTCTAATTCAACAGAAGTGAAAAAAGTACAGCTTTGCCACAATGATAAACTATAGTTAATGCATATCAATTGTCATAAATGGAATTCTGACTGCAGGTGAATTGGTGATCCTTATTTATGCCCAAATATTATTTCACAGTTCTTATTATTAATTAATGTAAATATGACAATTTTCATCTTCTGTTATTATCAATGTTTCTGATAAATTACTTGCCTCCATTTCATTTAGCTCTTTTTAAAAAATATTCCTCCTTTTCTTTCATTTGTGTCCTGTTTCTTTGTTTTCTTGTTTTTTCTTTTTCTTTGTGTTTGATTCTATGTATTGGACAGGGCTATTGTGAATCTCGGTCTTGGAGGGATAGACTTCTATAGTGGGTGTCTTTTGGGATCCAGTAATGTAGTCTCCTTAATCTTCTGCACCAAGTGCTCTACGTGATCCCTTGCATGTGTTATTTGGGATCCTGTTGTATTCAGTTCTTGATTGCTGTTGTCCCATTTATGGGTGGGTGCAGCCCTAGGACTGCATGACTGTGAGGTTCACCCCCAACCACATCAAGTCAAATGTTATACTGGTGCTAACAAAAGAGAAGAAGACTAAACCAAAAACAAGATGTAAAAGAACAAATCACTACCAACAATTAAAACAATAACTAGAATTAAAAAAAAAAATACTGAAAGACAAGAGACCAAAAGTATTAGAGAAGAAAAATATAATTGAAATAAAGAGAATATGAATGAAAAGAAGGCAGAGGTAAAGAATAAGAAATGAAAAAGAAATAATAATTTTATAGTAAGAATAATGAATAAAATATAGAACAGAACAAATAAAAAATTAAAATTAAATAAAATATGAGAGAAATAGAAAAATAGAATCAAAGGAAAGAGAAAATAAAAGATATGTCAGAAGAAAAGAGAAGACAGAAAAACAAAAATATATAAAATACAGAAGAAAAATAAAGAAATTTTTAAAAAATAAACATACTTGCAATTTGTTTTTGCAGAGTTCTGTGCCTGCTGTGATTACCCTCTGGATATGCTATTTGTGGAGCTCCCTGAATTTTGCTCCAATGTTGTCCAAATCTGGTGTGCTGGTCTGGAGCTTCTCTAGTGCAAGCCAATGTCAATCACTGTCCCTTCCCTAACTCTAGCCCTAACCCTAGCCATAACCCTAATCCTAACACTATATAAGAGCAACAACAACAAGCACAAGAAAGGGAAGAGAGCTCCAGGTAGGCTGATGGATGACCCTCCAAAGCCCAGAGCCTGAGTTTGCCTCATGGCTCATACATTAACTATCCCTCCCTGAGCCACCCTCCTTTCCCCACAGAACCAGGCTCTGTGGGGGTATCCAGAATCTGGCTGGAGTGTTTTAAACAGACTCCTGTTGGAGGTGGTGCCCTGGCTGGTAGGAGACTTGGCAGGTGCTTCCTCTCCTTCCCTAAGCTGTGTGGGCTGAACTTACTCTGGTTCCCCATAACGAAGGGCAGACAGAAGCCCATGCCACAGTCTCATCGCAAGGCCTCAGTCCTGCCTGGCTTCTGGGCAACCCCTTCCCTCCACATCATATAGGACGGAACCAAAATTAAAAAACAATAAAATCAGCCCAACTTGGCATGACAATCTTTCACTATGTCCGCCCCGCCCCCCTGTCTCTCTATGCCCCCATCTCCCAGTCCCCCACCTGCACAGGGCCTCCACCCAGGTTCCTATCTAGCCAAATGTCCAGTTCTCCGGCCATCAGACCTAGCCACACAGATGCAGATTCCATCCCAGGGCCATTCCCCTTTGCCTCGAGGTGCTGAAGAAGGTGTAGCTTTGCTGTTGTGTAGGTGGGGGAAGGGGTGCCGCCCTTTTCCTGGAGGGGGCAAGACCGGCCTTCTTTTCCCAAGCCACAGGGTCTAGCCCCTTCCAGCTATCTGCCAAAGTTTGTCAATAGAAACAAGGGCCCTCTGATTCAGAGCAGGGTTCATGATCTGCCCCTCTGCCAGCCCAGCTTTATTGCATGGCTCCACAGACACAGACTGGAGTGGGCTTCCCAGGCTGGGTTGTAACACTGAAATCCTTCTTTGCCTGGAGAGTGCAGGCTGTCTCCCAGATGGACTGAATCCCTACTAAGTTCCACCACGTGATGCTGCTTGGGTTCTCCTTCCCTTCTCTGTTGCTCTGGATTGGGGATCCCTGTGTGCAGTGAGACACTAAGCTCTCCCTTGCAGAGCTCCACTGCAGCACTTCTCTGCCTGCTTAGCCATGCAGGTGCGAGAGTTGGCTCAGGCTTTCTGCATCTCTTGCTATCCTTTCTCTGCATCTCATCTCCTCCTGTCCTTTCTTGCATTCTTGCTGTCATACCTCACATCAGCCACACTTCCTCTGCTTTTTCAAGCCAAAGCTCTGCATTTTACTGCAAGTCCTGATGGTGTTGTGAGCAGCTACTCTCCAGCCCTTAGAACATGTCTCCTTCTTGAATGAAGTTTGTTGTTACGAGTACTTTTTTTTTGGTCTCAGCATTCAAATTAGTTTCTGCAGTTGCTGATATTTTATTTTTAGTGTGTTTTATTCCAAATGTTTTATTTTCCTTTGTAATTGCCTACAGGTCAGTGCATAATCTAGCCATAACACGACCTCACAGCACCATTTTCCTTCACAGGGATCCTGTGAAATCGGGGTGTGGTTCTACATACAGCAACCAGCTAGAAACTTCTCTTTGCTGTCATCCTATTGGTTGTTTTCTCAGTTTGTTGCCTTCCTTTATTCTATTGAGCTTTCCTGGTAGTGACCTAAGAAAGGGTATTCATGAACTAAGTCATTCTTGTGTGTTTGAAACACTTTTTCCATCTTTACATTTCACTAGAGGCCTGGTGCATGAAATTCATACACAGAGGGCAGGGGATGTTCCTCAGCCCAGCCTGCCTCCTCTCCAATCTGGGACCCCTAGAGGAATATCTGACTGATCATTTAGGCCTGATCCTGGTAGGATCCCAGTAGGATTGGGCCTACACTGGCAGTTGGACATCTTTCTCACAATCCAGGACTGCTGGCTCCAAACTGCTCACCTGCCTGCCTTCCTGATTGGCCCTAACCGCTTCTGCCTGCCAGCCTGATCACCCCCTATCCACTACCCTGCCAGCCTAATTGATGTATAACTGCTCCCATCCTGGCCTGTTTGCCCCCAACTTCCATCCTCTGCTGGCCTGGTCACCCCTAACTGCACTCCCCTGCAGGCTTGATTGCCCCCAACTACTCTCCCTTGCAGGACATCTTGTGGAGGCCATCTTGTGTCCACATGGGGACAGGATCTTTGACCACATGGGGGCAGCCCTCTTGTGTGTTGGAGTGATGGTCAATCTGCAAATTACTCTTTTATTAGATGGGATAGAGGCCTGGTGCATGGGTGGGGGCCAGCTGGTTTCCCCTGAAGGATGTCCTGGATCAGGATGGGGGTTCTCTTGGGGAGTGTGGCAACCTATGTGAGGGGCCTATTATGGTTTGCAGGCCGGCCACACCCCGAGCAACTCAAGTGGAGGCTCTGGGATCTGGGATTAATTTATGTTCTACAACTGAAACTTTCTAGCCTGGAGTGGAGTTAAGCCTTCTGCTTGCTCCATGGTGATAGTCATTTCTGTTTTTTTTTTAATTTTATAATTGAAACTTTGTAGCCTATAGTGGAGGCCTAGGCACTAGGCCTGAAGAAGCTTGGCTTCCTCCATCACTCTGGCAACCCTAGCCTCTGCTCTCTTCTGCTGCATGACTGCCGCCAATTATCTTTTATAGCTGAAACATTATAGCTGAGGCCTAGACTAGCAAGGGCAGGTGGAAAACTTGGCTTCCTCCATTGCTGGGGAAACCCATGCCTCCCTCTTTCTCTCAGTAGCTACAGTCATCTTGGCTGTGGTTTATTTGCATAACTTGTTCCTAATTGGCTGATGGGCATGGCTGTGGGTGTGGCTTGATCAGAGGTATGGCCAATTTGCATATTGCTTTTTTATTAGACAGGATTGATAATTTAAAAAAATATTTTAATCTTTATTGTTCACTTTATTAATTACATTGTTCCCCCTTTTTTCCTCCCTATAGTTCACCACCACCTGGTACCCAATCCACCCTCTGCCCTCACCCCCCCACCACTGTCCTCTCCAATAGGGGCATGATTTTTGTCCAGTCTCTGCTGTGCCTTCCACACCCTTTTTCTACCCAAGAATTGTCAGTCCATTCCCTCTCTATGCCCATGATTCTATTATATTCACCAGCTTATCCTGTCCAACAGATTTTTAATTCACTTGATTTTTATATTCATTTGTTGATAGATGTGTATTTCTTGTTCATATTTTTTATTTTTACCTTTTTCTTCTTCTTCTTAAAGAATATCTTTCAGCATTTCATATAATATTGGTTTGGTCATGATGAATTCCTTTAGCTTTTTCTTATCTGCGAAGCACTTTATCTGACCTTCAATTCTGAATGATAGCTTTGCTGGATAGAGTAATCTTGGTTGTAGATTCTTGCTATTCATCACTTTGAATATTTCTTGTCACTCCCGTCTGGCCTGCATTGTTTCTGTTGAGAAATCCACTGACAATCGTATGGGTGCTCCCTTATTGGTAACTAACTGTTTTTCTCTTGCTGCTTTTAATATTCTCTCTTTGTCTTTTGCTCTTGGCATTTCAATCATGATGTGCCTTGGTGTGGTCCTCTTAGGGTTCCTATATATTGAGGTTCGGTGAGCTTCTTGGACTCCTAAGTTAATTTCTTTCACCAGGTATGGGAAGTTTTTGGTCACTATTTCTTCAAATAGGTTTTCATTATCTTGTTCTCTCTCTTTTTCTGGCACACCTATAATTCGGATGTTGGTTGAGGTTGTCCCAGAGGCCCCTTACACTATCTTCAATTTTTTAGATTCTTTTGGTTTCTTGCTTTTCCAGCTGAGTGGATTTTACTTCTTTGTATTTCAAATATTTAACTTGGTTCTTGCAGTCCGCTAGAGTACTTTTAGGTCTTTGTATAATATTTGTTTATTTAAGTCAGTGTATGCTTAATTTCTAGTTGGTCCTTTTTCATATCCTTGTAGGTCTTGTTCATTTCCTCTTAGGTCTTGTTCATTTCCTCATAAGTCTTGTTCATTTCCTTGTAGGTCTCGGCCTTTTCTAGGAGCCTCTTGAAAAGCCTTATAACCATGGTTTTGAACTCTTTGTCTAGTTGTCTTTTTTCCTCCATTTCTTTCACATCTGATTTCTTTCCATGTCTTTGCATGGTGGCTGCTTTCCTGGGTTGGTCGATTAGCTGTGTGTGGTAGATGTCCTCTAAGGGACAGTGGCTCAGCCTCCCCAGTTATCTGAGGTGGATATGACTTGCACAGTCTTGTTGAAGTTAAGCCTAGATTATTGTTGTTAGCACTGGGAGGGTTTGACCTTCAGGCCAATTGGCTGTGAGGTTCAGCTGTGCTCAGGTTGGATGGGCGGAGTCTCCAGGCCAAGCAGGCAGCATCAGCTCTGCCCTATGTGTCACCTGGAACTCTGTGCCCAGGGACAATGGCTGCCAGCAACTTGGAGAGAGAGCTGCTGCTGAGCTCTACCTGCTGCTAGACAATTCAGCCTCTCCCCAAATGAGTCTGTACACCCAATGTCTCACCTAGGGTTGTAAAACAATGCAGTCTGGTGGTTTCCCGAACTAGACAGTAAGTTACGAGTCCTCTCTGTGCAGTCACGCAGTTCTGCTGTTCCCAACCTCATGCACACTTTGCACAAGCTCACCCTCTCCACAAGCTTGCAGACCCTTGCAGCGCCCAAGTTTCAGCATGCCTCCCCACTGTCCAGTATTACCTCGTATGATTGTGGTTTCCCCAGACTTCGCCCCGAGCTGGGGAGTAAGTGCAGTGGAACACCTTTGTCTCCCCGTTCAAGAAAACTGGCCGGGTTTGCAGCCACCTGCCCTATCCACTGGTGCACGCATGGCTCCAAACCTCTGATTTCATGCTTATCTTCAATGCTGTCCTCCGCAGCTCCTCTGAGTCACAGTGTCCTATCTTCACTTTTATTTGAGGAATTTTCACTCAGCCAGCTTTCTAGTGATTCTGGATGATGTTTGTTCTTTTGTTAAGTTGTAGTTTTGAAATTGCTGTATATGGCAGCAAGATAGGTGTTTACCTATGCCACCATCTTGGTTTCTCCAGGATTGATAATTTGGTTAGGCACAGGTCTCTAGGTGAACACCTTTTTCCTTCATTATCTGAAAACTTGCTGCTGTCTTTGCTGCTGAATAGTTCAGTGCCATCTCCATTATCCACTGGGTATATAGTTTTGTTTTTCCTCCTCTCTGCAAGCTTTTAGCTTCTTTTCCTTATCTCTGGGGTTCTAATAGTTCAGCATAATTACTTTTGATGTGAGTATTTATTTTCCATTTGTTTTGCTATTAGACCTCTTCAACAATATATAGTATCTCAACAAATGTTCAAAATTAAAGTGACCATTATTATCCCCTTTTTAAAATTATGAAAAGAAATTTCAAGCAAGTTGTGGGAAATATCCAGACCACACAGCAGAAATAGCAGAGTTACTTCTAAAATCTGAAATTCCACTATACATCTAAGTACAGGTTTCCCTGATACTCCAACTTCTAGCTAAATTGTACCTCCCACATTCCAGTGGTGAGGTTTTTGGTTGATTGTTATTTTCATGAAACACTAATGGTAACCATTATTAAATCTGTGGAGTTAGTAAAAATGAAACGTCATCCTCTCCCTCTAAATTTACCAAATATTTGGGGTACTGATTGTGTCATTAGTTGCGTTAATTATTACTTTTAGTTTGATACCTCCAAACCTAATTAAAAAGGCATACATGTCCTTTGATGAGAATTTTCACACACTCTTGGTAAGGCATTACCTTGACCTTAGATTCAGACAAACCTGAATTTGGAAAACAAATATCAAATGATTTTTTAACCTTCTAGAACCTCCTGATCTAGAATTAGAAAAAAAATACCTATTTCAAAAATAATATCAAAATTAGCTGGTATAAGAAATGTAACAAATATTCAAAACATGGCTGTTTAGATTTTGGAAGGTAGTTGGTAAGTATTCATAAAAGACATACTAGAATTAAGGTATGTTTTATATAGCATGGAGCAGAAAATAACCCTTCTCTCAAAATACTTAAAACTATAGAATGCAAAAAATATATTAATATCATTATATTAGTTTTAAGAATATAAACATAAATATAATTATAATAGATATTTTATTTTTAATATAAATATTATATTAGTTATAAGAATCCTCATCTAAAGGCACTAAATTTAACTTTCTTTCAAATTAAAGAATGACATCTACAATTTATAAAACTGATGTTGATAATTACTATTTTGATTAGAGATAATATATTTAACAAATTTTTCAAACTATCTGGGATTAGAATATTTAAAGCCTTGGACTCAGTATTTAAATCAAGAAAATTCATTTGTGTGAATGTGAAGGGGTGTGGTAAGTTCTATCTTGGGTATTACCTGTATAATATCACTTTCTTTTGGTGACATGTGGCTCTATTATCTCAGTGATAATCTTGCCTATTTATCTCTTGGCTAATATAAACTAAAATATATGTGTAAAATGTTTATAACTTTATTAACATGCCTGTGTTTAGAGAAAGGGGGATGCTGAATATTTTTCGTATCTAGTTGCTGCTAAAGTTACATTTGAAACTTCATGTGTTTTTTCCATTTTGTATGTTAAATTAATGTATTTGGATAATGTTCTGTGAAAAGAATAATAAAAGTAACTATGAAAGTATTAGTTTGATATTGTTGAGGTTTATTAACATAGATAATATTAAAAGGCTCTGGTTTGCTTTGACTCATTTTTAATAGAGTCAAAGAAAAATTTAACACTGATCCCACTATTACTTATATTTATTGAAAAAAATCAAGGCTCAGAGTCCTAATATCTTACTGCATTTGCTGAATGTTTTAACAAGCATGTTTATATAAATATATATACGTCACTGAATAACTTTGTACCCTGAAGAAGCTAATAGGAACATTTTATTGTTTGGATGGAGACCTTTCCTTTCTCATTAATTTAGTTAAGTTGACTGAATCTGTATTAAGTGTAGACACAATAAATACCACAAGCAGAGTTGTGCAGAAGCCAAGTGCAACTCCTGATTTATCGTACCTGCTATGATAACTTTCTGAAATAGTAAAACTAACCTGCTCTGTTTGGAAATTACCTTTAATCTAATTATGTAAAGTAAGTTAGTTTTTCAAAAATTTTGAGAGACTATAGTTTGTTAGCATAATCATTAATAACCTTTTTTCTCTTCTTTAGTGATTATTTTTATTGTTTGTCCACCTGCAGTTATGTTTTCAGAATGATCAAGTGGGCAATTGCACTGATTCAGTGCTGAGGGCCATTTACCCTGAATCTAGCATGAACAAGAGTATCCTTGGCTTTTAGGAACATCAAAATGAAGTTTAGGCTAACAATGATTTTCTGCTAGCACAAAAGTTGGATTGCTTCTCACAGTGCTATCCAAAAGATTTTTTTTTTTTAAATGAAATAGTTCATAGAAAGGTTGGGGGCGGGGGAGTTGTTTAAAAAGGCAAAAGGAAGAAAAACAAAGTAAACATCACAGGGAATGTTCATTCCAGGTTGAAATTTTAACAACTTTTAAGAACTTCTCAAGCACATTTAGAACATTGTATGAGAATTAAAGCAATGCTACAACATGAATTCTGATGTGAGCCAATAAAAAATACACGGAAAAGAAAATTAAGTCTCTTTTTCTCATATATATGTCACATATATACACATATTTCTATATAAATGTATATGTACACATTTAAAAATCTTTCTATATACATATACTTGAAAAGTCACATTACTGTAAGGTCTGAAAACAGTGCCTCCATGCAGTGAAATGCAATCTGCTCCCTCTTCCTCCTCTGTGATTTCCAAGCCTTTAGTTTGCAGTAAGTAACCTTAGAAGCATTTAGATCTGTCTATCTTTATGCTTAGAAAGGCAAAAGCTCTGTAAAGATATTGATTGCTTTCCTGGGCATATTAAAGATGAATCCAAGTCTCTGGAGAGAGGTTGCCATCACCTTGACCTTGGGTCAGTGTTAGACCACTGACCTTTGAATCTAAGGCCCATCTACCAAATTCCATACCACCTGAGCTAGTCAGCAGGGGACACATGTCGATATGGCTCTTGCCAAATCAGAATTGACTGGCCAGTAAAAAGCCTGTGAGCAGTGGGAAATGTGGGTTAAAGTATGTCAATAATGTTTCAGAAGAACGATTTCTCCCAAGAATTGTAGCTGTTGGAATGTTTTGACATTTATTCGGTAGAGAAACATAGATGTTTTGTGAAGCACTTCAAGAGAGCTGCTGCTAACTGCTGTGGTCTATTGATCTTCCTGTTAAATTGCATGGGCACACTTGGGAGATCATTGAGATTCAGGCAACAGGACAGAAAGGATCGGCTGCACCGATGGTCACTAATGGTAATTGGTTTCGATCCTTGCACTTAAAGAAGTTATGATTTACTTGATTCACTGATAAATTGTAGACACTAAATATTTTGAAAAGAAAAAAATACAATTTTTTTAACATTTATATAGCAGCACCTTCATTTATGAATGTTATCTATATTAGTAATGTAAAAATACACCAAGTTGTATTGTTTAAAATTCTGATTTTTATGTTGTTGTTGCTATTTTTAAATTTCATTATTTGTTTGTTCATTGGTTTAGTTCTCAACTTGCTCATAAATGAATTTAAGACAATCTCTCTTTTTGTGTGTTTTCATTTAAGCTTTGTTTTATCATTAAAAATAAATATATTCTTATGGTGGCAGGAAAAAAACAAATACAAAAGTACATAAGAGTGCTTGGCATGGTGCGGCTCAGTGGTTGAGCATTGACCTATGACCCAGGAGGTCATGGTTTGATTCCTGAGTGGTTGGGGCCCGTGCCTTGACTGTGAGTTTAATCCCCATTGGGAGTGTGCAGCTGATCAATGATTTTGTCTCATCACTGATATTTCTATATCTTTCTTTTTCTATCTTCCTCTCTGAAATAAATAAAAAATGCATTCCTAAAAAAGTACATAAGAATGTAAAGTGGAAACCAAATGAAATCTTCTCCACTCAGTTGTGTACTTTTTCCAAAAATTTGCTCCATTGTGGAACTTTTAACATTGTTACAATGCACATGTTAGCACATATACATACCAATATAATGTATTGGGCAATTATATGCTAAATAATAGTATAGTGCTCACTTTGACCAAGATTAACTTTACTTCTAGATGGTTTTTTTTGCTAGCAAAATAATTAAAAATATATCCACATATTCTGATATTTTGAGTACTGATACTCATTTATTCAGAGCACATTCCCAAAAATGTAGACATTTTAATCATAATAAATATTGCCACATTTCATTTTCAAGTGATTGCACCATTTTATATTGTTTTTTAGTCCTGTTTCTTAATTTTTCCTATTCATGTTTATGATCATAAGACAATAACTAAAATTTGAATTACTTTATTAAGTCTAATATAATTTGGGGTTTGGGATACTAAATAAATATTAAAATTAATTGGAGAATTTAATTAATAGAATTATAAACTTTATAAATCAATGAAATACATAAAATTTTATTCACATTATACTGTCAAGTTGATCTGTACTGTGAGGTCACACTCATATTTTTGAATTCATAATAATTTAATAAAGAAAAAAGCCCCTTTTATGTAAACTAAGTTTCAATTTTGAGTCAGGGTCTATTTTTTTTAACCCACAGCTGGTTGAGGCCAAGGTCTTCCTAATTAGAAGCATAGAAAAAGAGAGAACTGCTCTTGGCCATGAAGCTTAAGCACACTTTACAAACCTGTATTACACAGGAAATCACTTATGCATTTCATTGAACTACATCCATGAGGAGTACAAAACACGTGGTCTCCACTGTGTTAAAATGTAAAGTGTGCATGAGTGCCCTTTGGGAAGCACAGCTATGCAGGGAAATGACATTAGCACTTCTTCGGTGTCTCCTTTTCCGCTTCTGGGAGGAAGATAATGTTCATGTGAGCCACCAGTAGGAGTCACAGCGTCAGACCTCCGAGACTGGGGCTGATGGACACACATGGAGTATGCCCCACAGGTACCACCAGTTCATTCACATGAGCAAGTATGTTGTTGCAGGCTGTGAATGCGTGGGTTTGAACTGTTTATAAAATCTGCTCATAATTTCGAATACCTATTTATTTGGGTTTTGGAAGAATATTTTAAATAAAATAGTTTATACTTTATTCTAATATCACCAATAGGGAAGTGTAGTTTTCTCCCACAATAATAGATTTAAGAGAAAGCAACATAAAATCAACTACTATACTGGATGGTATACTGTTTCCTCTTGTCCTAGTAATTCCCATTCAGGTCTTTTTTCAGTAGTTTTTTCATTCCCTGATATTCCCTACAGAATTATGTGTATGTATCCCTCCTTCTACTAGAGGTTTTCCAAATCCCATCTTCCAGGTGTCTTCTGCATTTTAGAGATGTACAGCTAGATATAGATATACAGATACAGTCATGCATTGCTTAGCAATGAAGATACAGTCTGAGAAATGTGTTATTTGGTGATTTTGTTGTGTGAACATCACAGAGTGCACTTAGACAAACCTAGAGGGTATGGCCTACTATAGTTCCAGACTATATGGTATAGCCCATTGTTTCTCTATCACACGCCACTATAATGAGTACTGTATACAATTATAAAACAAAGGTAAATATTTGCATATTGAAACATAAAAAGTACAGTAAAAATACAACATAAAACAAAAAAAATGGCGCACCTCTATAGAGCACAGAGCTTTTGGGACTGGAAGTTGCTCTGGATGAGTGAGTGGTGAGTGAGAGTGGAGGCCTGTACATCACTGTACACTACTGTAGGCTTTATAAGCACTGTGCACTTAGGCTCTGCTGAAAGCTTTAAAAGATGCATATTTTAATAATAAATTAACTTTACTCACTGTAACTTTTTTATTTTAGAAACCCCTATATTTTTTTAGAAACTTTTTACTCTTTCGTACTAACACTTAGCTTAAAATGCAAACACATTGTACAGCTGGATAAAATAATTTCCTTTTATGGCCTTATTCTATAAGCATTTTTCAATTTTTAATTTTTAGAACTAAAATATTTTATTAAGGTCAAAGCATTACAGATCAACATTTCTATTTAAATTTATTGGTTTAATGTTCACTTATGCATCACACACAGAATGGGCACAGCAACAGCTGTGTATGCAAAGCAAAATGGACAAACACTGAGATCCACCTCTACAAATGATTTGAGTTATGTAAAAACTAGAGGCCCAATGTACAAAATTCGTGCCAGAAGCTTGGCCCTTGCAGCAGCCCCAGCTACCACCTCAGCCACAGCCCTGGTTTTCTTTATGGCCCGTGCCCACCACCCACTGGTTGTTCTTGAAGGTCATTCCAGAAGGTCACTTTGCTGTCTGGTCTAATTAGCATATTAGCTTTTTATTATATAGGATGGGAGGGGAGACAACACATCTGTATTACTACCAACAATAAAATATACAATACAATAAAATAAAACATAACATAAAATAAAGAAAGAAATCTGCCTAGAAACTAAACTGGGAGAGATGTCAAGTTAACACGCTGGAAAGTTACCCATCTTCAAAAAGGCACTTTTCATTCTTCTAAAAGTGCTTAGAGCCTAAACATGAACCTTGTACCTAGATTGTAATTATCCCAAGAAAGCAAAAATTCTTACCATTTGCAACAACATGGATAGAATTGGAGAGCATTATGCTAAACAAAATAAGCCAGTCAGAGAAAGATAAATATCACATTATCTCACTCATTTATGGAATATAATGAACAACATAAACTGATGAACAGGGACAGATCCAGAGACAGAGAAACATCAATAAGACTGTCAAACCTCAGAGGGAAGGTCGGGTAAGGGGTAGAAATCCACCAAAGGACTTGCGTGCCTGCAGATCAGCCTAACCAATGGACAGGACACCAGGGGCTGAAGGAATGAGTCAGGGGTGTAGGGAGTTAATGGAGGGATGAGGACACATATATAATACCTAAATTAATAAATAAATTTAAAAAACTGCTAAGAATTGTAGATTCATATTAGTATCAGTTTTCTATGCAAAATGATCAAGAACTTATTTGCAATACCTTGCACTATGAAATAAAATAAACTTTAATTAATTTGTTTCAGCTCTGAAACACTTTTTTTTTAAAAAACTAAGACACAAACACACATATTAGCCTGGGTCTACCTAAAGCCAGGATCGTCTACATCACTTCTTCCACCTCCACATCTTGTCCCTCTGGGAGGTCTTCAGGGGTAGTAACACTCATGGAGCTGCTGTCTCCTATGGTGACAAGGCCTCTCCTGGAACATCACCTGAAGGACCTGCCTAAGGCCCCTCTTGAGGAAGTGTCACTTTTTTTAGAAATGTGTCCCTGGAGGTTTGCTTGGTTATTTATTCATCATGAATCTGCTTGTAAACATAATGTGCCATAAACTTTTCTCTCTATTCACTGCATTTTGGGGTCCATGTTTTCAAATATTTTAAGGAGCTCTTTGGGGCCTGCAGAGCTTTTGCTTAACATTCCACTGTGATAGTTTGAGCAGTTCTTCATTTGCTCATCTTGTAATTTTGTTTCCTCTTGCCTCTTCTTCAGCTATGCATTCCTGTCTCAGTTTCCATGGCTACTTATTAATTAGTGGCCTGGTGCATGAAATCTGTGCATTCTAGGGGGAGGTGGAGAAAGGCAGGTCCCCCAGCTTGGCCTGTGCCGTCTCGCAGTATAGGAGCCCTGCAATCCATCACCCCAAAGAGGTAGGCCCACCCATCCATCCTGGGCTCCTTGATGGATTGCCCCAAAGAGGTAGGCCAAGCTGGGGATCCGATCCCCACAGCACAGGTGGGACCATGGGAACCCTGGCAGAAACCACACTGGACCAGCTTCTTCCATGCGAGGTGGCAGGGATTCTCCGCTGGGACACACCTTTGCCTCTCCACACAGAGCCGCGGGACCCCTGGCCTCACCATGTGGAGCGGCTGCTGGGCCCCGCTTCCTCTTTGTGCGCAGACAACTTGTGATGGCATGAGGGCTTCACGGCATCAAGGCATGACAACCACCAAGGCTATTATTAGTATAGATGCTTCAGAAATCACATCTGGGAGCTCCTCAATGCCATCCTCATCCACCCTGGGGTTAAAGTTGTCAATGACAACCTTGTTGATTTTTGCAATCTTGGCAAACAATTGATGTATAGATGAATCTCTTATGTGTTTTTCCTGATTCTATTCATATACTCCTTGGTGACATCACCTGAAGCCCAGGTAAGGCTCTTGAAGTAGTCACAGATGTTGTGATCCTTCCTGAATTGTATCAGTGTCTTCCTCAGTTGAAGCAATGGCCTGAGAAAAGGTCCTCCTTTGGTACTATGCCTCAAGGGCTGCTATAACCCCTTGATTTATTGATTGAATAAAAGAGAAAAAAACCACTTTGATATTGGAATGAAGATCAGCAATAAAAGGAGGAAGTCTGGGAGCATTATCAATAGTAAGCAAAATCTTGAAAAGTATGTTATTCTCCTAACAGGACTTCTCAATTTTGCTACTATAGTAATTCTGGAGGTCATCTTGGAAGAGGAGCTAGGTCATCCATGACTTCTTATTGCTCCTGCAGTGCACTGGCATTGTCTTATTGATATAGTTGAAGGCCCTGAGGATCTCCATGTGCCAAATCATGGCGAGTTTCCATTTGTATCAAGACTATTCCCGTGTCCTGGAAAGCCCTGAAAGTTGGCCTTGTTATGAACACAAGTCCTTACAGGCATCTATTTCTAGAATAGGGAAGTTTCATTTATAGAAATATTTGCTCTGGCAAATAATTATTCTCCACAATCAGCTAATCAAGAATTTCCAAAAATGCTTCAGCTCCCTTTATATCAGTGCTCACAGAGTCAACACCCACTTTCACTTTATGAAATAAATAACAATTATTGAATTGTTTAAACCACCCACAACTAGCAGTAACTTCAACATCATAGTCAATCCAGCTCTTTCTTTCAACACCTAAACAGCCTTTCTCCTGTGGCTGTGATTGTCATGGTGCAGAGAGTCATATGCTTCTGCAGCTAGTCTTTAGACCGGGTCACACTTGATGATTTTCATGTCTGATCTAAGCCTTCTCAGAGTTTTGTTATTCTTATTGCTTTCAATAAAGCAGATTTCTAAACAGCTTTTATCACTTTGTTCTTCTTTTTCAAGATCATAGCTATGGTGAAATGACACATGGCTGACTGCAGACCGGTATCCATCACTAATATTCCATCTATGTGGTTGTTAATCACATTTAATTTTGTTTCCAAATAAATTAATTTATGTAGTCTATTACTGACAATATGAGCAGTGGGTTTTGTACACTTAGGGACTGTGATAAACAACATAACAAGAGATAAAATCAAGCACAAGAAAAAATGATGTAATCAACAAGCATGATAAACATGAGATGTGTGAGACTTCTGCCAGCATGTAGACTCTCTTGAAGCAAATATATTTTCAGTAAGTAGAAAGAGTACATTCAAAAATAATTATCCAAAGCATGATATAGTAAATACATAAACCAGTAGCATAGTTATTTATGATCACTAATAAGTATTATGTCCTATACACAATTGCATGTGCTATACTTTTACATGACTGGCAGCTCAGAAGTGTTGTTTACACTAGTATCACTCCAGACGTGTGAATAATGTGTTGTGGTATAACATTACAAGGGCTATGACATCACTAGGTGATAGGACTTTTTCAGCTGCATATACTCTTATGGGGTCACCATTATATATGCCATCCATCACTGATTGAAACCTTATTATAGCACATGACTGAAGATATGATATATGTAGAAGATAAATACATGATAAAATGTAGATGATATAAATATATTAGTAGATATAGACAGATAGATAGATATAGATATAGATACTGATGATAGATAGATAGATAATAGATAGATAGATAGATAGATAGATAGATAGATAGATAGATAGATAGAGATAGATCTGGCAGCTTGGAAAAGCCATTGCTGTAGCAATAGAAACATGACCATGTTCTCAGAACTACTACTGCCCACCACAGCTGATTCTCCTAGTGCAAACCATGCAGCATTTCCATAGCATGAAGATACTATCCATGGGTCTTCCTATTTCTATCAAAATTATATTGTAATTCTGGGTCTTTTGTCTTTCTATATAAATGATAAAATCAGTGTTTGATTTCCATAAAATAACATGTTGAGATTTTGATTGGAAATTTTTAAATTGTGCTGTGAAAAACTGACATCTTAACAATATTGAATCTTCCTTTACCTGGCATATCTCTCCATTTATTTAGAAACTAGAGGCCCAGTGCACGGTGGAATCGGGCCTAAACGGGCAGTCAGACATCCGTCTCCCAATCCAGGACTGCTGGCTCCCAACTGCTCACCTGCTTGTCTGTTAATTGCCCCTAACTGCTTCTGCCTACCAGCCTGATCACCCCCTAATCACTCCCCTGCTAGCCTTATTGATGCCTAACTCCTCCCCTGCTGGCCCAATTGCCCCTAACTGCTCCCCTGCTGGCCTGGTTGTCCCCAACTGCCCTCCCCTGCTGATCTAGTAACCCCCAACTGTCCTCCCCTGCAGTCCCGGTCCCCCCTAACTGCCCTCCCCCGCCAACCTGATCACCTGCAACAGCCCTCCCCTGTAGGCTTGGTTGTGCCCAATTACCCTCTCTTGCAGACATGGTTTCCCCTAACTGTCCTTCCTTGCAGGCCTGGTCCCCCTCAAACCCTCCCTGCTGGCCTGATGGCCCACAACTGCCCTCTTCTGCTGGCTATCTTGTGGCAGCCATCTTGTGTCCACATGGGGGCAACCATCGTTGACCACATGGGGATGGCCAGCTTATGTGTTGGAGTGATGGTCAATTTGGATATTATTCTTTTATTAGATAATATTTTATTTCTTTCAATATCATTATAATGTACAATTGCCTCATAGAGGCTTTCTTCTGTGTATAAAGAGCCCTTCAAAACTCAGAAGTAGCCAGCCATATTAACCAATGAACGAGTTCTCAAATGAAATAGAAGCTACTTATAGGAAAGAATTTTTTTATTATTAATGCTATAAACTCATAGGGACATAGTAAACAATCATACGAAGACATTCTCATCACATTTCCATCTAACTGTTTTTGTTATATAGTTCAGTAGGTCCATTACATAAGAATGTGGATATGTAGGCATTTAATATTTTTTTAAATAATGAGTATTTCTCCACACTTCAAAGAATCATTTCTGCTGAAACCGGTTTGGCTCAGTGGATAGAGCGTCGGACTGCAGACTGAAAGGTCACGGGTTAGATTCCGGTCAAGGGCATGTACCTTGGCTGCGGGCACATCCCCAGTAGGGGGCGTGCAAGAGGCAGCTGATCGATGTTTCTCTCTCATCGATGTTTCTGACTTTCTATCCCTCTCCCTTCCACTCTGTAAAAAATCAATAAAATAAAAAAAAGAATCATTTCTCCTCTAAGTTGGACTGAAAACTATAATTGGTGCTTTTCTAATATAGTCCATTTGTTACTAAAGGTTAGAATATCCAAATGAGATCAATATGTTCTTGGACAACAGTTATGGCTGCACAATCCTGCAGAGCATTTGGTGGACAATGGCAGTGTCAAATTAAGGTAAGTCAATTCTTCCAAATTAACAACAACAACAACAAAAACCCATCAAGCTTTTTTCCCCCCAATATCAAAATTGTAATTTTAGAATTTTGAAGAATTTGATAAAAATATTACAGTATAGAAAAAAAGTTAGAAAAATTAAAATAAATTGATTATAATTTTAATGAGGATGTATCCTCTTCCCAATGCTGATGTTATCTCTGGTTCCACCTTATTTTCAATTGGTTACATGCAGTGGAACTTTTGGAATATTCACAGAAGTTAAATGACGACAACCCCAGGAGATAGTGTGTAGACTGAAAGATCTCAGAAGATAGCCCAAGGCAACCACTGACTAAGTCAGATCTATGTGATCTGTGTGCTTTGCTTACAAATCCTTTACTGAAATGTCTTTACATGTCGTTTTGAGCTTTGGAATGAAACAACAGTTCACGAAGGAAAAGTAGGGGTCCTTACTGCCATCACAAACAGGGAATCCAATATTAAATAATAATACAAAAGTTACCTATCAAACATTATATTTATGAGTTGTGTTTGTTTGTTTTTTATAGTTTCATAGCAACAGATCCCATCTTTAGGTGCTCCAAGCAATGTTCAGATGAAAGTTCCTGTAATCACTTTAAAGAACTGTGTACTGTTAATCAATAAATTTTGCTTCAGGCCTCATGTTTGCATTTCACTCAGGCAAATGAAGTGAAATACAAACATGAGGCCTGAAGCAAAATTTCTTGATTAACAGTACACAGTTATGTTGGGAAGCTCACCATTGATACAGATGAGGCCATCCCACAGGTCTACAGTCAAAGGTGAGTCACTATGGCATCATGTGTGTGTCTGTCAGTAAGTGGGAACAGGTTAAGTGGGTATAGTGACTTATTATTGGTATATCTTTGATTAGGAAAGCCGAAGAATAGGGAATGACTTTATTCAGGTATCAAACTAAATATTTGATTGTTGTCTCTAAATGCATATATATACACATTCTCTACTCAAGCTCTCCACTGAGTTATCTATTTCTGACTTCTAATGAAAATAATTCATTTATTGCAACATTAGAAAAAATTTTAAGTGGTGAAATATAGATGAATATTCTAACCAGAAATTCATTGGTCAGGTAATTAGATCCATTTAGCTTTCAAGGTTGATTTTTCAAAAATTCATCTTAAATTTACAACAGTATATAAATCCTTTTATTTTTGAGAATATACATTTGCTCAATACTGTATGAAACTGTTTATAATCATTAAGGTATCATTGAAGCAGGCACTATTTGCATTTTTCTTAAGACTAAACTGAGTACATACTGCTCGTAAGTAGTAAAACTCTGCATTCAAATATAGGCTCTGCAGAACCCATATTTCATGTTAATGTACTATTATTCATTAATTTATCAACAAATATTGATGGAGTGTGGATGGTCTTGGTCTTATAGGCACAGCAGCATCTTTACTTAACTAGAGTCTACATTCTAGAAGACAATGATGTTCAGCTCCTCTCTGTTGAGATATCAGATTCTTGAAGATGGTTTTCTCTGAAACAGCCCCATCTGGACTTGGTCCAATATTACAGGATTCATTCTGCCACAATAAGACTCTTCTAGGCCTCCACTCTCCCTCTCCCCCACCTCTCCACCCTCCCCTGGGAGCACCATAATTAAGTAGCTCTCTCTCTCCTCAAAGTCTTGATGCATGGGGTTTCTGAACATCTCAGGCTTTGCCCCCCACCCCCACCTCTGCCATATACAATTTAAGTCCAACACTATAAGGAAGATGAAAATGTCTGTATCAGGCTTACCACCAAATCAGAGCACCAAATGAAAAACTGGCACCAAAATCCAGCTTCTGCATTGGGGTTCTGTAGCCCAGTATCATGGGCTCAACTTCAGGAATCAGGGAGGGTGTGGGTTTCTTCTTTGAAACCTCACACATTTTCCTCTATGGAATTTCCTCTTTCAACTGAGACAACCTATCTCATTTTTAAGATGGAAAAGTTGAGAATAATTTTCACCAAAGTTTCTTGTATCTATTTTCTCTAAACAGCTAAGATTCAGGAATTAATTTTGAAAGTAAAAAAATCCAGGGCTTAATATTTGTTTATTAATCTAATATTGTTTCTTTTGATTGTTTGTTTTGATTGGGAGGAGGCAGGTGTTTTCTGAATCAAGAGACAAAAAATGGAAATATGTTGTAATAGATGTAAAAATATTTTGTGTATATAACAATATATATATGTTTAATTTATGTCCAAGTTTGTGCATACTTATTACCCCCCCCTCAATTTTTATCTTATCTAGTATATGATCATACCTAAAGGCTTTCTTGCATCCTCATTTTTTGTATTATCCTCAAATGGATATTTTTGATGTATTTAAAAATCTCAGTTATCTTGGGAAGATCACCATTGATACTTGAAACCTAGATAGAAATGGATATATTGGAATGAGGATTTGCATAGTTATCATTTTTAGGTATCCTATCTAATAAAAAATAAACATGAAGATTGTCCATACCTCTGCTACACCCACCAGCCATGCGTACCAGCCAATCAGAAGCAAATTAACCCAACCAAGATGGTGATTAATTTGCATATCCAAAGAGCAAAGACTGAAAGAAGCATAGAAGGAAGCCAAGTGTTGCAGAAGGGATCAAAGCTGCAGAGTAGTAAGCAAGTGGGGCAGCAGAGAAGGGAAGGAATCAGGTTGGGCAGCAGAGACCATTGCAGAAAGTCCTATTGCAGGAATCTTTCTGCAACTGGCCTCTAGTCCTATATAATAAAAGAGAAACATGTAAATTGACCATATCTCTGCTATGCTCACCAGCCAATCAGGAGTGAGTATGCAAATTAACCTGACAAAGATGGTGGGTTAATTTGCATAAGCAGGCCACTCTGAGCCTGTGGGCCCTGAATTCCCCAGAATGCCCCTGGCCAAGAGTGGCCTATGGGCACTGGTGCCAAGCAACCAGGGTCCCAGGATAAGTGGCCAGGGGTGCCAAACACAAGTGGCCCTGCCACTGCTTGAGCCATGTCACCATGGCTATGTGGCGAAATTTCCTGCTTGTGCCTGAGCCAAGTGGCCCATATCTATGCCCCCCCCCCCCAGCCCAGCTGACACAGAAAACGCACAGCTGTACAGCTGGGGGCCTGCCTCCAGAGGCTGTCGTGCTCTGTCTCTGTGGGATCCATGCACCCCAGCCTATGGTCACAGTGAATGTGGGGCTGCTGGGCTTGAGGCCATGCCTCTGGTGGCTGGGGACATGCCCCAGCCCAGTGAACACAACCCAGGGGATCCTCTGTGCATGGGCTGCAGAGGGAACACCTTTTCTTTTATTTTTTTAAATATATATTTTATTGATATTTTTACAGAGAAGAGGGAAGAGGGATAGACTGTCAGAAACATCGATGAGAAACATTAATCAGCTGCCTCCTGCACATTCCCTCTGGAAATGTGCCCACAACCAAGGTACATGCTCTTAACAGGAATCAAACCTGGGACCCTTCAGTTTGCAGGCCGATACTCTATCCACCGAGACAAACCAGTTTGAGCATGCACACCTTTTCTGATCACTTATTGACTAAGTTCCCTGTACACTTCCACTTGCAGTTTTCTTGGTAACTATAGGGGGTTTCTCTCTTTTCCACGTCCAGCATGGAGAGAGAGTGGGTCCAATTTCTAAATAGAGGAGCTGGGGATTGAGAAATAAAGAATAGAATAGAAGATACAGTAATAGAAATAATAGCTGGGGCTGGGTGGAATCTCTGTTCTCTCTGCTGGAGAGAAAGGATATCAGAGCTCACAAAGCCATGTTTATTCATATCTCCAAAATACCAGGAAGTTACACCAAAAGTTAGCAACAAAGGAGACTGGGTGGGCCCATGCCCTATTCATTCCTTCATTCCAAGGCTAGACTGGATTTACATTTCAAAACCCTCTCCCAGACACCTGGGGCAAAGTTAAGAGTCAGTACTGATAATACATCCAGCCTTCTTGATGGATGTATTTCCAAGATACAGCTCTGCCTGAAGCCTGGGTTTCAGCTGACAATGATTTAAAGAATCTTAGGTGTCTTCCCTGGGGGCCCTCCACACCTCACTCTTTCTTTTGTTTTTAAGCTACTATAATAAAAGTAAAATTTAGACATTAAGAAATAAAACTTTAAATTAAAACAATTCCAAGCAATGTCAATGTAAAACAAAACAATGCTAATGCAAAACAACAATAAGAGAAAAATAAAACTATAGACATTAACATTTTTAGCTACTAAATGAAAGAATGTTTCTTTTGCTGCCGGTTTATATTTAATCAGAGTCCTTGAACTTGGCTACACAAGACTTTGCAGAAGACAGGCAACCAACCAATGCTAGCATAAGCAGGAGCATGGTTAAAGAAGTACCTTCCACTTCTTGCTTTTCTACGGTCTGTTAGGATTCAGTCATTAACTTCTTCACCTTTCTCCATATTGGCACCTCAGTCCCTTGCATAGTCTTCAATTTTCTTCTTCTTCCTCCACTTTGCTGTCATCGGGCAACAGTTCTTTTGAGGAAAGGGACAAGGGGCTTCTCTGGGTCCACTGTGGTGAGGCAGTAACACTCTAGCACACAAACTGGCTGCGTTGCTCCTTCTGTAAAGATAAAAAACACAAACTCTTCCCCACATTATTTCTGACTCTGATAAATAAAACTCTTGTCTTGTTTGTGTTTCCTGCCACCAACCTGCCTTGGTGGAGGCTACTGTATAGAGGTCAGATGCCTTTCAACTGTTGTATGAACTCTGCATCAAAATTCAAAAAATTTAAAATAGAAATAGCATGACTGAGCTTGTTTTGAGGTGACACACAACATCCATCTCCCTCATTTTGTTTTAGTAACTGCATTTTAAGAGCACAATTGGCTTATTCCATTATTGAGTGACATCCATTTTGGCTGACTTGATTAGGTTTAAGTCCTCGGGAATTTACCCCTAAAGTTGGGATTGCTTCCAATAAAACATGGAAATTGTTGTTCTCAAATAGCATTTTAAAATGCTGAAAAATAAATGACTGAAATAGTGTGCCCTATAGTAGCCGTTTCCATAATTTTGGCCATACTTACCATATAAGCACTATCACTGTAGGTTGATGGTCTCCGTAGCAAAATCTGTTAAGGCATAAATATGAGCTTGTATTTCTACTGAAATATAAGGGGTTTGAAGGACCTTTGCTCCCCTAATGCAGGAGATTCATCTGGACTTTCCAGAACTGGATCCATCTGTAAAAATGGTTAATGCCTGAGGTAAAACATTTCTTTCAATGTGGCAGCTAATACCATTCTCTGTGTTAGAAATAAGCCAAGACCCCCAAATCAGGTGTCCTGGGAGAACACAAAATATCAAACATTGACTTCTATGTAGAAGGGTGTGCACACATGGTCTGGAAGCATGCACAACAACCTTCCTTTCCCTGGGTCCTGGGCAACCTGCAGCAATGCATAACTTCTGACTGCTAGCATGGATTTCTGGACTATTTCACCTCTATTCTCGTCAGCCACGGCTATTTCTGTGGCTGGAACATTTCTATCAGGTCCTCTCTGTGATCCCTTGTTGCAGGAATCTATATGGACTTTAAATATGACTGCTTTGGATTCATAGCATGTTTACCAATTTTAACCATCAATAAAAATTTTTGTTAGTACTTCAGGAACAGTTTTTTGTCCAGTAAATTAAGTTTTTATGAATATTCACTTATTTCAATTAGTCAATTTAAGTTAGTCTGAAATAAAGTTAATTTACTTTTTTAACTTTAATTTTATTTGTCCTAGGTTCTGGACAAATAAATGACATTAAGTTTCTCCAATTAATCTTTAACTGTACATAAAATTTTTCAGGGAGGCAAAAAACACAAATTATTTAATTCAGTTTAATAGGCCAAATACATAGACTTTTAATTAGTTCTTAAGGTATTTGAAGGAAACCTGTCTTTATTTTCCTTCCAAAGTAATTTTCAGACTACAGAGAGTTTCACTTAAGAATCTTTGTCTTTATTTTACAATAAGCAATTGCAGGGCCACTGTCTAACTTTGGCTTGTACAGCTAAATAGCTAGCTATATTACAAGCACTTTAGCAATAAGGGTGACTACTAATTTACTGTCAGATTTAACATTTTAACAACAATCTTAGTTTACACTGTAAATATTAATAAAAGAGAATTCAAAATTTTAAAAATTTTCTCCTTTTTGTTAAAATTACAATTACATTTTTAAAGTATCCTCTTAGGCTTATTTGCATATACAGAGGGAAAATGGGAAGGCTTCAGTAAATTTCTTTAGAAGACTCATTTAAATTGATTACAAAGACATTGGCTTATTCAAAGGAAGGGGGTTGGCCGTTGTTATTTCCAAGATGGCGGCCCCCATGTGAGCAGCAACTATGTGGCCATAATGGCAGCTGTCTAATCCATTCTTTAAAAAGACAGTCAAAATCACATTGCAGACAAACAGAAATATCACTAGCTGTTTTTAGTCTTCATTAGAATTGTTCATAAAAATATTAGCTTTTCATTCAGCTGGAAACCTTGACTATAATTTAACGAGCCAATTAATTAATTAAAGTAGATATCTTCATTTAAAAAGAAAAGCATTTTTAGTGTTTTACATCTGATTCACAAGCCACAAATGTTGCCCCGCCTCTAACTTAATTAAGAATGCAGATAGCTACCAGTCAGGCAGTAAATTGTGGCTTCTAATCTGTTTCTTAGATTTTACTTAAATTCAATTACTTATAAACAATTGGCTTCCAAATGTAAGTTAATTTATGAGACCTAGATTGTATTTTAAAAGGCTAATTTATAAAGTAACAAATAGGTATCTGTAAAAAGGCAAAGAAACTTATTCAGTAAACTTATAAGTATAATACTTATTGGTCTGACTTAAAATTCTGCTGTTGAAAAATTTGACTATATTTTAGGAATATTTTGTTACTTTATTTTGCCCTTCTTAGAGGCAAAACTCTCATAACATTCAAAATATGTATAAGTAAAATATATGACTTAATTTTATTTGATAAAACTTTCCATGCAATTTCAAGTATCAATCAGTTTAATTAAAAATGATTTCTTTTAAGCCAAAACCAGTTTGGCTCAATGGATAGAGTGTAAGCCTGCAGACTGAAGGGTCCCAGGTTTGATTCCAGTCAGGGCATGAATTGGCTGTGGGCACATCCCCAGTAAGGAGTGTGCAAGAGGCAGCTGATCACTGTTTCTCTCTTATTGATGTTTCTGACTTTCTATCCTTCTCCCTTCCTCTCTGTAAAAAATCAATAAAATATATATTTTTAAAAAGGTATTTCTTTTAAGAGAGAACAGTCTTTTGAAAACATTTCTGGACCCATGAAATGTCCAAAAGTTATCCTCACAGTCTTGAAACATACTTGGAAAGATCAAATACATATATTTATACATATACTAGAGACCCGGTGCATGAAATTCATGCATGGGGGGAGGGGGAGGTGTCCCTCAGCCGAGCCTGCACCCTCTCCAATCTAGGATCCCTCTCACAATCCAGGACTGCTGGCTCCAAACTGCAGTTGTGTGATGCAGTGATGGTCAATCTGCATATTACTCTTTTATTAGATAGGATAGAGGCCTGGTGCATAGGTGGGGCCCAGCTGGTTTGCCCTGAAGAGTGTCCCAGATCAGGGTGGGGTTCCCTTGGGGTGTGGGGCAGCCTGGGCGAGGGGCTGTGGAGGTTTGGAAGCTGGCCACGCTCCCCAGCAACCCAAGCAGAGGCCCTGGTTTCTGGGATTAATTTATGACTACAATTGTAACTGTTGTAGCCTGGAGCAGAGCCAAGCCTTCTGCTGGCTCCATGGCTGCAGCCATTTCTGTTTGCAACTTTGTAGCCTTGAGTGGAGGCCTAGGCCAGCAATGGTAGGCAGAAAGCTTGGCTTCCTCTGTTGCTGGGGAAAACCAAGCCTTCCTCCTGCTCTCAGTGGCTGCAGCCATCTTGGTTGCGGTTTATTTGCAGAATCTGCTCCTGATTGCCTGGTGGGCATGGCTATGGGTGTGGCTTGTGGGTGTAGTGAAAGTAAGGTCAAATTTGCATATTACTCTTTTATTAGATAGGATGTGATTTAAAGATTATATACTTAAATTATCTTAAAGAATATCAGTTAAATTTAAACTGGATCATAGAATTAGTCCTCATTTTTAAATTAGACCAATAAGTAACATATTTTGAATTCCTAATTATCAGAGAAAACTTATTATTTTCTCAAAATATACTCTAGGCATTTAATTACCACAACTATATAATTTCTCCCAATTTAATTTAATTTGAAACTTTAAACTTTTAGAGCTGGCAAGTGAAATATTTAGCAGTTCCTATATTAATAACACTTTACATTTCTAAGAAAAATACAAGACATAATCAATTAATAGCTTTAATTCTGTCCTCTAGGTTTTTCTCATGAGGAAGTAAACTTCCAAAATTTTAAGCTGCCATAACTCACACTTCTGGATGACAAAATAGGTTCCACAAGGGCTTAATCAATTGATTTTAAACTGACTATGTTTTTTCTCTGCCTGGCCTGGGGAAATTGAGTAGCAAGTCTGCAGGTATTAAAATGCAAATTACCACATTCTTCCTTTAAGATGACTGCTGGTGGGAAACTGGATTACCTATTCTTCTAGGGGAAGGGCATCCATATTGGATCTCCACCTGTCTCCCTTCCCCCACCTCCTAATTCAAATTCACAACAATCCTCTCCTTACCTTATTCTTAATCCATGGTGTACAACAATTCAAGAAGCAACCCCCTCGCTTCTGTTCTCTGTTCTCAGCCCCTGGTCCTGAACCCCAATTGTAGGGGTTTTCTCTCTTTTCCACATCCAGCATGGAGAGGGAGTGTGTCCAGTTTCTGAGTAGAGAAGCTGGGGATTGAGAAATAAAGAATAGAATAGAAGATGCAGAAATAGAAACAATAGCTGGGGCTGGGTGGAATCTCTGTTCTCTCTGACGGAGTGAAGGATCTCCGAGCCCACGAAGCCGTGTTTATTTATATCCCCCAAAATACTAGGAAGTTACACCAAAAGTTAGGTTCAGAGGAGACTGGGTGGGCCCAGGCCCTATTCATTCCTTCATTCCGGGACTAGACTTCATTTACATTTCAAGACACTCTCCCAGACACCAGGCAAAGTTAAGAGTCAGTACTGATAACACATCCAGCCTTCTTGAAGGCTCTGCCTGGTGCCTCGGATTCAGCTGACAATGATTTAAAGAATGCTCAGGTGTCTTCCCTGGGAGCCACCACAAGCAACTTGGGTCATAAGAATCCAAGAAGGTGACCTAGAGTTTTTCCACCTCAATCCTGGAGGAAAAAACAAAGGTCTGCTGCTGGAGGGCTAAGAAATGTCATAACCTGTCCTAGCCGGTTTGGCTCAGTGGACAGAGCCTCAGCCTGCCGACCACAAGGTCCAGGTTTGATTCTGATCAAGGGCATGTACTTGGGTTACAGGCTCCTCCCTGGCCAGTTTCCAGGTCAGGGCTCATGCAGGAGGCAACCAATCGCAGTGTCCCTCTTATACTGATGTTTCTCTCTCTCTCCCCCCCTCTCTCTCTCTCTCTGTGTGTGTGTGTCTCTCTCTTTCTCTCTCTCTCTCTTTATTCTATGCTCTCTAAAAATCAATGGAGTCCTGCTTGATGAAAACACCTTAGCAGCTGTGGTGGCTGGCAGTGGCTGTAGCACCGGTATAATGGGGCTGGTGTCTTCCCCTGATCAGCCCATGGGGAGTGGGCCTAAGCCATCAGTAGAACATCCCCTGAGGGCTCCCAGTCTGTGAGAGAGAGCAGACTGGGCTGGGGGACCCCCCCCCCCCGCCAGTGCATGAATTTTGTGCACCAGGCCCCTAGTAGCAAAAAAAATAATAATAATAATGACTGTATTTTGCCAATAAGATCTTTGAAGAAGAGTATTATCAGAATTACAAATAATCAAAACAAGCAAACAAAATTCTTTCTTCAGAGAATTATAGTAATACTAATGGATTGTAGGACTAAATTACCTACCATTATGATCATCAAACTTTCTAAATGTAGGATGTTTATTCCACTATGTTTTATCAAAATGCCACAAAATTTTTATGTTAAGAATTTTTCCTTATATTTAACAAACTTTAACTTGTGTTGTTATTTGTATATCTCTTTCTTCTATGAGTCAAAATTTATCTTTAAGACTGCAATCATATTTTTCCACTATTAATGCCAGAGAATATTTTCAAATATACATATTAATTCTGTTATATATACTCTGTTTATTTACTTGTTTATATTTATTAAAGCAATATAATATTTTCAAGATGGAAGATATCAACTTATTTCAACTATGTCCTGGCAGTTTTTAATGCCAAAATCTAAAGAATTGTCCTTTGTGCTTTTATTTATTAGGTTTGTTTTTATCAGGAAATTGTCTGAATTCTACCACTTTTATGATTCTAGAATTATTGCATTGCCTAACATTTTAAAAGTATTTTAAGAAGAAATTGTAAGTTATCTCTGAGCTTTCTGATGGTCTTCCTGCATCATGTGTTTTAATTCCTTTAGTTTGTATCATGGGAAAATGCCTCTTGGTTTTTTAATCAGAATGTGGTAGTCACATTCTGATTAAAAGGTGGGGGCAATTGGGGGCAAACATATTTGACAACTCAAGGCAGCCTCTTGGTTATGATTGGGTGTGCTTACCTTCTTACAGTCTTTGCAGTAAAATTTCAGATTTAAATGCCACTTTACCTGAGACAGTGTGTGAGAAAGTCATGATGCCTAACCCACACCTTCTATTTTTTTATGAAAACAATTTAATGTTGACATTATCATAGGTATCCCTATTTTCCCCTTTTACCCACCTCCACCCACCCCCACCTAAAAGTTTTATATTGTTAGAGGTTAAGGTCTAATGGAGGGGGTCAATGGAGAGACATCTGTAATACTTTCAACATTAAGATAAACATTAAAAATTTTATTTGAGAGAAATAAAACCATTATCTTAATTAAGCTTTGAATCTTTACAGTCCTCATCTGAAAATTTAAGTTAATATATTAGATGGCTTTAAAAACCTCAAATACATTATTAAGAAAAAGGTTAAAAGAAAAACATATATCATCTATACTCATAAAAGGGTAATATGCTAATTAGACCAGGACATCTTCTAGACGTCCTTCTGGACAAAGCCATGGTGGCAGGGCCAAGTCAGAGATGGTTAGGGGTGATCAGGCTAGGAGGGGAGGGCAGTTGGAGCTGGTCAGGCTGGTGTAGGGGGGCAGTTGGAGGAGACCAGGCCAGTAGGGGAGGCAATTGGGGACAAGCAGAATGAGAAGGTGGAGGCAATTGGGGGCAAGTGGGCTGGCAGGTGTGGGCAGTTAGGAGTGAGCAGGCTGGCAGGCAGAGTGGTGAGGGGTGATCAGGCAGGCAGGCAGGTAATCAGTTAGGAGCCAGCAGTCCCTGATTGCGAGAAGGATGTTTGACTGCTGGTGTGGGATTAGGCCTAAACCGGAAGTTGGACATCCCCTAAAGAGTCCCAGATTGGAAAGGCTACAGGCGGGGCTGAGGGACACCACCATGCAAATTTCATGCATTGGGACACAATTTTTTTATATATATGTTTTGTGTTTGAATTCCATTCCCTCCTTTTTCTTTTTTCTTTCTTTCTTTCTTTCTTTTTTTTTTTTTTTACCAGTTCAATGGAATTAGGGCCAAAACCAGCAATAAATTGCCTCATCCATTTGCCTGTTTCTGCCCTGAATTAAAATAATTCATTATGGAAACTAGCACACTGGAACTAGGTATGGTATGAGGATTAATAATGAGCAAGAACATAGAAAATCAACATTCAACGGAAAGACAAATTGGTAAACAAAGGTTCACAGTTCAGAGAGACGCATGGCAGGCAGACCATGAGGGACTAACTCTACATGGAGGAAGGGAAGTGAATTTTTTTTCAGAAGATTGAACTGGTCTGAAACCTGAGTATAGTTCTATCCCAAGGAAAGGATAGTTAATTTTTTCAGGGAAGGGCCATCATGAATAAATGTACAGATGTGGAAATTATGTAGGGCATCATAAGGTCCAGCTGCAGCTACTCCTGAAAATATATATTATGAGATCCAACCAGGATTTACTTGATAATACATGAGATCACGTAAGGCTATAATAGCTCAAATATGATCAATGTGATCAGCTTTGTGCTTTGTATTCAATTCTGTATTAGACCCAGTGTGTGCATATCCGCAAGTTGGTGTAACCACATGTCTCCTGATAGTGGCTTGGTAGGAACCTAACCTCCACTACAGTTGTCTCATCTTCTGACACCACAAGTCTCTATGGTTTCTGCAGTAGTGAAGGCTGAGTGCTAACTCAGTCCCTATCATGGCTATTGGACAGGAGACCTTATACCTAGGTAACCTATCACCTGTTTATTTACAGACTCATGGGAAGCACAGTGCTGGGAGCATAGAAGCTGAGAGAAAGGGCTGGTGACCTAGACTTTTTCTAAGCTGAAAACCAACTTTTCTTTTTCCTCTACACAAATGTCATGCTGCTACTCTGTGCAGAGGCCATGTCCGTTTTCCCTCTTGAACACCAAATATGGCTGAATTTTGGACTTGCTTTAACCACCTCCAGAATATGTCTAAGATACCTCCTCCCTATTTATGCATTCAATCTCTTGTTAGCCACATACCAGGCAAGTAAGCTTGAGTTAGTGTACTGAATATTTAAAAACTATGCAGAGAAAGAAATGCCTAGTCAACCTTAGCCAATCAGCTACCCCAGCTGAGGTGATGGACAGAGAAGTGAGACTATTATGAATGTCCAATGCCCAGCCAACCTCTCAGCTGAATGCTGCCATACCAGCCATGATCACATGGAACAGAAAATATTCTTAGTTGTCTAAAGTCAGGAAGTTACATAGCAGTAGATATATTACAAAGCCTAGTAATTTAACAGAGCAGGATGATGGCATTTATGACTTAATCAAAGAAAGAAAGAAAAATTCAACATCTCTCAGCTAAATTCTTCACTTTGTATGCATACTGAAATTATCTGTTTGTATCTTGAACATATCCTATGTAATAAAGAGGTAATATGCAAATTGACACTCATGCCCTCGCACAAGATGGCTGCCCCCATGTGGTCAAAGATGGCCACCACAAGATGGCTGGCAGGGGAAGGCAGTTGAGGGGACCAGGCCTGCAGGGGAGGGCAATTGGGTGTGATCAGGTTCGCAGAGGAGGGCAGCTGGGGGCAATCAGGGGAGTAGTTAGATGTTGATCTGGCTGGCAGGTAGTGGTTAGGGGATGATCAGGCTGACAGGCAGGGGAGCAGTTGGAAGCCAAAAGTATAGATTGTGAGAGGGATGTCTGACTGCTGGTTTAGGCCCAGTTGCCTCTAACAGGCTTCCCCTGCAGGGCTGTGGGATCAGGCCTAAACCGGCAGTTGGACATCCCCTGAGGGGTCCAAGATTAGAGAGGGTGCAGGCCAAACTGAAGGATACCCCCATCCCCATGCATGAATTTTGTGCATTGGGCCACTAATATATATATATGTAGTCCCTCAACATCAATGAGAGAGAAACCACCCAGCCTCCACCATCTCCAATAAGGGATCCCTGTGAGATTGGGCCTAAACCTTCAGACATACAACCCCCTAACAATCCAGGACTGCTGGCTCCTAACCATTCACCTGCCTGCCTGTTTGATCACCCCTGACCACTCTGCCTGCTGGCCTGCTTACACCCTAGTGCCCCCCTGCCAACCTGATCACCCCAACTGCCCTCCCCTCCTGGCCTGATCACCCCTAACTGCCTCTTCCACACCCCTGCCAACATGGCTTTGTCCAGAAGAGCCAAGAAGATATGAAAAGTGACATTGCTGAAGTAAAAAACTCAATAGAAAGTATTAAGAGTAGACTAGAAGAAGCAGAGGACTGCATCGGTGAGCTAGAAGACAAGGTAGGAAAAAATAGCCAAGTAGAGCAGGTTCTGGGAAAAAAAAATTAAAAAGCAGGAGAAGAGCCTAAGGGAACTTTGAGACAACATGAAACAAAACACCATCCATATAATTGGGCTTCCAGAAGGACAGGAAACTGAGCATGGAATAGAAAACCTGTTGGAAGAAATAATGACAGAAAACTTCCTTGATATAGGAAAGAAAAAAACCACACAAATCCAAGAAGCTCACAGAGTCCCAAGCAATATGAACCCCAAAAGAACTATGCCAAGGCACATTATAATTAAATTGGCAAACACCAATGACAAAGTAAGAATCTTAAAAGCCATCAGAGAGAGACAGAAAGTCACCTACAAAGGAACCCCCATCAGATTAGCAACTGATTTCTCAACAGAAATTTATCAGGCTAGAAGGCAGTGGAATGAAATATACAAAATCATGTAAAGGAAGGGTCTGAATCCTGAATCCTAGAATACTGTACCCAGCAAGGCTCTCAATCAAAATTGAAGGTCAGATCAGGAGCTTCACAGACAGAAAGGGACTAAGGGAATTCATTACCACCAAACCAGCAATGCAAGAAATGCTAAAGGGTCTGCTGTAAAAAGAAGTAGAAAGCGAAGAAGAAACACAGGGGTAAAGAACAAAAATGGCAACATATAAGTACCTATCAATAATAACTTTAAATTTAATGGATTAAATGCTCCAATCAAAAGATATAGGGTAATAGACTGGATAAGAAAACATGACCCATATATCTGCTGTCTTCAAGAAACCCACCTCCAAAAAAAAGAGGCACACAGACTGAGGGTGAAAGGATGGAAAAAGGTTCTTCAGGCAAATGGAAATAAATTTTTAAAAAGCTGGGTTAGCAATATTTATATCCAACAAATTAGATCTCAAAGTGAAGGAAATAACAAGAGATAAAGAAGGCCACTTCATATTACTAAAGGGAGCAATACAACAAGAAGAAATAACTCTGGTAAATATATACGCCCCTAATACAGGAGCACCCAAATACATTAAAAAAAAAAACCTGGAGGATATCAAGGGAGAGCTAGACAGCAATACAATCATAGTAGGAGTCTTTAATACCCCACTATCACCATTGGACAAATCCTTTAAACAAAAAATCAGTAAAGAAACATCAATCCTCAATTACTCACTCGACCAGATGGAATTAATTGACATCTTCAGATCATTTCACCCCAAAGCCACAGGAAATACATTCTTTTCAAGTGCCCATGGGTCATTCTCAAAGATAGACTATGTTTGGGTCATAGGAAAAGTCTACCGAAATTCAAGAAGATAGAAATCATATCAAACATATTTTCAGATCACAGTGGCATAAAACTGGAAATCAACCACAATAAAAACAATCCAAAGAAATCAAACACATGGAGACTAAACAGCATGCTATTAAACAAAGACTGGGTTACTAGAGAGATCAAGGAAGAGATAGAAAACATCATGGAAACAAATGACAACGATAGCACAACAATCCAAAATCTATGGGACACAGTGAAAGCAGTTTTGAGAGGGAAGTTCATAGCTCTACAATCCTTGCGAAAAAACAAGAAATAATGGCAATAAATTATCTAACCCAACAACTCAACGAGTTAGAAAGAGAGCAACAAGAAAAGTCCAGTGTAAGCAGAAGGAAGGAAATAGTAAAGATCAGAGCAGAGATAAACAACATAGAGACCAAAGGAAAAAAAAAGATTAAAAAAAAAAAAAAAACAAGAGCTGGTTCTTAGAAATGATAAACAAGATTGATGAACCTCTAGCCAGGCTAACCAAGAAGCAAAAGAGAGAGGGCCCTAATAAATAAAATCAGAAATGAAAGACGTGAAATAACAACATACCCCATAGAAATACAAAGGATTGTTTAAAAAACACTGAACAACTCTACTCCAACAAACTGGACAATCTGGAGGAAATGGATATATTCTTAGGAAAATATAACCTCCCACACTCAATCAGGAAGAATCTAAACAGCTCAATGGATCCATAACACTGGAAGAAATTGAAGCAGTCATCAAAAAGCTTCCAGCAAACAAAAGCCCAAGGCTAGACGCCTTCACAGGGGAGTTTTTCCAAATATTCAAGGAAGAACTAAAACCTATCCTCCTCAGAGGACTGCAGAAAATTCAAGAGGATGGAACACTTCCAAACTCCTTCTATGAAGCTAGCATCACCCTAATACCAAAACCAGACAAAGATGACACAATGAAAGAGAATTACTGGCCAATATTCCTCTTGAATATAGATGCCAAAATCCTCAATGAAATTCTAGCAAATCGGACCCAGCAGTATATCAGAAAGATCATACACTATGACCAAGTAGGATTTATCCCAGGAATGCAAGGATGGTACAATATCTGCAAATCAATAAATGTGATACATCACATAAACAAATTGAGAGATAAAAATCACATAGTCATATCAATTAATGCAGAAAAAGCTTTTGACAAAATACAACACTCTTTCTTGATAAAAACTTTCAACAAGGTAGAAATAGAAGGATCATACCTCAACATAATAAAAGCCATATATGCTAAGCCCACAGCAAACATCATACTCAATGGGCAAAAACTGCAGCCATTTCCCCTAAGAACAGGAACAAGACAGGGATGCCCAATCTCACCACTCCTATTCGACATAGTACTGGAAGTATTAGCCATTGCAATTAGACAAGAAGAATAAATAAAAGGCATCAGAATTGGAAAAGAAGTAAAGCTATCCTTATTTGCAGATGACATTATATCGTACATAAAAACCCTAAAGACTCGATAAAAAAACGAATAGACTTAATAAATGAGTTCAGCAATGTAGCAGGCTACAAAATGAATGCCAAGAAATCTATGGCATTTTTTTTGGCTTTTCTATTTTTTTTTATTGTTCAGTTTATTAATTACATTGTTTACCCTTTTTTATCCCCCTATATCTTCCCTCCCCCCTGTATCTATCCCACCCTCCGCCCTCACCTCCCCCTCCCCAATGTCCTCTCCCATTGTTGCAAGATTTTTGTCCAATCTCTTGCTGCACTTCCCACAACCCTTTTCTCCCCAAGAATTGTCAGTCCATTCCCACTCTATGTCCATGTTTCTGTTATAGTCACCAGTTTATCTTGTTCATCAGCCTATCAGTTCACTTGATTTTTATGATCATTTGTTGATAGATGTGTATTTGTTGTTCATAATTTATATTTTTACCTTTTTCTTCTTCCTCTTCTTAAAGAATATCTTTCAGCATTTCATATAATACTGGTTTGGTGGTGATGAACTCCTTTAGCTTTTTCTTATCTGCGAAGCACTTTATCTAATCCTCGATTCTGAATGATAGCTTTGCTGGATAGAGTAATCTTGGTTGTAGATTCTTGCTCTTCATTATTTTGAATATTTCTTGCCACTCGCGTCTGGCCTGCATCGTTTCTGTTGAGAAATCCGCTGAAAATCGGATGGGTGCTCCCCTGTAGGTAACCAACTGTTTTTCTCTTGCTGCTTTTAATATTCTCTCTTTATCTTTTGCTCTTGGCATTTTAATTATGATATGTCTTGGTGTGGTCCTCTTTAGATTCCTATATTTTGGGGTTCTGTGTACTTCTTGGGCTTTTAAGTCAGTTTCTTTCACCAGGTGGGGAAAGTTTTCAGTCACTATTTCTTCAAGTAGGTTTTCATTAACTTGTTCTCTCTCTTTTTCTGGGACCCCAATAATTCGGATGTTGGCTTGCTTGAGGTTGTCCCAGAGGCCCCTTACGCTATCTTCAATTATCTGAATTCTTTTTGTTTCTTGCTTTTCCAGCTGAGTGGATTTTGGTTCTTTGTATTTCAAATCTTTGACTTGTTTCTTGTGGCCCTCTGGACTGCTTTTAGGACTTTGTGTAATATTTTTTATTTCAGTCTGTGTATGCTTGATTTCTAGTTGGTCCTTTTTTTTTATCTGTGAGGGTCTGGTTCGTATCCTCAGAGGTCTTGTTCATTTCCCTGAGGGTCTCATTCATTTGCTTGTAAGTATCATTCATCTCCTTGTAATTCTCATTCATTTGCTGGTTGGTCTTGTTTATTTCCTGGTAATTCTCATTAAGTTGATCGGCCTTTTGTAGTAGCCTCTTGAAAAGCCTTATAACCGTGGTTTTGAACTCTATGTCTTGTCGTCTTTTCTCCTCCATTTCTTTCACACCTGATTTCTTTCCATATCTCTGCATGGTGGTTGCTTTATGTGGTGGATATCCTCAAAGGGACAGTGGCTCAGTCTCCCCGGTTACCTGAGGTGGGTACTCTTACTGCAATCCTTTATGGGTTGTATTCAGTGTTTTTGAATTTAAACCCAGGTTTTTGTTGTTAGCCCTAGGAGGGTTTGACCTCCAGGCCAATTGGCTGTGAAGGGAGACTGAGTTCAGATTGGATGGGCGGAGTCTCTGGGCTGCGCGCAGCGGCAGCGGTGGCGGCGGCAGCTGGGTCCTATGCGGTGCTTGCGCGCGGGTCTCTGTTGGATGGGGATGGCTGCAGACTCCTCCAAGAAAAAGCCGCTAGTCTCTTCCCCTTGCCAGACAACTCTGCCTTTCCCCAAATGTGCCTGCACACCAAAAGTCTAGCCCAGTGCTGTAAAATAGATGGTTTCCGGAACCAAGTTTCCAGGGGGCAAGTCTCGGGTTTGCGCAACGCGCCCCGCTTCCAGGGTGCGTCCCAGGACCTCGGACCGCGCCCAGTTCCGGGTAATCTGTGCAGGGGGACCTCTCCTACCCTGGATCTCAGACCTCGCCCGGCTCGGGAAATCTGGGCAGTGAGACGCCTCCTCCCTTCCTCGTGGGCGAAATCCGGCCAGTCCCTGCTCCAGCCCCAGCCCGCACGCGTGCGTGACCAGGGCGGCTCCTAACCTCTTTCCGTCTGGAAGATTGCGCTCCCGCCGGTCCTGAGTCTGTGTCCCACCTTTGCTCCTATTAGTGGAGTTTACATTCAGCCAGCTTTCTGGCGACTCTGGGTGCTTGTCTGTTCTGCTGTTATGTTGTAGTTCTTAAATAGTTGTGCGGGGCAGAACAATAGGTGTTTGCTTATGCCGCCATCTTGGTGTCTCCTCATCTATGGCATTTTTATACACTAATAGTGAACTTACAGAAAGAGAGACTAAAAAAGCAATCCCATTTAACATCAGACCAAAAAATTAAGATAACTATGAATAAACTTAACTAAGGAGGGAAAAGACCTATTTGCGGAAAATACAGGACACTAATAAAAGAGATAGAGGAAGATGTAAACAGGTGGAAGAACATACCATGTTCGGAGATTGGGAGAATCAACATCATTAAAATGTCCATACTACCCAAAGCAATCTATAAATTTAATGCACTCCCAATTAAAATACCAATGGCATATTTCACAGAACTAGAAAGAACTCTCCAAAAATTCATCTGGAATAAAAAAAAAAAAGACTCCGAATAGCCACGGAAATCCTGAGAAAGAGGCACAAAGTCGGTGGGATTTCAATACAGATTTCAAGCTTATTGCAAAGCTATTGTTCTTAAAACACCCGGGTACTGGCACAAGAACAGTAATATAGACCAATGGAATAGAATAGAGAATTCAGATATCAACCCAAACCACTATGCTCAATTAATATTTGACAAAGGAGGCATGCACATAAAATGGAGTCAAGACAGTTTTTTCAATAAATGGTATGGGGAAAATTGGACAGATGTATGCAAAAAAGTGAAACTAGACCACCAACTTGCACCATACACAAAAATAAACTCAAAATGGATACAGGACTTAAACATAAGATGGGAAACCATAAAAATATTAGAGTAATCCACAGGAAGAACAATCTCAGACATATGCTGAAAAAACTTCTTCAGTGATACGGCTCCTTGGGCACTGGAAGCTAAAGAGAAAATAAACAAATGGGACTACATCAAAATAAAAAGCTTGTGCACAGCTAAAGAAACCATCAAGAAAACAATAAGAAAACCCACTGTATGGGAGAACATACTTTCAAATGTTACCAGTGATGAAGGTTTAATCTCAAGCATCTACAGGCAACTCATATAACTCAATAAAAGGAGGACAAATAATCCAATAAAAAAATGGGAAACAGACCTAAATAGAATCTTTTTGAAAGCAGACAAAAGGAAGACCTAGTGACATATGAAAACTTGCTCGAAGTCACAAATTATCCAAGAGATGTAAATCATAATGACTATGCGGTACCATCTCACACCTGTCAGAATGGCTTACATCAACAAATCAACAAATGACAAGTGCTGTCAAGGGTGCGGAGAAAAAGGAACTCTCCTGCACTGTTGGTGGGATTGTAGACTAGTGCAGCCACTGTGGAGAACAGTATGGAGTTTCCTCAAAAAACTAAAAATGGAGATCCCTTTTGACCCAGTGATCCCACTTCTAGGAATATATCCCAAGAAACTAGAAATGCAAATTAGAAAGGATATATGCACCCCTATGTTCATATCAGCACAATTTACCATAGCTAAGATTTGGAAACAGCCCCAGTGCCCATCAGCAGACGAGTGGATTAAAAAACTTTGGTACATCTACACAATAGAATACTACGTTGTGGTAAAAAAGAAGGAGCTCCTACCATTTGCAACAACATGGATGGAATGGAGAGCATTATGCTAAATGAAATTAGCCAGGCAGAGGAAGATAAATATCACATTATCTCACTCATTTGTGGAATATAACGAATGGCATAGACTGATGAACAAGAATGGATCTAGAGACTGAGAAAAGTCCATCAGAATGTCAAACCTCAGGGTAAGTGGGAGGTGGTGGGAGTAAGGGGGCAAGTCAATATATTTGACCTCTTGAACTAAGGTAATTTGTGTTTTTACATCCTTGACAAAGTTTATATAAAATTATAAAAAAATGGCTGCTAGTTTGAGATTGAATTGACATGGCCTAGAGCTTGCCATCTCCTATGGACACTCCTCCTTAGGCTAGGCCACCCTTAACCTCCTGTGACACCATAATACCCTTACATTATATTATTCTACAATGTCATTATAATTTTTGATATGTGACAACAGCATATTGTACAATTATTCCAAAGAAACTTACAAACTAATACTTTGAATGTTGGGCAGCAATTTTAAAAAGGATAGGAAAGGAATTAATCCCTTTCCGAAGGAATTAAGGCATTGGGAAGGCACTTGAGCATTCTATATTGGCCCCTCTTGCCCTTTTAGCCAGGAGGAACCCTCTTCTTACAATCCAAGTGCACACAGCTGTTGCCTGAGCTTTCAGTTCAAGCTGTGGTTAATGCCTCTGGGGAGCTGGCACCATGGATCTGTCTCTCGCCCAATGGTGTGAGATGGGCCCTCTCTGCAGAATAAACCTGGGTCCTCTGGGATATGTGATCAGTACCAGGACCCCGCCAGCAGGTGAGGGTTCCCCAAGGCAGGTGCTGGGCGTGGAGGCCATGGGGGCATAGACTACAAAGGAGACAGAACTAAACCTCACATCACCCTGCTTGGCCCCAGACAATGGCTGGTTAGCCAGAGACGGGTAAGATTTCTCAGGGAAGGAACCTAAGACATGCACAGTCACAGAGGGGCCAACAGGAGAGAACTAAAAGATCAACAGAGGTGGGGCACAGACCCTCATCCACAAACCTTGCAGGGGCTTGAATTCTCACCCCTCCTGAGGGAGGTCTCCTATCGCCATGGCTGCTTCGCCTCCCATGCACAACTCAGATCGGGAGCCAGGTGGCAGACAGAGACTCGGCCAGCAATAGCTGCTCTATATCTAAATTCAGTCTAGTACCAGGAATGCTCAGGACCTACTCAGAATGCAAATAATCCTTTCCACTAGTATTGACAGGGTAAACTAAGATTTTCGCTTGAGTATTAAAATTGACAGTAAAATAGTAATCAAGTTTTCAGATTAATTTAAATTGGCCAAGTGAAATAAGTGAATACTCAAGAAAATTTAAGTGGACTGGACAAAAAGTTGTTCCTAAAATATTAACTAAACTATCTGTTAGTAGTTCATCTCACTGTAAAATGGCCTAACATTCAAAGAACCTAAAGCAGTCATATTTGTGTGCAAAAATTAAAATTTAAAATTACCAAGACTGCAATATAAAATTTCCAAAAGCCCTCATTAATCAAAAAGGGGGAGATAGTGGGGTGATATCATGTAAAGAAAAATATCCTGTAAGTAAAATACATCTAGAAAATTCTTACTCCAGAAAAGTAACTTCCATTTGTAATGCCAACAGCAGCACACCCATGAAAAACACACATGATGTCAAAATAAGCCAAAGGAAAATCATTTGGGCAAAAATAAAAAGAATCCCAAGTCTAATTTGCAGAGAAGATCCCTTTGTTAACTTTTGGTCGATAATGTGTTTGTGTGTTTTCAGAGAACAACTCCAAGACCATGTGAGTTCCTGCGACAGTGAGGAACTGACTGGCCTGTTCCAGCCACGAGGACGGTCCAGAGATGGAGGACGCTGATGACACCTTGCCATGCTAGCAGTTGGCAGCTGTGCGTTGCTGCAGGTGGCCCAGGACCAAATCAGAGAGGATGGAACTTGCATTGCCACCATGTGTCCACCATCTGGATACCATTGCTAACTTGTACACATAAGAACTATTTGACATTGAAACTGGGACTCAGAACAGTTGGACATTGAAACTGAGACTCAAACATTTTTTGTTCTTATACATTTATTTCTAGTATGCAGATGCAAGATATTTTTGAAGAAAAGAAACAGGGGAGAGCGATTGATATAGAGGCAGGGAGGCATTGAACAGGCTGTCAAGGTACAGGGGGAAGGCTGGGGAGGTTGGGGGGGGGTGTGCTGTGGAAGATCAACCGAAGGACTTGTATTCATGCATGTGAGCATAACCAGTGGATGCAAGACACTGGCACTGGGGTAGGGGGTTAGGAGGGATGGTGAGGACATGTGCTGGGGGTAGGGGAGACTGAGGAAAAACAATGGGGGGAAAAAGGAAAACATATGTACTACTATCAAATCTAAGGTATACTGTAAAAAATAAATAAAATATATATAAAAATAAAATAAAATAAAATTACTCTATTAGTGATATTTATTATTTTTATTAATTAAATTATTTTAGACATTTAAAATAAAAATTTCAAACTCAATATACTTAATTGATATACAAATATAATATTGTAAACTTACAAATCTAAGATAATGATTTTTTATTAGTTTCTAAACAACTGTGGATTCTCAGTTCCCCCACCAGTAACTGGACCTGTATGGACACTGGGTATTAGATAGAGAAGATATGAATAGCTGTGGGCATATCAGAGAATCTCTATTACAGGCCAAATAGCTATTGCTAACAAGGAGCCATCAGACAAACCAGTTCTTCAAAGTAGCTGCACAAAGCAGCCCTTACTAATCCAATACCAAACACAGGAACCATACCAAGCAGCCGTTCACTTGCTGGTTAGTAACACATCTTTACACTAACTTAGACCAAAGAGGCTTCTTGCAAAATAGTGACATCAATATTTGGATTATAGTAAGGTATGCCTGCATAGTGCATACAGTACAATCACCGTGTCTTGCTCAGAGTGGCCTTGAACATCCAGTGTCCCCTGGACTGGGGTCTGGAATATCTGGCATACTTTGATTAGGGTTCCCACACCAACCTACTTTAAAACAAACATATAAATCTCTCTAGCATTTCATAAATCTTAAAAAATGGTGATTATAAAGTTGTTACTGTTATACTGTTCACTAAAAATATATATTTTTTTGGAATGACTTCCTGGGATTGCACATCTACTCTTACGGCCAAGAAAAACCAAAGTAACCATTATCTGAAATATGGGTATCCAAGTCATCAAAGGACACTATGCAAAACAATACAAAAATATAGACTTTATTCATCCTAAGACATAGGTAAAATGGTGCAACAATATCCAGTGGGTTTATGTTAGTTACCTGCCAGTGGAGTAAAATGGGACACATATTCAGAGGTTGGGAATATGGTTGCTTGTTGCCTTTTAGTATATGAGTGTAGTCATTAGAAAACTGAAAACAAAATACTTCCCTTGATGCTGAAGTATCTAAAATTATTATTCTATGATTCATTTACATAATATTATTTTACACTTGGTGCTTTTGTTTCTCATTACACACTCATATCTCAACTTCTTTTATTTACTAAACTAAACCTGATTTTTTAAATTAAATACCACTGATTTCAGTAAGCAGAATAATGACCTCCCAAATATTTCTATGCCCTAAATTTCAGAACCTGTTAATATTCTACAATATGTAGCAAACAAAGTTTTTTTTAGAGGGGATTACAATTATGGACCTTGAGATGGTTATGTTATCTTAGATTATCTTAGTAAACTCAACCTAATATCATTAGTCTATAAAAATGAAAAAAAATTTTTCACAGTTGTGCTCAGGAATAGAGTTGTAATGATGAGAGTAGACTCAGATAGATGTGATGTTGCTGGCTTTGAACATGAGATGAGGAGACCACTAACCAAGGGATGAGGTGGCTTCTAGAAACTAGCAAAGGCAAAAAAAACAGATTCTTTTCTCAAGCTTCAAGAAAGAAATGTAGCTCTGCCAGTACTTTGACTTTGACCTGGTGAGACAGGTGTCCAGTTTCTGACATATCTATATCTATATCTATATATATATATAAAAGGCTAAGCGACCATCGCATCCAAAACAATCAAATGGATGACTGAACAGGCTATGTGGGGCAACCAAGTCACCAGGGGGATTATTGAGGGGAGACCAAAGAACCAAGCAGCAGGTTGTGTGTGGTGACCAAGCTAACAAGGGGGTTAGTCAGGGTGACCAGACTGGCAGGGGGGCACTAAGGGGTGACCAAGCCAGTGGGGGGAGCAGTTGGGGGTTACTATGCCTACAAGGAGAGCACTTTGGGATGACCAGGCCAGAATGGGGGGCAGTTAGATACAGTCAGGCAGGCAGGAAGGTGAGAAGGTAGTGGTCCCAGATTGAGAGAGGGATGTCTGACTGCCGATTGGGCCTAAAGTAGCAGTCAGATATCCCCCAAGGTGTCCCGGATTGGAAAGGATGCAGTCTAGGCTGAGGGGGCCCCTCTCTGTGCATTAATTTTGTGCACTAGGCTTCTAGTACAATTATAATAAGCTTGCATTGTTTCAAGCCAGAGTTGGTAATCACTTGTTACAGCAACAATGATAAACTAACACAGTAATCTCTATAGTACCAATCTCAGTGGGTTAGGTAAAATCCTTATATTCCCTCTGTCATCTGATGATACTTGAATCTCACTACTAATTATATAATAATGTCCTATTTATCTAATTCTCCTTCTATAACCTCCAGAAGTCAGAAACTGTGTCTTTTTTAAAGTCATTTTCAGCACCACGGACAGTGTTAAATTGCTTTTCCAAGTTTTCATTCCTGTCAACTTCTGCCATATTTGACCCAGTGAAATATTTGCAATTAATGTAACTCTCACAAATATTTGGATGAATTTATACACAAATTTTAGTTGTTCATGAAATTCAAATTAAAGTAAAACAACCTCTGATTCCAAGGTATTTGCAAATCTAGTAGATAAATTAGGTGCTCAATAAATAATTACGTAAATTCTTAGACTAGTCCAGAAAAATGTATAATCAAGAATAAAAGGTATTGGACAGAGAGACTGAGTTATGTATAATAAAATCCAGAGAATACGAAATAATTTAATCACTGAGCTAAATTTGCCCATAGTTACACATGTGAGTTCATTCTTTAGTCTCCTTACTCTATTTCTGCATTGTTGGTTTCACTCTCATCCCTTCCTGTGTGCACTTCTATATCCAGGAGTGCTATCACTCCATAATTATTTCCCTCTTCTCATGTGTCTACCTTTCCTAACTATTAACCTTGATCCCTAGTCTGAAATTATTTGAGGAAATATTTTTGGTTGATTTCTATTTGTTTTGTCCCCACTCCACATCTTTCAGTACAAGTGACAAACTCCTGCCTAGATGTATTTTCCTTTCATTGATTCTGACTTGATATCCAGTTCCTTAATAGGAGTTGGATTCTGTCTTTTTTAATCATCCCTGATGAGCTGGTACTAGAGGAAACATCTGGTTCTAATTACTCATGTGAGGCCTTCCAGATGCAGGTTGCATCAATAGATACAATTCCACCTGTGGCTCATTATATGCACTGTATATAATATCACTGTAGTATGCACTGTAGTAATATCAAGATGCAGTACTCAACACTTAGCCTGATATTATGGGAACAACTTTGTTCTGTATTCTACTGCTTTTCAGAAAAGTATTGTCAGAATGACCCTGCTGTTTCTCTGAGCAAGTTTATAGTCCCAGGTATGAATTATTGTCCTCTGCTTCTGTCTTAATGGAAATAATAATACAAAGACTAATCAAAACTCACTGTCACAGTTAGTAGATAAATGGCCCTATATAACTAAGATCACACTCCCACTACTAATTATCCAGGGCTTATATTGAAAAATAAAATAAAAATTAAATTTAACTTTAAGAATTATGACTTCCACAATATAATATTAACCTATCTCTACAGGCTTGCCTCCTCCTTCTCCCAGATGTAGACTCTAAGGAAACTCTTATCTGTCCATAGACTACCCTTATGTGATGCAACACCACTTAACTTTCATTGCTTCTCCAAGTTATTTAATTTTTCTTAGCTACCAACAACCTTAATCTATATTCTTATTATACTTCTTTCTAGAAAATGTGTTATATATGATATAGGATTACATTGTGTTGTCTAGTGAAGTTTTCTAATCCCAGATTGCCCAAGTTATATTGCAATTTCATTGATTATCAGTCCTTGCAGTTTGGATTAAATTTGGTTGTAACAAAAAATAAAATAACTGTGGCCTAGATGAAATAGCAGTTTACTTATCTTGTAAATCAATTACATTCTTCCTGATTTCCACTTTTTGTAGTTTTCAGTACACAGAAAATCTGGTGTGTGCTGGGGATTGTGGGCTTGTGCTGAACTTGGAGGCCTGTGGGAAGGCTATGGAAAGAACACAAGGCAGTCAGTCTAGGTTACAAGCAGACCACAAATCATGATCTCTCCCTCATAGATATTGTATCTAAATATGTCTATATCCTTGGTAACCTTTGGATGAAATGTAATGAATCAAATTTGCAAATAGAAGGTCTTAGAAAATTTAATGTCAGCAATTAATAGTGGTATGAAAAAAATTAAGAATAAGAAGGAGGGGTGAGAAGAGGAAAAGAGAGGGACATTGTATGGCTCTAAAGTCTGTGTCTAGAGTCTGGGCAACCAGGATTCATGCTTCTCTTTTAGATCCCAAGAATGAGACCTTCACAAGATTCACAACCTTTGAGACTTGGTTTTCTTACCTCAAAAATAGGATTATCATATTTCAAATGTCTTACCCTTGTATTATTTTTATGCAGTAGGGTTATATTGATACTAGTGGCTTGGTGTACAAAATTTGTGCACGGGGGCAGGGGGATGTCTCTCAGCCCGGCCTGCACCCTCTCCAATCTGGAACCCCTCAGGGGATGTCCGACTGCCAGTGTATCTGGCTGAAACAGGCAGTTGGACATCCCTCTCACAATCCGGGACCACTGGCTCCTAACCACTCACCTGCCTGCCTGCCTGATTATCCCTAACCACTCTGCCTGCCAGCCTGCTTACCCCACTCTGATGGCCTGATCACCTCAAACTTCCCCCCTCTGCCAGCCTAATAGCTCCCAACTGCCCCTCCGCCCCCGCCAGCTTGATCACTCCCAACTGCCCTCCCCTCATGGTCTGATCACCCCTAACTGCCTCTGCCTTGGCCCTGCCACCATGGCTTTGTCCAGAAGTTCTCCTAAAAGGTCTCCTGGTCTAATTAACATATTACCCTTTTATTAGTATAGATGAAAAAGAAAAAGAGTATATTTAAATATATAGTCACTTTTAAAACTTAACTTTACCCTCAGAATGCTGATTAATGTATTGCAATATGAAAGACAACTTTTATAATTTTATAAAACCTCTATCACAATGTAAGTCCATAAAATAAAAAGCTTATGTTTCTCAAGCCTATCTTGGCCTTATAAAATACTGGACACTTTGGATTCACAGATATAAAATCAACTTCTGAAAAATTAAAATCAACAATATGTTACTTTTAGGATGGTAAGCAGAAGGATTCCTGCATGGGTACACATGATGTCACCAGCTGGTGGCTCACACTGAGCCGTGACAAACAATCCATTCCGTTCCGCTAGAGGCTCCTTCAGAAAAGAGAGGTGTTCTTCCACCCACATTTTTCTAAATGTATCTCCTTCTAATCACTAAAAAAGAAAAGCTGAATAATGAGTATTGGGGGAGACAAACATTGTGTTCATTTCTTGCCATCTTTACTAACAGACCCATCACTTGGAAAGTGACAGAGCATTTCAGGTAGAAGCATACATTCCATAAATCTTTCAGTGTTTCTTGAGTTTCTTCTTATTATTCATTTTATAAAATTTCAACTCCCTCTTCTATTGCTTTATGTCATTATCACCTCAGTTTCTTCATAAAAATATGCAAAGACTATATAGTAAATGCTGTTCATTTAGCAAGCAAGGACTAAAACATGATCTATAAAAAATCAAATGGGGAAGTGTCTATTTAAAAAATAGAATAACAGTGCAAAAACAATCTCAGACTGTAATCATAGCATTAAGGAAATCATCTGAATTTGTAAAAACGATGTCAATATTAAAAATAACTCATGCTGATGAACTCAGAGGGGAGGCAGAGATGGGGAATGGGGAGAAATCAACCAAAGAACTTATATGCATAGAAGCTTAACCCAAAGATACAGACAGTAGTGCTGTGAAGTAGTGCTGGGGTAGGTACATAGGCTGTGCATGTAGGAGGTAACCAATCCATATGTCGCTCTCATCTCTCTCTCTCTCTCTCTCTCTCTCTCTCTCTCTCTCTCTCTCTCTCTCTCTCTCTCTCTCTCTCTCTCCCTTTCTTCCCTTCCACACTCTCTAAAAAATCAATGAAAAAATATTTTCAGGTGAGGATTATAAAGGAAGGAAGAAAGGAAGGCAGAAAGGAAGGAAGGCAGGCAGGCAGGAAGGAAGGTAGGAAGGGAGGGAGGGAAAGAGGAAGGGAGGATGGAGGGAGGGAGGAAAGAAGGGAAAAAGGGAGAAAGGGAGAGAGGAAGGAAAGGAATATAGTATTATAATTTAATGCTTGTTTAAGTCACCCATTGTTGGGAAACTGAATTATTTCTTTTAGTAAAAGAAGAAATTACTATGAAAATCTCTTTTAAATGGTCCATATTTTTAAATAAAGAAATGTGATCATACTTAAATTTTTGAATTCTCTGATCATATCCTCCCACACACTGATACTGACTCAAATTTTCCCAGTAGTTGTATAATTAGGGGCTTGTAAAAGTAAGCTAATACAGAGTTATAAAAATTAATTATTTTATTTATAAATAGAATTCATTTTCCTTTTTCCACCCATATTTATTATCTATTTATTATTTAATCATTAAAAGTTTATTTATGCATCAACCTTTAAATGTACTGTGTGCCTGAGTCTCTGAAAAGTGACAGATAGTTTTTAAAATGTTAAATCACAATTATGTTTTCTTAATAAGCAAAACCAAGGAGATTTATTTGGGAAAGTTAAAAAAATCGTTAGGCGTGTCCCTTTTGGCGATATTGAATTAAATGAACAGAAAAAATATTTATTAAAGGTCAATTTTATGATATGATGATTTAGAAAATAAAGTTAAATGCCTATTTATTGTACTGGATAGAATTTTAAAGATGATGCCCCCTACTCCAAGATTCCCATCCTCTGTTTATTCAATCAAGCACAACCTCTGCAAAGGTTTGTTTTTGGGTTTTTTTGCTTGTTTTGTTTTTATTTTTGTTTTTTACAAGTGTAAAAAATCATTTAATCAGTTGATCTTAAGATAAAAAGATTTACCCAGGTTAACCTGAAACAGTCAGTGCAGCCCGTAAAAGTGTAATAATTTCTCTGGCTGATGGAAGAAGGTGGAGATTTAAAGTTTGAATGGACTCCAAGTGCAGTGTGTGGCTTTGAAGAGGGAGAGTGTCATGTGGCAAGATATGTGGGTAGCCTTCAGGAGCTATGAATGGCCCTCAGCTTTCAGTGGGCACAGGAAAGAGGACCTCAGTACTATAGAAGCAAGGAAATAATGGAGTTTGGCCAACAACCTAAATGGGCTTGTTCATGGATTCTTCATCTAGGGACCAGCCTAGATGACAGCTTGATTTTGGCCTTCTGAGACTGTAAGCAGAGAGCCCATCTGAGCCCAAACCCAAATTCTTACCTACAAAACTGAGGTATTACACAAGTATCATTTTATGCTGCTAAATTTGTGATGGTTAGTTACACAGCAATAGAAAATACTTTTATTAAGTGCCAAGTACATGGTAACATACATTACAATGTACCTTATCATCTTCAGAGTTTCGCCTGCATAGTAAGAAATGAAGATTTTTGTCCTACTTACCAATAAGCTGCAGAGAGGTTACTTGCCAAGGATTTGGGAGCAGAGGAAAGACTATAGTTTTGTTCCTATTATTACAGACCCTTTTCCCACTTACACTTTACATTATACAGTATACACATCATACTTTATTACTATTTTATTGTTAATTCTCACCCAAGGATATTTTATTTTTTATTGATTTTTAGAAAGACTAGAAGGATGGGATACAGGGATACAGGGAGGGAGGGAGGGAGACAGAGAGAGAGAGAGAGAGAGAGAGAGAGAGAGAGATGGATTAGTTGCCTCCCACATATACCCTGACTAGGGCCAGGGATGAACCTACAACCAGGTGTGTGTCCTTGACAGGGAATTGAATTTGAGACCTTTGGGTGCATGATGGATGCTCTAACCACTGAGCACGCTGGCCAGGGTTGTTTATTACTTTTGTTTCTCATTACTTTGTGCTTTATTGAATCTTTCCTGTCACACATGGAGATCTAGGCAGTTGCCAAGTCTTTACTTTCCACTAGATTTCAGTAATGAAAATTCATATCCTATATAATAAAAGCTTAATATGCTCATTGTCTGACCATCTGTTCAACCATTAGACCAGTCACTATGACCCACACTGACCACCAGGGGCAGACGCTTCGACTGGTAGGTTAGCTTGCTGCTGAGGTGTGGCCAATCAGGGTTGGGTAAGATGGGCCAGACAAGCCTTGGCGCCCTCCCGTGGTTCCTCCCCAGCCCTGATCATGCACTAGTGCAAGGAACTCCACTCATGCATGAATTCATGCACCAGGCCTCTAGTTTTTAGTATAAAACTTAAATGTCATATCCAATTCAGCACTACTCCCCTCACCAGCCCAGGAAGACTGGCAGTCTGAGGACCACAGATCTATAAGGGTGCCTGAAGCTGGGACTTCTTCCCTTTCCCTGTGCAGCCTTTAATGGTAGGGACATTTCAAAGAGATGAGTAGGAAAAAAGCCCCTGTTGAACTATTGTAATCCCCTTTGTGCCTGATCTTCCTACCTTGATCTATAGATTGATCAAAATCCCAATAAAAATACCAGCAAACTATTTGTAAAGACTAATAAACTGATTTTAAATTTATATAGGAATGCTAAATTTATATAAGAATGCTAAAGACCTAAAAGAGCCAAGTTAGTGGTATATAAAAAGAATATAGTTGGAAGACTGACACTATCCAACATCAAGACTTACTATAAAGTTGCACTAATAAAAGTATCATAATACTGGTGAAAAAAATAGGAATATGCAATAAAATGGAGCAAAATAGAAACCATAAAACAGATCCACACAACTGCAGTAAAACAAATTTGACACACCTGTAAAGGCAATTAAATGCAGAGAAATGGTGTTTTCAACATATGCTGCTGAAATAATTGATGTTTATATGCAAAATAAATAAGTTAAAATGAATTAGAGACAGACCTCATATCTTACATAAAACTTAACTCAAAATGGGACAGAGATTAGTTTAAAATACAAAACAAAATTTTTGAAAAAAATACCAAAAAATATGTGACTTTGATGATGAGTTTTTATATGCAACACTAAAATCACAATACTTGAAAAGCAATATTTGATAAGTTGAAATTTATTAGAATTTAAAATTATCCTCTTTAAAAAATATGTAAAAGAATGAAAAGACAAACCACTGAGAGGGAATATTTACAAAATACATATCTAATAAATGATTTATATCCAAATTATACAAAGTTTTCTTAAAGTAAAAATAAAAGCCCAAGTTAAAAAATACACAAAAAATTAAATAGAAACTTCAGCAAAGAAGATACAAAATGGAAAACAAATATGAGGTAAGATCCTCAACATTGTTTGTTTTTATGAAATTTCAAATGAACATAACGAGATTATGTCTCTATAGATCTATTATAATACCTCCAATTCAAAAAGCTTGCAACCAAATGCTAACCAGGATGTGGAAGAACAGAAAATCTCCTTTTTTGGTGGTGGGAATACAAAATAGTATAGTGACATTGGAAGATAGTTTGGCAGTTTCAAAAAGCTAAATAAAGATAGTTTGGCAGTTTCAAAAACTATGCAATTGCCCTATAGTTACTCAACTGATTTAAAAACTTATGTTTATACAAAAACCTCCATGAGAAACCTGCAATTCTATGCATAATTTCAAAAAAAGTGGAACAATTAATAACTCTGTCAATAGGTAAATGAAAAAGAACTAACTGTGGTATGTTCTCTGAAAAAGTATAAAATGAGACTTTATTTACAACTAGAGGCATGATGCATGAAATTCATGCATGAGAGGGGATGTCCTTCAGCCCAGCCTGCACCCTCTCCAATCTGAAACCTCTTGGGGGATGTTTGACTACTGGTTTAAGCCTGATCCAACAAGGATTGGGCCTAAAAGGGCAATCAGATATCCCTCTTGAAATCTGGAACCACTGGCTCCTAACTGTTCACCTGCCTGCAGGCCTGACCAAGCCTAACTGCCCTCCCCTGCCAGCCTGGTCACCCATAACTGCTCTCCCTTTCCAGCCTGGTCACTCCTAACCACCTGGGCCTCAGCCCCTGCCACCTTGGTTTTGTGTGGAAGGATGTCCAGAAGACATCTGGTCTAATTAGCATACTACTCTTCTATTAGTATAAATTATACAACATAAGCTTTAAGGTAGAATTGCATTAGTAGAATGAAGAGACATTTAATTAAAAATGTAGATTGGTTTGATATAATTCAAATCTACTTGTTTATGACAAAAATCAAGACTTTAAGAATAGGATTGCTTGCCCTAGCTGGTTTTGCTCAGTGGCTAGAGCTTAAGCCTGAGGACGGAAGGGTCACAGGTTCAGTTCTGGTCTCTGGTCGAGGGCACATGCCTGGGTTGTGGGCTCAATCCCAAGTAGGGCCCATGCAGGAAGCAGCCAATCAATGATTCTCTCTCATTATTGACATTTCTATTTCTCTTCCTCTCCCTTCCTCTCTGAAATCAATAAAAATCTACTTTAAAAAAATAAAAGAATAAGATTGCTTTGTTATTAAAACCAAGAAAAGTGCGTCATTTGTTGTGTCTGAGCAGCTCAGTTGCTAAGCAACTTTGCTGGGTTCTTATTAAATAAAATCTGCAGAGAAGCAACTACACCCACCATGCATTTAGGCTATAAAGACCAAAACTTGGGGCTGACAGAGGGCTTCTGGGGTAGGAGACAGTGGGATCAGCTGCTAGGAGGCAAGGAAGATGCTGGAATGCCTAGTGTCTGGAAGCATCAGAGGGTCTGGGGTAAGCAAATCTAATGGGGGAGGTCATGCCCTGTGCTCTGAGAGGTCAAGTTCAGAGGGATGCAGGGGTGCGGCTCCAGGGATCCCCTTCCTGTTAAGTTCCTCCTCCTTCCATTAACTCCCTAACCTGTTCATTTGGATGAAGGAGGTGGGAAGTAGGTAGGCAATGTCTGGGCAGGATGCTCCTGAATCCAGGATCTCTCCTGGGGCCGGGGAGAGATGTTAGTATTGGTTTATTTGATTCTTCTTACATGTTTAAGAGGGTGGCAGAGGAGTGTCTGCCAGACATGGTTTTCTTCTGCTTGCTCACCAGAGCTGCCCCATTTGATGCCTTTTTCTTTCCTTGTCTGCTTCACATGAGATCACCAGGGATGAAACTGGGGCCCCTGTTGTATTGGGTGGAGGATTGCTTTCCACAGGAATCTGCCTGATCCAGGGAGGGTTGGGGTCATTCACTGTGGGAAAGGCTCGGTTTAAAAAAAGCCACGTCTTAGGTGCCAGCTGAGCCATTTGTAGAGGGTTTATCATTCCTTCTGGCTGTTTCCTTGGAAACCACAAACTCAAGATAGGAGAGCTAGGGGCCTCCCCCAGGCTGGGTGGCCTCCTAGCGAGGCATTACAGCAGGCCTGTGCGCATCTCCACTGGTGGCCACCTCTGCCAGGTTTCACCCCTGGCCCAGGCAACCTCCAGGTCTGGCAACACAGCGGGCCTTCAGGCCCCACCAGCTTATGCTGTTCATGCCTCCTGGTTGTGATGTTGCAGTATCCAGGCTAATTTTCATATTCCTCTATTGTTATATAGGATGGAGTTAGAGAGCTGTAAGGATTGGCTATCATGCCCACACCACTCATTGCAGCTTACTTTACATATCCAAACAGGGAGACGCTTATTTTACACACCCTGGAAGGAGGTTTAGTTTACACACCCTGGAAGGAAATTTACTTTACACACCCCAGCATGAAAGATTTTCTTCTTGCCCAGAAACAACCAATGAGAAGCCACCAAAACCCTAAATTCCCATTCACTTCCAATAAACATTTGTTCAGAACTCTTTGTCCTGACTTCCTACCTTTCTCTGCAAAAGCATGCTTCCCAGCTCTACTTTTTAGACTTGCCTATGGCTCACCATAGTGTGCATGTTGCAAATTAAAATTTCTCTGCTATCTCCAAATAAACTTGATTTTCCTGGCTAAAACTGCTTAAGTTTTTATTTTAAAGGTTAGCAATGCAGACAATGGAATATTATCTATATCTATATATCTATATATCTATATATCTATATATCTATATATCTATATATCTATATATCTATATATCTATATCTATATCTATATCTATATCTATATCTATATCTATATATCTCTATCTCTATCAATATCATACATAGATAGATAGATAGATAGATAGATAGATAGATAGATAATGCTAATATGTAAAGTGTCCCCTCGGGAATCCAACCAGTAGGCTGGGAGTTTGCTCACTCACAATGACATGCACTGACCACCAGGGGCTGGTATGGAATGAAGGAAGGCCATGGCTGGGAGCCGGCAAGCCATGATCATCCCTGATCTCCCACCAAACCTAGGTTCCCTACCTGTGCATAACTTTCATGCACTAGTGCACTAGGCCTCTAGTTCAGCAATAAAAGGAAATGAGCTATCAAGCCATGCAAAGGCATAAATGTTAAGTGCATATTGCTAAGTGCAAGAAGCCATTCTGAAAGGTTATGAAATATGTAACTCATATGACATTTTGGAGAATATAAAACCCTACAGACAGTAAAAATATTTGTGATTGCTAGTTTTAGAGATAGCGTTATGAGGTTATATAAAATCTTATACTAACAAACAAAATAACATTCTTGATTAAGTAACATAAAATAAACAATGCTTTTTCCTTAGATCAGGAAACAAGAGGGCCAGTTTGTCATTACTGCCATAAATTGCTAACAACATCTTTTTTTTCTTTTTTTGCATATCACATATACCAGCTGTTCTAGGTCCTGTCTGGGCCTGGAGTGGCCTGACCATAAGAACTTGGCTGATGCTAAGATCCTTACAGAAACTGACCAGAACTCTGAGGGCCCGTCTACCTCATTTTGTGCACAACTGCACTTCCACTCTCCTCTTATAAAACACTCTGCTTGACAAGAGATGTTAATATAGTTTTTAGAACAGGAGTCCAACATCTTTCAGGTCCCTGGCACTTGAATAAATTTTTCCTTTTTACCAAAACCTTTTTCATGAGTTTCACTTTCCTTGAAGCAGGCAGCCAAATCTGAATACTGTTTCAATAGGGAGCATAGATTTTTTTGTTTGTTTGTTTGTTTGTTTTGTTTTTTGTTTGTTTTGTTTTTGTTTTTTAGTCATGGTAAATAGGTGACACTTTGTATGAGATTAACCCTTTTAATTTTACAGCATGATGATGAAATTTAATATACAAGAATATTTAATAATAAGAGGATCCCAAGACAGAATGTAGTATACTAAAATAAAAAAAAATCTATTTTAAAAGTGTATGAAAAAAAGGATAAAAGAAGAAGTTACTTACCTTAGTATTCAGTAAAATTAGTAGAGTTTACAAGAAAAAAGAAAATAGAAATTGAACCTAAGAGCTATATTTTAGTTAATGAAATTGTTTCTCATTAGGAATACAAATTAGCAATTTTGAATTCTCTGTACATGTTTATTGGATCTGAATAATTATGTAAATGTTATGGAAGATTACAGTCAATTTTCTCATTGTTATGTGGAAATTTAAAGATAAAAATGAGAACACTATAATGGTTCATGTGGTAAAGTATCAGTGTTAGTCAGAGATCTGCATGAATTCATGCTTAGCTTAATATTGATACGGATGGTTACATCTACACTAATAAAAGAGAAACAGGCAAACAGAAAATATCTCCACCACACCCACAAATCATGCTCACCAGCCAATGAGGAGCGAGTATGCAAAATAACCCATCACAGATGGCTGAGGCCACAGAGTGAGCAAGAGGCTTGGGTTTCCCCAGCAATAGAGGAAGCCAAGCTTCCTGTCCCACCCCCCTGGCCTGTCTTGACCTCTGCTCAAGGCTACAAAGTTTTAATTATAGGAGATAAATAAATCCCAGATACTAGGGCCTCTGCTTGGGTCACCAGGGGTGTGTGGCCTGCCTGAAAACCACCACAGGTCCCTCACCAGGCCACCCCATACCCCAAGGGAACCCCCATCCTCATCTGGGACACCCTTCAGGGAAAACCAGCTGGCACCCACCTATGCACCATGCCTCTATCCTAGCTAACAAAAGAGTAATGTACAAATTGACCATCACTCCAACACACAAGATGGTTGTCCCCATTTGGTCAAAGATGGTTGCCCCCATATGGGCAAAAGATAGCCACCATAAGATGGCCAGCAAGGGAGGGCAGTTGGGAGGAATCAGATCTGCAAAGGAGGGCAATAAGGGGTTGTAGATGATCAAGCCAGCAGGGGAGAGCAGTTGGGAGGGACCAGGCCTGCAAAGGAGGATAGTAGGGGGTGATCAAGCCTGCAGGGGAAGGAAGTTATGGGTGACCAGGCTGGCAGAGGAGGGAAGTTGGGGTGACATGTCCAGTTGGGGGGGACCCAGGCCTGCAGGGGAGAGCTGTTGGGTGGGACTATGCCTGCAGGGGAGGGTAGTTGGGAGTGATCAAGTCTTCAGGGGAGGGAAGTTAGGTGTGACCAGGCCAGCAGAGGAGGGAAGTTGGGGTGACATGTCCAGTTGGGGGGGACCCAGGCCTGCAGGGGAGAGCTGTTGGGTGGGACTATGCCTGCAGGGGAGGGTAGTTGGGGGTGATCAAGTCTTCAGGGGAGGGAAGTTAGGTGTGACCAGGCCAGCAGAGGAGGGAAGTTGCGTGTGACCTTTGCCTGTAGGGAAGGGCAGTTGGGGGGCGGACCCAGGCTTGCAGTGGAGGGCAGTTAGGGTTGACCAGTCTGGCAAAGGAGGGAAATTGGGGGAGACTGGGCCTGTAGGGAAGGGCAGTTGGGGGAAACCCATGCCTGCAGGGGAAAGTAGTTGGGAGGGACCAGGCCTGCAGGGGGGAGCAGTTGGGGGTGGGGGACCAGGGCAGGGCTTCAGGGGCGGGCAGTTAGTGGTAAACAGGTCTGTATGGGAAGGTAGTTAGGGGTGACTAGGCCTGCAGGGGAGGGCAGTTAAGGGCAATCAGTCTGTCAGGGGAGCAGTTAGGCATCAATCAGGCTGGCAGGGGAGTGATTAGGGGTCATCAGGCTGGCAGGCAGAAGCAGTTAGGGGCAATCAGGAAGGCATGCCAGTGAGCAGTTGAGGGTCAGCAGTCCTGGACTGTGAGAGGGATGTCCCAGATTGGAGAGCATGCAGGCTGGGTTGAGGGACAACCCCGTCCCCATGCATGAATTCCGTGCACCGGGACTCTAGTATAGAAATATTTATAGTATGTATGCAAGTGGCCCTCCTTATCCAAAGATTTTTTGAATATGCTGAAACAACAGTTCACAGGTCAAAATAGTATTTTTAACTGAAGTTAGGAATCTACAGATATGAAGGACTGATTCTATGAATTGTTCTATGCAATTTTCTAAGGAGCTTGAGCATTCCCAAATTTTGGTGTCCACAGGCATCCTAGACCAAATCTCCCACAATGCCAAGGGATAACTATATAGATTTCCATCCACTGTCAGATAAGAGGGCCAAGAGCTCACAACATTACAGTAACTATGAATATATCCAGTGCTCAGATGATGAATTCTAATGCCATTTTAATACAAAGTCCCAAGTTTCTTTTTAAAGAAATAACTTTACATATTCACATCAAAATTTTAAATTGTATATTGCTTTCTATGATTCAGTTTAACTTTAAACAATTATGAAATTTATTGGAGTGACATTGGTTAATAAAATTATACATGTTTCAGCTGTACAATCATTTATCCCTCCTTTACCCTCTTTGAGCTTACCCAAGTGCCTTCCCTGTGGTAATCACCATACTGTTGTCTGGGTTTGTGAGGTTTTGTTTTCATCCCTTTAAGTTTTTCACCCTGCCTGGGTGATTATAGGATTGAGGCAGGACATGTACAGAATGATCTTAGGACATCCTGTAATTCCAAAAACAACAAAGCAAAACAACACAAAGCACCCGTAGTACAGGGTGATGGCAAAGGGACACATGTGCACCTGAAAGGGCCACCATTGGCCACAGATAGAACAATTTGAGCAACAACATAAAGTGGCATTGGATTATAGCCCAAAGTACAAAGTAAATGTTCAGGAGTTAATACTGATAAAACAAAGTGATTAAGTAAGTAAATAGTAGCAAGTAGACAAAAAGAAAAAGTTTTGATGCAGAAGAATTCACTTCAATTGTCTATGCATAAGGAAGTAAAGCGTAATTCCGACTTGTACAGTGTGATCCCTGAATAGTGTCTCCCTTCTAAAGAGAAAAGTGGGGGTGGCGGGCAGTGGAGAAACCTGATAAACACTACTTCAGCCAAGTGATGAAGATTAACATTAACAATGATTTCACGTTGGTAGCATGTACACTTGATAAGCTGTGATGAGCTTAGCACTTTATCTCTGGTTTTTCTCCTAAAATTTCATAACCCCAGTTTACTTATGATAAAAAAAATAACACAAATCCCAATGGAGGGACATTCTGTGTAATTCCTGACAAGTTCCTCTCAAAACTCTTAAGTCTCCTTAAAAATGAAAAAAGTCTAAGATGCCGAGACCAGTTTGGCTCAGTGGATAGAGCGTCGGACTGCGGACTGAAGGGTCCGGGTTCGATTCCGGCAAGGGCATGTACTTTGGCTGCGGGCACATCCCCGGTGGGGGGCGTGCAAGAGGCAGCTGATCGATGTCTCTCTCTCTCATCGATGTTTCTAACTTCCTATCCCTCTCCCTTCTGCTCTGTAAAAAATCAATAAAATATATTAAAAAAAATAAAAGAAGTCTGAGAAACTGTCACAGCCAAAAGGAGTCTAAGGAAACATGATGACTAAATATAATGTATTATCCTGGATGGAATCTAGAAAGGAAAAATAGGACATATAAAAACAAAACAAAACACTAAGCCCCTAGCTGGTTTGGCTCAGTGGATAGAACATCAGCCTGTGGATGAAGGATCCAGGTTCGATTCTGATCAAGGGTACATGCCTGGGTTGCAAGCTCCATCCCCAGTAGGGGGTGTGCAGGAGGCAGCCAAAAAATGCTTCTCTCTTATCACTGATGTTTCTATATATCCCTCTCCCTTCCTCTTTAAAATCAATAAAAATATATTTTGAAAAACCACCAATGAAATCAGAATGTATGGCCAGTAAATAACAATGTATCGCCGAGACCAGTTTGGCTCAGTGGATAGAATGTTGGACTATGGATTGAAGGGTCTCAGGTTCGATTCCGGGCAAGGGCATGTACCTTGGCTGCGGGCACATCCCCAGGAGGGGGCGTGCAAGAGGCAGCTGATCGATGTCTGTCTCTCATTGATGTTTCTGACTTTCTATCCCTCTCCCTTCTGCTCTGGAAAAAATCAATAAAATATATTTTAAAAAAACAATGTATCAATATTACTTCATCAATTGTGATAACTATCTGATGGGTATGGGATATATGCAAACTACTATCCTAATAAAAGAGTAATATGCAAATTGAACATTTCTCTGCTACAACCACAAGCCACACTCACCATCCAATCAGGAGCGGATATGCAAATAAACCCCAACCAAGATATAGCCACTGAGAGCAGGAGGGAGGCTTAGGTTTCCCTGCCAATGGAGGAACCCAAGCTTTCTGCCTCTCCTTGCCAAGCTAGGCCTCCACTTAATGCTACAAAGTTTCAATTATAGAAGATAAATAATTCCAACAGAAATGGTGGCAGCCACAGAGCTGGAGAGAGCAGAGGCTAGGGTTGCCTGGGCAATGGAAGAAGCCAAGCTTCTGCAGCTCTGGCTGGCCTAGCCCTCCACTGCAGGCTACAAAGTTTCAATTATAGAAGGTAAATAAATTCCAGATACCAGGGCCTCTGCTTGGATTGCTTTGGGGCATGGCCAGCCTGCAAACCACTGCAGGCTCCTTGCCAAGGCTTCCCCATGTCTCAAGGGAACCCCCACCCTGATTCAGGACACCCTTCAGGGCAAATCAGCTGGCCCCTTCCCATGCACCAGGCATCTATCCTATCTAATAAAAGAATAATATGCAGATTGACCATCACTCCAAAACACAAGATAGCTGCCCCCATATGGCCACAAGATGGCCACCACAAGATGCCCAGAGGAGAGGGCAGTTGGAAGGGACCAGGCCTGCAAGGGAGGGCAGTTGGGAGCGATCAAGCCTGCAGGGGAGGGGAGATAGGGGTGATCAGGCCGGCAGAGGAGGGAAATTGGGGGTGACTGGGCCTGCAGGGAAGGGTAGTTAGGAATGACCAGTTCTTCATGGAGGGCTGTTGGAGGGGACCAGGCCAGCAGAGGAGGGAAGTTTGGGGCAAATAGGCAGGCAGGTGAGCAGTTAAACATCAATTAGGCTGGCAGGCAGAAGCGGTTAGGGGCAATTAGGGAGGCAGGCAGGTGAGCAGTTGGGAGCCAGCAGTCCTGGATTGTGAGAGGGATGTCCCAGATTGGAGAGTGTGCAGGCTGGGCTGAAGACAACCTCCTCCCTGTGCACGAACTCTGTGCACTGACCTCTATTTTTAAAATATTTCTTGAAATATGAACTATTTTAAAATGATTATTAGAAACATACTTAATGAGATCTGATAATACACTCTGGACTCATCTGGGAATCCTGAGGTTAATCCACACAAAAACAGGTAACATGACTCTTGCATGGAGGAGCCTCCTGCCCTGGCCCTCAGGCACAGGGCCTCAACTAGTTGTCAGGCTTCTTCACCCTGAGTAAGGTGGGGAATGGCATTACACTACCACAGATTCACACTTGGAATCAGAACAAAAAAAAAAGAAAAGAAAAAAGAACAAATGAGGTTCATGGGCAGGTGAGAGGAGAGGACAATCCCCATGAGCACAGGTGTGGTAGTACCAACTGACCCCATAAACCTGCAGAATTTGCAAGATGATTTGAAATCTGTCTACCAAGGAACTTGAAAGAGCAAAGGCCAGAGCCACCTGTGTGATTTGGTTCTATTTTATGTCCAGGTGGGTGTGAAAGTATAAGCACAGCTTCCCAACATAAGGGAGAGTGCACAATAGTCCTGGGGTTAGATTTCACACATCTGAAACCCATTTTTACCATTTACTAATCATGCAGTATTGTGCAAATAATTTAAACTTCATGTGCCTTAGTTTCTGCATCTACAAAATTGGAATAATAACAACACATTCCTCAGAGAGTATTTCAAGTTTAAATATGTTAACCTACTTGCAAGAATGCCTGCACTTAGTAAGCACTTAAGAAACCTTAGCTAAAATGTATCACTATGCAGCCTGCTTTATATGTAACTTTATCAGAGGTTTCCACCTATATCCATTGTTCATGGTACTTTCCCCCAAACCTCCCTCAGAACGGAAACTTCCATGCTTCTAACCCTTTTCCTTCTTGTGTGGAAAATATGAGACTGTAGGGAATTGAGTAAAATTATCCAAGATATTTTCTTTAATATTTTATGCAATAAGGTGACACTCTCACCATTTTTGAGACCTATCAAGACTCCTTCATGGTATTTGGCCATTTATTTTGTGGGCAGTTATTCCCAATATATGATAATTAGGTTTGGAACAAGATTACGAAAACAGAAATAAAATAATCTCTCTCTCTTCACCTCTCTCTTCCTTTCTATAGTAACTCTAGATTTTTCTTCTTTTTTTGTAAACTTTTATTTTATATAAATTTAGGTGCCATAAATTAGGCAATTTTAGCAGCTAAGTTATATAGTACCATCCTATCTGATAAAAGAGTAACATGCAAATTGACCATACCTCCACTATGCTACCAGCCAATCAGGGTGGGGGGTGGGGTGGGGGGTGGTGCATGGGGTGGTGCATGGGGTGGTGCAGGGGGAGGGACAGGGGGTGTTGCAAGGGGTGGGGCAAGGGGTGGGGCAAGGGGTAAGGGTTGGGCGAGGGGTAGTGGGGCAAGGGCGTGACTAGCACGCAGGGGGCCAGGCCAGCAGGGGGCATGGCTGCAGTGCAGTGAAAGCAACCACCATACTATAAGCGCTGTCCACGAGGTACTTAAGGGCCGGCCCTCCTTACATTTATGGTGCCTGAATCACATGCAAATGAGCGTCCAGGGTCCCTGCATGCCCCCCAGCCCAGCACCCACCATGGGAGGGGGGCTGCTGTCAGTCTCTGGGGTGTGTGGAGACCCCGGTGGCCACCACCGGGTTGAGAAAATTCACAGTGCTATTGGTTCGTGCAGGGTATTGGGAGCACCAGGAATTCTGGGGAATGTAGTTCTGGGGGCAGATCCATGGTAGGAGAGACTTTGAAGTACTAAGCATAGAACACAGAAGCCGCTCAGGGGGAAGTGGGGGGTGGCAGCAGGGAGAGGCCCGTGGCCCCCGTGTGCTTTACATGGAGGTGGCGGAGCAGGGGTGGCAGTGGGGAGTGCCCCGCAGCCCCCGTGTGCTGCATGGGGAGGCAGTGGAGCGGGGGTAGTGCCCTGCGGCCCCCACACACTGTGCACAGAAGCGACTGGGCAGGGACAGTGGCTGGGAGCGCCTGGGAGGTGGCAGCAGGTTGGGGATGGTGGCGGGACTGGGGCGGGGCTGGAGCAGCAGTAGGGAGCACCCTGCTGCCCCTGTGCACTGCACTGGGAAGCGGCAGGGCAGGGCCCAGCCCACGGGCACTGCATGTGGAAGTGGTGGTGAGAACCCAGTCCCTGAGGCCGGGTGGTCACAGGCAGCTGGGGCTGAGCTGAGCAGGGAGGTGGCTGTGTGCCCAAAGTCTAAAGCCTCGCTAGAGGCTTTAGGCCTTGGGCAGGCTGGGGGTGAGCCATCAGTTGGACATCCCCTAAGGGCTCCCAATATGTGAGAGGTGGCAGGTTGGGCTGAGGGACCACCCAACCCCAGTGCACAAATTTTGTGCACCTGGGCACTAGTTTTTATATAAATAGCATAGAACTGACAATATATTATTTTCCGGACCATATAATGCATTTTTTTTGAGGTCTAGAATAATTTGAACTAAAGGCTGACTTTAACAGTATGTCTCAGAACATCCTATCTAATAAAAGAGAAACATGCAAATTACCATACCTTCACTATGCTACCAGCCAATCAGGAGTGGGAGGGGGGGGCGGCAGCAGGAAGGAAGACTGGTGGGGGGCATGGCCAAGGCAAAGGACTGAAGTCACCTCTTCAGAGGCTATCCAAGGTCTTATTTCAGCCCTGATGTTGGGCTGCTTCCCCTGACCATAAGTTCCCAACACACTTCCAGCCAGAGTTAAAGGGGGCTTCTTCTGATTTTAAGGCATTGCCATATCCAGACCCCTGTGAAAGCACTACTCCTTAGGTCCGGGGTGCTGGGAGCTGAAACAGGCTGTGAGGCCCAGCTCACTCAGGATGCTGGCCCCCCATCATCTCCTCCTAATTATTCTGGCCCAGCCTTCCCTATGCCTACCTACTCACAGAGAGCGTGAGGTGGTCATGGCAGTGGGACAGGAGGCCTACACCCTACCCCAATCTAGAGGGGCTTGACAGGGGACCTCAAGTCTCCACCCCACCCTGGCACCAGGCCAGGGGCCCTGAGGCCATGTCCTCCACCCAGTAGGGCTTGACGGGGACCTCAAAGTTCACTTCCTGTCCTGATGCTGGGCTAGGTGACCTCTGGCTGCTCCCCTTGCCCTGCAGGGCTTACAGGGAACCTCAAGGTATGCTTCCCATCCTGGTGCTGGGCTAGAGTACCTCAGGCTGCTCCCCCCACCCCAGCTCCAGGCTGGGGACCTCAGGTTGTGCCTCCCACCTGGTGTGGCTTGACAGGAAACTGCAGGGCTTCACAGGGGACCTCAGGGTGTGCTTCCCAACCTGGTGCTGGATTAAGGAACCTCAAACTCTTCTCCCCACCTGGCAGGGCTTGACAGGGGACTTCAGGCTGTGCCCCCACATGGCAGGGCTTGATAGGGGACCTCAAGCCACACCCCCACCCCGGCACCAGGCTGGGGGACCTCAGATCATACTCTTCACCCCAGTACCACCTCTGAGGTCATACTTAGTCCTCAATACCCACTTTTAAAACCATATCCATTTTGAAGACTTCCCCAGGAAAAAAGACCACCCATTCCTCTATTTCCCCCAAGATTATATACATAAACCAATGGCAGTACTCATGGAATTGTAATTATTTAAATACTTGAGGCCTAATGCACAAAATCCATGCAAGAATAGGCCTTTGCAGCCATAGCTGCCTGGATCCCTCCCTCACAGCCACAGCGGCTGCAGTCCCAGCTTCATCCTGCAAGGATGTTTGGAAGGAGGTCTGGTCTAATTAGCATATTATGCTTTTATTATGATAGATTCAACTTCTCCAAGAAACCTATGTATTTGCTACCTTGGATTTCATTTGGCCCTAAAATATGTATATGTATATTTTACATGCATATTATTATATATTAGAGACCCAATGCATGAAATTCGTGCATGAGAAAGGGGTCCCCTAAGCTCAGCCTACACTCTCTCCAATCTGGGACCCTTCAGGACCTCTGGATCCTAATCACTCACCTGCCTCCAGCCTGATCCACCTAACTGCTCTCCCCTGACAGCCTGTTTGCCCTAACTGCTCTGGCCCCAACTGCTTTCCCCTGCCTGCCTGATTGTCTCTAACCTCCTCTGCTTTGGCCCCACCAACATGGCTTTGTCAGGAAGGATGTCTGGAAGGACATCCCAGAAGGTTGCCCAGAAGATGTTCAGTTTAGTTAGCATATTATCCTTTCATTAGCATAGTTGCCACCTTGTCCTAAAAATTCAGGACAAGGTTTTGTTCCCAGGTTTTTCTATTGTGGAAGAGGAGCCTGCAGTAGCATCCTGGGTTCTGACCAGGGCTTATGTACTTGTACTTTACCTCAGCAGATGTGATTCCTAGAAAAAGACTCTTGGATGTACCTTGAACATTTATATCAAATTTGCCAAGTCATCCTCTAAAAATGTTGAACCACTTTAAACTCCCACCATCAACCATGCGTGTGCCCTCCATCCCACTTTGATGCCAATATCATTGATTTCTCCCTAGAAGCTTCCCTACCATCAGCCAACCTCATTGTTCAGCTGGGGACTTGAATTCCCAAGATATAATTATGGAGGAGGAAAGATAGTTTTTCTCTACCTTTCTGAGTTCTTAGTGGAGGCCCTTGTAATGAAAGACAGATCACCAAGAGAAAAACAAAAGTTTATTAACATGTGTACCTTGTGTATATGTGAGTGATTCCAGGGGAAAATTAGTAACTCAAGGTGGCTTAGAATACAGATTTAAGTACCTTCTTCCTAGGAAAAGGGGACAGGAGATGTTAGGCCTCTTAGAGGAGAGTAAATGATATTTAGGGAAATAGTTTGTAACAAAGTTTGGGTGTCATGTCAACTTCTACTCTCCTGTCCTGTGACAGGAGTCAGTCTTCTCTGCCTAATGACACTTCTCCTATAAAGGGGACCTATGACATTTAAACTCCTTTAGGGGAGTCTGATTTTAGGCAGATCAGGAGACTTCAGTGAAAGCTTTTGCATGCATTTCCTGTTTTAAAGCATTTGCAGCTCAAGATCATCAATATAACCACACAGCATATGTCACGGTGGCATGTTTTCTGACCTTCAGAATAAACCAACAAGAGCTTGTTTCCTCTCTTAGATGAATTGCCACAGTAGTGTTATTCCATGGAGACGGTATTCTGACCAGACTTTCCTGGGAGTGGTAATAACATATCCTGTGTTTGTAGAAAAGTGTGGGTAATATCACTAAATAATCCATGGGCAGTTTTCTCATCTTGAAGAAAGGGAGATAAAGTTATGATAATTTGTAGTCCTTTCCACAGCTTTCTTGCAGGTTTGTGTCTCTGCTGCCCACCTACCCCTTCCAGTGCCTCCGCATGGGGCCTTCAGGCTGCTGGTTGCCATCTCCAATGCACCCTACACCCCTGCCCCCCAGTCCCAGGTCTGAGGTGGCAGGGCTGGGGGCTACTAGGTGCCAGGCCCCTGGGGGGTTGTGTCTTCAATCTGGGGGCTGCTGGGTGCCAGCCCCTGCGGGTTTTTGTCTTTGATTCAGGGGCTGCTGGGTGCTGGCCCTCTGTGGGTTTGTATTTCCCATCTGCCTCATCAGCCCCAGAGCCATCTTGCAGCTATAGGTGTCACCATTTAGTAGGCTTAATTTGCATATTCTCTCCTATTGGCTGGTAGCATAGTGGAGGTATGGTCAATTTACATATTTCTTTTTTATTAGATAGAATATTAATTAATATATGTATAAATTACTGCAGGTCAGGCAAAAACTTAATTTTTTATGTATTCATAAAGTTATTTTTATTGTATGTTTTTCTATTATTACAATATTTGAGAAATTAAATGTATGACAATGCCCTTGAGTTTGTGAAGCTTCATTAATAACATAGCCAAATTTGCAGATGACAGAATGTTTGACTGGTTGGATAACCTAAAATATGTCATTAGTAATCTTATGGCATGTAGCAACAAAGGCTCAAGATGCTATTGTAATTTCATTAAAATTAGAGAGGCTAATGTTTGAATAACTGATGTAGAAGAGAGATTATATTGAGGGAAACTGCTTAAGAATCATTACAAGTTAATTTGTAAAGAGAGCTACAAGGAAGCCCCTCAATATTTTCTCATCTAATTTCCACAAAATGAACTGGTATTACAGTTGAGAATGGACTGGCTCTGGACCTCACATTCATGAAGATTCAAGTCAATTCATGTCTCATTTTACACAGTATTGGCATTTCACAAGTGGTAACATTACTTGAATTTTATAATTGTATTATGTGTAGTGTCATCATAATAATCAAATCAAGCATTCTAATAAGCAAAGATTACACATTTATTATATCTTCAGGCCTGAAAAGAATTAGCAGTCAGGATATTCCATACTTTTTAAGGCTTATTTTTATGATAATATGTTTATTTTATTATAGTTTACTAGAGAACTGGTGCATGAAATACATGCACTGGGGAAGGGGATGTCCCTCAGCCCAGCCTGCACCCTCTCCAATCTGGGACCTCTCAGGGGCATCTGACTGCTGGTTTAGGCCCGATGTGTGATTGGGCCTAAACCAGCAGTTGAACATCCCTCTCACAATCCAGGACTGTTGGCTCCTAAGCACTTACCTGCCTGCCAGCCTGATTGTCCCTACCTGTTTGCCTGATTGCCCCTAACTACTTCTGCCTTCCAGCCCGATTGCCCCATAACTGCTCCCCTGCTGGCCTGATTGATGCCTAACTGCTCCCCAGCTGGCCCAATGGCCCCCAACTTCCTTCCCCTGCCAGGCCAATTGCCCTCAACTACCCTCCCCTGATGGCCTGGTCTTGTCCTGAACTGCCCTCCCCTGCTGGCCTGATCTTGCCCCCAAATGCCCTCCCCTGCCAGCCTGGTTGCTCAAAAACTGCCCTCCCCTGCAGGCCTGGTTGTCTCCAACTGCTTTCCCCTGCAGGCTTGGTTGCAACCAACTGCCCTCCCCTGCCAGCCTGATCAACCTCAACTGCCCACCCCTGTTGGCCAGCCTGGTTGCCCCCAACTGCCCACCCCTGTTGGCCTGATGGCCCCAAACTTCCCTCCCCTGCAAGCCTGTTTTTCCCCAACTGACCTCCCCTGCTGGCCATTTGTGGTGGCCATCTTGTGATGATGTGGGGGGCAGCCACCTTGTGATGATGTGAGGGCATGAGGGTGTGAGGGCCACCTAGGTTTTCATTAGTATAGATACTTTGCAATAATATGTATGTGATTTCTAAATATTTAATAAGTGCTGAAATCATACATTAAAAATTGCTAAAAGTGTAGGAAAGAGGAGTGGGTATTAGTAAATACATACTATTTCAGTTTATTGATTCATCTAACAAATTTTTAGCAACTATGCTCTTTCTGTTAGTTACTGGAAACAAAGATGATTGACACAGTTTTAGCTATTCATTGCTGTGTAACAAATCATGGTAGAGACTAGTAGCTTAGAACAACAGCCACTTGTTTTTTCTCAGGTACTTAGGTCAGCTGGGGGTCCTATTGTATCCCCTGTGCTCCCCACTGGCCTGATCTTGGTTAATCCAGGTTAACCATAACCATAGCCCTGGATATGGTTAATCCAGGGCTAATGTGTGGGACAGAACCCCCCACATGATGGGGGAAATGAAGAACTGGAGCCATTAGCACAGTCTACCATACTGGTAAGTGCAACGGGAGCAGGTAGTGGTGGTGGTAGGGGCACTGAATGGTTTTCCAGGCAAAGCTAACAATGGCTATAAAGGCAACAAGGAGAATATGAGTTCTTAAATAATTTGAGATAAAGTGTAGGAAATATGTTGAAAGGTAGAAGGTGGAGATAACATAAAAAAGTCTATAAAGTTACTTTGTGAGATGTCTGAGTGTGTTTTCTGTCCTGTTATATAAGGAATGAGGAGTGACATGAGTTGTGTACCTTAGAATGATAGGTCGTCCAGGTGTATGGTTTTCAGGGTTGAATCTGGAAGCATGAGGACACTTATGTGGCAATTTAAATATTCTGAAAAAAAGTGGACAAGCATCTGAATGAAACCAGTGGCTATGAGCAACAGCAGTGAGAATGCTGAGATGCATTAGGAACTTATTCTGGACCTTTACATCACTTTCAACTCATAATGGGACTCTAAATCAGGTGTAGTGATCTCAATAGTGATCACGAAACAGAAATACTAAGTAAAAATGGGAGGAACAAATTAACCTTGAGCAAGGGAAGAGAATTCTCAAAAAAAGATCATTGTGAGGTAGAGTGGGCAAGTTTATTTAGAAAATCCAGGACTGCTGAGCTCCATTGTTTTGAGAGTGAAGCAGAAAGCAGAGACACCTGGTGAGTGCGTGGGACGTACCTGGGGAAACTTGGAAGCCTTGTGGTGATGAATAGGAACAGAATGCCAAGTGCACTGAAAGGGCACTGAGGGCCCAGGGAAAGACTGATGAGATTAATCCAAGTTTAGTGGACCACAGGACTTCTGTGGACCTTTTGCTCTCTGAAGAAACTGTAAAAATGACCCACACCATTTCTGCTTGGTTGCTCTCTGTCTCAGTGAATTTATTTAATTGATGAATGGGCATTATTGGCCACAGGACAATGTCTATGTAAAATTTCACTTTACCAGGCTTCCCAGTTGAACATAACAGAATCACTATTCAGAGCTCACATACCACTTTTAAATTGAAAATGGGATTATTAATACATGTTTGGGGATATATTAAATTTATAAATAAACTAGAAGCCCAGTACATAAAATTCGTGCATGGGGGGTGTCCCTCAGCCTGGCCTGCACCTTCTCCAATCTGAGACCCCTTGAGGGATCTCCAACTGTCAGTTTCGGCCCACTGGGATCTGGCCTAAACAGGCAGTTAGACATTCCCCTTCCAATCTGGGATCACTGGCTCCTAACCGCTCTCCTGCTTGCCTGCCTGATCACCCCTAACCACTCTGCCTTCCTGCCTGATTGCCCCTAATTGCCTCTGACTGCTCCCCTGCTGGCCTTATCAACCCCAACAACTCTCCCCTGCTGGCCTGATTGCCCCTTAACCACCTTTTCTTCAGCCCCTCCACTGTGTCTTTGTCCGGAAAAACATCTGATAGACATCCAGTCTATCTGGTATAATTAGCATATTAACCTTTTATTAGTATAGACTAGAGGCTCTGTGCATAAAATCATGAATTGGGGGGTGTCCCTCACCCTGGCCTGCAGCCTTTGCAATCTGGGACCTTTCAAGGGATGTATGTCTACTGGTTTAGGCCTGATCCCAAAGCTCTTGCAATCCAGGACCACTGACTCCTAACTGCTTGCCTGCCTGCTTGATTGCCCCTAAAAGTTAAGCTTCTTCTTTTTTTATTTTTAATATTTATATTTCTCAATTATTTTTTATTTTAAAATTCAAATTTCTTCAGAATATGAGGCATTTAACATTATTCCATATTCCTTACAGAGAGATGAGCATGCTAAACACAGCAAATACTTAATACCCATGGCCTTATATACAAGCACTTCCCAACCAGGAATGCTCTACTAGGCAATCTCCAAAAACTTGAACTGGAAAACCTAAAAGTAGGCAACAGATGCTATTAGCAGAATTTCTATTCCAATTAAACTCTAATTTTGAGTTCTCAATAATCTGGACAAACTTCTCTTCACTATCTCCAAAGTTTCCTATTCGTCACTATCCCATTTCCCTCTGCTAAATGGAATCTTTAATTCTGATCTTTCTCACTGCAAGGGAACAGCAAAACTCAATCAAAATAATCTCCTACCAGAAGTCACATCCAAATACTGATAGATTGAGGACTAGAAGGTTGACCATGTAAATGTGCAATAACAGGCTCATGTTCTAGCAATAGGTGCCCAGGTGGTTCTCCAAAATCCCACAATCCTCTGATCACATACTTGCAGCTTTTCTAGCTCCTCCTTAAGTGATGTTTCCTTCATCAGGTTTCAATGCCCAGGGCCTCTAGTTAGAGAGGATTTTTTTTCTGTTCTTTGACATTGATAGCTATTTACTATTTGGAATCAATTAAGTTTTGGGAATACTGCTGCTGCCATGCACATGTTGATCCTAAGGGCATGCATGAAACAACCACCCATTCAGTCGATTGCTGGTGCTTGTCCTGGTTCACAATGAGAAAGGTGCTGTGCTGAGCCATTTTCCAATTGGATCTTACTCTTCCTTCTCCAGCACACTCCAAACTGGGCCTGTAATGAATCTCTTTCACATCCCGCTCAGTTCAAGGTTCAGGTTCAAGGTTTGGGTTCTGGAAGAGGCTGCACACAAATGACAGAAACTAGGCAATAAAGTATAAATTTGGGAATATTAGGGGCCAGGTGGGAGCCCAACTCAAGGGGAAGGACTCCACCCCACTCTGGCCTTGCTGCCCTTTTATTAAGATTATTAGGGGCCCAGTGCACAAAATTCATGCACTGGGGGTGGGTGGTCCCTCAACACAACCTGCCCCCTCTCACATACTGGGAGCCCTTAGGGGATGTCCAACTGATGGCTCACCCTCAGCCTTGGGCACCCAGCCATCACCCTGCTCAGCTCAGCCCCGGCTGTCTGTGACCACCCGGGCCAGGGGGCTGGGTGCTCACTGCCACTTCTGCTCACAGTGCCTGGGGGCCACGTGCTCCCTGCTGCCGCCACCACCGCTGCTGCTGCCGCTTCCCCTCATAGTGCCCAGAGGTTGGGTGCTCCCTGCCACCACGGTTTCATCTCCACCCTCAGGGCCCAGTGCCCGAGCCACTTGGCCCTGCCCCCATTCCTGGTTGGCTGGTAGTATAGCCAATCAGGAGTGAAGGTACAGCCAAATGTTCATGTTTCTCTTTTATTATATAGGATGGGATACACCCATAGCCTTTAGGCAGGCAATTCCAATAACAGCTAATCACCAAAAATTTACATAAAACTAAAAGGTGGAAGTTGCTTTAGCTACCCTTGTCTCAGCTAAACAGTGGTTGTCTCTGACCTTTCAGAGTTTCAAGGTTGACCAGCCTTCTGGGTTCCTTGTACACACCTCTCTGCTAGTGAAGGCAATAGCAGCTTCCAACAACCCTGCAGATCCTTAATACCTTCCCCTTATTTCTTTAACTTTCCCCCATCAAACTTGCACCTATCACATTCCCTAGGGGCACCCCTAACCACTCCCTGAAGGGCAGATCCAGTCTGGGCAAGGGGCCATAGTGTTTTGGTCTCTGGTTGTATGGTCATTATGGTGTTACTGTCATTGGCTTTATATATATATATAGAATAGAGGCCTAGTGTATGAAAATTCATGCATTTGGGAGTGAGGGTCCTCTCAGCCCAGCCTGCAACCTCTCACAATCCAGGAGCCTTCACTCATTACTGCCTGCCTGCTTGCTTCTCCTTAAAGCTTGCATCAGTTCTCCTTAGCACTGCCTCCGAGGCAGGAGAGACTCCCACCTCCTCCGCTGTGCTCGCCAGCCCTAAACCCTGCCTCTGGCTGAGTGGCACCCCCTTGTGGGAGCACACTGGCAAACAGGGAATAGCTCTTATATTGAGCTGGTGGTCAGTTCACATCACAGTGACTGGATGTTCCGCTATTTGGTTGATTTGCACATTAGGCTTTTATTATATAGGATAACATAAGACATTGGCACAGATGAACCAAACAGAAGCTAGGATGCTGTCTACTAGAAGTCCCCCTCCTTAACTGTCACCTCCCTTCAGGCCCTTGGCTTCTCACCCCTCTCTCTGACCAGGCCAGGGTTTCCTTGTCTGGCTGCTCTGTCTTAAGCGACCTGGTATCTTGTAAAGAGCTGCAGATTGTGCTGTTCTTCTGTGACCTCCACTCTGGTTAGTTCAGTTGGGAATGCATCTTCCTCTGGACTCTCATGAGACTTTGCTTCCAACTCTTTCACTTACAAAGTGTGTATTCATTCATTTGTGGTACAATTATTTGCTTCCAGTGTTCCATAGGTAGACAGGATATAAGGAAAAGGATAGAGGATTGTGATTCATAAAAATCACTAATGTGGAATTTCTGTGATTTGTCTGGGTGTGGGCCTGATTGGGTTCTTCTTGCTTGGAGTTCTCTGTATCACCTGTACTTGTGTGTCTTATTCCTTTACCAGGTTAGGAAAATTTTCTGCCATTATTCCTTTCTCCCTTTCTGCTTATTCTGGCACACCTGCTATTCTAATATTGTTATCTTTCACATTTTCCCACAACTCCCTTAAGCTGTCTTGTTTTTTAATTGTTTTATTTTTATTTTGGGTTCTCTGATTGAGTCTTATTTTCAACTCTGTTTTATAACTCAATGATTTGATCCTCGGCTTCCCCTAATCTGCTGTGTATTCATTCCAATGTGTTCTTTATTTGTGTTATGTCATTCTTTATCTCAGACTGTTTTGTTCACAGTTACTATATGTATATATTTTTTCTGTTGAGCATCTTTACCATCATTACTCTGAACTGTTTCATATAAAATTTATCTCTGCTTTATTTATCTCTTCTTCTGGAGAATTCTCTAGTTCTTTCATTTGGAGGTTGTTTGTTTGTCTCCTCATTTCGGCTGTCTGAGTGTGTGACTATGTATTAGGTAGATCCTCTACACCAATGGATCTCAACCTTTTTAATGCTACAACCCTCTAATAGAGTTCCTCATGTTATGGTGACACCCAACCATAAAATTACTTTTGTTGCTACTTCATAACTAATTTTTCTACTGTTATGAATCATAATGTAAATGTCTGTGTTTTCTGATGGTCTTAGGCTCTATATCAGTGGTTCCCAACCTATTGAGAACCACTAGAAAGGTTGCCTAAGACCATCAGAAAACACTGATATTTACATTGTGATTCATTAGCCTCTATGCCAATGGTTCTCAATCTGTGGGTCTCAACCTTAGGCTCTACAGAACCCCTGCTGTAGAGCCTAAGACCATCAGAAAACACATATATGTACATTAAATTCATTAACAGTAGCAAAATTACAGTTATGAAATAGCAATGAAAATAATTTTATGGTTTGGAGTCATCACAACATGAGGAACTGTATTTAAGGGTTGCAGCATTAAAAGATTGAAAACCACTGCTCTACACCTCTCAATCTTTAGTGCAGGACAGTGTTAAAGGCTGTTTCTAACTAATTAGATCAGGCAAAGACTCAAAGCCTCCAGAGACCATCTCTGCCTATAGACTGATAGGATTCCGACTTGAATTGCACCCCAGATAATTGTCCTCAGGTGTGGCAAGAGTTTATTTCAACATGGTGGGATAGTTGCTTCTGCCTGAAGGCTAATTGTTGCTTGTAGTCTCTTAAGTGGCCTCAGGGCAAGGTGTTTTCCAATAGGGTGTATTGATTATTTTCCCCATAGGCAAGGCAAATGTCTATGTGGGAAAGATGTTCTTTGCTCTGTGAGGAAGTGGCTCAGCCCAGGTGTCTGACTTCTGAGCTCTATCCCTTGAGTCCCCAGTCCTGGGTTCTGCTCTCAGAGCTCCAGTACACTTCATTCTCCCTCTACCAGAGCTCAAGGTGGGTGACTTCACAGGGAATTTTGTGCATTGGCCCTTTAAGAGGGTGTCTGCATTTTCAGCTGTCACTCCCTGGCAGACAGTAACCCTGCTGCTTTTCACACATCTGGTGCTCTCTACAGGGAGCCAAATTTGGACATTAGATTCTAGAATTCTCAGTGGCATCCCTCCCCCATAGCTGAGATATATCTCCAGGACTTCAGTTAGTGTCTATGGGTGCCTGGCTATCCCTTTCTCACCTCTGCCCCTCCAACCACACTCTGTGCAGTCTCCATTTTTGATCCTTGGGTGTCAGAGTTCTCTTCTGTGAGTTTTCCATTGATTATTCAGGAAGTTTTTGAGATTTTAGTTGTAATTCCAGTTTGTTCCTGGGAGCATGTCCATGCAGCATCCACTTACTCTGCTGCCATTTTTAATCCTCACAAGTGCTGCTATTGCCCGGCTGTGGCTCAGTGGTTGAGCATCAACCTAGGAACCAGGAGGTCATTGTTGGATCTAACATGGAGTTTCTAGAAAGTGCTTTCAGGGTTTCACTTGGAGCCTTGTTACACCACAGTGTAGAGTATAGGATGTCACATGCTCTATGTGCCTTATTTAGAGTATATTTAATAATAAAAATGCAATGCCTTCATATGCCACCCTGGCATTATTTTTACAGTGACATGGCTTACTTAATTTTCTTCTATGAGAAAGATTTAGACTAAATTTTCAATTTTTTATATATTTGATTTCATTATAGTATGATTTATATACTATATAAATTTATATTGCAGCCATATAGAGTATATAATTTAAATACTTTCATCAGAAATATACACCTATATCAAGATACAGTATAGTTTCATCACCTGTAACTTTTTTTTCTTTCCATTCCACATCCAAGCAATCTCTGATCTGCTTTCCACCATTTCAAATCAATTTGAATTCTATAAAATTTTATATAAATTATAGTACATGTAGTCTTTTCTGTTTTGCTTTTTTATATACTTAATAAATGATCTTTCTGCTCATTCATCTGAATTAGGTGGCACCACATCCGTCAGTCTCTATCTTCTGCACCATGACCTGTAAGGCTTCTGGCTGGACACCTCTATGCTCAAAGCCGGAGAGCTGGGATGGGGACTTGGGCGGCTGTGTTTATCCTGGCCACCTCAGAGGTGAAAGATGTCAGACATCAGGGACTGGTTCAGGAGCATCCTGGCCATCATGCACTATTTGTTCATCATCACCATGGAGGTGCCCTGGTTAGAAAACTAGGTCTCATTAGCTCGGCCTTTTCATCCTCTGGCCCGAAGCCTTTCTCTGCTGCTTCCAAATTTGGAGTCCCATCACTGCCATCTTTTTCCCTGCTGTGGATCCAGGAACTAGATTTCTTTATTTGGTCAATTTATATGCCTTATATCAGTATTCTACATGACTCAAAACAAGAGCTATTTATGAGAGTCCAACAGACTATTTAATCATGCTCCTCTTAAACTGGATTGGCATTGTCATTACTGACTTAGCAATGGACATGCAATTGCTGATGGTTCTTCTGATCATGTCCATGCTTTATGTCTGGGCCCAGTTGAACAGACTTGTGTCATTTTGAATCAGAACACGAATTAAGGCTTGTTACTTACTTTGGGTTATCCTTGGATTCAACTGTATCATTGGTAATCAATGAGTTCATTGGAAATCTGGTTGGACATCTTTATTTCTTCTTAATGTTCAGATACCCAATGGACCTAGGAGGAAGAAATTTTCTATCCACACCCCAGTTTTTGTACCACTGGCTGCCCAGTAGGAGAGGAGAGGTGTTGGGATTTGGCATGCTCCCTGCTAGTGAGAGGTGAGCAGCTGATCAGAATGGTGGAGGTGGCAGACACAATTAGGGACAGGACTTCTGACTTGGGGACCAATGAAGGAGTGTTCTCTGGCCTGCCCACCAGCCACTCTGCTCAGGAAATTTTCCTCCCTGTGCTAGCTGTGCTCAACAACTGCATCCAAGCAAACACTGGTGGAACTGTCCCACACTGACGGTAGTCTTTCTATACAATACAACATTTTTTAAATCCTGAAGAAAATATGTATTCCTCAGGTTTCATGATTCTCATTCAAGTCCTTTCTGCTATGAAAAAAAAAGTCAACTGTGAAAATTTTAGAAATGACTATGGTTTTTGTTGTCTCTTACTTTTCCATCCAAATAATGGGTTTTGCTAGGTGCTGGTCTGCTGTCACCAACCTGGGTGCCTGCGATTGGGCCACCAAATGCTTGACAAAGGGACTCTTACCACTTTCTTGCACACACCTCCCTCCTACTTTTTCCAACCCTCAGATTTTCAGCTACAGGAGATTGCCCATAAAATGGTTATGCTTTTGGGGTCAGAGAGAGAGAGAGAGAGAGAGAAAGAGAGAGAGAGAGAGATCGTTTTATCCTCAGAGTGAGAATTCTTTAGGCAAGGTCAAGATGACTAACATTTGAATACAGTGCTCATGTTCTTTGTTTTTATTTTTTCTAATTTTTAACTAGAGTCCCGGTGCATTAATTTGTTCACAGGTAGAGTCTGGCTGACCCACCACAATTGGGGCTGGGCCAGACATGGGGAGGGAATGTGGGAGAGTGGCCAGCCAGCCCTGCCACCGATTGAGTTGAGGGTGACCAATCGGGGCCAATCTGGCTGGGGCAAGGGTTGTGGGAGGTTGGTTAGCTCAGGCCCAGATGATCAGGGCTAGGGCTGGCCAGGGAGAGGTACCGTGGAAGGTTGGCTGGTTGGCCCCACACCCAATAGGGCCAGTTGACATGCAGCAGTGCACTTGATAACAACTAGTCATTTCAGTCTTTCCCATTGTTCCAGTTGCTTGACTTTTATTTATATACTAGAGGCCCGGTGCACAAAATTCATGCACAAGGCATGGGGGGATGTCCTTCAGTCCTGCACCCTCTCCAAACCGGGACTCTTTGAGAGATGTCCAACTGCCCGTTTAGGCCCAATCCCAGGATAAGACATCCGTCTCACAATCCAGGACTGTTGGCTCCAAACTGGTCACCTGCCTGCCTCCTTGATTGCCCTCAACTGTTTCTGCCTGATCATCCCCTAATCACTCCCCTGCCAGCCTAATTCATGTCTAACTGCTCTCCTGCCAGCCTATTGGCCCCCAACTTCCCTTCTCTGCCAGCCTGGTCACCCCTAACTGCCCTCCCATGCAGGCCTGATATCCCCAACTGCCCTTCCTTGCAGGTCTGCTTCCTCCCAACTGCCCTCCCCTGCTGGCCTGATCACCCACAACTGCCCTCCTTTGCAGTTTGGAACCTCTCAATGACTCTCCCCTGCTGGCCATCTTGTGGTGGCCATCTTGTGTCCACATGGGGGCAGGATCTTTGACCACATTGGAGAAGCCCTCTTGTGTGTTGGAGTGATGATCAATTTGCAAATTACTCTTTTATTAGATAAGATAGAGGCCTGGTGCATGGGTGGGGGCCAGCTGGTTTGCCCTGAAGGGTATCCTGGATCAGGGTGGGGGTTCCCTTGGGGTGTGGGGCAGCCTGGGAGAGGGGCCTATGGTGGTTTGCAGGCTGGCCATGCAACCCAGAGACCCAAGCAGAGGCCCTGGAATCTGGGATTAATTTATGCTCTACAATTGAAACTTTGTAGCCTGAAGTGGAGCCAAGCCTTCTGCTCACTTTGTGGCAAGAGCTATTTCTGTTTAAATTCTATAACTGAAACTTTGTAGCCTTGAGCAGAGGTAGGTGCTTGGCTTCCTCCATCGCCTGTGCAACCTTAGCCTCTGTTCTCTCTCCAGCTCAGTGGCTGCCACCATTTCTGTAGGGATTATGTATCTTCTATCATTGAAACTTTATAGCATTGAGTGGAGGCCTAGGCCTGCAATGGCAGGTGGAAAGCTTGGTTTCCTCTGTTGCCGAGGAAACCCAAGCCTCCCTCCTGATCTCAATGATGGCAGCCTTCTTGTTTGAGGTTTATTTGCATAATTTACTCCTGATTGGCTGAGTGTGGCTGTGGGCATGGCCAGGTCAGAAGTACAGTCAATTTGCATATTACTCTTTTATTAGATAGGACTAGAGGCCCGTGCACAAAATTTGTGCATGGATATAGTCCCTAGTGGGTGCCTGCTGCTGGCCAGGGCCTCCCTTACCCCAGCTGCCTGCTGTCTCTGCCAGCCAGGTCCTCCCTTACCCTAGCTTTTGGCCGGGGCTTCCCTTCACACCCGCCTTGGCCTGTGCCACCCACTCACCTGCTCCATCACCCCAGCACAGTTCCACTCTCATTGGAGCCCACCACGGCCAGCACTGTGTCACTGACACCCACCATGTTTTGCACCACCCTCTGGTTTCAGCACACATCTAACTGCCAGCCGGTCGACCTCCTGCCCATAGGGACAATTTGCATATTAACCTTTTAACCTTTTATTAAATAGGATAAATTATGGTCAAGCTCATAACATAAATCTACTATTTAACCATTTTTTAAACACATGAATAAAGTACATTTGATTAATATACAAATATCTCTTGCAAATCAATAATAAAGAAAAAAACAGCAGAAAGGCCACTAGCAAAGAACAATAAATACATTGCATTTATTTAAAAAAGCATACAACAGTATATACATATGTGTGTATGTATTTCAACAATAAGAACTTTATTTGAAAAATAATAATTCTTATTTTAAAAACACAAATGCAATTGACACACATATTTTAACCATTTTAAAGTGTACAGTTCTGGGCATTAAATACATTAGAGTGTTGCATAACACACACACACCCCCCCCCCAGCCCCAGCCATCTACAAAACTCTTCATCTTGTAAAACAAAAACTCTGTCCCCATTAAACAACTTATCACTCTCCCCACCATCCTACTTTCTGACCCTATTAATTTGACAACTCTAGGCTCCTCATAGAAATGGAATTATACCATATTTGTCTTCACAAAATGATTTTGAAATTGGTCTTTATTATCATATGTAACAGTTGTCCATTTCCTCTTATGTCTAAGTATTATTTAACCTTTTATTATTAAGTTATAAGCTATTTATACATTGTGAATACAAACATTTTATCTGATTATGTGTTGCAAATATTTTATCTCATTTCCTAACTTAACCTTTTCCTTCTTTAGTGGTGTTTTGGAAGAGCAAAAATTATTCATTGTGATAAAATCAAATGTAATCTTCTTAATTGATGTTTTTATGTCCTAAGAAATCTTTTATTTCCAAGTTAATAAATATTTCTCATTTCCCTTTTTTATATATATTATTGGTTTAAATTTTACATTACATGGTGTATTTTGAGTTAATATCTGTGTATTCTGTGAAATAATAGATACTATTCTCTTTTTTACTATATAGATATCCAGTTGTTCCAGCACCATTTATTGAAGTCTTTCCCCATTGAATTGCCTTATCATCTTTGTCAAAATCAATTGACCACAAATCAGTGTATTTATTTCTAGAATCTCTATTCTGTTTCCTTAATCTATATATCTACGAAACTTAACTGTAGGAACATCATAATAGTTAGAGATCAGGTAGTTTATAAGATCTTTAAATTTATTTTAATAATTTAGCTATTCTGGATCATTTTTATTGTCATATAAATTTTAGAATCAGCTCATTGATTTCTATAAAATGATAGTGATAGTTTAAATATGACAACATTAAATATATAAATAAATTTGGGATAACAGGTACCTTAACATTAATAAACTTATAAATCAATAAACATGGTTTATTATTCCATTAATTTCTTCCAATAATGTTTATATTCTTCAGACAAAACCTTGTACAACTTTTCTTATTCATTCTGTTTCCACTTTTTTCACAGAATTGTAAACATCACTCCTTTTTAAGTTTAATTTTTCCAAATATTATCTGTTATTATATGAAAATACACTTTTAGACTAACTTCTTATTTCCCATCCTTTTAAATTTGTCATTCTTAGTTCTCGAGTTGAAATAAGGCTTTCTACCTAAACAACACGTCATCTACAAATAGAGCTGGCTTTATTTCATTTTCTCATCTGTTCCTCTTCAGTTATTCTCTCACTTTACAGCAGCAAGACTCCAATAAAAATATTAAATAGAAATGGTAAGAGAGCATATCTTAGATTCCAAAGTCAGAGAAAAAGATTCACTCTTTTACCACTGAGCCTGATGTAAGTTATAGATTCTTTTAGATGTTCTTCATCAGTACAGATGTTTCCTTCTATTCCAAGTCTAATGAGCTTGTTTGCTTTTTATTCATCAATTGGTATTGAACTTGTCAAATGCTTGCTCTAAATCAACTTAAATTATAATATGGTAGTTTTCTATGTATTTTAAATTTGGTGAATTTACTGATTATGTTAAAGTTAAACCATAAGAAGTCATCCGGAAATTTAGCATATTAAAATAACTAATATCTGTTTCCTCACAATTTTTGTGTGGTAGGTGTTTTTGATTCAAGATCTGTAATGAATATTCAATAAAGTTTTTGTTGGGGATTGTAGTCTCCTCTGGAGGAAGATTTTCTTTTAAGCTCACTCGGTGGGCCTCGACTCTTCATGAACCACCAAGTTTTTTTTCTGGCTGTTTCAGCAAGTGGGCTGCCCCAAGACTTATTGATGGTTCTCCCAAGTGTGAGCAGTCCAAAAAGAGCAGAAAGACAAAGCTGTAATCTTCTTAGTTACCTAATATTAGAAGCTAGAAGTGAGTCGTTAACTCTAAGTCACATCAAAGAGAACATGATAAACTCTAACTGGTTTGGCTCAGTGGATAGAGCAGCACCCTGCGGACTCAAGGGTCCCAGGTTCAATTCTGGTAAGGTCATGTTCCTTGATTGTGGGCACATCCCCAGAAGGGGAGGGTGCAGGAGGCAGCTGATCAATGTTTCTCTCTCATTGATGTTTCTAACTATCCCTCTCCCTTCCTCTCTGTAAAAAAAAATAATAAAAAATATATTTTAAAAAGAGGGGGTGATAAGAACATGAATACCAGAATGTGTGATTATTAGGAGCCAGATCAAAGTTGCCTTAGAGCACTTGGATTCCTTGGTCAACTGCTTTGTAGTCATTATATATTTCATACATTGTTGCTTTTAATCTATTGAAATGTGTTAATAAATCATTCCTGTTTATGAGGAATATTGGTCTCTAATTATTTTTTGTTGTACAATATTTCTCATGTTTTGGTATACAACTTATGCCCACCTCATAGTATAATATTGGTACTGCTTTCAACTTTAGTATTTTATATAACTTACCAGAAAACCAGAATTTATAGAAACTTAGCCTTTTCTTATTTTTTTTTAGAAATGAATACACATAGTCCTATTCAATCTTAGTAATTTGTGTCTTTGAAAGAATTCATTTAATTTTACCCAAATTGCCAAATTTGATGTCATAACATTAGTATCTTTTTAATTTGTAAATTTGGGGCAATGTTGCTCTAACAGTGAAAATTTGCTACTTTTGACTTTAAGCTAAATTTTCACTAGTTTAATTAATCTTTTTAAATAACTGGTTTTTGATTTCTTTACTAATCTCTATTGGTCCCAATTTTATACTTTATTGATTGCTGCTTTGATCTTTATTCTTTTTCCACTTATTATGCATTTAATTAACTCTTTTTGTCTCAGCTTCTTTAAGTGAAAATTTAATTAATTAATTTTAGATTTTTTGTTTTCTGATATTAATTAGATATCTAATTATTTTTAAATATACTTTATGATTTATTTTATTTTATTTTTTTACAGAGAGGAAGGGAGAGGGATAGAAAATCAGAAACATCGATTAGGGAGAAACATCGACCAGCTGCTTCCTGTACAACACCTACTGGGGATGTGCCCACAACCAAGGTACATGCACTTGACCAGAATCAACCCCGGGACCTCTCAGTCCGTAGGCCAAAGCTCTATCCACTGAGCCAAACTAGTTTTGGCTAGATATCTAATTATTCATTTATAAGTTTTCTTATTAAACTGCAATACCTGAATCTCCATCTTAAAATGTTGTTTTTTCTTATTTATTAATTTTATAATATAGTAATAGGGGCCCAGTGCACGAAATTCGTGCACTGGGGGTGGGTGGTTCTTCAGTCCAACCTACCATCTCTCACATACTGGGAGCTCTCAGGGATGTCCTACTGACAGCTCACCCCCGGCCCAAGGCCTAAAGCCTCTGGTTGAGGCTTTCATCCTTGGGCAGGGGACCTTGGCCAGGGACCCCAGCCAGCGATCACCCTGTAATTGGGCTGATCATTGGCTTGCTCCACCCCAGCCCCGGCCTGCTCAAGGTTGGAAAGCCTCTGGCTGAGGCTTTTTCTGGCCTTGGGCACCCAGCGATCACCCTGCCATGGAAGCTCCACCCCGCCCAGCCTTGGGCAGCAGCCATCTTGATTGGGTGTTAAATTGCATATCCCTCCTTATTGACTGGTGGGCGTGGCTTGTAGGAATGGCTTATTGGGTGTAGCAAAAATACGGTCAATTTTCATATTACTCTTTTATGAGACAGGATATAATAAAAAGCTAATATGCAAGTTGTCCCCTGAACCAGGGGTTTGACCAAGAGTTCAAATGGGGGATGGAGTTGGCCGGCCAACAGCCCACAGTCCCTCTCCTGTTTGCCCTTGACCCCAATCAGCCCCCCAACTCATGCATGAATTCATGCACCAGGTCTCTAGTTTTAAAATAGTCCTTATAATTCCTTCTTCAACACCTATGTTATTTTGAGGCATGCTGCTTAATTTTCAAATATTCAAAGTTTTTCTAAATATATGATTTTTATCCATTTATATTTTAATTTTATTGTACTTGTACAACATACTCAATATGATTTGTATTATTTAAAATATAGTGAGTTTTGTTAGTAGTCTCATATATAGCCTTTCAATATATGTTCTGCAATTATCACATATGATGTAAAGATATTACTTAGGTCAAAGTTAGAGACAGTATCCAGATTCTCTACTTTCTTGCTGATATTTTTGCCTTTTTTAGTCAATATGGTAGTTATTATCTGCTACTATGATTATAATTTGTTTCAATTTTTCCTTATTTATTTTGGTAATCTTTAAAGTGTATATGTACTTATGATTGTTATATCTTATACATTGATTTTTCTTATGAAATAGCTTTTAAAAAAATCTCTGGCAATGTGCTTTATCTCTGAGTTTGTCTTATCTGACAGTTCAAAAATAGACATGCAGTTGTTTGTATGGAAAATAACACAATAATAATAAATAATAATACAAGAATATACTGTTTCACGTACTCAGAGCTGTAAAGCTACTTTTGCCCCACCCAGTATACTTTCTAGCCTTCTTATACTAACAGTTACACTTTGTATCTTTTTCCATTCATTGATTTCCAGAATATCAATTTATTTATATTTAAGGGGCATATTTTATAGATACAATATTGCTATTCAGGTCCTTATTTTTTAAATCCATTTTGAAAATATCTTTCATTTAACAGGAGTTTCTAATCTATTAACATCTAATTTAGTTACTGATCTGGTTCTATTTAGAGCTTTTTACTATTTGTTTTCCAACCATCCACTCTTTATTTCTTTTTCACCTTTGATACTTTCTTTTGTACAAGTAAAAATTATTTTTAGAATTTCATTTTACTTTACCTATACACTTTTATTTGTTTTATCTCTTTGCATTATTTATTTGGCTGTTCTGATGATTACTATAAACTACTTTACATATCACTTAGAATATATATTGTGTTATTTCTTTAAAATGTAGAATCATTAGCAATATATTTTTGTTTACCCCCAGCCTGTCATCCTCTTTGCTAAAAATATTATACATAAAAACTCTATAAGACAATGTGATAATTTTTGTTTTAAACAATTTATGTCTGTTTTAAAAGAATTAATAGAAAAATAATCTTTATGGCATTTGCTATTTCATTCATTCCCAAAGATTTAAATTGTTCACTGTTCTCATTTCTTTTGATTCTGAAGAACTTCCTTTAGCAATATCTTTTATTTATGGTAAGCTGGCCATGAATTTTTAGTTTCCTTGAATTTAAAAAAAAATGTGTTTTTTTCCTCTTGTATTCTGGATAAAAAGTTTTATTAGCTATTGTTGGCATGGTCTAGGTTGGTAATTTTTCATTTTCTTTTAGAATTAAAAAAAATGGCTTTACATTATCTTTGAACTCCATGGTTTTCTAATAACAAAGATTGCTGTATTTAGAACTATTTCTGCTTTTAAAATGATATGTTGTGTTTTTTTTTTTTTCTCTAAAATCTTTCAAAATTTTCTCTGTCCAGTGCAATCTAGGTTCTTAAACTTAATTTTTTCCAGAAGGCTGTTCAATAAGCAACTGGTTCAAAAACCAAATAATTTTTTCCATTAGAAATAATGAATAATTTGGTAATTAATTCATTCTAGACTCCAAATGATTTAACCTTTCTAATACGCAGAACATGTCTAATTAACTATTTAATCTATAAACAAACACTTCTTTCCTTAAATTTATCAAACCACCCCTTACTGGCCTTAAACTATCCTTTTCAGCACTTATTCCAAGGATGTGTTCAGAAGGTCAGTATACTGCATCTACGCTCTTTCACATATCAGCTGCCTTCAGCTAATTGCTTTTGTTTATCCAGATCAATAGTTTTTCTCCCTCTACAATTGCCTGTGATCATCGCTTTTTTATTTTTTTACACCCTTAACAACAGTAGCACTCTTGATGGACTCTTAATGTTTTTAAATAATACTAATTGTCAATTTGCCAGCAACAAAAGCAAAAAATAAAAATAAAAAATAAAAAATATTCAAAGCACAGTTTCCTGAGATGTTAACGCCATGGGAGGTTTAGCAGTAAACTGACTTGAATTCTCTCTTTGTGACCCCAGAGACACTTTTTGTTGAAAGGGTTGTCAGATAAAGAACTAAAGTTTGGTTCAACTTTTTTTCTATGAACAACTTGGTTGAGAACCAAGTTATCTGTGATGGGAGATATTTGAGAACTGAGGTTTGACTGTATTTTTTCATTTTCACTAGCTTGATGTAATGTGAGATTGGTGAGTTCCTTCAGTATGGATACGGTATTCATTATAGATGCTATCAAGCTCTGAGACTGAGACTGGAGTCCAAGAGAACATGAGGCTGCAGATTTGGGAAAAGGTACAACTTCTACCTATGTTTCCCACAGCTGTGAGTACTTCACCTCTTTTGTCTTTTCTTACCCAACAGGTCCCCAGGATGTCAGAGCACTGCTTACCACTAACTGTGCCAGCTCAAGGACATTTGGGTCCATCAATAACAAATGTTACTTAAATCTAGAAGGTGAATAAAATCCAGAGGCAGACTTTCATGCAAACTAGATTAACTTCTATAATGATGAGCTATACTAAACATTTAGGGAGGAAGATTGGAGTAAGCATTTTCAGACAACATGGAATGGCAGTCAGTAGCTGTGAGGTACTGAGAATTCATCAAAAGATGGTAGTGACACTACAAAATCAATACACATAAGAGGGTCCTCCTTCCAACTGAAATTAAATGCAGAAATGGTTTATACGTTTACGGAGATTACACAGTCCTGGCGTTTTGAGGTGACAGCAGATGGTCTGATAAGAAGTAGCAGGATTAAGCACAGGCAACCAGCATCTCACCTCCAGCTCTCTTAACCATAAAATCTATGGGTCTCATTTCTCATCGCAATGAGATGGTCTTAGGGCAAGTCAGGGTGACTAGGTGTGCACTGTCTACCAAAGAACAAGTAAACTTCACATATTTTATCTATCTCACTGTATTATAGAGAGTGTACACATCCACTTTAAAAAAATGTCACACATGCTCATAATGTTTCATTTAGTTTTAGATACTTTGTGATTTGGCTCAATTATTCTTATTTATTATTTCCAAGCTTCAGATCCTTACCCAAGTAAGCATCAGTACAGACTCGATTTTTCAAGTTCTATCATTCTTTAAATATCATTTAGGATGACTTCCAGTGTTTCATTGCTTTTCATAATGATTCCTTTGTTTTTTACTCAGAATAGTGGTACTGTATGCCCATATAGTTTTTAATTTCAAATATATATTCAATGACATACATAAAATCTAATATCACATAATAATATGTCTAAGGGAAGAAGAGAATATAGAATATTATTTATACAGCACACTTTTTAAAAGAGATAAAAGATTTTTAAAGAAATATTTTAATATCACCCATCAGGTTAGTAAACATCATCAATTTTTAAATAGTTCGGGTAAAAGTAAAATATTTAAACATAATTATTTTTCCAAAGAAAACCAAATTATTATTATTTTAAAATATTTTTTATTGATTTCAGAGAGGAAAAGAGAGAGAAAGAGAGAGAGAAATATCAACAATGAGAGCGCACCATTGACCGGCTGCCTCCTGCACGCCTTTTACTGGGGATCGAGCCCACAACCCAGGCATGTGCCCTTGACTGGAATCAGACCTGGAACCTGTCAGTCTGCATGCCGATGCTCTATTACTGAGCCAAACCGGCTAGGGCTAAATTATGTTTTTTTAATCAGATTTTATATACTCAAAAGAAAATGTTCCTACCTCTTTAAAAATCATTTAATTCATGCCAATCCATTAGAAAAACAAGTGCTTAATCCCTTTTGTATTATATAATTTAATTGCTGTAATATATCATTTGTGTAATTTATACTAAATCTATTGTTATTTCTATTTTAGTGTCATATCTAATATTGGGGAGATAGTCTGCCAAACTTAAAAGTTAAGTACATCAGGTTTTATGGCAGAACCTGGAAAATAAAGCTTGAGATCAACAGGTGAATGGCCAGTCCTAGTATGGCTCAGTGCATAGATTATCAGCCTATGGACTGAAGGTTTCTAGGTTCGATTCCAGTAAAGGGCACACACCTCCATTGCAGGCCCCATTCTGGCTAGTCAGGGCACATTTCGGAGGCACCCAATCAGCGTCTCTCTCTCACATTGATGTTTTTCTCTATGTGTCTTAACCGCTCCCTTCCACTCTCTTAAAAAAAAAATAATGGAAAAACAAACAAAAAAAAAAGATAAATGGCCAATTTTTTTAGGTATTAATTTTAATCAAGGGGTAAAGCCAATAAATTAATAGAGTACTTTACCACTAGATATGGTAACCAAAATTAAAACTCCCTTTTGTGCCTACTTGATGTGGCTCAGTGGTTGGATGTAGACCTATGAACCAGGAGGTCATTGTTCAATTCCTGGTCAAGCTACATGCCCAGATTGTGAGCTTGAGTCCCAGTGTGGGGTGTGCAGGAGGCAGCCAGTCAATGATTCTTATTATTTACTAGAGGCCCACTGCATGAAATATGTGCACTAGGTGTTGGTAGCAGCTGGCCAGGGTTTCTCTCTCTTCCTCTAACTGGCCCCACCCTCTGGTCAAACTCCCAGAAGAACTCCCAGTGGAGGGGACAATTTGCATATGACACTTTTATTATATAATACTAGAGGCCCAATGCAAAAAAATTAATGTGGGACAAGGGAGGTTGTGTCCCTCAGCCCAGCCCGTACCATCTCATAATCCGGACTGCTGGCTCTCAACTGTTTCCCTGCCTGACTGTATGATCGCCCCTAACTGCTATTGCCTTTCAGCCTGATCACCTCCTAACCACTCCCTTGACAACCTGGTCACCTTTAACTGCCCTCCCCTGCCAACCCAGTCACCCCAAACTGCCCTCCCCTGCCAGCCTGTTTACCCCCAACTGTCCTCCCTTGCAGGCCTGGTCCCTCCCAACTGCCCTCTAATGAAGGCCTGGTCACCCCCAACTGCTCACTCTTGCAGACCTAGTCCCTCACAGCTGCCCTCCCCTGCTGGCCATCTTGTGGCAGCCATTTTGTGTCCATATGGGGGCAGCCATCTTGTGTGTTGGAGTGATGGTCAATTTGCATATTACCATTTTATTAGATAGGATGTTTCTATCTCTCCTGATTCTTTTCTCTCTGGAATATATATATATATATATATATATATATATATATATATATATCCTCTTCCTTCACATGATAAAATTACATGTGGGAAAGAATTAGAAATTAAAGAAGCCATTTGAAAAAGTGCATTTTTTATAAAACATGTTTAAAAATAAATTATGATGCTTTTAGCCTTGGATATATCCAATAGTAAAAGCAATTGAACTTCAAAATGAGTTGGCTTTACATTACTTACATGTAAGTCACTGGAAGTGACAGTGGCTTTGAAGAAGAAGTCAAGAACATGATTAATTGTATCTTGATTTTAGTCAAGAGCAAGAAACAGTGTTTCTGGAAGACTTAAAGCACCATTCCTTGATCTGAGTGCTGCTGTCCTCAGAAACTCATTAACAACTGAGTAACTAGAGACTGGCTGATACATTCTTTTGAGCAGCTTTCCAGATACAAGAAGTAATTAGAAACTAACTCTGATATTTACATTTTTACCACAGGTCAATGAATTTATAAAATACATGTGATAATCATAAGATTTTTGTGATTGGTTGTAGGAAAATTATAGATAATGAGGAGTTACTAATTTAGATGGAGAGAGAGAGTAATAGTGTGAGAAAAAGAGATAATGAATTACAGTGAAACTTGATTTATACTCTATCTGATCAGCTTCATTCTTGTCATTTCACTGCCATTGCTCTACAGGCCCTCACACATTGCTTCTGAAATAAATCCAGATCCCCTAAATGATGACAGACCTTCATTGTTCTTCCAGGCTAATCTTTATAAATCCAACTTAAAAATCACAACAATGCCATTCCATTTTCTATAGGAAAAATATCTTAAACTCATTAACCTGATATTCGTAGCCCTGGCTGAATTTCTTTCCTGCATTATTCCCCATTCCTACTTCCCATTCCTATGATTCACTTAAAGTAACAGATTCAGTGTTTCCCAAACACATGTCTGTGTCTCTTTACAAATGAATTCCTGCTGTCTTGCAAGGTTTGCTCCCTGATATTTGTAGGCCACATCTTCAATTCACCCAGAAAACAAAGAAACATAAATTTTTTCTCTGAAATGACTTAGAAGTTTGCCTGTACATTTTGTTTATTCAGCACTTCATACTTTCTACCTCTGGTTATATTAATATAGGTGTATATTATACTCCCTATTGCACTTCTGTGGGGCTTTGTAGACGATAAACTCTAAAAAACTAATTGGTGAATAATTAAATGAACCAATTGCTTCATCTGAACACTTTTCCCCCCAAACTTTCCTTGCTGTTAGTGAAAGTTGTTAGTGAGAGCTTGAAGAGCAGAAAAGAATTTGATACTGAAATCTGGAAAAATAGCTTGACCGGCATGGTTCAAAGGTTGAACATTAACCTATGAACCAGGAGGTTATGGCTCAATTCCAGGTCAGGGCACATGCCCGGGCTATGGGCTCATTCCCCAGTGGGTGGCATGGAGGAGGCAGCCAATCTATGTTTCTCTCTCATCATTGATGTTTCTATCTCTCTCTCCCTCTCCTTTCTTCTCTGAAATTAACAAAAATGTATTTTTTAAAAATCTGGGAAAATATAATCCCCCAATATAATTGAAAAAGTTTAGTAACAATATTGTTTGTGGAAATGAGGGAAATAGAAAATAAACTTAGTGAACTTGAATATTTGGCTAAGGACATTTTTAGGTAGTAAAAGACTCAAATTGCTTTTTGATCTACATATGATAAAATATAGATAAAAATAAGTGAGTAAAAATAAAGCAGAATTTGGAGAAAACACAAAGAAGGACTTGCTAGATTTAAAAATATAACCCTTTCCATCCTCATTTATTTTTTGTATTGGTGAAATTCTCTGAGAAAATGCCTAATCCATGACCTACTGGTAAAAGCATGTCACAGGGCAAAGCTCTCAGTAGTGTGTCTTACTGCTCTTTATTTATTTATTTTAAAATATATTTTCATTTATTTCAGAGAGGAAAGAAAAGGGAGAGAGGGATAAGAACATTAATGATGAGAGAGATTCATTGATTGGTTATCTCCTGCATGACCCCCACTGAGGACCATGTCCATACCCATGCATGGGTCCTGACTGGGAATTGAACCATGACCTTCTGGAACATAGGTCAATGTTCAGCCACTGCTCCATGAGGACCAGGCCACCCTTAACTAAGACTTCAGAAAAATATGTGTACTTTCCTTGTGGAAACTGCAAGATGATGAAGGGTGTGCCTCTTGGTCCCTTCTACTATACAAAAAGATCTCTCTGAATTTTAATGGGTACACTTTGTAGATTCTTTTGTTGCAGGTGGAAATAGGGTTCTTTCACAGAATCATGAGAAAAGCATTTCAGAGACCACGCATAGAAGGATGAGATGTAGTGGTAGGTCTTACTGGAGTAGAAACAAAAGTCTCTGATTGCCCAGTGTCACATTCAGGACCAGCTGGCTCAGCTATGTCCTGCTGTAGAACAAGTCCAGCATCTGGGGCCATCAGTTTGCACTTGTCCTCACCAAGTCCTGGAGGACCAGGGTCCAGAGATCCTGTGCCATTTACCCAGGATATCCAAAGATTTTGTAGTTCAGTTGAGTCCATAGCAAAGTTTAGTCCAGCTCAGCCTTTTTCTCCTACTGTCTAGCTTAGCCTGTGCTCCCAGCCGTGCTCTTGCCAACAGCACAGGGCTGTACCCAGGCCCCCATTGACAGCCCACCCAAGCTTGATCCTGTGTGACTGCAATAGATAATGTGTAAATGGGTAAATGAACTAACAATGTGTGTTACAAAGAGGGGCCTTTGTATAGCTTTGATTATATTATCCAATGTGGAAACCCCTTTCAGGTCCCACAAGGTTCAGGGTTCCAGTTCAGGATTTGGGTTCTGGAGAAGGCCACACACTAATGAAAAGAGCCTAGAAAAGTATTAATTTGGGAATATTGGGGGCCAGGTGGGAACCCATCTCTAGGGGGAGGACTACCACTATCTCTGGCTTTGCTATCCCCTTTTATTAAGACTATGTGATACACCCATATCCTTTAGGTCAGGAAATTCCAATAATAGTCAATCAGAAAGAATTTACATAAGACTAACAAGTGGAGGCTGCTTCAACTACCAAAGTCTCAACTAAACAATGAGTGATTAGCTCTGATCTTTCAGAGTGATTAAGGTTATCCAGCCTTCTGGATTTTCTGTCCACAGCTCTCTATCATTAAAACAATGATCAGATTCCGGCATCTTCCCTGTTTCTTTCCTTTAAAAAATCTTACATCTGCAGACTAGAGATAAACATATAAGAATAAAAAAATGTTTGAGTCCCAATTTCAATATTCAATAGTTCTGAGTCCCAGTTTCAATGTCAAACAGTTCAATGCTATCTGGATGGTGAACAAATGGTGGAAATTCAGGTCCAACCTTCTCTGACCTGGTCCTGGGCAACCTGGAGTGACACACAGCTGCTGACTGCCAGCATGGCAAGGCATTGTCAGCACCTTCCATCTCTAGACTGCTTTTAATCCACATGATCTTGAATTTGTTTTTAGATCCCGATTCTGCAGTTAGTCCATGGGCTTTGTTTGCAGTGAACCTCCCTCACCTTTTTCTCTGTGGATTTTGTCCACACCCTTTCTCAGTGTATCCTTCCTCCTTCACTCTAGGCAAAAAAAATAATATATATATATATATATAATCTCCTCCAGACGTCCCATGGTCCTAGGCCTGGGAAAGAGAGGCTTTCTTTCAAAAAAACCAATCTCTTTTCTAATCCTTCATGGTTTGTACTAGATCCTCCCTGTATCCAATCCCATTTTCCCCAGGTTTTGCAGGCTAAACTCTGTTTCTTATTATCCTTATCTTGGTTCCTACTGTGCATGTGCGTAGCAGAAGAATTTCACCTGTCCCTCCCTTGAAATCCCAGCTATTGGCCAATTTTCAGCCATGGAGATTGGAAAATTGATCCATTCCATGGATTCAGTCATCTTTGGTGGAGGATGTGCAGGATGTGGCCTTCCCCTGGGGTGTCTGAAGTTGTACCTTCCAGGCTTAATCAGGCTCATCCAGTCTAGCTCTATTCTCTTTTGATAACTCATAGCTACCTATGGCAACACTTTCAACCAGATAAAATGATTCTAAGCACCCAACACTCATCCCAAGGCATAGAAAAGCATGTCTTATAAAGGAACAGTGAGGTCATTGACTTTTGTCAAGTAGAGAGAATTATGATTTGATACGCAGAAAGCTGACAAAGTCTCTAAAGAAATTTTATTATCTTTGATTAGAAATGACAGAGTTGAATCCCAAAATGGTGGGGGAGTTAGTGGGTGCTACATTGATACTCTCCCAGAAGCAAAATGGAATTACAACTAAAATATAGAAAAATCATCTTGAATAATCAACTGAAGATTAGCTCGGAAGTACTCTGATGACCACAGACAGAAAGTGGAGACTGAAGAGACTGGTAGGAAGGGTAGAAGCATGTAAGGAAATAAAAACATATTTGGAAATAGGACTGGCTGGGCACCCACAGATAGCAGATGAAGTTTGGGAGCAGTACCTCAGATGTGGGGGCTTCTCACTGAAAACTCTGGGATCTAAACCCCAAGCTGGGCTGCCAAGCCCAGAGCACCAAAATTGAGGAAAGTGATCACAAAACACACACACACACACACACACACACACACACACACACACACACAATCACACAACACACAAAACAAACAAAAAAATAAACAAAAAAACTGGCTGTGAAAAGCAGCAAGGTTGCTGTGCACCAGGGAGAGATGGCTGGAAATGCAGGCATCCTTTTAAAGGGCCAACACACAAAAGTTTGTATACAACCACTCACCTTGGGTTCTGGCAGAGGGAGGGCAGAGTGGACTAGAGCTGTGTGAGCAGAATCCAGGGTTGAAGGCTCTGGTGCTAAGAGCATGAAAGGCAGACACCCAGGATTCTTGTGCTGAGTCAGTCCCTTATGTTGCAGAGGACATCTTTATCTAGTGGACCTTTGCTATAATAGGTGGTTTTTGCCTGGAGTGAAAGCAGTTGCCTCACCTTATTGGAAACACTTTTGCCCCACCCTGTGGAGTTTCTGAGGTCCATTAAGAGAATGAGAAGAATAATAGGCCTACAGGCAGAAGCAATTGCCCCATCTTGTTGGAAAACCTCTCACAATGCCCTCCCCTGCCAGGGGTTGATAGCCTAAGGCTAATTAAGACTGAGTGCAATCAGACTGAAGGCAGAGATGGGTCTCTGGATACTTTGAGTCTTTGCCTGATCTAATTTGGGCCTGGGGCAGGAAAAGCAGACCTTGGTGTACATCTCGGTCCTTCCTAAAGGAACCCAGCCTCAGCAGAGGGAGCCTCAAGCTATGGATTACTAATAGCTCCAAACAAGGTACTCAGATCCAGTCACAAACATCATCTGGCTGTGTTCTGCATTAGATATTGGGAGATGTAGCTGATCTACCTAATACACAGTCACAAACCAAAACAGGCAGCCAATATGAAGAAAACAAAACAAAACAAATCAAAAAAGCCCTAAATGAAAGAACAGGAGAATTTTCAAGAAGAAGAGGTAATTGAAATGGAGATAAAAAAATGTATTAGACAGAGTTCAGAATAATGATGGTAAAAATGTTCAATAGCATGAGAAAAGGTATTGTAATGATGAAGAAGGACATATCACTAATAAACAACACAGTGGAAGGAACAGACAGAAGATTAGGGCAAGCCAAGAATTGGATCAGGTAGGGCAGAAAAAAATTCAATCAGAGAACCAAAAGAGAAAAAGAAAAAAAAAAGGAGGAAAGCTTAAGGGAGCTGTGGGATAACATGAAATGGAACAATATTAATTGTTGAAAAAGAAAATTAGTAAGGGACAATCTGTGTGAAGAAGTAATGATAGAAAACCTCCCTAACCTGGTGAAAGAAAAAGTTACACAAATTCAGGAGTCATAGAGAATGCCAAGCAAGAAGAATCCAAATAGATAGGTCCATGCCCAGAAACATCATCATTAAAATTACAAAAAAATAAATAAAATAGAGAGAGAGCTTAAGGGCAGCAAGAGAAAAGTAATTTGTTACTTTAAAAGGATCTGTCAGCTGATTTCTCATCAGAAACTCTACAGAACAGAAGGGAATGGCATAAAATATTTAAAATATTTAAATATTCAAAATGAAAATCAAGGATCTGAAAACAATATTACTCTATTCAGCAAAGCTATTATTCAAAATAAAGGGTGAAATAAGAGCTTCCCAGACCAAAATAGAAAAAAAAAGCTAAAGGAGATTGTCACCACCAAACAAGCACTGCAAGAAACACTAAAGGAAACGCTGTACTGAGAAAAAATATATAAAGATGGAAACATAGGCATAAAGAATTAAAATGTCAATAAATAAGTACCTATTCTATATAATAAAAGAGTAATATGCAAATCAATCAATGGTGAAACCACTGGTAGGTATTATGTGAGCTACCCCCTGGTGGTCAGTGTTTGCTCCCACAGGCAGAGCACTGCTCAGCCAGAAGCTGGGCTCATGGCTTATGGCTGCTCCGGAATGCAACAGCTGTGGAAGGAGCCTCGCCTGCCTCTGTGGCAGCACTAAGGATATCCAATTGATGGCTTAGGCCTGCTGTCCTTGGTGAGTGAGTCTAAGCTATCAGTCAGACATCTCCCAAGGGCTCCCAGATAATGAGAGGGCACAGGCCGGGCTGAGGGACCAGCCCCTCCCCGCAAGTGCACAAATCTTGTGCATCGGGCCTCTAGTCAATAATAACCTTAACGTTAAAAGGATTAAATGTTCCAATCAAAAGACGTAGAGTAGCTTAATGGATATGAAAACAAGACCCAATTATATGTTGTCTACAAGAAATTCACCTTAGAACAGAAGCGTCACACAGGATAAGAGTGAAAGAATGGAAAAATATTTTTCCATGCAAATGGAAATGAAGAAAATCTGGATGGCAATACTCATGTCTGACAAAATAGACTTCAAAATGAAGACCATTACAAGAGACAACAAAGGTCATCATGTAATACTAAAGTGATGGGTCCAACACAAGGACATAACCTTGGTAAATCTACTTGCAACCAACATAGAAGCACTTTACATATGTATATTTAGCATATATCTACACTAATAAAAGAGAAACATGATTGGCCCACCAGCCAATCAGAGCAAGTATGCAAATTAACCCCAAAATGACAGTTAATTTGCATACACAGGCACAGAACAAAGATGGAAACAGCATAAAAGGAAGAGGGAGAGAAAGCGAAAAGCAGGGCAGTGGTGGTAGGACGGAAGCCTGCCTTGGCAGGCTTTGCTCCCTTCTCTGCTTCTCTCAGGCCATAGGAAGCCCTATTCTTGTAGGAATAGACCCAAGGAAGCCCTATTCTTGCAGGAATCTTTCTGCAATGGGCCTGTATATATAAATTCTAGAGGAGTCTAAGGGAAAGATAGACAGTAATAGAGTCATAGTAGGGGACTTTACCACCCCATTGACATCACTGGATAGATATTCCAGACAAAAAAATTAAAAGGAAACAATGACTCTAAATGATGAAATGAATTTAATTGACATAAGACATTTCAATCCAAAGTTGCAGAACATACATTATTCCCAAATGCACATGGGTCATTCTCAAGTATAGACTACATGTTAGGACAAAAAAATCAAGTTTCTGCAAGTTCCAGAAGTTTGAAATCATATCAAGCATCTTTTCAGATCATAATGGAAGAAAAATAGAAATCAACTACAGTAAAAACACTCAAAAACATTGAAACACGTGGAGGCTAAATAGCATGTTTCTAAACAATGAATGGGTTACCAATGAGATAAATAAATAAAACAAAAAACTTTCTGGAAACAAATGAAAAAAATATAAATTACTAATGGACTATTTGACCTTATGATTTAAAGAATTAAAGACCAATGAAACTAAGAGCATATTCTCTGAAAAGATAAACAAGATTAATGACCTTTAGCCAGATACATCAAGAAAAAAAAATAATTAAAATAAAAAATGAAAGCAGACAAGTAGCAACTGACATCACAAAAATACAAAGGATTATAAGAAAATACTATGCGCAAATATATGCCAAAAAACTGGATAATGGGGATGAAATGGATTCATTCCTAGAAAAATACAAACTTCCAAAACTGAACCAAGAATAATAAGATAACCTGAATAGGCAAATAACAATTGAAGAAATTAAAGGAAAAAACAACAACAACAAAAAAAACTCCCAGCAAATATAAGCTCTTATCTGGAATGCTTCACATATTTTACACATGTGCTTATGTGCGTAGATGTGCTTATGTACTCATGATGTGCTTATGTGATTGTTTACCAAACAATCAAAGAAGAACAACTATCCTCCTCAAACTACTCTAAAAAATACAAGAGGAAGGAATATTTCCAAGCTCTTTTTATAAGGCCAGCATTACCCTAATTCCAAAACCAGATAAAGATACTGCAAAGAAAGAAAATCACATTCAATATCCCTGATGAATACAGATGATAAAATCTTCAACAAAATGTTGGGAAATTGGATCCAGCAATATATTAAAAAAGATCATACACCATGACTCAGCATAATTTATTCCAGGATGCAAGGCTGGTACAGTGTTTGGAAATCAATACATCATGTAAATAAAATGAAAGACAAAAATTACATGATCATATCAATTGATGCAGCAAAGCGTTCAAATAAAAATTCAACACCCTTTCTTGATAAAACAAAACAAAGAAACAAAATTCTCAGCAAAGTGGGAATAGAGTTATTATACCTCAACAAAATATAACAAACCTATAGCTAACATTACACTCAATGGGCAAAATCTAAAACCATTTCCCATAATAACAGGAATAAGACAAGGATGCCCACTTTCACCACTCCTGTTCAACATAGTATTGGAATTACTGGCCATATCAATCAGACAAATTGGAAAAGAGGAAATAAAACTCTCATTATTTGCAGATGACATAATACTGTGCACAGAAAACCCCTAAAGACTCCACCAAAAAACTACTGGATTTAATAAATGAATTTGGAAATGTAGCAGGATACAAAATTAACACCAAAAAATCCCTAGCATTTTTACACGCCAATAGTGAACTCTAGAAAGATAAACTAAAGAAAAACAATTCCTTTTAGACAACAACCACAACAACAACAACAACAAAAAAAACCACATTAAGATACTTAGGAATCTTAGTATCCAAGGAGGTAAAAGACCTGAAAACTACAGGATATTGAAAAAAAAAAAAAAAACAGGACAGAGGAAGATATAAACAACTGGAAGAATATACCATGTACATGTGTTGGTAGAATCAATGATATTAATATGTGCATATTACCCAAAGTAATCTACAGATTCAATGCAATCCCTATTAAAATACCAATGACATATTTCACAGGCCTAGAAGAAACACTCTAAAAAATTTATGGAACAAAAAAAGACCCTGAATAGCCACAACAATTATAAGAAAGACGAAACAAAGTTGCAGGAATCACAATACAAGATATCAAGTTATACTACAAAGCCAGGGTAATCAAAACAGCCTGGTACTGATGTAAGAACAGGCATAAAGATTAATGGAACAGAACAGATAACCCAGAAATCAATCCAAGTCACTACGCTCAAATTAACGTTTGACAAAGGAGGAAAAAGCATGCATTGGACTAGAGATAGTCCAACACCTTCAATAAATGGTGTTGGAAAAATTGGATATGTACATTCAGAAAAATGAAACTGGACCACCAACTTATACCATGCACAAGAATAAACTGAAAATGGTTGAAAGACTTGAAACCTAGAAGAAACCGTAAGTACCCAAATCTCAGACATTTCTTGTAGCAATATATTTTCAAATGGAAACCATGGAGAAAATAAACAAATGGGACTACATCAAAATAAAAAGCTCCTGCACAGCAAAAGAAACCATCAACAAAATAGTAAGAGAGCCCACTGAATAGGAGAACATATTTGCCAATGATACATCCCATAAGGGTTTAAACTCCAAAACATATAGGGAACTCAAAAAATGTAACAAAAGAAAGACAAACAACCCAATAGACCAAAGGACCTAAAGAGACCGAAGGGCCAAAGCGGACACACAGAAAACCAAGAGACATATGAACAAATGCCCAAAGGCACTGACCACATGAGGGAGGTAAGTCAAATGCCAATGAGACATCACCTCACACCTGTCAGAATGCGTGTCATCAACATAAACAAATGACAAGTGTTCCTGAGGTTGTAGATAAAAGGGAACCCTCATGCACTGCTGGTAGGAATGCAGACTGCAATCACTTTGGAAAACAGTATGGAGTTTCCTCAAAAGATTAAAAATAAAACTCCCATTAGACCCAGTGATTTCACCTCTAGGAATATATCTTAAGAAACTCAAAAAACTCATCAGAAAGAATCTATGCACTCCTATGTTCAGAGCAGCATAATTTACAGTAGCTAAGATTTGGAAACAGCCTAAGTGCCCATTAGCCGATAAGTGGATAAAAACACTGTGGTACATCTACACAATGGAATACTAAGCAGCAATACAAAACAGCATGGATGGACGTGGAGAGCATCGTGCTGAGCAAAATAAGCCAGTCAGAGAAAGGTATCACATGTTCTCATTCATATGTGGAATCTAATGAACCAAATAAACTGATGATCAAAAGTAGACCCAGAGTCATAGAGGCATGAACACATTGTTGAACCTCAGAGGGAAAGCAGGGAAGGTGGGAAGAGATCAACCAATGAAATTGTATGCATATATGCATAACCTGTGGACACAGGTAATGGAGTGGTGAGGACCTGGGAGGGTCATAGATGGGATTGAGCTGGAAGAGGTTAATGGAGGGGTGGGGGAGAAAGACCTATGCAATACTTTCAACAATAAAGATGAACACACACACACACACACACACACACACACACACACACACACACACACAGGCACACACAACAAACAAACAAAAACACAGGCTGTTCCAGAGCCTGTGCTCTCAATCACTAACCCATAGTTTATGATATTTCAGAAAAATAGATCGAGGCCAGATTGTTTTGTTTCATTGCCCTCAAACTAAGAAATTGAGTCTTAAGTCTCCTAAAAAAATTAGGAAAAATACTTTTATACATTTCTAGAAAATCAGTCAGGTAGAATTATATACTAGATATATTAAAGGGAATAAAATTTTGTGCCAGGCAAAGTAATTTTTAGAGTATAGTGATTCACACTTTTAAATTGATCTGAAGACAAATAGTTTTCCAAAAGGGTTAGCGCAAGGTAGATGAAATGGACAAATTCTGATTACCATGGCATGTAATGGAAAAATGCATCTCCCAGTGGTTTCTCACTATGTGCAAAAATGACTTATGCTGTCAGTGGAGCAGTGATTATACCCATTAGTGAAATATAAAAATCCAACTCAATTAAATTACTTATGCTATTTTCCCCTTTCCTACAATATATTTTGACATTCAAGTACATCTTCATGAGCTAAAAGAATTTCAAGCAGCTACAATTTATTCTGTTTCTAATTGTGGTGAAATGATTATGTGATTCATCAATAAACAGATAGCTGAGTTGCACAGTATATCTCAGTTTATAGAGAGATTACGATACCATGACATGTAGTAATAAAGTAGAAGAATGAAGTTGAATGCAGATTTATCTCACAAATGCTTCCATAAGTTAAAGTTTAACTTAATGTTTGGTTGAAAGCTGTTATCTTAGAAGAATATAGAAAAATAAATTTGGAAATATAGGTTGTAAGGGAGTATAACATTTCATCTCACTGAAAAGATAGCAGTTATTAACAGCCACTTGAAAGGGAATACATGGGTTGCAAATACAAATGATTTTCACATTATTATACATTCCTTCACTTACAATGTAGTAATTGAATCAGGAAGGTTGATTAATTGGTACTAAATCCCTATTAGTTCATGAAATCTATTTGAGTGTCTTTTCTTAGTGTTCAGCTTAGATAGATATTTATTGGCATGAATATCTTTCGTGTGGCTTTGTGACTGTATCAGAGAAGTTCAAACAATTGTGCTACTCGCCTGTCATATTATTTGAACACATGCACACTCTTTCATACTAATAGAAATTCTACAATTACACTGGTAGCTTAAATGTTCTATCTAAAAATAATTTGAGAAATATATAAGCATTAAAATTTATGCTTTCAACCTTTTACTAAATCCAAGATGATAGTGAGATAGATGTGAAAATGTAATTTTAATATCACTCCTATTTTTGTCTTTATATGCACAAAAATTTGATTAATAAACTTATTTTAGAGTAATTTTAGATTTAAAAAATTTTGAGAAGACTGTATAGAAAGTTCTTAGATACTATACACTTTTCCCTATTAAAATCATATGATACATTTTTCACAATTAATAAACCAATATTGACATATCATTATTAATAAGTCCATATTTTATTTAGATTTCCTTGGCTTTTACCTAATGCCATTTTTCTGTCCAAAGATCTCATCCTAGTTGCATTATATTTAGTTACCTTGTCTCTGTTGATGGTGGCATTTTCTCAGACTTTATAAATTTTTGAAGGCCTTGATATTTTTGAGGAGTACAGTAGTATATTTTGTAAAATATTCCTCAGGTGAGATTTTTTAAAATATATTTTTATTGATTTCAGAAAGAAAGCAAGAAGAAGAGAGAGACAGAAACATCACTGAGAGAGAATCATTGATTTGCTGCCTCCTGCACACCTCACATAGGCGGGCAAGCCCATCACCTGGGCATGTGCCCTGACCAGGAATTGAACTCTGACCTCCTGATTCATAGGCTCAACAACTTGAGCCATGCCTGCCAACCTAATTTTATTTTTAATATATATTTTTTCAATTTGAGTTGACATTCAATATTAGTTTTAGGTGTGCTGCATAATGGTTTGACCTGTGTATAATATACAAAATGATTCCTCAAACAAGTCTAGTATGGAGTATCTTTTAAAAGGGTATCAATCCTCAAAGGAGAGTTCTCAGACCCCCTTCTCATTGTCCTTCATGGAGGGTCCCTTGTCCCTTTTCCCCTACCATATCACAGGAGGGTTCCCTTTCTCCCTGCCTTGCTACCTCAACTGAGGGTACCATGTTCCCCATTCCCTGGCCCCTCAAAGTGGAGTTCCTGGTCCCCCTGTCCATCCCGCTCCCCATGGAGGGTATCCTGTTCTCCTACTCTTCTCCCTCCATGGAGGGTCCCCTTACTCCCTCACCTACACCTTCAAAAGGGTTACCCTGTCCTCTTGCCTGCATCCTCAAAGGTGGTTTCCCCGACCCTCTGTCCATTCTCTTCCATGGAGAATGTCCTGTGCTTTCTCCCCTCTCACCTCCTGGTCCCCACTGTCCTGCCCCATTATTCACAAGCCTCAGATCCCAGGGTCTCCTGCCTAGGTCGCTGGGGGTGTGTGGCCGGCCTGCAAACCTCCACAGGCCCCTCGCCCAGGCTGCCCCTCACCCCAAGGGAACCCCCACCCTGATCTGAGACACTCTTCAGGGCAAACCAGCTGGCCCCCACCCATGCACCAGGCCTCTATCCTATCTAATAAAAGAGTAATTTGAAGATTGACCATCACTCCAACACACAAGAAGGCTGCCTCCATGTGGTCAAAGATCCTGCCCCCATGTGGACACAAGATGGCCACCACAAGATGGCCAGCAGGGGAGGGACATTGGGAGGTTCCAGGCCCTGCAAGGGAGGGCAGTTGGAGGCAATCAAGTCTGCAGGGGAGGGCAGTTAGGGGTGACCAGGCCGGCAGAGGAGGGAAGTTGTGGGCAACAAGCTGGAAGGGGAGTAGTTAGACATCAATTAAGCTGCAAGGGTAGTGGTTAGCGGGTGAGCAGGCTGGCAGGCAGAAGTGGTTAGGGGCAATCAAGGAGGCAGGCAGGTGAGCAGTTTTCAGCCAGCAGTCCTGGATTGTGAGAAGGCTGTCCGACTGCCTGTTTAGGCCCTATCCTACTGGAATCGGGCCTAAACAGGCAGTTGGACATCCCTCGAGGGGTCCCAGATTAGAGAGTGTGCAAGCTGGACTAAGGGACATCCCCCACCCCCTGTGCACGAATTTCGTGCACCGGATCTCTAGTGTGTGTGAGTGTGTATCTATATCTATATCTATATCTATATCTATATCTATATCTATATCTATATCTATGTATGGTTATATGCTAAGTGTCCAACTGTCGACTGGTTGCTATGGTGTGCACCGACCACCAGGGGGCAGACGCTCAATGCAGGAGCTGACTTGCACTAGCCATTTTCATTGAAATGGCACCATGGACCAACACTGGGCTTCCCCTAAGTGGGACTCAGGCTTTGCCACCAGCCCAGAGTGACAGCCCACCAAACCGCAGCCAGGGCTGTAGAGACCCCATCGCACAAAATGTGTCCCCCAGCCCAGCCCAGCCCGGAAACAGTGGCTATGGGCATCAGGGAGTGACGTCAGGTAGCAATGCCGTTTCCTCTCCCTAACAACTAGCCTCCTTGGAGTTTCTTCAGCCCAGGAATATGGTTTGCTTTATACTCAGGTGCAAATAATTTACACTTTAACCAAATGTCTGTGAAGCATTTTCCCGGGCCTCATTTTATTTGATCCTCACAGAAGTTCTTAGAGTAGCTAGATAGACTCGGTGGAATCCTATTTTCTTTTCATTGGCTAAAAAATGGAGATTTAGAAAGCTTAGAAACTTGACCTGACTGAAAAGAAATAAGAAACAGTGGACCTTGTAAATGACTTCAGGTTAAGTCACTGCACAGAATATAGTCAAACACTGCTGCAGTTAAATATTTTACCCTTTGTTCTCCCTGCATGATCTACAATAATAATCTATTTCATGTTAATATTTACTGCTTTGTTGCTGACAATTACGTGAAAGAAAAGTTGGGGTGTAGCTACATCAAAAAGCACGTCTAATTAAGCAAGTTTATTCTCTCTATATAAAAGACTTTGACTCACACATGTGCAATACATATAAAGTTCTTGCTGGCACCAATCACATATGTGTGTTCTGATCTGTCACTGTTGAGCATAAATTTGGTTGTTTTTGTTGACATTCTGAAGCAAAAAAAAAGTGGCATCATCAACAAAATATGTCTGACGACCAACTACTGCCACAATGTATCTCTGAAGCTTAAAGAAAACAGTGTCATTGACAGACTATGTCTGAAGAACAGTCATGGACAAGTACTACCAATACTGGTAGGAACTGCCTTCATAGCAAAAATGAAGTAAATGAGGATGCAATTATCTAACACAGTTGTGGTGGAATGATTGTTACGTCAATTTTGCTATCTTTAAATTTCTCCAATGAAAAACCATCTAATGGAAAATTTACTCAATGTGATAGCAAAGCCAAAGTTTGTCCAAATGATATAAATTTTTCAGAATTCTTTAAAGAATTAATGATAAACAAAGATTCTGACAGTAAAAATTTCATGAAAAATATTCATTGTTATGTCATGTTGCTATTGTTTATTTACTAACCAACATACATTATTTTCTTTGACATTTTACTAATTTCATTTGATCTCTGACACTTATATTATAGAGAAAGGGTGAATGATATTAAAATAGTTCTTCTAATTACTTACCTTTCAATGTGTACGAATTCTTGCAGCAGGCCACTAGTTTCAATATATTTGTGAGTGTTCCTGTTTTGCTTTTATTATTAATTTTTATATACTGTGTATGACTTCAATCTTTTAAAATTTATTATGCCCTAAAATAGGGTCTAATCTGGAGAACATTCCATGCACTCTTGAGAAAACTGGGTATTCTATTGTGAGTCTTCTATATGTATCTCTCAAAGTTGTATTATAGTTCTTTAAAATACTCTGTTCTTATTGCTGTTCTTTCTCTATGTTCTATCATCATTAAAAGTGGTACATTAAAGTCTCCACATCTTATTGTAGAATTCTTTATTCAGCCTTGCAAATGTGTCATTGTTTGCTTCATATATTTTGGGCCACTGGGACTATGTGTACAGTTCACACTTGCACCACACAGGTTTGAACTGCATGGGTCTACTTAAAAGCAAATTTCATGTCAATAAATACACAGTTGGCCCTTTGTAGCCCCAATTTTCCCATCTGCAGATTCAACTAAATACAATGTTTAGAATTCCTCAGGGATTGTTTCTCTCAATTTATTTTGTTCTTTCAATGGGCCTTACCTCTCTCTTTGTATACTTTGTGATTATTTTCATGAAAATTAGATATTTAGATATTACAATGTGATAACTTTAGACATCAATTCCCCCTTTCCCAGGGTTTAATATTTAAGAATATGTTTTATCATTGAAGGTCAGAGTAGTCTGTTTAGTGATTTTCCCAAACAATTTTGGAAAGGTTTTATTCCTTGCCATGTGTCATCCCTGAATTCTTTATTCATTTGTGATTTTACAAAGATTTCTTTGAATGTCAGTTGCTTTAAAAAAGGGGGGAGGGTCAAAAACAAAGCCAATAACAAACAATAAAACACCTTTTCTAGTCTTTGCTGGTTGACCCTGTGCTAAAGCATTTAGCCAGGCTTCTAAAGATGGCTTGAGGGGAAAGGTCTTCTCAGTTTTGTTTTGTTTTTTTTCTGAATATAGTCTTATCCTTGGCATGTTTATAACATTTAAAATGTCTTATGTAGCCTGATAGTCTTTGCTCAAAGAATAGAGTATCTGCCTGTGGACTGAAGAATCCTGGGTTCTACTCTGGTTAAGGGCACATGCCCAGGTTTTGGCCTCAGTCCCCTGGGGAGGGAGCCAATCAATGATTCTTTCTCATCATTGATGTTTCTATCTCCTTTTCCCTTCCTCTCTGAAATCAATAAAAATATATTCAAAAATAAATAAATAAAATAAAATGTCTAATGTACGGGTGTTTTGAATGTTCCCAAATAACTACAAAACTGCGCTCCAGCTTTCCTTCCCAGGTGTGAGGCAGTCTGTTCTGTGCCTGACTAGCAGCTCTGCCTGAGGCATCATTGGGTTATTAGTTTCCCATCAATGTATGCTCAAGGAATGCCTGCTGCCTTCCCAAGTTCCTAGTTAGCAAAGGTGGAGAACACTTGTTGCCAGCCATTAAAGTAGCTCCCAAATAGTTTAGTGAAGGCATACACAGTAATCCTATCTAACAAAAGAGTAACATGCAAATGGACCATACCTCCGCTATGCTACCAGCCAATCAGGAGCAGGAGCATGGCCAGCAGACAGGGGGCATGGCCAGCAGACGGGGGGAGTGGCCAGCAGACGGGGGTGAGGCCACAGTGCCGAGTAAGCAAGCACCACACTATACGCTGCCCACATGGTACTTAAGGGCTGGCAAGATCCCTCTCTCATTACACTTATTGTTGACTGTGTCGCGACCTTTTGTGGTGACCTTGGGATGGTTAGGGGAATTTGATGCATGATATGCCCTCATGAAGCTAGCATGTAGGTTGCTCTGTTAGGCTGTGACTGAGGTGTCGGGTTTACCTGTCATGTGGGACATGCAAATGAGCACCAGGGGCACCTTGGGAATGGGAGCCAAGTGCGAGAAGGGGCTGTGAGCCAAGCGGCAGCCCACTCCGCAGGGCTCTGCGGCCCACCAGAACTGCTGACGCCTCTTCCCCCTGGCAGCCGCTGCCACCTCCTTCCCTGTCACCACAGAATCAGCACCAGTCACTCCGGATCTCAGCACACTGAATGCAGGTGGGGAAGAGGGCACAGGGCCCCCAGACCCCGTGTCCCGCGAGGTCGGTCCAGAACCCCTGCCGGCCTCGCGGCTTCCCTGTGGGGAGGGCGGGCGGGCCGGTCTGGCCGGCCTCCGGAGGAAAGGCAGAGGCAGAAGGAGGGCGGCTGAAGGAAGCGAGGAGATGGATGGGGAGCGGGGAAGGAAGGGGACTACAAACAAAAGCGCCCTTTAAAATGACTATGAACACTGAAGTAAAGTGTTTCCATTTTATAAGCCTGTATTTTACAGTATGCACATTTCACATAGTAACACCCCAGAATTTATCTAGGGCAGGAGCCAGATGCCATTGCTGTAAGGAGCCAGAGTGCAGTTCAATTTTTGTGGGTTACACATGGCCTCGAATACTCAACTTCTGCAGTCCTAGCATGCAAAGCCCAAAGGAACTGGATGGCTGTGTCCCAACAAAACTTTATGGCCACTAAAATTTGAATCCTATCTGATAAAAGAGTAATTCGCAGATTGACCATCACTACAACACACAAGAGGGCTGCCCCCATGTGGTCAAAGATTCTGTCCCCATGTGGACACAAGATGGCCACCACAAGATGGCCAGCAGGGGAGGGCATTTGGGAGGTTCCAGGCCTGCATGGAAGGGAAATTGTGGGTGATCAGACCAGCAGGAGAAGGCAGTTGGGAGGGATCAGGCCTGCAAGGAAGGGCAGTTAGGGACTATCAAGCCTGCAGGGTAAGGCAGTTAGGGATGACCAGGCTAGCAGAGAAGGAAAGTTGGGGGCAAGCAGGCTGGCAGGGGAGCACTTAGGCATCAATTAGGCTGGCAGGGTATTGGGGTGATCAGGTTGGCAGGCAGAAGCAGTTAGGGGCAGTCAGGAAGACATGCAGGTGAACAATTTGGAGCCAGCAGTCCTGGATTGTGAGAAGTATGTCCGACTGCCTGTTTAGGCCTGATCTTAATAGGATCGTGCATAAACAGGCAATCAGACATTCCTCGAAGTCCCAGATTGGAGAGGGTGCAGGCTTGGCTGAGGGAATCCGGTGTGCCACCCGCCCCCGCATGAATTTTGTGCACTGAGCCACTAGTTTATAGATAAGGTCAGATCTGCTTCCTCCAGAGCAAGGAAACAAGTCCCACCAGGGTATCCATTACACTCCTCTAATCAATTCTCTCACCGTGCAAGGGGATGGGCCAAGTAAACATGACATAAAACCCTCATACCATTCTGAAGTTCTGTGGTGTTGTTTTTTTTTTTGTTCTTGTTGTTGTTCATGTTTTGTTTTCTTGGTTGTTTAATCCTTCAGTGATTTTCCAGAGTTCAGTAAAGATTGGTTCTGGCTGTTCTTGCTAGTGTCCAATACTTCCATTGGAAAATGAGAGCTTAAAGTAGCCTATTGGTCATTCCTCATTTTGTTTTCTGAAAAAAATAATCAACTGATATAAAATTATAGGTTAAATAAAGTTCTCTTGGCATATTAACAATGTCATTAAAATGACTTCTGTATTTATACCATTATACTGGCTTTATTTACTTGTTTGTTTATTATTTATTTTTTATGAATGTAATATGCCTTTCCCCCATTCCATTTCTCACTCACTACCTTTCAGAAATTTGAATGTGTATATGCCTTGGAGAATGTATGTGTTTTGGTGTTTGTGTACATGTGGGCATACATACAATCATGCACCTACGTACTTATCATGTTTTGAGTTCATTAAGTTTCTTGTGTCTGTTGGTTTTAGTTTTTATTGATTTGGGGGTACCTTTGGCTATTATTTCTTGCAATAGTTTTCTGACTCCACTCTTTGAGTACACACTTATATTAGACATATTAATATCTCAGAAATTGAGGCTTAATGTATCAATTTTAATATCTTTCCTCTCTGCTTCCCTTTTCCTCATGTTTATATTTATATCTTTATTTTTACTGACATTTTTCTTTGTAGTATGTCTACTTTGCTCTTAACAACATTCAATGAAATCTTAAGTATTAATATTCTTCTCCTTTCTAAGTTTAGGTCTTTTTAAAAGTCTCCTTTTTGTCTTTACATTATACTAATGCTTGTTTCTAAAATTTTATATATCTATAAAAACTGTTTTAAATAATTTGGGAAAGATCTTAATGTTTTTCTTGGGGAATTAAATATTTCAATATAAATTAAAATTTTGGATGTCCAAGCTACCAGTGTTTTAATTTATTAAATCTTGTATTTTAAAAAAGTGTTCCCTTCCTCATGTTCTCAATAATTTGAAAGTAGGAATTCATGAAGCTATGCATTTATAGGAAAATAGCATAACATAAGTTCCTATCAAAATTATTTTTTAATTTTCATTTAAATAGCACCAAACAGTAAATTATATTTTTCTTTCAAAAGTTAATCTCAGTTTCAAACAGTTTTACTGAATATAAATAAGCATCAAAATTACACAAGAAACATAGTAAAATATAGTTTCTCTGGCCTCCCACAGGCAATTCTGATTAATTATAATTATAATTATGTAATATATATATAATTACCCTTATATATTTACTGTGTTTCTTACTTAGTGGCTTTTAAAAAATTATTTTTTCTTAATCCTTTGTGTAATATTTTAATGCTAGAATATGTATGTAATCCTATCTAGTAAAAGAGTAATATGCAAATTTGACCTTACCTTTGCCACACCCATAAGCCATGCCCACCAGACATGGCCACTAGCTAGCTAAACAGGAGCAGATTATGCAAATAAACCCCAACCTAGATGGCTGCCGCCACTGAGAGCAGGAGGAAGGCTTGGGTTTCCCTGGCAACAGAAGAAGCCAAGCTTTCAGCCTGCTGTTGCCCACCTACATCTCCACTCTAGGTTACAAAGTTTCAAACAGAAATGGCTGCCAGCCCAGAGTGATCAGAAGACTTGACTGCTACAAAGTTTCAGTTGTAGACATAGATTAATCCCAGATCCCAGGGCCTCCACTTGGGTCACTGGGGGGCATAGCCAGCCTGAAAACCTCCACAGGGCCAGGCTGCTCAGTACCCCAAGGGAACCCCACCCTGATCTGGGACACTCTTCAGGGCAAACCAGCTGGCCGCCACCCATGCACCAGGCCTCTATCCTATCTAATAAAAGAGAAATTTGCAGATTGACCATCACTCCAACACACAAGAGGGTTGCCCCCATGTGGTCAAAGATCCTGCCCCCATGTGGACACAAGATGCCCACCACAAGATGGCCAGCAGGGGAGGACTGTTGAGAGGTTCCAGGCCCTGTAAGGGAGGGCAGTTAGGGGTAACCAGGCTGGCAAAGGAGGGAAGTTAGGGCAAACAGGCAGGCAGGGGATCACTTAGACATAAATTAGGCTGGCAGGGTAGTGTTTAGCGGGTGATCAGGCTGGCAGGCAGAAGCAGTTAGGGGGAATCAGGGAGGCAGACCGATGAGCAGTTTGGAGCCAGCAGTCCTGGATTGTGAGAAGGATGTCCAACTTCCTGTTTAGGCCCGATCCTAAAGGATCCTAAAGGATCGGGCCTAAATAGGCAATCAAACATTTCTCGAAGGGTCTCAGATTGGTGAGGGTGCAGGCTGGGCTGAGGGACATCTCCGGCCCCCTGTGCACGAATTTCGAATTTTGTGCACCGAGTCTCTGGTTTTATATAAGCAAGACCTCTAGGATGTAGTCCTAGTTTCAACAAATCAATAGCTATATTTTATCTAACTCATGATAGGTAAGGAATACAAAATCATATGATTCAACAGCTTTAAAAATTAACACATCAGAGACAGAGAAGCATTGATCAGATGCTCAAACCTCAGAGGGAAGGTAGAGGAGGCTAGGGGTAAGGGGAGAGATCAACCAAAGGACTTGTATGCATGCATATAAGCATAACCAATAGACACAGACAACAGGGGGTTAGGGTGGTGAGGGTAAGATTAAGGGATGGGGGGCAATAGGGGGATACAGACATATTTATAATACCTTAATCAATAAAGAGAAAAATAAAATTAAAAAATAACACAAAAAGTAAAAATTTTCAGGTTCAGTTGTTACCAGATATTTTGAAAACTGATTATGTCATGTTTCCTTGGCTCATCCCCTTGGAAACAATTAATGGAAATTGAAGTAGTTGTGAAGTTTAGAATCTTTATGTCCAGCAGTTTAGACATGACATTGAGCATGCATGTGAAGCACACCCTGAGGTCTTTACCATATAAAAGCACACGAACATTTGAGTGTCTTTCTGGCATGACATAAACACATCAGAGGAGGTCAGCTCATGAAGCTAGTTTATAAAGTGTGTTTCTCTGTCACATCTTCATGCTCTACCTGTCCTTCAAGCTCCTGCAGGTAGATCATCTGTATTAGCTCAAACACTGAAAGGAAGGACTGATGAAACAGTTTTGCACTTGCCAAAAACTTATGAGACTAGGAGGCTGTGGGAAAGATATCAACAGAGGTTTAGCCATCCTTGTCTGGGGTATTTCAAATTAACAGCTAAAGGGTGTCTTTAATTGCATTTTTATGATGAAATGAAGCTAAATGAAAATTAACAACCCTAAATACTGCATTTTTCATTGCAGGCCTCTTTATGTTTTTACACAAATAACACTTTGATAAGACACCAGAATCCTTAGTGTCATATTTACACAGTAAAATTTTAATGCATATGAAAAATATTAATAAACACTTATGTATATTGCTTGAGATCTGCTTACTGTCTTTATGTAACTGAATAATCTAAGCAGCAATATATTATTCCTGTTATAAACATGGATGTAAAACAAGTTCATTATTGACGGAGACACCAAGATGGCGGCATAAGCAAACACCTATTGTTCTGCCCCGCGCAACGATTTAAGAACTACAACATAACAGCAGAACAGACAAGCACCCAGAATCGCCAGAAAGCTGGCTGAATGTAAACTCCACTAATAGGAGCAGAGGTGGGACACAGACTCAGGACCGGCGGGAGCGCAGACGGATTTCTCCGATGGGGCCCAGATTTCCTGAGCCGGGCGAGGTCTGAGATCCGGGGTACGAGAAGTCTCCCTGCACAGATTCCCCAGAACCGGCGAAGTCCTATAGCTGAAACCTATAAAATGCTTAAGCTGAAGAGAATGAAAGTATTATCTACACAAAAGTTCAATTGGAAGGAGAGCATGAAGAAACCGATTTTCTTTGGATCTTTAGAAGCTCTGTGTATTTTTGAATAAGAACTATCAAAGATATAAGTATTTTAAAAATACATCTTTAGTGATTAGATTAGATTATAGCTTAAAATTAACCTATATATCACAGGTTAAATATTTAGTGTGCTCAGTGCAAGATAGGGCTCATGTAGGCAAATTTAAAAACACTAATTTCAGAAATGTGCCCTAAGTTATATTGCTACACCTATTAAGTCACCTAAAAATGTATAGATGGCTATTTCGCATAAATTATATAGATGAACAAAGTCTTTCATTTAGCTTTTAAACTTGGTTTTATGTAAGTGAACAAAAATGTACATTTTCTGGAGTGATTGGTGGGGAAAGGATTGGTGGGGGAAGAGGCCCCCTTGGTTTCTCTTCTTGACGTTGGAACAATTTGAAGAGCTATAACTAAATAAAGATTCTCTGCACAAACATAAAAGTGGACAAATTGGGGAGTCAAGAAGGGAGAAAAGCTGAGAGGAGTCAAGTATGCCACCCTGCAGTCAGGAACTCACTGTGGGGCTCAGCCCAAAGGGGGAGGACTCAGGCTGTGGTGGGCTGGGAGGAGCGAAGAGAAATGGTAAGCGCTCCCGCAGGAGTCAGCAGGGGGAGTGTGGCTGCGGTTCGAGGCTGGGCAAAGGCACAGCACAAAAGTGCCACCTGGGCCGGCAGGTGGGCAGCATTCCAGACAGAAAAGAGCCATGGAGCCGGGTCCTCAGGTAACCTCTCAGAACCCTCCTCTCTTCGCCCTTGGTGTCAGGCTGTGGAGCACCTTATCTGCCAATCTGAGAACTGGTAACAGATTCGCCCCCCCCCCCCCCTTTATTTTTCCTGAGCAAAGGATTCCCTCTGTGACTGGTCCTGGAGTCAAAGCACTGATGGGGATGGCTGAGGGATGGGGTCTGCGAAGGTATGAGGCCATCATTACTAGGAAAGCAAAGCAACACAGAAGGCCGCTGGGTTCCCCAATCCACACCACACCACGCGTTGCAGCTACACTGAAGGCAGAATCTGGCCGCAGGGACTGCGATTTCACAAATTTGAAACTGCCCACTGCATTGCTCTCCCTGTGTTGGTCTCCAGGGACCAGAAGGCAAATATCAGGGAATGTCACCCCAGGAAGATTTGAAAAGCCAAGGAGTGCTAGAAAGTGGGGGAAAAAAAAGAAAACATGATTCAGTACCACCTACTGGAAAAGCAATAGATATACTAGAAAGACCTTTCTAAAAATCTGCTGAAGTGTCACTCATACATAGATGCTTAGACAGATAAGGAATCCATCAAATACCAGGAACAATCAAGATAGTGAGGCTGCTTAGAAAGAAAATTTTAAAATCTCTACAAAATAAACTCAAAGAAATGGAAATATGTGATATACATGACAGATAATTCAAGATTGCATTTCTGAAAAAACTCAGATGCAAGAGAATATAGTCAGGCAGTTTAATGAGCTCAGAAAACAAATAAACAGACAAAATAAACGCTTTAATAAAAAGATTTAAACTCATTAAAAACCAAACAGAAATTCTGGAGATGAACAACTCAATATAAGAAACCAAGAACGAAGTTATGAGCATAAAAGAAAACAAATGTGAACAGATAGTGGAAAGAATTAGTGACACTGAAGATAAAAAAAATCTAGAAGTAATGCAGAATAAGTGAGAAAAAAGGGAAAGAAATTTATGAGAACTATCTGACTCCATCACAAAGAGCAATCCTATCTAATAAAAGAGTAATATGCAAATTGACCATACCTCAGATCAAGCCATGCCCACAAGCCACACTCACTAGCCAATCAGGAGTGATATGCAAATTAACAACCAACCAAGATGGCTGCTGCCCGAGTCTGGGAAAAGCCTCTTGCTAAGTCTCTTAGCAAGAGGCTTTTCTCAGCCTTGGGTGGGCCGGGGGGACGGGGGTGGAGACAGCCAGCCAGCAAGATCGGCCCCATGGCAAGGCGATCTCGCTGGGATCCCAGGCCCAGCAAAAACCCTTGAGCAGGCTGACCCATAGAGATGGCTGGCTGGGGTCCCCTGGCCAAGGTCCCCTGCCCAAGGATGAAAGCCTCAGCCAGAGGCCTTTGGCCTTGGGCCAGGGCAGAGCCATCAGTAGGACATCCCCTGAGCACCCCCAGTATGTGAGAGGGGGCCAGTTGGGCTGAGGGACCACCCACCCCCAGTGCATGACTTTAGTGCACTGGGCCCCTAGTCTATGTATATAAAAGACTAAGTGACCACCTGACCAACTAGTTGGCAGCTATAATGTGCACTGACCTCTATGGGGCAGACACTCAATGCAGGAGTTGCCCAGTGACAGCAACTTTGCAGAGTGACCTTTCACACTCCAGGAGCCTTCAGGGGATGTCAGACTACTGGTTTTGGCACAATCTCTGTAGGCCAGGCCAAGGGACCCTACCTGCCAGAGGAACCCTGAGCACTCCACAGACAACCTTCAAGCCCCAGCACCACCTCAGGTGTGGTCGGCCAGGGAAGGACCATAAGAGGTTGGTTCCATGATGTGTCCAGCCCGTTCTCTCAGTCCTGCCCTGCTGGCCACCTTCTAAGTAATTTCCTTTCAATCTGCATGAATCCATGAACCAGGCCTCTAGTATAAAAATAACAGACATATCAGAAGACTAAGAGAGTGATAAGAGACCAGAGAGCCTATTTAAGCAAGTAATTTCTGAGAAAGTCCTAAACCTATGGAAAGAGCAAGATCCTTGTACTAGTATAAAAGAAGTAAATAAAACACCTAATTATCCAACTCTTTCCCCTCCCCCCCAAAAAAAATTTTCCAAGACATATTGTGTTAAAACTGTCAAAAAGTAATGACAGAGAAAAGATTCTCAAGGCAGCCAGGAAAAAGAAGAAAGATAATTTTAAGCACATTAGATTATCATTGGACTTCTCAGCAGAAACTCTACAAGCTAGAAGACAGTGAAATCAAATATTCAAACAGCTGCAAAAGAGAAATTACTAGCCAATTTAAAGTTATTATTTAGATATGAAGGAGGAATAAAGACTCTTCCAGACATACAAAGCTGAGGGAATTTATCACCAGAAGATTGCTATTGTAGGGAATGTGCAAGGGAGTTATTCTACCCGGGAAAAAAAAAGATCAGAAAAAAACTTATAGCATAAATGAAATAATTCGTGACAACAAACACATTAAAGGAGAAAGAGTAAAGTACTGAATTTGCAAAAGAGGATGGAGATCAGACACATTTGAAAGAGAAAAGACTACCATATACATGAAACTTTTTTTTATAAACCTAATGCTGACCACACAAAACAAAATCCAAAATTAAGACACATAACTTAAAAGAAAGAGGGGAGAAATAGAAAACAGAGTAAAGAAGTATGGAATACCATCAAATAAAAACAATAGACAGAAATACAAAGGAAAAGAAATAGTAGAGGCAAGGAAAACAAAATATAACCTGGCCATAGGACATCCTCTTACACAATAATTACCTTAAATGTAAATTATCTAAATCCACCAATAAAGAGTCACAAACTAGAAGAGTGGATTAAGAAACAAAACCCAATTATATACTGCCTTCAGGAAACATATCTAAGCTGCAAAGACAAAGGTAGATTCAGAGTAAAAAGGTAGAAAATAATTATCCAAGCAATATTTATAGCTTCAAGATAACAATGGTAATAAGAGACTTCAAGATAACAATGGTGATAAGAGACAAAGATGGACATTTTATAATGATAAAGGAGTCACTATATCAAGAAGACCAACTACTTCTTAATATATATGCACCCTTTCAGGGAGCACCATAATCCTATCTAATTAAAGAGTAATATGCAAATTGACTATACCTCCAATCAAGCAAAACCCACCAGCCAATCAGGAGGAGATTATGCAAACAAAACCCAACCAAGATGACTACTGTCCCTGAGAGAAGGAGGGAAGTTTGGGTTTCCTCAGCAACAGAGAAGCAAAGCTTTCCACCTGCCATTGCCAGCCTAGGCCTCCACCCAATGCTGCAAAGTTTCAATTATAAAAGATAAATAATCCCAACAGAAAAGGTGGCAGCTATGGAGCTGGAGAGAAAAGAGGCTAGGGTTGTTGGGGTGACAGAGAAAGCCAAACTTCTGCAGCCCTAGCCTAGTCTTCCACTCTAGGAAACAAAGTTTCAAATAGAAATGGCTGTCACCACGGAGTGAGCAGAAGGCTTGGCTCTGCTCCAAGCTACAAAGTTTCAATTGTAGAACATAAATTACTCCCAGATCCCAGTGCCTTCACTTGGGTTACTGCGGGGCGTGGCCACCCTGCAAACCACCATAGACCCCTCGCCCAGGCCACCCCACACCCCAAGGGAACCCCCACCCTGATCCAGGACACCCTTCAGGGCAAACCAGCTGGTCCCCACCCATGCACCAGGCCTCTATCCTATCTAATAAAAAAGTAATGTGCAGATTGACCATTACTCCAACACACAAGAGGGCTGCCCCCATGTGGTCAAAGATCCTGCCCCCATGTAGACACAAGATGGCCACCACAAGATGGGCAGCAGGGGAGGACAGTGGGAGGTTCCAGGTCTGCAAGGGAGGGCAGTTGTGGGCCATCAGGCCAGCAGGGGTGGGCAGTTGGAAGGGACCAGGCCTGTAAAGGAGGGCAGTTGGGGGCAATCAGCCTGCAGGGGAGGGCAGTTAAGGGTGACCAGGCTGGCAGAGGAGGAAAGCTGGGGGCAAACAGGCTGGCAGGGGAGCAGTTAGACATCAATTAGGCTGGCAGGGTAGAGGTTAGGCGATGATCAGGTTGGCAGGCAAAACTGATTAGGCACAATCAGGGAGGCAGGCAGGCGAGCAATTTGGTGCTAGCAGTCCCGGATTGTGAGAAGGATGTTTGACTGCCCATTTTGGCCTGATCCTACCAGAATTGGGCCTAAACAGGGAGTCAGACATCCCTCGAGGGGTCCCAGATTTGAGAGGGTGCAGGCTGGGCTGAGAGACACACCCACCCTTCCCCCGTGCACGAATTTTGTGCACCGGGCCTCTAGTATAACTATAAAGGACCATAGGAGAATGTTATGGAAGACTATTTACCACCAAATTCAATAACCTAGAAGAAGTGTATAACTTCCTAGAAATACACCAGCTTCCTAGACCTATGGTTGGCAAACTGTGGCTTGTGAGTCACATGTGGCTCTTTGACCCCTTGAGTGTGGCTCTTCCAAAAATTACCATGGTCTGGGCGAGTCTATTTTGAAGAAGTTTAAATTTAAAAAATTTGGCTCTCAAAAGAAATTTCAATTGTTTTATTGTTGATATTTGGCTCTGTTGACTAATGAGTTTGCTGACCACTGACTACTCTCTTAGACTAAATCATAAACTGGAAAACTTAAACAGGCTGATAAACAGTAAATAAATAGAAAACAAATCATCCCCCCAAATAAATCCAGAATAAGTGGGCTTCACCAGTGAATTCTACCAGATATTTAAAGATTTGATACCTGTCCTTCTCAATTTCTTCCAAAAAATAAAGATGTAATGCTTTCTCACAAATTATATAATTACATAATTATATAACTTATAAAATATATAATATATGAGACCAACATAACCTTGATACTAAAACCTGGCAAGGATAATACAAAAAAAAAAAGAAGAAGAAGAAGAAAACTACAGACCAGTATATTTGATGAATAGAATTGCAAAAATCCTATCTAACGAAAGAGTAACCTGCAAATGTGACCATACCTTGACTCCTGATTGGCTATGCTACCAGCCAATCAGGAGCAGGGGGCGGGGCCGAGCGGCACAAGGGCTGGGCCCCAGTGGTGGAGATGAAGCAGTAGTGGCAGCAAGTGCTGCAGTACCTGGGCCACTAGAGCTTAAAGGTGGCGGGGATGTGGGACAGGGTGGGGCGAGCACAGGAGCACTGCCGCTCGAGTTTGGAGGTGGCCCGGGGGGAGGGACAAGCAGCCAGGGTGCGGGAGCAAAGGTGAGCATCCAGCCCCTGGGGCCAGGTGGTAACAGGCAGCTGGAGCTGAGCTGAGCAGGGAGATGGCTGAGTGCCCAAGGCCCAAAGCCTCAGGGTGAGCCATCAGTTGGACATCCCCTGAGGGCTCCCAGTATGTGAGAGGGGGCAGGTTGGGCTGACGGACCACCCTCTCCATGCACGAATTTTGTGCACCGGGCCACTAGTACTAAATAAAATACTAGCAAATCAAATTTAGCAATACATTAAAAATATGTTACATTCAAGTGGGGTTCATTCCAGAACACAAGAATGTTTCAACATACATGAATTAATAAATGTAATATACCACAATAACAAGATATATGATAAACATCACAGGATCTTATCAATAAGTGCACAAAAAGCATTTGGTAAGATACAGTATCAATTTATGATTAAAGCACTCAAAAAATGGGTATAGAAGTACCTAAATGTAATAAAGGCCATATATGGCAAACCCTCACTAATATCATACTCAATGGTGAAAAACAAAATGCTTTTCCTCTAAAATTAGGAAAATAACAAGAATGCCCACTCTCACCACTCTTATTCAACATAGATCTGAAAGTCCTAGCCAGAGCAATCAGATTACCAAAAGAAATAAAAGACATCTAAAATGGTAATGAAAAAGTAAAATGACAATTTTGCAGATGAGATGATTCTGTACATAAAAATTCTAAAGACTCCACTAAAAACTATTAGAAAAAAACAAACAAGTACTGTAAACTTGCAGGATATAAAATCAACCTTGAAAAATGTAGTGCTTTTCTACTACTAGCAATGAAACTTCAGAAAAATAAATGAAAAAATTAATTTTGCAATCGTAATAAAGGGAACAAAACATGTAGGGGTAAACTTAGAAAGAATGTGAAGGACCTATATTCTGAAAACTATGAAGCATTATTAAAATAAATTGATAAAATATAATTAAAAATGAAAAGATATAATGTATTTATGGATTGAAAGAATCATTAAAATGGACATATTAACCAGAAAGAAAAGAAAGGGAGATATAGATAGGTGATAGATAGCTAGATAGCTAGATGATAGATAGATATTAATTCATTGTTCCATTGGTTGATTCTTGTATGTGCTCTGACCAGAGATCAAATCCTCAAACTTGGTATAACGGGATGAAGCTCAAACCAACTAAGCTACCTGGATGGGGCCTAATGTCATAGGTGTGTGTGTGGGGAGAGAGAGAGAGAGAGAGAGAGAGAGAGAGAGAGAGAGAGAGAGAACAAAAAATCATCAGATTTGTAAGCAACCAAAAAAGACCCCAAATAGTCAAAGCAATCCTGAAATGGGTGGGGAATGAAGCGGGAGGTATCACACTACTTGACTTCAAATTACTACGGAGCTACAATAATTAAAACAGCATGTAATTGGCAGAGACACAGACATGTCGGTTAGCGGAACAGAATAGGGAGCCAAGAAATAAAGCCACATGTGCATGGGTAAATAATTTTGACAAAAAAAATCTGAAACACACAATAGAGAAAAGAAAGAATTTTCAATAAATGATGCTAGGAAAATTGGACAGCCACAAGCTAGATTGGCCCCATACACAAAAAATAACTCAAAATATATAAAAGATCTAAATAGAATAGCTGACACCATAAATTATATAGAAGAATGCATAGATACTAAACTTATGGACCTGAGTCTTAGAGAACATTTTATGAACTTGACTCACAAGGTAAGTAAAAGCAAAAAGAAATGAATGGGACTATATCAAACTAGGAAGCTTCTACACAACAAAAGAAACCACCAACAAAACAAAAAGGGATCCATTCAAATGGGATCTCATATTTGCAAAAATCAGCTCCAACAAGGGATTAATATCCAAAATATATTAAGAACTCCTACAACTCAACACCAAACAAATGAACAATACAATTGAAAAATGGGCAGAGGGTCTAAGCAAACACTTCTTTCAAAGAGACATTAAAATGACCAAGAGATATTTGTAAAGATATTCAACGTCATTAGCTATTAGGCAAATGCAAATTAAAACTATAATGATACCATTGCACACCTGTTAGAATGGCTATTATCAACAAGACAGGTACTAACAAGTGCTGTGGGGAAAAAAGGAAGCCTCATTCACTGCCGATGGGAATGTAGACTAGGTTAGCCACTTTGGAATATATATGGCTGTTCCTAAAATCAAGAAGAGAGTTACCGTATGACCCAGCAATCTCTCTTCTTAAAACATTTATTCACAAAGATGTATGTATCCCTATGTTCTTTCCAGCATTATTCATGGTGACCAAGACTACAGGCAGCTAAAGTGTCCTCTGATAGAGGACTGGGTTAAAAAGTTGTGACACATATATAGTACATAACCTTGAGAATATTATGCTAAGTGAAATAAATCAGAAAAGCTAGGAATCATATGATTTCACTCAGATGTTTGATATAAAACCGAAACTCATAGATACAGACACCAGTATGTTGGTTATCAGAGGGAAGGGGGTTAAAGGTAGTAAAGGATAAAGGGGGCAAAATATATGGTAATGGGAGGTGATTTGAGTTTGAGTGATGGGCACACAATGTAATTTAATATACAGATCATATATCATATAAATCTACACTGAGACCTAAGTATATGGTCATTTTCATCCCCCATACATAGATACTAAACTTATGGACCTGAGTCTTAGAGAACATTTTATGATCCCCATAAATTTAATTAAAAAGTATATTTTCTAAGTATTAATTTAAAACTGTAATGTTTTAATTAAATTATGCATAAAATTAGAGTTGACAAAATTTTTACATTTTATAGAAATGACTTGACACAATTTTTTTGTAAAATATAATAAATCAAGATGCTTTAAAAAGAAATTTAAAAATTTTTATTTCAAGAAACTTTTAGTTTCTTAACTTGTAATATAATGAAGTTGAGCAGATAAAAGCCTCACATGCAATGCATCATGTCTATTCTCTCAAGATTGTTTTATTTACTCAATAGTGTTCCAAATGGGATGATATTGACACCTTAAAAAATAGTGTCAGAGACTCAGGTTTGACTTTCCATCCCTGGGGTTTAATGTTGACCTGGGATGAGCTACCTGACAAACTAGAGCTACTTAACAACTATATAGTGGGAGTGGCTGCACCTGCATCACCAGGTGCTTGTGAGGTTTCAGGAAAATAATTGGCATCTAATGCACAGCATGTTCTTCAGAAACACTAGCTTATTCCCTTCCCTCCCCTCCCCTCCCTTTCCCTTCTCTCCCCTCCCCTCCTCTCCCCCTTCCTTCCCTCCCCTCCTCTCCCCCTTCCTTCCCTCCCCTCCCTTCCCTCCCCTCCCCCTTCCTTCCCCCTGCCTTCCTCCCTCCCCTCTCCTCCCCTCCCCTTCCCTTCTCCCCTCCTCCCCTCCTCCCCTTCCTCCCCCTACTTTCCCTCCCCTCTCTCCCCCTTCCCTCCCCCCTCCCCTCTCTCCCCCCTCTCCCTTCCCCTCCCCTCCCCTCCCCTTCCCCTCCCTTCCCTTCCCTTCCCTTCCCCTCCCCTCCCCTCCCCTCCTCTCCCCTTCCCTCCCCTCCCCTTCCCTTCCCTTCCATTTCTTTACCTTTCCCTAGGTCTGACTATGAGGAAGTGTTTCTGTGTGCTCCTTGATATAGACTTATGCAAAACATGGTTTTGTTTACCTACAATGAAATTAGAACAAAGAAAGTGTTATTGTTACTATTTAAACATATAAATGCAAATGAGATTCTCATTTTTTGGTAAATTATTTTCTAAAGTAGAGCATTCAACAGAAATTTATGTTACTCTTCACCAAAACTAAAAACATTATCTCTTCAAGACTCTGTTCAATGCAAACAAAGCCACAGAGCAGAGGAAAATATTTCACATTAATATCTGATTAAAAACTCATATACCAAATACCTAAAACACCCTCTACACATAAAAATAAAACACATGACTCAACAAAAAATGTAGTATTTAGACAGATATTTTGCCAAAAATGATCTGTACATGTGACATAAATATGAAAATTCTCAACATTGAAGCCACATTGAAACCAAAATAAAATACCATTAAATACATATTTGAATGTCTAAAATTAAAGTATCTGGTTATACCAAGTGTCAGGGGCTCTGAAGTCTGACCAAAGGAAGTAATTATAAAAGGGTGCTGGGGAGCCTAGTGGAGCTGCATACTGAGGCAATAACATGAAATTCATTGGTGATGGATTAAGGAGGTGGGATAAAGCAAAGCAAAGCGAGGAAAACCCCTGGGATTGGATACAAAGTAAAATGATGAACACAGACTTAGGTGGGTGCAGGAACAATTAACATGATAATAAAGGAATTTGTGGTCTCTGTCCTGGCGCCCACCACATTTGGTTGTGCCCCAGGGGCTCCAGAAAAAAAGGAAGTTACAAGTTACCCAGACAGTTCAAAGGTGTGTTATCACAGATGCAAAAAGACAGACAGGCTCAGTGAAGGTAAAGGCTGACCTTGTCAGTGAAGATACCGGCCTAGGAGGTAACTGCCCCCATAACTGCCTTTAGTTAAAGTTTCATTTCAGACCATCCTTTGTGGTTCTTTAGGTCTCTGGGTTTGCAAGACCACCACGCAGGCCTCCCCTGGGCTGTCAGGCCAGCATGTGGCCCCTTTCCTCCACAGTATCCTATAATTGGCTCAGGCATATAAAGTAAGTTGCTAAGAATCATGCAGTTAGAAAATGTCAGAGCCATTTCTGATTCAAGTAACATGAAGAATGCATAGTTTGAAAAATCTTTTCTTAAACATATAACAACAGAATATATTAAAATATATATATATAGCTTACCTCAAATATAAGATAACTATTTCCACAGACCAGAAGCAGAGCAGAACTGCTGAATGCAGCCTTTTGCAGGGCCAAGAAGAGAATCAAAAATCCTCCTTGAGACGGAAGGGGAGGCCTCCTCCCTCCTTCAGACTGGGATGGACAAGCATCCATCTTAGTCTCTGGCCCATGGGTCTGTCTTCCATTCATTAAACAGATTTCAGTTGATCACTACTTTTGATGAATAATATTAGCAAAATTCAAAACCTTGAGAAAGGAGAAAAAAAGGAATTATACAATAGTTGTGTTGGTATTTAAGTTGTTGTGTTGTAAGATAATGAATGCTAAAGGGAGTTGTACTAAGCAGGAAGGAAAACCGCTCTATTTATACTCCTTTAAGGTTGTGAGAAGCATGACATTTTTATTGAATAAAGACTGAGATGAAGAAATAGACAGCAATATTGTATAGCTACAAAAGATATTAGAAAGCCCAGAAGATACTAGAACCAGCACTCTTCATGTGTTTCTTGTGTAAATGTTTGGCAGTGGTTGGCTAAGGATCGTGTCTGCAACCCCATCTTCCTCCTTGTGATTGCACCCTTTTCTGTCTTAGCTTCATGTTCCAAGTAAGTGTCATCCACATTCCAAATAGCACGTAGAAGAGCAAAAGGCAAACATAGACACTTTATAAAGCACTGTTTATTCCTAGGAGCTGCCTCACAGCATTTCTGAGAGAGATAATCAACGTTTCCAGACCTGCTTACAAAAGAAGTTAAGAAACAAAATCACTATTTTAATTAGTGATTCACCAAACAAAATTATACCTTCCTTCCAAAGAAGGGAGAAAGCAATGTATACAGCAGAAGGAGATAATAATGATGAGCAACATGAATCCCAAAAGATTTAAGAGACCAAACTTACAGATGTAACCCTTACCGCCGTCACCACCAGCAACTCAATTGTTTTTTAGATTTTCAGAAGTAGTTGCATAAAGGTCCCTCACTAATACAATTTAACCAGCTTTACACAATGCCCATCAATTGTTAAATGTTCTGTAGTAATTTTTCCTACTCTTAGAGTAGCTATTGACTACAGAACAAAGATAAAGGGAATTGACAATTTGTGAATGTCATCTATAGAGTTCATCACTTAGGGAGATAGCTTTGCATATGGGAGAAATCTCAAGGTTTTAAAGCAAATAAATTGAAAGCCAAGTTCAAATCTTCGCACTATGATAAAGCTCTGCAATTTCATGGGAAATAAATCTCAATTAAAAAGTAAACTTTCAAGTTGATGACAGGAAAAAAGAAATCCTTCAATTCACTGCTGAATCCACAAGAAGATAGTACAACTATTTGGGAAAGAAACACTTAGCTCAGAAATTGCAAAAAAAAAAAATTTACAGTGTGTTTTCAACAGCTCCTTTTTATGTAATTTTTACTGTATGGGTGAAAGCTATTTAGACTAAAACAATAGTACAACTGGAAGTTGCAAGAGTTTTTAAATAATCTTCCATTCTGCAAAACTTTATAACTTTTTAATTATTATTAACACTGAGTGTTGTGTAATTATCTTGTTCTCATCTCAGGGAAAAAAAGAATGAAACATACACACAGAACATGACTATTGCCCAGTTGTATCATTCCTATGCATTCTACATTTCAGGGCCACACAGTGATTCTGGGAGCAAATAGAACCAATTAACCGATTTTAAAGTCTTGGGAGAAAAAAATGGTGGTTGCCTAAACTGCCTTCTTTGACATAAAAGATTACTTGTTTATTCTCACATGATTATTTATTCAATCAATGCAAAATATGTATTTAGTGCTTAGTCTACACTGATTATTATTTTAGGAACAGAGCTGACAAGAAAAGTGTAACAAATCATTTATTCTAGAAGCTCAGTGATAGGTACCCCCCCAACTGGTGGGCAGAGTTATGATGTAATTGACAGAGACATTTGAGCCACCAATAAATCACATACCGGAGTGCCCTGTGTCCCACCCCTTCCCATTCCGCCCTGGGCCCAACCCCTGCCTGTTCTGGCCCCTTGTAAAGTGTCTCAGTGCGCCACGTGGCACCTTTCCTCCTGGACTGTTCTCCCAGGCAGTCCGGGAGGAGGTCCGGCTGGGTCCGGCTGGGTCCGGCTGGGTCCCCTCTTTTTCCCTTCCCCTGGCCCCAGTCACAGGGCACGGCTTCTCTGGCTCCATTCCCCCCAGCCTGTGAACCCGCCTGGAGACCCCCAATAAAGCCTGATTAATTCGTTCACTTATTCAGACTCCTGCCTGCCGTTTCTCTCACAGCGGCGTAAAACCTTACACTCAGGATTTAGAAAGAAGACATTGAAAGGGAAAGATTATTTTTAATGGTACGTGCTACACTTCAAGTATAATTTCAACACCAGGAAGGGAAGGTGGGAAGAAATCTCATAGTAAATCAAGAAAACTACAAAAGAGGTAATAGTTGGGCATGTTTTAAAGAGATTCCCAGGAATTAATTGTTCATAGGGATCCACATAGAAAGGACACCATTTAATGCATACAATAATTTTTCACAGATACAAATAAAGTCATTTAAGTGCTGCTTTTGAAACTCTAGCTCTGGTTTGGATCTGGAGTCTTACCCACATCAGTTCTCTGCTTTAAAGCAAGTTAATTTAGGTCTCAGACAGACACAGACACTGTTGTAATTAACCTAGTTATTAATGAAAGGAAGGGAACAAAGGGGGGTAACCATCATGGGCACGACCTTTGGGCAGCTCCCCCAGGAAGTTGCAAAGTCACACACTGCAAGGTCCAACAAGGGGAGATAGACGTATGCTCAGCTTACGTGGGGACCAGCAAAGGTGCTTTCTGTCAATCACACCTAGGGACAGAGATGGTTGGCAGGAATGGGTGTGGTCACTACAAGCACAAGGAAATTCCCTGAACAAAGAAGTTGGCTCTCTTGGTTCCTCTGGGCACACTTGCTCTCGGCTCATGCTTGGCTTCCTGGCACTTGCCCATGTGGCCATGACCACGTGGACCCCACACACAATGGACTAGGACTAGGACTCTAATGAGCCAGATGCTGGACAGGACTCGGCTCCAACATGGAAGGGGCACTCTGGAAACTGGCTTTGCTTTTAAGGTATTGAAACCCCGGTCACACTTCTATGAGCTCATTACAAAAACCAGTTATTTTATTCTTCTGTCTGGTCATTGCCTTCAGTGCTGTTTTTACAAATGTAAAGACTACATGGCATGACCACTGGTTTTCTCATGGCTCTGGTTCATAAATGCCCCACCCCTCAACTCTGCCTTTTGAAATCCTGACAAGCAACCCAGGCCTCTCCAGATGGGTCACCTGTGATCTTTTTCCTTGCCCTGATTTCTCTAGCCCTTTTTCTTATTCTCCAGAACACTGTTCAGGAATCACTTAATTCTTTAAAATTATGGGTCCAAAAGGCCAGTCATAGGAATAAATGACATTTTACTCTGTGATTTGCCACTGTTAAAATAAATATTATTCTATTTCATTATGTTAACTTTTAAATTCAGGTCTAAAAGGTATTTTTTATTTATTTAGACTAAATAAATAAGAGTTAGTAGTCTAAAATTTTGTCATACCTTTTATAATCTGCCTAAAGTTAAATAGAGCTAGTGCTTGTAGTGAAGGTAATCTTTGTTCATTATGCTATTTTCCTGAAAAAAAATGTTATACTAACAGAAACCCTTTTCATGTATTAATGTTTCCCCCCCAAAAAGATGCAATACATACAAATGGACCATTACTCAGCCATAACAAAAGATAAAATACTGCAATTTGCAACAACATGGATGAACCTTGAGAATATAATACTAAGTGAAATAAGCCAGACAGAAATAGCTAAGAACCATATGATTTCATTAATATGTGGGCTATAAAATAAAAGTCATAGACACAGTAAACAGTATGGTGGTTACCAGAGGGAAGGGAGGGAATCATTAAAAGGTAAAGGAGGGGGCAAATATATGGTGATGGAAGATGATTTTACTTTTTGGGGGGTGGGCAAACAATACAATATACAGATCATGTATCAAATGTGCACTTGAAACCTTGATGACCCTATTAACCAATGTCACCCCAATAAATTTAATAAAAGTAAAAAGTACTGGTACTTGTTCAGTGAACTATAGGACAGTTTTGAAATGCCTAAAATAAATTTTATTTTAGCCTCTAAAGCAGAAAAGAGAAAGAGAAGGCCACAAAATATTTTAAATAACAATGCACCAAAGTATTAACTATTTATTTAAAAATATAAATTTATAAGTTGAAGAATCTTAGTAAATCCCAACAAAAAAGAAAATGTAGAGAAATATAATATAACGTAACAATATAACTCAAATTTTTTAATACCAATAATAAATAAAACTCCTAGAGCCGAACAGGTTTGGCTCAGTGGATGGAGCGTCGGCCTACGGACTGAAAGGTCCCAGGTTCGATTCCGGTCAAGGGCATGTACCTTGGCTGTGGGCACATCCCCAGTTGGAGGTGTGCAAGAGGCAGTTGATCGATGTTTCTCTCCCATTGATGTTTCTGACTTTCTATCCCTCTCCCTTCCTGTCTGTGAAAAATCAATAAAATATATTTTCTTAAAAATAATAAAAAAATAAAAATCCTAGAAGGAACCAGAAAAAAAAAAGACAAATATAAAAATGGGAACTGACTTCTCATTAGCTACAATTCAAACCAGAAGATGGCAAGGCACTGTATTTAATGCACTAAAGGAAAAATATGAACACTGTCAGAGACAGCAAGAGCACTTCTCAGCACTGCTGTTCTGAGGTGTTCTGAGGCCATGTATGCTTCTCGGTTCTTTTTGACTACACCAGGGTTGGTTCTTCCTTAGACCATGCTCACAGTACTAACTTTTAGGAACTTAGTCCAAGTTCCTTTCTTATCCTCTGCTCACTAGTTATAGGTGTTGAGTCCTAGCCCTGCTGGGCTGGACCTCCTAGGACTCTGGGTCTTAGACAGAGGAGCCATGAAAAGTTGTGGGTTTATAAGAATGAGTCTTTATTGCAGAAGTCAGTGGTACAATAGTCCTATACAGGCAAAACAGTTCTTCACAGCAAAGTCCATACAGGCAGGCAGGCAGCCACACACCTGCTGGTGAACAGATACATCTTTTCCACAAAATCCATGCTGCCTCACATCTTAGTGGTACCTAAATTCTCTGACTCAGCAGCTTCTCTAGCCTCTTTGGCTCAGCAACTCTCCTGATTCCATTGCCCAGCACACTGTAACCTCACATAATAGCTACCTTCAAGCTTCTCTCCAGCTCCATCTCTCCAGCACACTCTAGCTGGTTAACATGGCAGCTATATTTGATCTTTCTATGAGCTCTTAGCCTTACATTGCAGCAGTACCAGCTCTCAACTCCATCTGAGCTCTCTAGCCCCTCCTGCTACAGTCTCTGTGCCTACTGTCTCTGCTTCTTGACATTCCTGGTCAGAAATGTACATATTACTCTAGAGACAAAGAAGACTACTTGCCCATAGTGACATAAATCATTTGGCCAAAGAAGGGCACAATGTTCTGTTTCCTTGCACTTGCTTATGGCATCTTAGTCTGGGTGCAGAGTGGCCTTGGACGGTCCGGTGTATTGACAATAGACCTCTGAGCTTTAATTCGTCTTGGCTACCAGGTGCCTTTGGCTGGTTCCCATAAACACCTAGAATTTTAAAACCAGTGAATACATAAGGTGGGGAAAAGTAGGTTTGTAGTTGTTTGTATGGAAAATAATTCAGTAATAAATAATAATGTAAGAATAAAGTGCGTTTCATGTATTCACACTTGTAAACCTACTTTTGCTCTATCCCATATTTTCAAAAATATAAAAGTAAATAATGATTTTTCTAGATATACCAAATTATCCCTTTAAGATCCCATCTCCAAGTACTTACATGGATGGTTAGGACATCAATATATTAATTTGGGTGGGACACAATTTAATCCAAAACAATAAATAACAATAATAGAAAGTGGGTATAAAAAATCCATTTCTTGAAACAAGGAGTAGACCTATGTTCCTCTATTTCTAAAATAACTATAAGAAGACTTTGAAAGATGGAGAGAGGAAAGCTTATTGCCTAGAGATGCTGGGACCAGAGAAACACGACAGTTGAGTTTCTGGGTTTACTTTGTACCTTTTTGTACCTAATTTGGAATTGATGGAGCCAGCTGCCCAGAAGCACTAATGGGTTGTTACAAAAAGCTTCAGAAAACCTTGGTCTCCCTCAGCAAAAGACAAAAAATGTAATTCCTAGCAAGACAGAAAGACTAAAGACAGTTATGTTTCTAAGTCAGCCAAACATCATAAAAACAAAATAACTGTGTCCCAACATACCCACACCTGTTAAAGCGGAGGAAAAAGTCAAGGCTTCTTCTCACTTTTATGAGATTTTAACACCCATACATATATGGTGTCAGACAGAACCAAGCAGAGAGCTACACACCTGTCATTGCTACCAACCAGTAATGATCCACCATGGTGTCTGTTGACTGAGATCGCATACAGAGCTGGGAACCCCACTCCCATTCTGCACTATTAAGGAACCCTACTCTGGGTGTCAATAGAAGCTGAATGAATAACTGAACCTAACCCTAGCCAGTTTGGCTCAGTGGATAGAGTGCCGGCCTGCGGACTGAAGAGTCCCGGGTACAATTTGGGTTAAGGGTACAGACCCAGGTTGTGGACTCATGCTCAGTAAGGGGTGTGCAGAGGGCAGCCAATCAATGATTATTTCTCATCATCGATGTTTCTATCTCTCTCTCCCTCTCCTTTCCTCTCTGAAATCATTATATATATATATATAACTAAAACTGCTTTTCTTCCTTTACCTGATAGTAATGAGATAGATAAACAGGAGATTTCAATAAAACCCAGTATATAAAAGTGTGAAAATGTCCAAGTTTCAATTGAAAATTATTTTTACAGAAACAAACAAAAACAAGAGGAGAAAACATTTTCTGCTCAAACTGAATTTAAAGAGGGAATAATAAATGTTAACATAAGACAATAGATATGTTAGATTTTTTTTCTGCCAATGAGGACTAAAAATGTTTCAAAAAGCAAGTTCATACATGCTATCAACAAATTGGAAAATATAAGCTAAGAAATAAAAAGTCTCAGCGAAAAAGCAGAATCTATATAGAAGAACCAATGCATTGAGAACCTAAAAATACAGCTAAAGTTAAAATCTCAGTGATTGGTCTCAATAGCATAATAGAAGGGGCAGAGATAGGAATAAGTGAACAAGAATATATGCTAGAAATTGCCCAATGGGAACAACAGGTAGAAAGTAGAGCAGAAAACAAGGGACATGGCCTCAGGGACTTTTGGAACTACAATAGAATGTTTACTTTTGTGTCATCAGCCTTCCAGAAAGAGTGGAGAAAGAAGGTGGGGCTGAAAAAGTGCTTAAAGAAATAAGCTGAAAGTCGCCAAATATGTAAGACCCAGAAATTTATCTGCTGAGCATTTATTCTAGAGAAATGAAAACTTACATTTACACAAAAACCTATGTAACTTTATATCAGTATATTCACAATAGCCTTAAGCTGGAAACAACTCTGATATTCTTCAGGAAACACAAAAACTTCAGTATACCTTCACCTTTATTTTTTAAAATATATTTTTATTGATTTCAGAGAGGAAGAGAGAGGTAGAGAGAGATAAAAACATCAATGACGAGAGAAAATCATTGATTGGCTGTGTCCTACATACCCCCACAGGGGATTGAGCTTGAAACCTGGGCATGGGCTCTTGATCTAAATCGAACCCAGGACCTTTCAGTCTGCAGGCGAATGCTCTAACCATGGAGCCCAATCTGATAGGGCTTTCTTCACCTTTAAATGCTAATCAACAAAAAAGAACAAAGTATGATATACTCAACAATCAAGTTGAATCTCCAGGGACTTATGCTGAATGAAAAAAAAATTGCCAAAAGCTACATACTGTACAAATCCTTTTATGCTTTAGAAATAACGTTTTGGAAACAAAAAGACATGGCTGGCTGTCGGAGAGCAGCGAGAGGAGGGATGCGTTCGTCTTTGAAAGGCCCTGAGAGGCCCGCAGCAGCAGCACTGTCTTCTTTCACCACCGTGTCACGGTTGTGAGATGTCATTATCGATTGTGTGAGGAAAGGCAAATAGATTTCTTTTATATTTTCTTATAATTACATTGGGATCTATAATTATCTCAAAAATAAAAAAGGTTTACTTTTTAAAAGTAGACACAAGGTTTGCCACACCCTTAAAGAAGACATATGGGTGGCATAAAAGCACATAAAGGCATACTCAACATCATTAGTCTTTAGGGAACTGCAAATTAAAGCCATACTGTTGTAGCACTGCATGTTCGGTGGAATTGCCAAAATTAAAAGACTAGTCAACAATTAAAATAATAAGATAATACTATCAGAATGGCAGAGATTCATGAGCCTGGTAATACCACTGCTGGGGAGAATGTGTGCTCTCACTGCTGGTGGACATTCAAGGTGGTGTAGATACTTTGGAAGACTGTTGGGCAATTTCCTGCAGACTAAGCATAGTCTTACCATAAGCCATGCAGTCAGACTCCTAGGCACTACTCATCTAACTTGAAAACGTGTGTCCATATACTGAATGTTAGATCCCCATGACTTTTTTTTTATATTCAAAAATATTTAATGAGCACCTTCTATTTACCAGGTCCCATTCTAGTTGCTAGGATGAGGGAGTGGACAAGCAAACTATGTATTATCTACTTTGAATTGCTGCATAGGACATATGGTGAAAATATTGCAACAGCTATGTATGGTGCCAGGTGGTTACTTAAACTACCAGGGGAGCCGCTTTATAAATTATATACAATGTCTAACCACTCTGCTGTATACCTGGAACTAATCCTAAATAATAAAAGGCTAATATGCAAATTGACCAAATGGTGGAACAACCAGTCTCTATGATGCACACTGACCACCAGGGAGCAGACATTCCATGCAGGAGCTGCTCTCTGGTAATCAGTGCGCTCCCACAGGGGGGATGTCACTCAGCCAGACACCCTGAGGTGAGCTCACAGCTGGCGAGTGCAGCAATGGTGGCGGAAGCTTCTCCCTCCCCACAGTAGCGCTAAGGATGTCTGACTGTCAGCTTAGGACTGTTCCCCACTCCCCCAGGACTGTGAGAGGGCACAGGCCAGGCTGAGGAAACCCTGAGAGTGCATGAATTTTGTGCACCAGGCCTCTAGTATAAAATAATATTGAATGTCAACTATAATCCTATATAATAAAAGGCTAATATACAAATCGGTCGAATGGTGGACAACCAGTCATTATGATGTACACTGACCACCAGGTGCAGACGCTCAATGCAGGAGCTGCCCCCTGGTGGTCAGTAGGTTCCCACAGGGGGAGCACCACTCAGTCAGAAGCTGGGCTCACAGCTGGCAAGTGCAGCAGCAGTGGCGGGAGCCTCTCCTGCCTCCACGGCAGCACTGAGGATGTCCGACTGCTGGCTTGGGCCCACTCCTCAGCAGTCGGACATACCCTGAGGACTCCTGGACTGCAAGAAGGTGAAGGCCGGGCAACCACCCCTCCCCAATGTGGAAATTTTGTGCACCAGGCCTCTAGTTTTAAAATAAAATTTAAGAAGAAAACTTATGTCCATAAAAATATATAATTTGCACATGGATGTTCATAGCAGTTTTATTTATAATTTCCCCAAACTAGAGGCAACTAATTTGTCCTTCAATAGGTATGAGTAAACAAAATGTGTTTCCTAAATGACGAGTAGAAAAGTAAATGGTATATATGCAATGGAACACTATCTACAATAATTAAAGCATAATATGTTAATTAGACCAGATGACCTTCTGGACAAAGCAGGACTTCAAGGGAAGCTCAGGTCCCGGGTTCCAGAGGGAAGCAGATGCCAGCAGCCAAGGGAAGGAAAGCCTACCCTTGCACAAGTTTCATGCATTGGGCCTCTAGTCCAACAATAAAAGAAAATGAGTTATTGACTTATGTACCAACACAGATTACTTTTAAAAGTGTTTCTCTAAATAAAAGATGCAGCATTTAAAAGGCAACCTGTTGTATGATTCTATTCACATTATATTCTGGAAAAAGCAAAACTCTGGAGACAGAAAAGATAGATTGTTGTTTTCCAGATGTTTAGGGAGTGTGTTTTCAGGGTGTCTTTGACTTGGGGAAGTGTAGAAGATTTGGGGGACTACTAAATATAATCAGTATGATAAAGTGTGGTGCTGAAGGGTATTGATGCTCTTCATTTGTCAAAACCCTGGAATGTTACTGCACAAAGAGCAAAACTTTAAAAAAAGCTATTTTTTAAAACAGAAGTTAGGAGGAGTTCAAGATGTAATGCAGACTGTGACAAAATAATTTAAATGTATTACAAATGCATGAAATAATGTTACTGAAGGGGATGAGAGGAGACCTTATGTAACTATGCATCTCCGGTATCCTGGTTGGTAAAGTTGTTTCTTATGAAGATGCAGATGAACACTTCTGATACTGATGTGCCTGGTACTGAGACTGGTCAACCAAATAAAAGGGAACCAAATGGTGGGAACCAGGATTCTCAGTTTCAATAGTGAGAGGTTATGTATAAGCAAGGGAACACTACAATGAAACATACACTATTGTTTTAGAGACAGAGACTGCAGTGAATTATAATTAGCTCAATATAGATATGAATAGATGAATTAAAATGATTATGTGAGTAGCCTTGATCAGGCGACTCAATTGGTTGGAGCTTTTTTCTGTACATCAAAGGGTTGTGGGATGGATCCCACATATGGGAGGCAACTAATGGATGTTTTTCTCTCTGGCTTTCTCTCCCTTAATCTCTCTCTAAAATGAAAACATATTTTCAGGTGATGATTAAATTTTAAAAATGATTATGAGATTACATAAGTCAGTATAGATATATTTTCTTGTTCTTTCTATTGAGAGTGACTAGAAGCAATAACATTCCTATAGCAAACACACACTTAGATCTTGGTTTGTACTATATTTCGCCAATAAATGCAATCAGCCTGCATTGAAGAAATAGTGAATTCAAGACCTGAAGCTGGTAGAACACTAATTCTGGAGCATCCTGTAGTTTCAGAATAAAATGAACTCCTTAAACAAACAGGAGAGCAAATAACAAAAAGATGAGGGCATTTCAAAAATAAAAAAGAAATTAATCTTACATAGCTTCCAGAGCCAAGGGTGTACCAATTTGAGCAGCAAAGTAAATGACAGAATTGGATTACAACTCAAAATAGAAAATAAACACCCAAGTTCATATTGATATAAATAAGTGATTAAATAAATAACAAAAACGAGACTAATCTTTGTGCAAATAAGTTATATAGATACCCCCTCTTAGGAGGTGGAGCTTAACTCCTAACCTTTCAAGTGTGTGTTGCTGTTCGTGTCTTGCTTCCAACTAGTAGAGTGGGGAAGGCAGGGCAGCAACTGTACAGTGGAGAGACCGGCAGCCACCACTCCTGCCAGGCTGGGTCAGTAACACCAGTGGAGGGCATGCTGATGGCATGCCCTCCCGTATGATGTGCTGAGAATGATAGCTCACCTCTGAGATTCCCTCCCCCAGCCCAGACCCTGCTAGACCACAAGAAAACGTCTGACAAGCCCAGACTGAGGAGTGTTTCACACAATATATGATTGGTACTCTGAAAAGCTGCCACAAACCCAAGAAAGCTAAGGTGACAGCACGGCTAAGTCAAAGTGGTGTCCTGACGGGGTCCTGGGAGAAAGAAGCAAAAGGAATATTGAGGAAAATTAGTGAAATCTGAACAAGTGGATGTTAATTAACAGTAATGTTCTGATATAGTACCTTAGCTATGAAAAATATACCACAGGCTGGCAATATAGAGTTTTGGAGAGATATAGAAGTTTAATACATTGGTGGTGAAAATACAATATGGTACAGAGTTTGGAAAATTGCTTGTTTCTTTAAAAGTTGAACTTAAACTTTCTAAATGAAACAGTATACAGCTCTTTGATTAAAGCAAAGGCTCACACAAAATACTGTACTCAGAGGTTCATAGCACCTTTATTTATAACAATCAAAATGTCTTAAACAAATAAAAGATCAATCATGCTATATCAATAAAATGGAATACTCCTCAGAAATAAATATAAATTAAATATGTTTTATTTGTTTACACAGGAAGATGGATGAGTCTTAAAATGCATACTTAGTGAAAGAAGCCAGAAAAATACATATTGTATAATTTCATTTGTATAAAACTAATAAATGTTATGAATTGAACAAAAAACACATCAGTGGGACCAGGTGAGTGACTGGAGAGTGAGGTATTTTACAAAGACTGCACAGAAACTTGTAGAGGTGACAGATATGTTCATTATCTTAACTGTGGTGATGCTTTCATGGGTATATACATATATCAAAATTCACCAAATTATATATGTAAAATAGGTGCAATTAATTATACTAATTATACCTCAATAAAGCTGTTAAAAATATAGTGACTCTATACTAGGGTTTCTGAGCCAACTTCCCCAAGCCAAAGAGACACAAGGTTTTCCCTCCTTAAAGCCAGAGTCTTTCCCCATGTTATCTCAAATGCCTACAATGGCACGTTTGATTTGCTACAAGGAAAACCTTGCCTTCACCTACAGAGATGTGCTCTGCTCCTATGTCCCTCAAAAGAAAATAAAAAAATTATTCAACGTCAGAATATTCTCTATTATTTTGTTTACTCATTTCTAAGACCCCACGTGAGGCATCAAAAAGACTGGAATCATCTGGGATCAGCACAATGCATTTCTGTCTCTTCTTCCATCCAAAGCTTCAAAAAGTTTGTTATCACTTTAACTAGAGTGACCTACTTACACATATCACCTAAATCTACAAACATAATGTCATTTCAGATACATTTTGATTAAATGCTTTAACATTTCCCTCTTAGTTATGTTTTATTATAGCTATTAATTATCTCAAATTTTAAAATTTTATAAACATACTAGCGGCCTGGTGCACAAAATTTATGCACAGGGTCCAGGGGGTGTCCCTCAGCCCAGCCTGCATACTCTCCAATCTGGGACCCTTAAAGGGATGTCCAACTGCCCATTTAGGCCCAATGCCTACGACTGGGATCAGGCCTAAATGGGCAGTCGGACAGCATTCTCACAATCTAGGACTGCTGGCTCCAAACTGCTCACCTGCCTGCCTCCCTGATTGGCCCTAACCACTTCTGCCTGCCAGCCTGAGCACCCCCTAACCACTACCCTGCCAGCCTAATTGATGTCTAACTGCTCCCCTGCCAGCCTGTTTGCCCCAAAATTCCCTCCTCAGCTGGCCTGGTCACCCCTAACTTCCCTCCCCTGCAGGCTTGATTGTCCCCAACCGCCCTCCCTTGCAGGCCTGGTCCCTCCCAACCGCCCTTTCCTGCTGGCCTGATCACCCACAACTGCCCTCCCTTGTAGGCCTAGATCCTCCCAATGGCCCTCCCCTGCTGGCCATCTTGTGGTGGCCATCTTGTGTCCACATGGGAGCAGCCCTCTTGTGTGTTGAAGTGATGGTCAATCTGTGTATTACTCTGTGTGTTGAAGTGATAGTCAATCTGTGTATTACTCTTTTATTAGATAGGATAGAGGCCTGGTGCATGAGTGGGGGCCAGCTGGTTTGCCCTGAAGAGTGTCCTGTATCTGGGTGGGGGTTTCCTTGGGGCATGGGACAACCTGGGCGAGGGGCTTATGATGGTTTGCAGGCTGGCCACGCCCCCCACACCCTAGTGACCTAAGCCGGTGCTCTTGATCTGACATTAATTTATGTTCTACAATTGAAACTTTGTAGCCTGGAGCAGAGCCAAGCCTTCTGCTTCCTCCATGGTGACAGTGATTTCTGTTTGGGTTTATTTAAATTCTATAATTGAAACTTTGTAGCCTAGAGTGGAGGCTTAGGCACTAGGGCTGCAGAAGCTTGGCTTCCTCCATCACCCGGGCAACCCTAGCCTCTGCTCTCTCCAGCTCCATGGCTGCTGCTATTTCTGTTGGGATATATGTAACTTCTATAATTGAAACTTTGTAGCATTGAGTAGAGGCCTAGGTTCACAAGGGCAGGCAGAAAGCTTGGCTTCCTCCGTTGCCAGGGAAACCCAAGCCTCTCTCCTGTTCTCAGTGGCTGCAGCCATCTTGGTTGAGGTTTATTTGCTCCTGATTGACAGGTGGGCGTGACTTGTGGGTGTGGCTTGTGGGTGTATAGGGGATATGGTCAATTTGCATATTACTCTTTTATTAGATAGGATGTTTTTATTATATTTCATTGCATTTTACTCAAACTATTTGAATGCTCTTTTGGTGATCTAGAATCAACTTTTTCAGTGTATCAGCTAATGTCAAAAAGCACTTTTGCGTGGCTGGTGTTGCTTAGTGGTTGAATGTAGACCAGTGAATTTTCCTAGTCAGGGCACATGCCCAGTTTGTGGGCTCAATCCCCAATCGGGGGCAGGGCAGCCAATCAATGATTCTCTCTCGTCACTGCTATTTCTATCTCTTTCTCCCTCACCCTTCTTCTCTCTGAAATCAATAAAAACATATTTTTTTAAAAAACACTTTATTGGATATTCCTAATTAGATGTTTGTTTATGCATTTCTGCTGGAAATTTTGTTCTCTTTGACTTCTCAAAATTCAATCACATTTTACTTAAATTTAAATATAGTAGTATACAAAAATATATTAGTTTAAGGTGAAATATAGTTATTTGACATTTATATACCTTACAATGTTTTCACCATATTCATTCTAATCATTATCTGTCACCATGAAATCTTACCACAGTATTATTGACTATATTCCCATTCTGCATTTTTATCCATCCCTCACCAATTTTCCCTTTGGCAACCATCTGTTTGAAATTTGCTTTTATGAGTCTGCTTCTATTTTGCTTTGTTTATTATATTTTAATAACATATTTTTTTATTAATTTCAGAGAGGCATAAAAAGGGAGAGAGATAGAAAACAATGATGAGAGAGAATCATTCATGGATTGCATCCTGCACACTCTACACTGGGGATCAAGCCCGCAACCTGGGCATGTGTCCTGACCTGGAATTGAACTATGACCTCCTGGTTCATAGGTCAACACTCAACCACTGAACCACACTGGCCAGGATCAATTGTTATTTAAAAATTTGCGTGTGTGTGTGTGTGTGTGTGTGTGTGTGTTTAGATCCCACTTATAATTGAAATAAATCAGGCAGATCAAGGTACTATATGATTTCACTAATACGTGCAACCAAAGTTTATATTGGAAGAATAATCCATGGCAGAAGTCAGGGACAGAAACCTTCTCTTCTCATACCTTGGAAAGTAAAAATGAAATCAATTGACTCATTGTTGGCCATTTATATATTCCTTCTTAGAACATTTAAGCTTGGTTTTAGCATTCATGTATTGTGCTACCCAGTAGATTGGACATTTTGTTATGACAAAGGAGGTGTTACCAATGGCAATATCTGACAGCAAGTTATTCCTGCTCCATGACCTTGACTGAGGTTTTGTCTTTGCCTCATGTCTTTTGTTGGTAGGTTTTAATATTTCCTTCTATATCTTTCCAGTAAAATACAATTCAGCTTAATTACTTCCAACGGTCTCTGTTGCATGCAATTATGAATATTGAATGACATATATGTATATGCTCAGATCCAACTGCTGCAGATCTGTGTTTTTTGCTGGGCCCTGATAGGCAGCTGCTCCATATTCTGAGGGTCTGTGGCAGTGGGAAGAAGATACTTCTGGGAGTCAGGTAGCCTCAAATGCCTATTGTAGTAGCTAAGAGGGTGTACTTTGCAGTCAAGTGTCTGAGTCTATATTTCAGCTCCATTATTCTGTATAACTTGAAGTAGATTACTTACCATCTCTGCCTCAGTTTCTGCATAAATAAAATGGGGATATTAAAGATTCCACCCTTGTAGGTTAAGGTAGGATTAAAAATGTAACCCCAAATCTTGCATAGAGTAATTTGTGTGGCTAGAACTTGAGTCCAAGTTTATCTGACTCTAAGGATTGAAGTCACTTCAATCATTACATGAATCTGGTGGAGGTCTGTGTTTTAGAAAACTGTTTATGAGTTAAAGTTAACTTTAAATGAAGCCTATGTTAGTAACCTTTGCTCATCAGCAAAAAAAAAAAAAAAAAAAATGATAGATTTTAATGCAGAAAATACTTTCCAAAATCTACATAAATAAGTCTTCCAATATGTATGTCTGGATGCAAGTTCCTATTGAGGGAAAGAAAGGGAGTAGGGAGTATTCAGCAGGACAAGATTAAACTCTATAGTCACAGCGAGCGTCCCGCCCATGGAGGCCGCTCTCAGACCCCCGGCTCCGCGACATCCAAGTGGAGGCCAGGGCCCTCCTTCAGGTCTGCTCAGAAAATAGTTGTTGGACAGACAAGCGCTACATAACCACTAATAAACCTCAAATCATTGTGTTATAAGGGAAAGATTTAAAATGAACTAATTATTTACTTGTGGAAGTACCGAAATAAGTTTCTACAAGTATTTCAATAATTTATCCTAAAAATACTCTTATATGTTTCTGATACTATAAAATTTGAAGATAACTTGTAATCATACAAATCAGTAGCAGCCTTAATTCTTCAAAGTTAGAATATTTTTTTATTTTTATCTTCTAAAAGTATGTATGCAATCAAGGTGTCTCTTGTTAATACTTTTATATGACCTTCAGACAGGTATTAAACCTTTCAGTGTTTCAATGTCATCATCTCTAAAATGGGAATAATAACAATAATACTTAATTCAGTAGATGTCTCTGAGGAATAAAATTAAAGAAGTAAATGATTATAAATATGTCTAATGTCTAGGAAGACTAAAATAATATTTCTAATATTGTGCTTGACTCAATAACATTGACAATATCAAGTTCCTATTATTATTACTGTGGCTGTCAGTACCACAGATGGAAAGCAGCTGTAAAGATGCTGCCTGTTTATGACTGAAAGAGTGTGTAAAGAGTCTGAGGAGGACAACATCTCCCAGAGAATAAAAGCATCAGAATGCTAGAATCAGTTGCTGACACACTCCTGAGTATAAAGCAAATAAAGCAGCCCAAGACTTCTGTATGATTCATACTCTAATGAGAATCAAGGACAAGAAATGATCAGGGAGCTCGTGAAGACATTTTAGGAAGGTCTACCTAAAGGTAATGCTTAGTATACTCTTTATTGCTTTAAATCATTGCAAACTAATTTTCTTGAATATTTATGTATGTATTAGAGGGCTGGTGCACGAAATTTGTGCATCGGGGAGTACCCTCACCCCAGGTTGCACCCTCTCCAATCCAGAACCCCTTGGGGGATGTCCAACTGCTGGTTTAAGCCCAATCATGGGGAACACTGGCTGCTAACTGCTCACCTGCATGCATGCCTGATAGCCCCTAACTGCCACTCCTGCTGGCCTGGTTGCCTCCAAATGCCAACCCATACTGGCCTGGTCACCCTTAACTATCCCCCACTGGCCTGGTTACCCCTTACTGCCTCACTGCCTGCCTGGTTGCCTCAACTGCCCCCCCCACTTGCCTGGTCACTCCTCACTGCCCCCACGTCCCCCGCCACTAGCCTGGTCACCCCCCACTTTCCCCTGCAGGCCTGGTCACCCCATGCAGCATACTGTTCAGTCATTTGGTCATCCCTCACTAACCCCTCTGCCAGTGTGGCCATCCCACACAGCATGTTTGGTCTTCCATTCAGTTGTTTCCGATGAGACAATCACTTACTCTTTTATATATAGATGTATGTGTGTATAGATTATGTATGTATGTGTGTGCATATATATATATACATATATATACATATATATACCCATATCTATCTATCTATCTATAGATACATATATATGTCTATCTATATCTATATCTATCTATATCTATATCTATATCTATATCTATATCTATATCTATATCTATATCTATATATCTATATAGATATCTATATGTATATATATATATATATATATATGTATATATATATATGTGTATATATATATATATATATATATATATATATATATACAGAGAGAGAGAGAGAGAGAGAGAGAGAGAGAGAGAGAGAGAGAGAAGGGAAGGCACCTGACCATTCTTTAAATCAGTGTCAACTGAATCCAAGGCACCAGGCAGAGACACGTCTTGGAAACACATCCACCAAAAAGGCTGGATGAGTTATCAGTATTGACTTTTAACTTGCTTCAGGTGTCGGGAAGAGGGCCCTTGAAATGTAGATTCAGTGGAGCCCTGGGGATGAGGGAATGAGTGGGACCTGGTCCCACTTAAGTTCCTTTGATTTTAAGTCTTTTCATGTGAAGCCTCTTTCTATTTTAGTATAAATAAAAATGCTGTGTTTGGATTGGAATTCCCTGTATTTCCATCAGAGAGCAGAGATTCCACCCAGCCCCAGCTTTACTTCTACTTATGTGTCATCTCTTCTTTTCTATTATTTCTCAATCCCCAGCTCCTCTATTCAGTAACTGGACCCTACTCTTCATTCCATGCTGGGTGTGAGAAGGAGAGAAACCCCCCAACATCATATATATATATATATATATATATATATATATATATATATATATACATATCCTATAATAAGTGACAACCCCTTATTAAGAAATAGAGTGCTTCTCAGAAGTTAATGACAAATGACAATTCATGAAAATTATCAAGAGAAAACACTGTTTGAAAGTAGAATTGTTGATCTCTGTCCCACCAAAGCTAAGTCCAAGTTTTATTGTGTTTTCTGGCTGTAAAATACATCTAATTTTTGTAGTTTCACAAATAAGCATTAGGATGAAAAATAGAAATCACCAGTTACCCTGAAATGAGGTCATTTTTAAAATCATTAGTCAATTGTAAAAATACCAGATAATTTCAGTGATCTAGAATAATGTGAACTTTCTAAACCTAAAATTTTAAAGATATAACTACAATAAGCTTATTCCTGCTTTCCTCTAAATTATTAAATACATAATTAAGTAAGTATATTCCCTCTTTGTTTTATGGATATGATATTAGTATTTAAGTGTAATAACTATATTATTGGAATGATGGCTGTTTTAAAAAGTAATCTGCTTTTGTTAAGATTTTTCAGGCTCCTTTGAAAATCTAACTGTGGGGGGTCAGAGAAAATGGAGGCAGAATAGATGGATGTGTCCTGAGCCTTGTCCCAGAGCAGACAGAGGGAGTGGCTGAGGGTTGGTTGCTAGGGTAGTGTTTGTTGGCGAGTTGGGGGACAGCTGTGCTCTGGGAGAAGGTGGGGCACTGCTGGACAGGCCTCCCCTGACCAAGCAGCCCCTGGTGTTGCTGGGTTTACTCAAGGAGCCACCAGCTCGGAGATGGACCATGCCATCTTGAAGGGGAAGGGCCTGAAAATTACAGCTGCGACACCCATAGAACAGCTGAGATCCCCAGAACACCAGTTCCCAATTAGTGCAAACACTCAAATTCAAAGGAGTTCTGCACTCTGCAACGGAAAGGAGAGAGAGGACTACATAACCAGACACCCAAAGAAGAGAGACTATGGGGAGACAAAGAAACAGCCTGCATATGAAAGAAAAACAAGCCTCACCAGAAAAGGAAGTAAACAAAATACAGGAAAGCATCCTGTCAGAGAAAGAATTTAGAGAAATGGTCATAAGGTGGCTGAAAAGAATGGAAGAAAAATTTGACAATATGAGTAATAACCAAGAAGAAATGGAGAAGAACCAAGAGGAAATGAAGCAGAGCCAATATGAAATGAAAAGTGACATCGCTGCAGTAAAGAACTCAATAGAAAGCATCAAGAGTAGACTAGAAGAAGCAAAGGACTACATCAGTGAGCTAGAAGACAAGATAGGAAAAAATACCCAAGTAGAGCAGTTTCTAGAAAAAATAAAATAAAAAGCAGGAGGAGAGCCTAAGGGAACTTTGGGACAACATGAAAAAAAAAACACATCTGCATAATAGGACCTCCAGAGGAACAGGAAACTGAGCAAGGAATCGAAAATCTGGTTGAAGAAATAATGACAGAAAACATCCCTGATAAAGAAAAGAAAAAACACACATAAATCCAAGAGTTTCAAGCAAAATGAACCCCAAAAGACTGATGCCAATGCACGTTATAATTAAATTGACAAACACCAATGACAAAATAAGAATCTTAAAAGCCAGTAGAGAGAGTCAGAAAGTCATCTACAAAGAAACCCCCATCAGACTAGCAACTGATTTCTTAACAGAAACTCATCAGGCCAGAAGGGAATGGCATGGAATGAAATATACAAAGCCATGCAAAGAAAGGATCTGAATCCTAGAATACTGTACCCAGCAAGGCAATCAATCAAAATTGAAGGTCAAATCAGGAGCTTCACAGACAAAAAAGGACCTAGGGAATTCATTACCACCAAACCAGCAATGCAAAATACGCTAAAGGGTCTGCTGGAAAAAGAAATAGGAAGCGAAGAAGGAACACAAGGATAAAGAACAGAAATGGTGACAAATAGGTACCTATCAATAATAACTTTAAATGTAAATGGATTAAATGCTCCAATAAAAAGAAATAGGGTAACAGACTGGATAAGAAAACACAAGAAACCCACCTCCGAAAAAAAGATGCACACAGACTGAGGGTGAAGGGATGGAAAAAGGTTCTTCAGGTGAATGGAAATGGAAAAAAAGCTGGGGTAGCAATACTTATATCTGACAAATTAGCTCTCAAAGTGAAGGACATAACAAAAGATAAGGAAGGCCACTTCATAATACTAAATGGAGCAATCCAACAAGAAGAAATAACTCTGATAAACATATACGCACCCAATACAGGAGTACCCCCCCCCCCGCAAAAAAAAAAACCTCCTGGAGGATATCAAGGGAGAGATTAACAGCAATACAATTATAGTAGGAGACTTTAATATCCCACTATTACCAAATCCTCTAAACAAAAAATCAGCAAAGAAACATCAATCCTAAATGACTCACTAGACCAGATGGAATTAATCGACATCTTCAGATCATTTAATCCCAAAGCCACAGAATATACATTCTTTTCAAGTGCACATGGGTCATTCTCAAAGATAGACCATGTGTTGGGTCATAGGCAAAGTCTCTCCAAATTTAAGAAGGTAGAAATCATATCAATCATATTCTTACATCACAGTGGCATAAAGCTGGAAATTAAATACAATAAAAACAATCCATAGTAGAGATCAAAGATGGTGACCGGCAGGAGGGGAGGGAGGGAGAGAGTGTGAGAGAGTGAGGGCCCCATGGAGGAGAGTGTAGACATGTGTGGTGTGTGTGTATGACTAGGGACAGTTAGACTCTGCAGGTCTTCCAAGGGGCTGCCAAACTGGGCATTCTTGGACAGTGGAGCCCCGTGAACAAGGCGGACACTCCTGGGTGGCTGGCACAGCAGCGGAGACCACGCCATCTTGAGAAGCGGAACTGCCTCGGACTGGGACCCTACCCTCACCCAGTCGCATCTCAGACACAGACCAGTGCCTGCAGCCACTGGGGTCAGAAAACTGCAGCCACAGCTTTAGACCAATAGACAACAAGAGTCTAGACTTACCAGCAGCAGATTTCTGTGAGTCAAGGAGCTTACAACCCTCCCTACAGGATTGCGGATAGCTCCATAGTAACCAATAGACCCACCCCTCGCTCAAGCCATAACTTCCCTAGCCCCTACAGGGAACCGCGCACACTGGGAGCTTGAGAACTCCGTTTATCGCTACCCCAGGGGAATACGGGCTGGGGAACACTCTCTGCATGTGCATGCATGCCTGTGGTTGAAGCTCCCAGACAGCAATTGGAGCTTGGAACTTGAGAACTCAGTTTCCCAGCTACCCCAAGGGGAATTTGGGCTTGGGAACATGCTCTGCATGCATGCACATGCCTGTGGCCAAAATTCCCAGACAGGGAATAGAAGCATGGAGCTTGAGAGCTCGCTCAGGGGCCTCAGTACTGCTAAAGGAATTTGAGAGACCTGAAGTTGCCTCCTGCAACGCAATCACAACCGGGTGACCAAACCTGCACAGCGGCAGTGCCACATGACTTGGATTCGGGGCAAGCACACACGGAAGTCGGTCTTCCACAGTGCAGGCACGCCACAGAGCTAGTGTGTAACCCAGTCCCCCATGGTGATCGGGATCCAAATTCTTCCAGCAAGAGGCACCACTGAGCACCACTGACTGACTCTGTTTCTTACCTTATGTGCCTGGAATCCCTGACTCACGGCGCGTTCATACTAAGAGCCAGTGACCCCAATTATTTGTGCATGTGCACAGGAGAACCCTGACCCTTAACAAGAAACCTCACGAGGCAACAGACTCTGATACTCGATTCTTGGTGCAGACACAGGGAAACTTGGACTCCTGGTACCATTTTCAACACACGCCAAGAGTGTGGTGCAGGTAGGGTCCCTGATCCTAAGTGTGCACACGAGACCACACAGAACGCTGGGAACACTGACCCTGGGCAAGCCTGGTTCCCACCAACCCACAGCACCCACCAGCCCTAGTGTCGGAGCACTTCAGTGACACTCAGGTGGTGCGAAGTTCCCACAGCACACGGCCCAGGTCCATGCAACTCCAAGTTTGAACCTCTAGTGATAGTCAGAATGGGGAGACGACACAATAACCACAGAAGGAAAATGAGGAGTTGCCAGGAAAGAAAAATAGTGAAATTGAAGTTTGCAGCATGACTGAAAAAGAATTCAGAGTAATGGGCATGGAATTTATACTTCGGATGGATAAGAAATCAACAACCTATGCAAGAATCAGGAAGAAATGAAAAATCATATAGCTACAGTAAAAAATGCCATGGAAAGTTTCAACAGTAGACTAGAAGAAGCAGAAGACTGAATTAGTGAGAGTATCATGTACAGAAACAAGCTCAAAATGAACAGCAATTGGAGAAAAAAATAAAAAGCAGGAGGAAAGCCTAAGGGAGCTTTAACACAACATGAAATGAAGTAACATATGTATAGTAGTGCTGCCAGAAGGACACGAAGAGCAGCGAGGATTACAAAATCTATTTGAAGAAATAATGACCAAAAACTTCCCGGATATGGGGAAGAAAAAAGTTACACAAGTACAGAGTCCCAAACAGGATCAACCCCAAGAGACCCACACCAAGACATGTCATAGTTTCAATGGCAAATATCAACAACAAAGAGAGAATCTTAAAGGCAGCAAGAGAGAGACAGAGAGTTACCTACAAAGGAACCCCCATCAGATTATCAAATGATTTCTCAACAGAAACACATCAGGCTAGAATGGATTGGAAGGAGGTACATAAAGTGTTGCAAAGCAAAAGACTGAATCCAAGTATACTCTATCCAGCAAGAATATCAATCAAAATTAAAGGGGAAATCAGGAGTTTCACAGGCAAAAAGAGGCTAAGGGAGTTTATCACCACCAAACCAGCAATGCAAGAAATGCTAAAGGGAATACTATAAAAAGAAGAAATAAACAGGTAAGAAGGAACACAGACACAAAAATAGATATGACTAAAAACAAATACCTTTCAGTAATAACTTTAAATGTAAATGGACTAACGGCCCAATCAAAAGACACCAAGTGGCTGAATGGATTAAAAAAAAAAACACAACCCATATATATGCTGTCTACAAGACACCCACTTCAGAACAAGAGACTCACACTGATTGAAAGTGAAGAGATGGAAAAATATTTTTCAGGCAAATGAAAAAAAAAAGCTGGGGTAGCAATACTTATATCTGACCAAATAGACCTTAAAGTAAATTTCATAACAAGAGATAAGGAAGGCCACCTCATAATAATAAAGGGATCAATACAACAAGAGGCTATAACCCTGATAAACATATATGCACCCAATGCAGGAGCACCCAAATGCATAACAAAACTCTTATAAGATATAAAGGGAGAGATTGACAACAATACAATCATCATAGGGGACTTTAATACAACACTGACATCACTAGATAAATCCTCTAGACAAAAAATCAGCAAAGACTCAGCAATCCTAAATGATTCACTAAAACAGATGGACTTAACTGACAACTTCAGAACATTTCACCCAAAAACTACAGAATACACGTTCATATGGGACATATTCAAAAATAGACCACATAGTGGGTTAAAAGCAAAGTCTCCCAAAATTCAAGAAGATTGAAATCATACCAAGCATCTTCTCAGATCACAATGCCATAAAATTAGAAATGAATTACAATAAAAACAATTAAAAAATCTCAAACACTTGGAAACTGAATGGCATGCTATTGAACAATGATTGGGTTATCAATGAGGTCAAAGAATAAATTAAAATCATCCTGGAAACTAATGACAACAAAAACACAACAATAAAAAATGGGACACAATGAAAGCAGTCTTTAGAGGGAAGTTTATAGCTCTACAAACCTACCTCAAAAAAAATTGTAGTAAATAATATAACTCTACAACTCTAAGAATTAGAAAGAGAGCAACAAGAAAATCCCAGAGAGAGCAGAAGGAGAGAGATAATAAAAATCAGAGCAGAAATAAATGACATAGAGACCAAAACAAAAAACAAAAAACAAAAAACAACAAAAAACAAATGATCAATGAAACCAAGAGCTTGTTCTTTGAAAGGATAAACAAGATTGATGAACCTCTAACCAGGCTCACCAAGAAGCAAAGAGAGAGGAATCAAATGAACAAAATCAGAAATGAGAGATGCAAAACAACAAAAGAACCCACAGAAATACAAAAGATTGTTAAAAATACTATGAACAACTCTACTCAAACAAACTAGACAACCTAGAGGAAATGGACATATTCCTAGAAAAATACAACATTCCAAAACTTGATAGGGAAGATTCTTAAAATCTCAATAGGCTGATAACTATGGAATAAATTGAAACAGTCATCAAAAAGCTCCTAGCAAACAAAATCCCGGGACCAGAAAGCTTCACTGGGAAGTTTCACCAAACATTCAAGGAAGAACTTAAAACTATCCTCCTCAGATTATTCCAAAAAATTCAAGAGGAAGGAACACTTTCAAGCTTATTCTATGAAGCCAGCATCAACCTAATACCAAAACCAGATAAATACAACACAATAAAAGAGAATTATAAGCCAATATCCCTCATGAACATATATGACAAAATTCTCAATAAAATTCTAGTAATCGGATCTAGCAGTGCATCAGGAAGATCATACAACATAACCAAGTAGGATTTATCCCAGGGATGCAAGGATGGTTCAGTATCCACAAATAAATAAATGTGAAACATCACATAAACAAATTGAGAGATAAAAATCACATAATTATATAAATTGATGCATAAAAAGCATTTGACAAAATCCAAAACCCTTTCTTGATCAAAACACTCAACAAGGTGGGAATAGAAGGATGATACCTCCGCATAATAAAAGCTATATATGAAAAACCCTCAGCCAATATCATACTCAATGGACAAAAACTGAAACCATTTCCCCTAAGAACAGCAAGAAGACAGGGTTGCCTACTTTCACCACTCCTGTTCAACATAGTACTAGAAGTACTAGCCATTGCGATCAGACAAGAAGAAAAATAAAAGGCATCCAATTTGGAAAAGAAGAAGTAAAACTGTCCTTATTTGCAGATGACATGATATTGTATATAGAAAACCCTAAAGATGCCATTAAAAATTATTAGACTTAATAAATGAATTAGGCAATGTAGCAGGATACAAAATTAATAACAAGAAATCTATGGCATTTCTTTACACCAATAGTAAACTTAGAGAATGGGAGACTAAAAAAGCAATCTATTTACCATCGCACACACACACACACACACAAAAATAAGATACCTAGGAATATGCAAAAAACTACAGGACACTGAAAAAAGAGATAGAGGAAGACATAAATAGATGGAAGAACATACCATGTTTGTGGATTGGTAGAATCAACATCATCAAAATGTCCATACTACCCAAAGCAATCTATAGATTCAATGCACTCCCCATTAAAACACCAATGGCATATTTCACAGAACAAGAAATAACTCTCTAAAAATTCATCTGGAATAAAAAAAAAACGACCCCAAATAGCAACGGGAATCCTGAGAAAGAAGCACAAAATAGGTGGGATATCAATACCAGATTTCAAGTTATATTACAAAGCCCTGGTTCTCAAAACAGCCTCATACTGACACAAGAACAGACATATAGACCAATGGAATAGAATAGAGAATCCAGATATCAACCCAAACCACTATGCTCAATTAATACCATACACAGAATTAAACTCAAAAGGGATACGGACTTAAACATAAGACAGGAAACCATAAAAATACTAGAGGAATCCACAGGCAGAAAAAACTGAGACATATGCTGAAAGAACTTCTTCACTGATACTGCTCCTAGGGCAATGGAAGCTAAAGAGAAAATAAACAAATGGAAAACTACATCAAAATAAAAATATTTTGCACAGCCAAAGAAACTATCAACAAAACAACAAGAAAACCCACTGTATGGGAGAACATATTTGCAAATGTTATCACTGATAAAGATTTAATCTCAAGCATCTACAGGCAACTTACACAACTTAATAAAAGGTAGACAAATGATCCAATAAAAAAAATGGGCAATGGTCTGAAATAGAATCTTTTCTAAAGAAGACAAAAGGAAGGCCCAGAGACATATGAAAACCTGCTCAAAGTCACTAATTATCAGAGAGATGTAACTAAAAATAACAATGCGGTAACATCTCACAACTGTCAGAATGAGTTTCATCAACAAACGACAAGTGCTGCTGAGGATACAGAGACAAAGGAACCCTCATGCACTGCTGGTGGGAATGCAGACTATTACAGCCACCCTGGAGAACAGTATGGAGTTTCCTCAAAAAACTAAAAATGGAGCTCCCATTTGACCCAGTGATCCCACTTCTGGGAATATATCCTAAGAAACTAGAAACACCAATAAGAAAGAATATATGCACCCCTATGTTCATAGCAGCACAATTCACCATAGCTAAGACTTGTAAAACAGGCTAAGTGTCTATCAGCAGATCAGTGGATTAGATGACTGGGGTACATCTACACAATGGAATACTATGCTATGGTAAAAAAGAAGGAACTCCTACCATTTGCAACAATATGGATGGAGCTGGAAAGCGTTATGCTAAGTGAAATTAGCCAGGAAGAGAAAGATAAATATCACATTATCTCACTCATTTGTGGAATATAATGAATGGCATAGACTGATGAACAAGAACAGATCCAGAGATTGAGAAATGTCCATCACAATGTCAAACCTCAGGGTAAGCAGGTGGTGGCAGGAGTAAGGGGGGGAGAGCAATAGAGGGACTTGTGTGTAAGCATATGAGCTTAACCAATGGACACAGACAACAGGGGGTAGGGCATGTGTGGGAGTTAAGGGGTAATGGGGGAATAAGGACACATACGTAAAAAATAAAAATTAAAGAAATATTATTAGAAAAAATATATAAAAGAAAATATTAAATCTAATCTACACTAGTGGTCACCATAACCTTAAGAGAAAGGATTCTAACTGAAAATCAATATATTTGACCTCTTAAACTAAGGTAAGTAAATTATGTTTTTACCTCCCTGATAAAATTTATATAAAGTTATAAAAAAATTGGCAGCCAGTTTGAAATTGAATTGACATGGCCTAGAGCAAATAATATCCTTACATGATATTATTCTACAATGTCATTATAATTTTTGATATTTGACAACAGCATATTGTACAATTATCCCAAAGAAATTTACAAACTAACTTTTTGAATGTTTGGCAGCATTTTAAAAAGGACTTGAAAGGAATTAATCCCCTTCAGAAGGAAATAAGGCACTGGGAAGGCACTTGAGCATTCTATATTGGTCAGCCCTGCCCTTTTTGCCAAGAGGGACCCTCTTCTCACAATGCAATTGCACACAGCTGTTGCCTGAGCTTTCAGTTCAAGCTGAGGTTGAAGCCTCTACGTGGCTGGCACCATGGATCTGTCTCTCGCCCAATGATGTGAGCTGGGCCCTCCCTAGAAAAGAAACCTGAGTCCCCCAAGATATGTGATCAGTAATGGGACCCCACCAGCAAGCGAGGGGATCCCAAGGCAGGTGCTGGGTGTGGAGGCCACGGGAGCATAGACTACCAAGGAGACAGAACTGAACCTCACATCACCCTGCTTGGCCCCAGAGGATGGCTGGTTAGTCAGAGACAGGTAAGATTCTTCAGGAAAGAAACAACCTGAGACAGGCACAGTTGCAGAAGGGCCATCAGGAGAGAACTTGAAGGTCAACAGAGGTAGGGCACAGACCCTCACCCCTAACCTTGCAGGGGCATGAACTCTCACTCCTTCTGAGGCAGGTCTCCTGCCCCCATGGCTGCTTCACCTCCCATGCCCAGCTCAGATTGGTAAACAGATTACAGACAGAGACTAGGCCAGCAACAGCTGTCCTATATCTAAATCAAGTCTAGCACCAGGAATGCTCAGGGCCTACTCAAGAATGCAAATAACCCTTTCCACTAATATTTAAAGAGTAAACTAAGATTATTGAGTATTAAATTTGACAGTAAAATAGTAATCAAATTTTTAGATTAATTTAAATTGGCCAATTGAAATAAGTGAATACTCAAGAAAATTTAATTGTATTGGACAAAAAGCTGTTCCTAATATATTAACTAAAATTTATATTAGTAGTTCATCTGATTGTAAAATGGCTTAACATGCAAAGAACCTAAAGCAGTCATATTTTTGTGCAAAAATTAAAATTTAAAGTTTCAAAGACTGCACTATAAAATTTCCAAAAGCTTCCATTAATCAAAAAAAAGGGGGGGGGGATTGTGGGGTAATATCATGTAAGGAAAAATATCCTGTAAGTAAATTACATCTAGAAAATTCTTACTTCAGAAAATTAATTTCCATTTGTAATGTTAACAGCAGGACATCCATGAGAAACACACATGGTGTCAAAATAAGCCAAAGGAAAATCATTTGGGCAAAAATAAAAAGAATCCCAAGTCAAATTTACAGAAAAGATTCCTTTATTAACTTTTGGGAGAATATGTTTGTATATTTTCAGAAAACAACTCCAAGACCATAAGGATTCCTGCAACAAAGAGGAACTGATATGTCTTTTTCAACCATGAAAACAGTCCAGAGATGGAAGATGCTGATGACACCTTGTCAAGCTAGCAGTCAACAGCTGTGCATTGCTGCAAGTTGCCCAGGATCAAACCAGAGAGGGTGGGACCTGCATTGCCACCATTTGTCCACCATCCAGATATCATTGCTGACATGTACACACAAGGAACTATTTGACATTGAAAATGGGTCTCAGAACTGTTGGACATTGAAATTGAAACTCAAACATTTTTTGTTCTTATATGTTTATTTCTAGTATGCAGATGCAAGATTTTTTAAAGAAAATAAATGGGGGGAAATAGATACAGAGGCAAAGAAGCATTGAACAGACTGTCAAACTAAAGTGGGAAGGCAGGGGAAGTTGGGGGGGTGGGGCCTATAAGAGATCAACCATAGGACTTATATGCATGCATATAAGCATAACCAATGGGTACAAGAAACTGGCGGCGGGGGGGGGAGGGCAGGTGAGGGCATGTGCTAGGGGGTAGGGAAGGCCAGGGGGAGGTTAATGGGGGAAAAAGAAACATATGTACTACTTTAAACAATAGAAAATTTTTTAAAAAATCAAATACAAAAACAAAAAATATCTAACTGTGTTCTATTAACAATATTTGAGAACTAAAGATCTCTTCTCTAGCCTGATTAGTAAATATGAATTTTACAGTTAAATACATAAAATAATGATATCCAATGTTCTCGAGGAACATATTCTTAAGAGTATACTAATTAAACTACATCCTTCAGACAACATGTTTCTATACTTACCAGCAATGAACCATATCTGATTGGTCATTAAGTAATTAAGGATGCTAATGTAAATGAAGTATCATTTAAATGAAGTTTCAGACTGGAGAAGAATCACAGATTTTGTCTTCTGGTCTGAGCTATAAACATAGTAATCAAATGAAACAAATAAGCAAAGAATATATAGGGACAAAAGGAAATGGTGGTCCCATCTGTCATTCACTGCTTAATAGATATAATTATTTTAAGTAGGGTTGTATTTAAATTTTGCTGACAATATAAAAGTGTTTTAAACATGAGAAAAAAATGGCTTAGATTATGATGCTACATTTTTCTATGCCTATTGTAATTTACATTTATGTGTGTCTGAGAGAGTATCTAGTTTATATAAAATAGCAAAGATGAGAGGTCCAAGAATATACAAAGTCATGAAGATGGTGAGATTAAAATAGAAAAATAAATGTTACTGAACCTGAAAAAAAAGAGGAATTCTGACCAAAGGCTAAAACTAGGAAAATAAAGATATTAGAAAAAATGAGAAAAGTGGGAATGTGTTTGAAGTTATTAAAAAACTATATAACAGGTTGGAACCAGAAACATTCAGGATGCTATACCTTAAATCTGAAATATGTGTTTAGAATTTTTTTAACATTTATTTTTTAAATTTTTATTAAATTTATTAAAGTGACATTGATTAATGAAATTATATATATATGTACAATTCTATAATGCATCATCTGTACATTGCATTGTGTGCTTATCACTAAAATTCAAATCTCCTTCCATCACCATATGTTTGAGCCCCTTTAATCTTCATGACTGTCTATTCTCTCTCTGATAACCACCATACTGCTGTGTCTATGAAGTTTTGTTTACCTGTATGTTTGTTCATTTGTTGCTTTCAGTTTTATATCCCGCATGAGTGAAATCATATGGTTCTTGACCTTTTCTTTCTGACATATTTACTGGCATGGTATTCTCAAGATCTGTTCAGTTTGTCACAAATTGCAGTATTTCATCTTTTTTATGAGCAGTATTTAATTGTATACATGTACCACATCTTCTTTATACAATCATATATCAAAGGATACTTTAGTTGTTTCCATGTTTTGGCCATCATGAATAACATTACAATGAACATGGAAGTGCAGAAAACATCTCTGATAATCCAATTAAAACATGGGCAGAGGACCTAAATTAGACATGTGTCCCAAGCAGACAAACAAATGGCCAATAGACATAGGAAAAGATGCTTAACTTTACTTGCTATTAGGGAATGCAAATTGAAACTACAGTGAGATACCCCCTCACTCTGTCACAATGACTATTATCAATAATAGAAATACCAAATGTTGGAGAGAATGTGAAGAAAAGGAAACCTCATTGACTACTGGTGGGAGTGTAAACTGGTACAGTCACTATGGAAAACAGTCTGGAGATTCCTCAAAAAAAAAAGAATGGAGCTACCATATGACTATGCAATCCTTCTGCATATCTACACCCCAAAATTGAAAACATTTACTTTTTAAGATATATGTTTACAAAATTTAATAAAAAATTTTATTTAAGTGTTAAAACACAGGGAAAGTGATACATTGTTCAATAATTCCCATTGTCACATAGGTCATGCATATACATATATGCATGCTGTCATGTATCTTATATAATAAAAGTATAATATGCTAAGTCCGGTTGTCCAGTTGTCTATTCAACTAATCAAAGTGCAATATGCTAATGATATGCTAAGGCTGCGCAACTGCTCGCTATGATGTTCACTGACCACCAGGGGCAGATGCTCCAACCAGTAGGTTAGCTTGCTGTGGAGTCTGGCTGATCAGGACCGAGCAAGTGGGGCTGGACAACACTGAAGCCCTCCAGTGGTCTCTCCGTGGATGGTTCAACTCCCTCATCCCTCCCAGCCCTAATCATGTACCCATGGGGTCCCTTAGCCTTACCTGTGCCCTCTCATAATCCGGGAACCCTCGAGGGAAGTTGGAGAGCCAGTTTAAGCCTGATCCCACAGGCCAGGCCAAGGGACCTCACTGGTGCATGAATCTGTGCAACGGGCCTCTAGTCCTATCTGAGGATGAGGCATAAATGGGCAGATGGACATCCCTCAAGGGGTTCTAGATTGGAGAGAGTTCAGGGTGGGTTGAGGGACTACTACCCCCACCCCACCATGCATGAATTTTGTGCACTGGGCCTCTAGTACATATATAATGTTTATATCATACAAATACTATGTATACATCATATACATACAAAAAAGTAAGTTGTTCTTTTCCTTTGCTGCAGAGCATTTTGTTGTATAAATACATTAAAATTTGCTTATCCATCCTCATTTTAAGGGCATTTAGTCTGTATCCAGTTTGGGTTATTAAGGACATCCTATACAAGTCTTTTACTAGACACTTTTACTCTTTCTCTTGAGTATGTATCTGAATGTACTGATAGGACATAAAGATGGATGTGTTCAATGTTGTTTGAAATTGTAACTCTTTCTTACAATGACATGGTACCATTTTAAAATCAGACCAAGTATTCACTCACTTCATATCCACACTAATATTTTAGATTTTCTATTCTGGGGATATGTGGTAATGACTAATGGTGGTAGTTTTAATTTACATTATTCTCATTTCTTATGATTTCTGCCAAATTTTCATATGATATTTTCACAAGAATATTTGTATATCTTCTTTACGAAAGAACTCTTTGTGCATACATGGTGCTATAATTTTTTGTTAAATCTGGACAATTTTACCTCATACAATTCATTATAATTCATATAAAAAATGAGATGGATCATAAATATAACAGTATACGTTAAAATAATAGACTTCCAGAACCTGTTTTTTTATTTATTATAATATTTTAATGTTGAAGTACTTATTGATTCATAAGTGGTAGTAGGAATGATATAGATACTTTCATGAGAAAAATATATACTGAAGTCACTAGTAATAGAAAGGACTTCCTTGTGTTTTAAAAATTTATCTTTATTATTGAAAGTATTACAGATGTCCTCTTCTTCCCCCATTGAGCCCTTCTAGCCCACACCAGCCACCCAACCAAGGTTTTCACCACTCTATTGTCTGTGTCCATGGGTTATGAACATATGCTTTAAGGTTCTTTGGTTAATCTCTTCCCACATACCCACCACCACCTTCCCTCTGAAATTCATCACTCTGTTCCATTCTTCTATGTCTTTGGGTCTATTCTGTGCATCAGTTTATTTTGTTCTTTAGATTGAACATATGAGTGAGATCATGTGTTACTTGTCTTTTTCTAACTGGCTTATTTCGCTTAACATAATAATATCCAGGTCGCTTCATGCTATTTCAAAGGGAATGAGAGCCTTTTTATAGCTGCATAGTATTCCATGGTTTAAATGTACCTCAGCTTTTTTATCCACTAACTAGAGGCCCAGTGCATGAAATTCATGCATGGGGTTGGGGGTGTTGTTGTAGAGCAGACGTGAGTGAACAACCATTGGAGTCCAGACCAAATTAAAATTTAGGGAGCCTTTATTAGTTGGACCTGTGACTGCTCTGCCATTTTCCACACAGGGAGTATGAAGATCAGCTCTTACTCTTTGTGCAAGACCACTTTTAAGCACATTAACCACATCCTGTTTTTGCAGAACAAGCAACCCAAAATAAAACAGTTTTTTCCAGCAACATCAGAGTCATGCCATTGATGACCATGTTGTTTGTTCACAGTGTCATCATGTTCTTCAGAAAGTTTACTGTTCTATTACAGAAGGCCTATTGCTGGGAAGGGGCAATGAGACCATATCTCAAGGTCTGGCCTGGTGTCAGCACTGACAACTCTATCTGGAGCATAGTCTACAGCCTCTCTGGAGTGCTCAAAAATTCCCACTCTAACAGTATCCCTCAGCCCAACCTGCACCCTCTCCAATATGGGACATCCCTCTCACAATCCAGGCGGCCAACTGCTTGCCTGCCTGCCTGCCTTATTGCCCCTAACTGCTTCTGCCTATTAGCCTACTCACCCCATAACTACTCCCCTGCCAGCGTGATTGACACCTAACTTCTCCCCTGCTGGCCAGAAGATTGTCCCTTACTGCCCCCCGCCCCTGCCAGCCTGATCACCATTAACTGTCCTCCCATTCAGGCCTGGTCATCCACAACTGTCCTCTCTTGACAGCCTGGACGCCCAACTGACCTCCCCTGCATGTCTGGTCCCCCCAACTGCCCTCCCTGCAGGCCTGGTCACTTCCAACTGTCCTCCCCCACAGGCCTGTTCATTTCCAACTGCCCTTCCCTGCAGGCCTATTCACCCCTAACTGCCCTCCCCTACAGGCCTGGTTGCCCCTAACTGCTCTCCCTTGCTGCCTGGTTGTCCCCAACTGCCCTTCCCTGCAGGCCTGCCCCCCCCAACTGTCTTCCTCCACAGGCCTGGTCGCCCCCAACTGCCCTCCTCTGCCAGCCCAGTTACTTCTAACTTCCCTCCCCAGCAGGCTTGATGCCCTCCAACTGCCCTCCCCTGCTGGACTGATTGCCCACAACTGCCATCCTCCGCTGGCCACCTTGTTGAAGCCATCTTGTGTCCAGATGGGGGCGTCCATCTTTGACCATATGGCGAGGCCATCTTGTGTGTTAGAGTGATTATCAATTTGCGTATTAGCTGTTTATTATATACGATAGGCACTTGGGCTGTTTCCAGATCTTAGCTATTATAAATTGTGCTGCTATGAACATAGGTGCATACATTCTTTCTGATTGGTGCTTTGGGTTTTTAGGATATATTCCTAGAAGTGGGATCACTGGGTCAAATGGCAGTTCCATATTTATTTTTTTTAGGAAACTCCATACTGTTTTGATAGTGGTGGCACCAGTCTGTATTCCCACCAGCAGTGCACGAGGGTTTCCATTGCTCCACATCCCTGCGAGCACTTGTCATTTGTTGATTTTTTTCTATGGTAGCCATTCTGACATTGTTGAGGTGATACATTGTTGTTATTTTAATTTGCATCTTTATGATGATTAGTGACTTTGATCGTTTTTTCATGTCTCTTGGCCATCTGTATGATCACTTTGGAGAATTGTCCATTTAGGTCCATTGTCTATTCTTTAAGTGGATTGTTTTTCTGCCTTTTGTTAACTTGTATGAGTTCCTTATATAGTTTGTATTTTAACCCCTTATTACAAGTATCATTGGCAAATATCTTCTTTCATACAGTGTGCTCCCTTTTCAAATTTTAATGGTCTCTTTTGCTGTGCAGAGCTTTATATTGTGATGCAGTCCTACTTTATTTTCACCATAACGTCCCTTGCTCAAGGAAATGTATCAGTAAAGCTACTGCTATATGAAATGTCTGAGATTTTGCTGCCTATTATTTCTTCTAGGATTTTTAATGGTTTCACAAATTAATTTAAGTATTTTATCCATTTTGAATTTATTCTTGTGTATGGTGTAACTTTGTGGTATAATTACATTTTTTAATGTATCTGTCCAAGTTTTCCAGCACCACTTTTTGTGAATACATACACACACACACACACACACACACATTAGAGGCCCAGCCTGCACCCTCTCAAATCTGGGACACCTCGAGGGATGTCTGACTGCCCGTTTAGGCCCAATCTCAGTAGGATCAGGCTGAAATGGACAGTCAGACATCCTTCTCACAATCCCGGACTGCTAGCTCCAAACTGCTCACCTGCCTGCCTCTCAAATTGCCCCTAAACACTTCTGCCTGCCAGCCTGATCACCCCCTAACCACTACCCTGCGGTTAGCCTAATTGATGTCTAACTGCCCACCTGCCAGCCTATTTGTCCCCAACTTCCCTCCTCTGCCGGCCTGGTCACCCCTAACTGCCCTCCCTTGCAGGTCTGGAAGCTCCCACTGCCCCCCCCCCCCTGCTGGCCATCTTCTGGTGGCCATCTTGTGTCCACATGGGGACAGGATCTTTAACCACATGGGGGCAGCCCTCTTGTGTGTTGGAGTTTCATAATAATATTCCAGCTGTAGGAAATGAGAAATTTGGATCTAGGAAGAAAAAGTCGGGAGAGAATTCCATTCATTTACTTCATTCTTTGTCACCCACTCTCTTCTCTAAGTTCATTGTTACAGCATCAGACACTTGCCAGCCTCCCAAACCCTTAAGAGTTTCACAAACTTCTGGCTGGGGCTCCTCCTGCTCAGAGGCTGGTATTGACGGATGGCTGTAGGGACACACTGTGAGACAGAGAGTGCCCAGATCCCACACCATACAACAGACACTGTGAAAACAACCCATGGAATGAGCAGAGTACCAGCTGCTCCATGCTAGTTCCCAGTGATTAAGCCACGGTTCACTGAACAGCAACAGGATGACTTCCTCCCCTCCCAAAAGAAAAAAAAAAAAAAGGCAGAGCAGTTTTCGTCTTTGTTTCAGTCATCCCAGAGGAATACCTCATTGTTCACCAAAGAGCCTTTCTCCAGTGAAGACTGAAACAAAGACACAAACTGCTTTGCCTTTTTTCTCTCTTTAATTCGGAGCCAATGTGTCTCTTCTAGAAGTGAAATGCAGGAGCCCATGGACAGATTTCTCACACACCCGTCCCCTCTGGGACATGCAGTGTGACTTGTTCCCCACAGGCAGTGAACTTGTCATGGAAATCCACTTTTCAGGATACCTGGGTGCACGAAGACTCCAGCACACACCCCTGGAAAGAAGACCATGCCCCCCCCCCCCCCCCAATCTCTGGGCAACCTCTCCCTACTGCCTGCTTGAATCAGGGCTGTTTCTTTCCCGGGTTGTCAGGGATTTCCTGCCCACCTCCTGCTGGGGATAGTGTTGAGACTGTGATAGGGACCCCGCCTCCCCCCCCTCACTTCATGTGCCGCGGCCCTGTCCCCTCATGGCCTCCTGCACACTGCGGCCCTGCCCCCAGCTGGCCTCCCTTGCGCCAAGGTCCCTCCCCTCGCCTCGTGTGCACCGAGGCCCCTGCCTCGCGCAGCTCAGCCCCGCCCCCGCTCCTGATTGGCTGGTAGCATAGCGAAGGTATGGTCACATTTGCATGTTTCTCTTTTATTATATAGAATTATTTCTGCTGCAATTTCATCAGTTGCTACGGTCCTATTCAAGAATAATTTCTCATATTTGGAATATTGTATTTTTCTAAGCGTTTTTCCATTTGTCCACACTGTCCTTTGTATTTCTGTGGTGTCAGTTGTTACTTTGCTACTTCCATTTTTTTTTAATTTTATTTATTTAGGTCCTCTTTGTTTCTTTTATTTTTTTCAATATATTTCATTGAATTTTTACAGAGAGGAAAGGAGAGGGAGAGAGAGTTAGAAACATTGATGAGAGAAAAACATCAATCAGCTGTCTCCAGCACACCCTCTCCTGGGGATGTGCCAGCAATGAAGGCACATGCCCTTAACCAGAATCAAAGCTGGGATCCTTGAGTCCACAGGCTGATGCTCTATCCACTGAGCCAAAGCAGTTAGGGCTCTCCGTTTCTTGATGAATCTGGCTAAAGTTTTATCAAACTTGTTCGTCTTTTCAAAGAATTAACTCTTGATTTCATTGATCTTTTGTGTTTTTTTAGTCCCTACGTCATTATTTCTGCTCTATTACTTATTTTCTTCCTTCTACATAATCTAGTCTTTTATTTTTATAGGGGTAGTTTATTAATAATAGTTCTTGCTTTTTTTAGGTAGGCATGCAGTTCTTATGAACTTCCCTCTCAGGACTGCTTTTGCTATGTCCCATAGATTATGTGTTGTTTTGTGTTCATTTTCATTATTTTTCAGGAATTTTTTATTTCCTTTTTTAACTCATTGGTAATCTATTCATTTTTTAACAATATGCTTCCATGTGTTTGAATGTGTTTGAGTGTTTTTACTATAGTTGATTTCTAATGTTATGCCATTGTGTTCCAAGATGATGCTTTATATTATTTCAAACTTCTTAAATATGTAGAGACTTCTCTGTGTCCTAACATGTTGTTTATTTTTGAGAATGACCCATATGCACTTGAAAAAATGTACATTCTGCAACTTTTGGGTGAAATGTCTTATAAATGTCAATTAAATCCATCTAAGCTAGTGTACCATTTTGTAGTCACTTTTTCTATGTTGATTTTTTGACTGGAAGATCTATCCAGTGAAGTCAGTGTTATCTTAAAGTCCTCTATAATGACTGACTGTATTGGTGTCAATCTCTGTCTTAAAGTCCTCCAGAAGTGTTTTTTTTTTATAAATACATTTGGTACTTCTATATTGGGTGCATATATGTTTACAGAGGTCATATTTTCTTGTTGGATTGTTTCCTTTAATATTATATAGTGACATTTTCTGTCTTTTGTCATGGCCTTCATTTTGAAGTCTATTTTGTTATATATGAGTATTGCTACCCCAGATTTTTTATTTGTTTCCATTTGAATGGATTTTTTTTTCATCCTTTCACTCTCACCCTGTGTGAGTCTTTTGTTCTTACATGGGTCTCTTGTAGACAGAATATATTTGGGTCATGTTTTCTTATCCATTTGGCTACCCTATGTCTCTTGATTAGAACATTTAACTTATTTACATTTGAAGTTATTATTGATATTTACTTATTTATTGCCATTTTAATTCATTTTGCCTATGTTTCTCTCTCTATTTCTTCATATCATTATTACAATAGTCTTAGTTTTAGCTTTTCATTACCTTGAATACTTCATGCCAACCCTTCTGGCCTATAGAGTTTCTGATGAAAAACCAGCTGGCAATCATATGGAAGCTCTTTTGTAAGTATCAAATTATTTCTCACTTGCTTATTTTAAGATTCTCTCTTTGTATTTAATTTTCGTCATTTTAATTATGATGTGTCTGGGCCTGGGCCTATTCGGGTTCTTCTTGCTTGGGACTCTCTGGACCTCCTGAACTTGTGTGTGTTTTTCCTTCACCAGGTGAGGGAAGTCTTGTGCCATTATTTCTACAAATAGGTTTCTATTCCTTGCTCACTTTCTTCACCTTCTAGTACTTCTTCTATAATATGAATACTATTATGTTTAATGTAGTCCTACAGCTCCCTTAAGCTGCCCTCCTCCTTTATTAATTGTTTTTGTTTTGTTTTGCTTTTGTTCTCTGATAGAGTGATATTTTCTATCCTGTGTTCCAATTCTCTGATCCAATCCTCCGCTTCTCCTAATCTGCTGTTTAATCTTTCCAATGTGTTCATTACTGCTATATCAATCTTCATTTCTGGCTGGTCTTTTCTCATGCCATTGAGCATCATTCTAATTATTATTCAGAGCTCTATATTTTATAAATTTCTTATCTCCATTTTATATAGTTCTTCTCCTGGAGAATTCTCTTGTTCTTTTGTTTGGGGATTGTTTTGTGTCTATTTTGTTTTTTTGTGTGTGTGTTTGGGCTTGTTTCTACATATTAGGTAGATTTTCTAGGACTCCCAGACTTTTTGAAGGCTCTCTGGTGCGAACAATGTTAGGTGCTGTTTGTGACTACTCCTGAGTTCTCTGTTTGGAGATATCAGCAATCCACGGTTTGTGACTGCCTCTGTTTGGGGCTTGGTGTCTTTGGAGAGGACCAAGCTGTTCAACCAAGTTTGCTTTTCTTAGCCCCAGATCCATAACAATGTATCCAGAGTTCTGGCTCTGCTTGCAATTTGTTATTCTCAGTCTTGTAATGAACCTCAGGCTATAGACCATAGCAGGGGAAGGACTCCATAAAATGGGGCAATTGGATGGAGCAATTGCTTCCCCCAGGCAAAAGCTGTCTGCAGGACCAACATTTGCCTGAGAGAGATATCCTCTGCAGTATAGGGAACGACTCAGCACTGGAATCTGGAGTGGCTGCCTTCTGAACTTTAACCTCAGAGCTCTCAATCCTGGATTCTCCTCACACAGCTCTAGTCCACTCTGCCCTCCCACAGAGGAGAGTGCAAGGTGAATGGCTGCACAGAAAATTTTGTGTTGGCCCTTTAAGAGGGTGCCTGCATTTCCATCCAGCTCTCCCCGGCACACAGCAACCCTACTGTTTTTCAAAGCCAGATGTTATGTGGGCACCTTTCTCAATTTTGTATGATCTGGGCTAGGGAGCCTAGCTTGCAGCCCAGCCTCCAGAGTTCTCAGTGGCAACACTCCACAGCTGAGATATTCCTCCAGAACTTCAGCTGCTGTCTGGGGAAGCCCATCCAGCTCTCTAATGCCTCTCCAATTCCTACCACTTTCTATGCAGTCTCCATTTTTTGTCCTTAGTTGACAGGGTTCTCTCCAGCTAGTCTTCAGTTGATTATTCAGGATCATTTCTCTATATTTTAGTTGCAATTCCAGATTGGTCCCAGGAGAATGTCAGCATAGCTTCTACTTAATCCACTGCCATTTTGAACCTTGGACTTCTTTATCTTTTTTTTTTTTTATTGTTCAGTTTATTAATTACATTGTTTCCCCTTTTTTATCCCCCTATATCTTCCCTCCACCCTGTACCTATCCCACCCTCCGCCCTCATCTCCCCTTCCCCAATGTCCTCTCCCATTGTTGCAAGATTTTTGTCCAATCTCTTGCTGTACTTCCAACAACACTTTTCTCCCCAAGAATTGTCAGTCCATTCCCTCTCTATGTCCATGTTTCTGTTATAGTCACCAGTTTATCTTGTTCAACAGCCTATCAGTTCACTTGATTTTTATGTTCATTTGTTGATAGATGTGTATTTGTTGTTCATAATTTATATTTTTACCTTTTTCTTCTTCCTCTTCTTAAAGAATTTCTTTCAGCATTTCATATAATACTGGTTTGGTGGTGATGAACTCCTTTAGCTTTTTCTTATCTGCGAAGCACTTTATCTGATCCTCAATTCTGAATGATAGCTTTGCTGGATAGAGTATTCTTGGTTGTAGATTCTTGCTCTTCATTATTTTGAATATTTCTTGCCACTCCCGTCTGGCCTGCATCGTTTCTGTTGAGAAATCCGCTGACAATCGTATGGGTGCTCCCTTATAGGTAACCAACTGTTTTTCTCTTGCTGCTTTTAATATTCTCTCTTTATCTTTTGCTCTTGGCATTTTAATTATGATATGTCTTGGTGTGGTCCTTTTTAGATTCCTATATTTTGGGGTTCTGTGTACTTCTTGGGCTTTTAAGTCAGTTTCTTTCACCAGGTGGGGAAAGTTTTCAGTCACTATTTCTTCAAGTAGGTTTTCATTAACTTGCTCTCTCTCTTTTTCTGGCACCCCAATAATTCGGATGTTGGCTTGCTTGAGGTTGTCCCAGAGGCCCCTTACACTATCTTCAATTATCTGAATTCTTTTTGTTTCTTGCTTTTCCAGCTGAGTGGATTTTGCTTCTTTGTATTTCAAATCTTTGACTTGGTTCTTGTGGCCCTCTGGACTGCTTTTAGGACTTTGTGTAATATTTTTTATTTCAGCCTGTGTATGCTTGATTTCTAGTTGGTCCTTTTTTTTATCTGTGAGGGTCTGGTTTGTATCCTCAGAGGTCTTGCACATTTCCCTGAGGGTCTCATTCATTTCTTTATAAGTATAATTCATCTCCTTGTAAATCTCATTCATTTGCTGGTTGGTCTTGTTTATTTCCTGGTTGGTCTTGTTTATTTCCTGGTAATTCTCATTAAGTTGATCGGCCTTTTGTAGGAGCCTCTTGAAAAGCCTTATAACCGTGGTTTTGAACTCTATGTCTTGTCGTCTTTTCTCCTCCATTTCTTTCACACTTGATTTCTTTCCATGTCTCTGCATGGTGGCTGCTTTATGTGATGGCTATCCTCAAAGGGACAGTGGCTCAGTCTCCCCAGTTACCTGAGGTGGGTACTCTTACTGCAATCCTTTATGGGTTGTATTCAGTGTTTTTGAATTTAAACCCAGCTTTTTGTTGTTAGCCCTAGGAGGGTTTGACCTCCAGGCCAATTGTCTGTGAAGCTCAGCTGTGCTCAGGTTGGGTGGGCGGAGTCTCCGGGCCAAGCAGACAGCGTTAGCTCCGCCCTATGCAGCCCCAGGGGCTCTGTGCCGGGGGCAATGGCTGCCAGCACCTCTGAGAGAGAGCCGCTGTGGAGCTCCACCGGCTGCCGGGGAACTCAGACTTTCCCCAAATGACTTTGCATGCGCAATGTCTCACCCAGGGTCGTAAAACAAAGCAGTCTGACGGTTTTCCGAATGAGAGACAAGTCGCGGTGCGCTCTCTGCGCCGTCACGCAGCCGAGCTGTTCGCGGGAGAGCTGCCTTCTCCACAAGCCGGCAGACCCGGCAGCACCCGAGCTTCGGCGTGCCCTCCCACTGTCCAGTTTTCACCCCGTGTGATAGTGGGTTCTCTGGACTTCGCCCAGAGCTGGAGAATCTGTCCAGCGGGACGCCCCTGTCTCCCCGTTCGAGAAAACTGGCCGGTTTTCAGCCGCCCGCCCTCTCCGCGGCGCGCACTCCAAACCTCTCTCCGGGCGAATCTTTCAACGCTGTCCGCCGCCGCTCCTCCGGGTCACAGTGTCTTATCTTTACTTTTATTTGTGGAATTTTCACTCGGCGAGCTTTCTGGTGATTCTGGAAGGTGTTTGTTCCTTCGTTAAGTTGTAGTATTAAAATTGCTGATTATGACGGCAAGATAGGTGTTTTGCCTTTGCCGCCATCTTAGTTCCCGGACTTCTTTATCTTGATAAGCATCTCAACTAATTTTTTTAAGCCCACCTCTAATATTATATTTAAGGGTGAAAACTCCAAGATTCCCCCAAGATCAGGAAGAAAACAATGTCTGTTCTTACCATTATTATTAAACATTTTACTGGAGATTCCAATCAAAGCACTTAGGGAAAAAATCTATGTAATAAAGCCTAAGCAACTGTTATGGTGGAACAACTGGTCACTATGATATGCACTGACCACCAGGGGGGCAGGCACTCAATGCAGGAGCTGTGTTGTCCCTTTTATGGTCAGTGCATTCCTACAGGGGGAGCACGGCTCAGCCAGAAGCCGGGTTCATAGCTGGCAAAAGGTGCAGTGGTGGTGGGAGCCTCTTCTGGCTCTGAAGCAGTGCCAAAGAGCAGTGAACAGTGGTAAGGAGCAGCAAGGAGGCAGGCATTAAGAAGTGACAGGTCCCAGACTGTGAGAGGGCACATGCCAGGCTGAGGGACCCCCCACCCAGTGCATGAATTTCGTGCACCAGGACTCTAGTAAAAAATAAAATAACAGAATGCATCTAGACTGAAAAAGAACAATTATAACTAAATCATTTGTAGATAACATGATTTTATTTATTGAATAACTTACAGAATTTATGAAAAACTATTGCAACTAATAAATAATGTAATATCAATATACAAAAATCAATTTTACAATTCACATTTAAATAACACAGATTTGAACTATGTAGGTCTACTTATACATTTTTTTCAATGAGCATATTGAAAAATTTGTTGAAGATTTGCCACAATTTGAAAAAAAAACACTCATATGAATTACATGGACTAGAAATACATTAAAAATTAAGATAAAATGTAGGTATGTCATGATTGCATAAATTGTATGTAGATACTACTCTATATTATCATTTAGTACCATGACATATATACAAAACTATTATAAAAAGTGAAAGTATATTGAAGTTTATGCACACAGTTATGAATCTTACATGGCATCATTTCCAGTCAAGAGAAACGTAAACAAAGAGACAGTATTAAATTATAATTGCGTAAAATTAACTGTGGTGCACACTGTGATACTGTAGTGATTTTGAACCACCTCCTGTTGTTATTGGGGTAGCTCAAGTGTTAGAAGTATCTGCTTAAAAGGCAGCATTGTACTGATTATTTCCACTTGAGGAGTTGTCTATCTAGTAAGCTGTTTATTATAGTAAAAGGTGATATTTCATGGTGCTCTTGTATTTTTCATCGTGTTCAGTGCAATAACTTAAACCTTGAATAACACCATGTGACCCACACACAATGACACTAGTGATGCTGGACTTGTTCCCAAGAAGTTGAAAAAAGGTGTGACATTATAAAAAATAGCTGAACTTCTTGAATGAGTGGTAGACTGAAGTCTGTAGCAGTGGTTGCCAGCCACTTCAAGATATGAATCCAGCCTCAGGACCATTATAAAAATAGAAAAGAAACTTTGTGCAGCCAACTCTGCAGCTAGGCTAGCATGTGTGAAAACCTTGCACTTTTTGGGAAATACTTTTCATGTTGTATTGAAGATGCAGCATTTATGTAAGTGCAAGATTACTATAAGAAAGGCACACTCTATTATAATTCAAGAAAAAAAAAACAGTCATCATATGGTAACTTAAAGCAAAAGGAGGGTTAAAGATCTGAAGCTGGAGAATTTAATGCAGCAAATGATGGTTTTATGATTTTAGAAAGTGATATGGCTTTAAAATTGTCCAGATAACAGGAGAAGCAGTTCCTGTTACCAAGTGGCAGCAAACAAGTTCCCAGACACTATTAAAGGTGTGTACCTGAGTGAGTTTGTTTTGTTTGCTTGTTTGTTTTTAATTTATTGGGGTGACACAGATTAACAATTATACAGGTTTCAGGTGCACAGTTCCACAACACATCATCTGCACACTAGATTTTTTGTTCGCCAAGTCAAGTCTCCATCTATCACCATTTGTCTCCATATACCTTCTTATATCTCCCTTGATCCCCCTTCTCTCTTAATCTCTACACTGTTGTCCATGTCCACGAGATTTTTTCATTATTTCTCAATACAACATATTCTCCCTCCAACTTTCCCCCAACAACTTTCAGCTTGCTTTCAGTCTATAATAAGTTTTTAATTCAGAATATTCTAGGAGGAAAAAAATACCCCAAGGGAAATTTATGAGTGAGCACCAGGATTTAAGGCAGGAAGGGATATGGTAACTCTATTATTTTATGCAAATGCAGTTTATGACTAGGACCTTTCTTATCTATAGAACTGCTCACCCTTGAGCCTAGAAGGGAGAAGATGAACACAGATGCCAGTCATTGGGTTGAACAACAAGAAAGCTTGGACAATGAGTACTTGTGTTGTTTTTTAATATAATTTTTAATTGATTTTTTAGAGATAAAGAAAGGGAGAGGAAGAGAGAGATAGAAATGTCAGTGTGATAACAAAACATTGATTGGCTGCCTCCTGTGTGCTCTGACTGGCAATGGAGCCCACACTCTTTAGGTGCACAGGACAACGCACAGCCAGCTGAGCCACATCAGCCAGAGTGAGAACATGTTTCCTTGGTTGCTTCTAGCAATGCTTTGTTCCTAAAGTCAGGAAATACCTTGCAAGTAGGAGACCACCCTTTAACAGTCTTTTTATATTGAATAATATTGAATCCATGAGTTCAACAAAGGCATCAGGTAGGCTACTTGTCCCCAAACACAATGTTTCTAGTTCAGTTTCTAGATCAGAGGGCTACACTAACTTTTAAGACTTGTGGAAAGGATTGTCAACACTATGGAAGAGAACCCCAGTAGAACATCATGGAAGTCTGGAAGGATGACATGATTGATTGGAAAGGCTGTTATTGTTATAAAAAAGAGCCATGGAAGCCATCAAATTTAAAACAATAAATTCCTGCTGGGAAAACTGTCCAGATGTTGTGCACAAGTTTAGGGATTGATGACAAAGCCAACCAAGGACATCATAACTGATTGTGGATATGACAAAAAGGTGGGCAGTGAAGTGTTTAAAGCTATGGATCTTGGAAAAATTCAAAAGCTTATAGGCACCACACCAGAGGAATTAATTGACAGAAGAGGACAGTAATGGAGATGAGTGCTTCTGAATCGGTGCTGGATGACAAGGAAGAAGACAGAAGAAGCGGTGCCAGAAAACAAAGGGACATTCAACCATCTGCAGAAGGTGTCTGATTCTTCAAGACTGCTTTGGCATTATTCCATGACACGGACCTTTCTCTGATATGGGCAGTGACACTACAGAAAACAATAGAGGAGCCATTAGTGCCACACAGAAATATTTTTAGAAAAATGAAAAAGCAAAGAGTCAGACAAAATTATGATGTATTTTTGTCAAGTCCAACTGAGTATGTCTGCCTCTGTTGCCTCCCTTTTCATCTCCTTTACCTCTTCTTCCTCTGCCACCCCTAAAAAAGCAAGGCTCAGCCCTCCTCCCCATCATTGTCCTACTCAACATGAAGATGACTAGATGGAGACCTTTGTGATTATCCACTTCCACTTAATAGGTAGTAAATAACCATCATGCCAGTTAATAAACTTACCTGTTGTGAATGTGTGTATGTCTTTGTATGAAACTCTAATAACTGTACAACAAGAATTGTCTAAGATATTTTGGTCATTATCATCGCCTAAGTGTTCACTGTGTAGCACATTATGTGCAAGACTTGCATTGAAGTATAATCTATCCTTACGTAGGCAGAAGCTGAGGCTGCCACTGCTGCCATCAGGATGGTAATGGGTTGCCTACACACCCCTACCTCTGCTGGGGTGCCCCCACCACTGCCATTAGGTATGTCCCTATTGGGCTTTCCTTACTAGCTCTGACCAAAAAGAGCAGGCTTCTTGTGAGTGTATTTGTTTTGTTCACTCTTGTGAGCACTCTGTGCTGCAGGCCTCGCTGGTGCCCAATTGGAGACCTCTGAGAGATAGAGAGAAAACCCACGGAACTCCAGGTGGTACCATCCTTCAGCTCCTGAATTCCCAGGCTAGTCCATCTTGCTTCTAATGATAGAGTCCTTTTATGACTGTTTGCTGAAAGACTTTTAAGTACAGAGTTGTAATTAGAGAGAAGGAACAGGGAAAATCGAGTTTATGCATTCTTATCACTGAACAGAAAGTCTTTCCACTTGTTTTTGTAAATAAAGTTTTATTGATGCTTATCTATGCACATACTTACTAAGTATTCCCTGTACTTTCTCATGAGAAAATCACTGAGTTGAAATTTACTGTCAAGATAAGGCCCACAAAGCCTAAAATATTCTACCTACTGCTTTACCAAAAATGTTGGATATTTCTTGCTTTAGAAGAAAACACAGGAGCATATTCATGATTTTGAGATAGGCAAAGGTTTCTTAGAACACACACACCAATCATGAAGAAAAATCATAAATAGAACTTCAGATAAAGTAAAAATTTATGACCCTCAAAAGATATCTATGAAGAATTTTAAAAATGCAAACTATATGAGAAAACATTTTCAATTTAGATATCAAAGAAAAAGCTCATATCCAAATTAAACAAAAAACCCCCTAAAATCAATAATTAAAAAATCATAAGGGCTATTTTCCCTGAACTTCATAAAATATGCCATGTATCTTTGTTCTGAGCTCACCTTGGTGCTATGTACAAGTCTTTCTGCAATTGCCCAGGGGAATGCATATTCTGCAGGGAAGTTCATAGGAGGGCTGACATTCAGGAAGCTAGCCATTTGCATCAGCAGGGGCAGAATTGGCATAGTTATTATTTAGACAGAATCTTTCACAACTTTACATTTTCACATGTTTCAAATAATTTCCTTAGTTGTGCTTGATTATGTTATGGCTGATATTAGAAATCCAAGAGGTAAGTATAAAAAAAAGACTATTGGTCAGAACAAAGAAAAGGAAAGTAAGATAAATGAAGTAAAACAGTCTAATAATTAGAGAAAACCTAAAAGGTTGGAGGCTGAATGAGACTTTTAGGAAGCATTTTTCTACCTGTACTCTAAAATATAAAAGGCCCATTAGAGGAATACTGAACACTTTGGAAGAGAATATCATAATCAGTCAATATTTCAAACTGTAGTGTTAAGGAATCCAAGTGATACATTGATTTTCAGAATCTTTGTTGCAAAATATAATATGTGTGTTTCAGGGGTTTTTGTCATCTTCTGAATGGTCTCTTTTAGTATAATTAGATTTCAGTGCCACTATACTTTGTGAATATGTATATATGTGTGTATATGTGACATTCTCATTTTTTATATGCAAGCTTTTCAGATTTTTTCTTTTGAAAAAAAAAATCATCCTATCTAATAAAAGAGTGATATGCAAATTGACCATCACTCCAAGACACAAGATTGCCACCCCCATGTGGTCAAAGATGGCTGCCCCCATTTGGACACAAGATGGCCTGTAGGGGAGGGTAGTTGTGAGCAGTTAGGGGTTACCAGGCCAGCAGAGGAGGGCAGTTGGGGGTGGGTGAAGGCCTGCAGGGGAGAGTAGTTGGGGGGACAAGGCCTGCAGAGATGGGCAGTTGGGGGGAGACCAGATCTGCAGTGGAGGACAGTTGAGGGGACCCAGGCCTGAAGGGAAAGGTAGTTGGGGGAGACCAGGCCTGCAGGGGATGGCAGTTATGGGTGATCAGGTTAGCAGGGAGGGCAGTTAGGGGTGACTGAACCTGCAGAGGAGGGTAGTTGGGGGTGAGCAGGCTGGCAAGGGAGGGAATTTAGGGGGGACCAGGCCCACAGGAGAGGGCAGTTGGGAGCAACAAGGCCTATAGGGGAGGACAGTTAGGGGCAATAGGGCTGGCAAAGGAGCAGTTAGGCATTGGCCAGGCTATCAGGAGCAGGAGCAGTTAGGGGCAATCAGGCAAAGACAGGCAACAGGTTGGGAGCCAGCCGTCCTGGATTGTGAGAGGGATGTCCGACCACCTGTTTAGGCCTGATCTCAATGCTCGGACATCCTTCAAGGAGTCCCAGATTGGGCTGAGCTGAAGCTGAGGCTGGGCTGAGGGATACCCACTCTGTGCTCGAATTTTGTGCACTGGGTCTCTAGTATGTTTATATTGAGATTCAACTCAAGTCCTTCGTTTTGTGTTTAAAGCTTCTCTGTGGTATTAAGAGTTTGAGGGTAGGTGTGAATCAGGACAGCAGTCTCAGCTGAGGATTCTTGTACTCCCATTGTGCTGTTTTGATTAATTATTAAAAATATGACCTCGACATCTAGTCACCTTTCTAGAACTTTCTCTTTTATCCTCCCTTCCTTTTGTATCTTGTTCAGCACTGTACTTTTCTCCCAGAGTAGGAGGCCTGAATAATTCCATTTTTATTGCCATGAGTTTCTCAGCAGTGCCGGGCTTTCCAGAGAAATGTGGAAATTGCTGCCCCTAGACCAATGGTTGGCAAACTCATTAGACAACAGAGCCGAATATCAACAGTATGATTAAAATTACTCTTGAGAGCCAATTATTTTAACTTAAACTTCTTTTAATGCCACTTCTTCAAAACAGACTCGCCCAGGCCGTGGTATTTTGTGGAAGAGTCACACTCAAGGGGCCAAAGAGCTGCATGTGGCTCGCGAGCCGCAGGCTTGCCGACCACTGCCTTAGCCCACCCAGCTGCCTTAGTTCTTGCCACAGGCACTTGCACTCACTGGCAGATTACCAAGCGCAAAGACCTCTCCTTGTTTTGACTGTGGTTCTTAGACCTGCCAGATGAACATTTCTGTCCCATTGAGGCCTATTTGGAGTACAAGCTCTTGGAGAATTTTGTGGTCCTCAGAACCTAAGACCTTTGTAAATCTGTCCTCCATTCTTTCCACATTGAAGTCCCCTTGCAGCTTTTGAGGCTATACTTTGACTCCAAGAATTGCTACTATAGAGTTTGGAGCAATAATTCTTTCCTCTTTATATATCAGAGGCCTGATGCACAAAATTCATGCAAAAGTAGGCCTTCCTTCCCCCTGGCTGCCAGCACTGGCTTCCCTTTGGCACTTGGGACCTGGGCTTTCCTCAGAGCCCAGCTTTGTCTGGAAGATCATCTGGAAGGATGGCGGTCTAATTAGCATATTACACTTATTATAGATATTTATATCTTTAAAGTTGCCTATACTAGTTGCTCTATCTTTGTGAGGGAATTGCCTTGAGTTTCAACAGAGTTTTAAGGGAATGTTTTAAATGTTTCTGTTATTAAATATGATGATTGGTCTATAACATATTTGTTAGGTCCATTTTTTTTTAGATTAAGAAAGCTTCCATTTCTATTTTACTGAGAGTTTTATTGTGTTTTCAGATTGCACTGAATTATTTTTCAGCATCTTTGAGATGATTAAATATTTTTCTACTTTTATCAATAAATGTGGTACCTTCTAAGATTTCTAATGATCTTCATTTATACTTTGCAGATTCAGTAGTTTCTATTCAGAATAATATTGTCTAAGTTCTCTTATTTTCTATTTTATTCTTTTTATCTGGTTTTGCTATCAATATTATATTTAACTAAAGAGATATTTTGTTCATATGACTTCTTTAATATCAGAAAGAATATAAATTATCTCTTTTTTGAATGATTGGTATGATTTTCTTGTAAAACCATCTGAGCCTGATGTTTTCTTGTGGGGAGATACTTATCTACTGACATGTGTTAATGGATCATAGGATTATGTTTTTTCTGTTTTTTGTTGAATTTTTTTACATTTATATAAGTATTTTTCTAAAAATATTTCCATTTTATCTGGTTTTAAATTAATTGACATGAAGTTATTGAGAATATTTTTCCCTTTAATCCCTGCCTACTCTCTAATTGTGACTCCTTTTTCATTCCTAATCATATTGGTTCTTCATATAAATCTCCACTTACGTTTGTAGAGCAGATTTTCTGTATTTCTCAGTAATCCATTGGTAGGAGATATATACTTTTTTTGTGACTTGCAGAGTATTTGAAGTAATGCTATGAAGTAGTTGATGCTCTATCCTATATAATAAAAGCATAATATGCTAAGAGTCTGATTGATCAGTCAACCATTCAGTTGACCACTGGACCAGCTACTATGATGCCCAGTGACCACACGGGGGCAGACACTCTGACACATAGGTTACCTTGCTGCTGGGGTCCAACCAATCAGGACTGGGTTAGAGGGCTGGACATGTCCTGGAGCCCTCCCACGTTTCCTTCCTGGCTGGCTCCCATCCGCCCCAATTGGGACTAGGCAAGATGATCCAGATCAACTTCAATTGACAGTGAGGCCGAGGGACCCCACCCATGCAGAAATCCATGCACCAGGCATCTAGTCCTATCTAATAAAATTGTAATATCCAAATTGACTGTACCTTTACTACACCCAATAAGTCACACACACAAGCCACGCCCACAAGCCAATCACAGGGCGATGGCCCTGGGTTAGGCCGCCAGGCTGTGGGTGAGGTCAGCCAGCAATAGCGGGGCCTGGTCGCAGGGCCCTGCAATGGCAGGGTGCCCAGGTCCAGGTCCAGAAAGGGCCTCTCCCTGGATTAGGCTGGGTCAGGGTGGGCTGTGGGTGGGGCCAGCCAGCGATGGTGCGGCCCCAATCACAGGGCCCTGTGATGGCCGGGTGCCCAGGTCCAGGTCCAGAAAGGGCCTCTCCCTGGGTTAGGCCTGGTTGGGCCAGGCTTTGAGCGGGTCTAGCTGGCGATGGCAGGGTGCCGGGTCAGGTCCCGGGCCGGGCTGTAGTCAAAAGAAAAGAGACACACTATACATAGGAATAAACATAAAGATTACAAAAGATTTCTCATCAGAAACAGTGTAAGGGAGAAGATAGTAGAGCAACATCATTAAAATACTCACAAGGGGGAAAATCCTCTCAATTTATAATTTTAGACTGAGTGAAAATATTTTAAAGATATATTTTAGCTATTTTAAACTATTTTAGAAATAGTTAAAAAATATTTTTTATCTAAAAAAGATTGAATTTTTTAAATCACCAGCAGATTTGTAGTGTAGGAAATGTTAAAAGAAGTCCTGCAAGCAGAAATAAAATTTTGCCAGATATAAATAATGATCTATACCAATAAATAGAAAACACCAAAGACAGAATATGCATAGGAAAAAATATAATAGAAGTTTCTTATTATTTAAATATATTTAAAGATAATTAACTATTTAAACAAATAATAATGTAATATCAGTTAAGTAAAATATATGACAACAATTGCACAAAGATTGCCTGGGAAAAATGAAATTTTGTTACAGTGAAGTTTCTATACAAGATGTGAAGTGGTAAAATATCCACTTGAAGATAGACTGTGACAAGTTAAAATCCTATATAATAAAGAGCTAAAATGAAAATAGTCATCACACCTTCATGCCATCATGCCATAACGTTCAGACACTCAATACTGGGGAGAGGGGAATAGGGACCAGACAGGCTATGGACTGGGAGAGAACAAGCCATCCACTCCACGGTCCTGGATGCCAACAGCTGTACCTGCCTCTCTGGCCCAGGAGAGGGACAAGCCGCATGCCCTGTGGTCCTGGGTGCCTGTGGCTGCCTGTGGCTGAGGCCAGCCTGAGTGAAGCTAGCTCAGGTCCTGGGTTCTTATAGCTGGCCAGAGGAAGGGAAGCCTGGGTCCCACGTGTGGGAAAAGGCAGAGGCAGTTAGGGGCAATCAGGCCAGCAGGGGAGCACTTAGGGGTGATCAGGCAGGCAGGCAGAGGTGGTTAGGGGTGATCAGGCAGGCAGAGGCAGTTAGGGGCAATCCGGTACGAGAGGGATGTACGACTGCCAACAGTCAGACACCCAAGAAGGGGTTCCTAATTGGAGAGGGTGCAGGCTGGGCTGAGGGAACCCCCACCTCCGTTCATGAATTTCATGCACCAGTTACTATATAAGTGACTTAAAATAGATTAAAGGGGAAAATGGTATTCAGCCTTCAGCCCCATGCAACTTTTTGATCTTCCATCCCCCCAACACTAATAGGAGAATGAAGGATAATGTGGAAGATCTGCACCCATTCAACTAACCTTGCTTGGGAGCACTTTGAAATGGAGATGGCTTTGTTGAGCAGCTTTTCTTATCTCAGTAATTCTTTAATCAAAGCCAGTTTGAATATTTTAAAGGTAAGAATGATTCATTAACTTTTACATGAATCTACATGGTCCATTTCAAATACTATTTAACTAATCTGTCAAAAGTGTTGGTGGTTTTAAAATTATTGAAATGTGGTAATTTCAAAGAAAGTATAGCTAGATATGTTTTATATTCTTATGTAAGTAATTGAGCACAGATTGTATTTACCTGGAAACCAATCTCAGTGTATAATGATCACTTTATTTGAACATATTTCTTTGGATAAAACTATAAATAAACACTACATTGTCAGAATTCTAGAACTCATTAGTAAAAACTTTCTACTTTTCAATTTGCAAGAAATGAAAGTTGATTTACTTTCTCATTACCTAGGAAATGTTTTTTTATACTTCTGACTCATCTTTGTTCTTTTCTTTGTATGAGCAATGAAGTTTTAAATCCTGTGAAGCAATATACTACAAATTATAATGCTTCATTGCATAAGCAAGTAACAGGAAATTAATTATGAAGAACAAAGTCCTTGTTACATAAGCTTCAGTAATTTTTAATTCTGAACAGGAAAATATCCAAAAGTTGTATAGGGTTCTATGAACAAAGTAGGATAATATGCATTTGAATTGGCTAAGTTTTCATTTAGTAGAAGTAATAATTATTCAAAGTATGTGTAGAAGTCAGCTTATTAATGTTACACAAAATTTGAATTTAATTATTTTAAATTTCTCTTGAAAATTAGTTTTCAAATTACAAAGACATAGTAAAAATAAGTAACAATTCTCTGTGCATTGAAAATAGTAAATGAAGGTGATAATTCCATACTAGACCTTGATGTCACATGACATGATATATTCATGAAATTTCCACACCCTGGATTCAATGCCGAGTAGTTCTGAGATAGGGAAACAAAAATAAGAGAGATGCTTTGTACCGTTTTTGCATGTGTGCATCTGTTGTCTCTTTTGACTTATTTTATTAATAAATATATTTTAATATCTGCATAATAAAAATAGTGTTTACATACATACTTCCTAGCAAAGAAAAATAGAAATACTGAAAACTCTCCCATATCCAGGACTTCCAGGAGAATGAGGATTCCAGGCCAGGGTAGGATACGTATAAACAATCCCAGAACATCTAGTTATACCTCAAAACACAGACAGTAATAAGTATCATGTAAACAAAAAATATATTAGACTTTATGAAAAGACACACACTGGCCAAAGATGGAACAATTTAAATATTAGCAAAGAATCATATTAGCAAAGAATAAAAAAAAACAATATGGAAAAATTTATGTCTTCAAAATGATACCAAAAGGAAAATAGACACTCATTGATTACTTATCATTATTTTTTTAAATGGTAAATAACTGAAATTCTTGTTGAATTATTTATCCTGCTTTTTCAAAAGAAAATGTAGGAGAAACAAAAAATGTTAAATCAAACACATCCAATAAATGCAAGTTGAACGATAAACTCACCATTTCGCTATTCTTAATGTATAACTAATCTAGGCAGTTATCATCCACAGATGCCAAAACTATTAGATTATTATTTGCTTGGAAACTTGGTAAGGAATGCACCATCTCCATGAATACCTAGTGGTACCCGAATCCATAGACCAATATTAGCACCACTAAATGTGAGCCACCAACTCCTATACTGGCTCTGCCCTGATGGCACGGAAAGTGTAAGCCACCGCCCATTGCCACACACACACATGCTGAACAAGAATCCAAGTCAAGACACAAACATATTATCAAATAGAAGGATCATGAATATAGGAAAAATTACATTAGCAAGAAAGCAATCAGACAAATACAGATAATCAACTGATAAAGAGTTCAGTTTCTCCAAAAAGTAAATGTAAAAGATAAAGGGTATTGAAGGAGCAAAGCTATTATGAAGTAAAGAACATTTAACAGGCATTTCAGGAAGATACATTGTGTAGATTTTGTTTTAATCTGAATTCACACATGCCTACCTTATACAGATATATTTGTAGATGATCCAAGAAGTTGCAATATCTAATGGTTTTGTAGTCGTTTTTTCCCTTTAGTTTCTATCTTTTAAATATAAATACATGTGTTGTGGTTAGACAATATGCTTATGTGTTTTGCATTATAAATCATTGCCTTATCATGAAGTTTTGCTTCATAAAGTATTCTAACTATCGATAGCAATAATTTTAAAAATATTGAAGTGAGAAAGATGATTGAATAAAAAATTTGGTTTAAGCAAGTAGAACTAGAATGGAGACAAAACGGTGGGGACATGTCCTATACCTTCTCACGGAGCAGATAGAAGAAACAACTGAATTAAATAACATCCACTCAGAATTGGCAACCTTAACAGCTGGTGAGACAATCTGAGGCTGGCAAGGACAGAGGATGCCTGGAGAACAGTAGGATCCAGGATCAGGGTTGGAGAGAGAGATGTCTGACTACCAGGACAAGAGGGTCGGAAGGAACCTGTGCTGCACCAAGTCTGCATTCCTTGGGGACATGTGTAGCACTGGGCTGTGGAATGGGGTCCACAGGGCTGCTGGCAACAGGGGATTCTAGATCTAAATCCAGGGCACCCAGAAAGGCAGCCTGAAGAACTGCCCTATCCATGCATTGTGGGGGTGGGTTGGGAGCTGTACGGGGGAGAGCGGGGGAGGGAGGTGCGGGGAGCGGGGAGGGAAACGTGCAGCAGTGTGGTTCTTTTCCCTTTATATTTTCTTCCTAAACCCAGTTCACAGAATCTTTCAATTACAAACACTCATCGAGGCTGTGGTGCAGGTAGAGGTGCAGTTTTGTGGAGGCAGGAGAGAGGCTGTGAAGAGGGACAGAACAGGGAGAGGTGACCAGGAATCCAGCACTGGGACATTCCATACCCTCAAGCCTAAACAGCCATTTTCTCCTGAAGAGCCAGCCCCTCCCAGCACCTGTGGGCAACTAATGCAGCTACACCCAGCCTCAAGCTTTGAGGAGGAATTGAAGAACCTGAGGAGCCACAGGGAGCCCTCAGTAACTGGGATGTTTTGGTCACAGAAACTAATACAGCAACACCCCCATCTAAAGCCCATGTCAGAAATAGGTGCTGGTGTGAATAAGACTGATAGCCCAAGGCTGTGGAGACAGATACAGAGGAGTGGTGGATCTCTGGGAACTTCAACTTTGTGCTGACTACCTAACAGGAAACAGAAGTGGCAGACAGAACAGAACTGTGAGGTCTACACCAGGAATAGGACATCCCTCTCACAATCCAGGATGCTGCATGCACCAGTGACTATACTTTTCATGCAGGTGACTGTTGTGTGGGCAGCAACATTTTTTTTTTTGCCCTGATTATAAAAAGTAGAACATAACACGATCCTTCTGAGGCAGTAGTGCCATTTTCCCCATTTTATGGGTGGAAAAACTGAAGGAGAGAGAAGTTAAGGAATTGGCTTTGTCACACAGTTATAAGTGTCATAATCAGTGCTGACCACAAAACGTGCAAGCCAGAGTCCATGCATGTCATTGTGGTATAATTCTATTTTTTATTTTTTTTCAGTGTTAGAGTAGCCTTGCCAGATTTTAATTTTTAAATCTAAGAGACTGTTTTCAACATATAGGATAAGGTCCCTGGGCCTGGCTGGTGATCAGAGCCACTCTGTAGGACAACCACCTCTCAGGGCAATTGGGGGCCGCTGTTGGCACCCAACTTGGCTGGTGGCTTGGCCCATCCCCCAATTGTCGCTGCTGGTAATGGCCCTCTTAGGAGGCAAACACTCAATGCAGGAGTGCCCTGCAATGAGCATCTGCCCCCTGTAGGTCAGTGTGTGTCCTAGTAACCAGTTGTTCTGCCAGTCAACTTGCATATTAGGGTTTTATTATATAGTACTGGAGGCCTGTTGCAGGAAGATTCCTGCAAGAATAGGGCTTTTTGTGGCCTGAGCAAAGCTCCCTCCCTTCTCTGTTGCCTCACTCTCTCCCTTCTCCTCTGCCTCTCTCCCTCCTATCTCCTCTGCCTCTCTCCCTCTGCCTCAGATGGCTCGCTCCCTTCCTTCTCTGCTGCCTCACTCCCTCCAGTCTCCTCTGCCTTGATCCCTACCTTCTCTTCTTCTCCCTATGCTTTCCTACCTTCTCCCCTGCCCTGCCTGCTTCCCTCCCTTCTCCACCACCCCACTTGCTTGCTTCTCTGCAGCTTTGCTCCCTTCTGCAGTGCTTGTGTTTCTTCTACTCTGTCTTGAGTCTTCGCTCTGCACCTGGATATGCAAATTAACTGAAACCTTGATTGGGTTAATTTGCATACTCTCCTGACTGGCTGGTGGGCATGGCTTGTGTGTGTAGTAGAGGTATGGTCAATTTGCATTTTACTCTTTAATTAGATAGGAGACTGTACTTAAGAAAAAAAGTTTTTTCTTTATTTTATTTTACTTTTTTAAAATCTTTTATTTTTTGGATTATTTTTCTTCATTGCATTTTTATTTTTTATCATTATTTAAGTTTACATTATTTTTTATTTTTGCCACCCTTTTCTTCCTCACTTCTCCTTTTTTCATCCTGTTTCTATTCTTCTGTTCCTGTTTTAGTTTTTCTCTCTTCTTTGTTTTTTTTACCCTTTATTAAAAATTGATCTTCTTTATCTGCTTTGTTGATGTGTTACTATTATTGTAGTCTCTGATGGCTTACTCATCTATCTAATTTCATCTCGCCTGCTCCAACCCATGCACCCTTCTCTTTTCAATTTCTTCACTAAGAAAAGTTTTATGCTTTTGTTTTTCTCCTCCTCTCTTGCTCTCTTCTTCTCTTAATTGCTTAAATAGTTTCACTCACTAAACTCAAGTCTATCTGCTCTCTCCTCTATTTTCTTTTTCCAAAAATAGATGAATATGTAGATAGATAAATTAAAAACATAAAATAAAAACTTTTAAATCTTTTTATTATTTTATTGATTTTTTAACCTTTTCTTTTTACTCACTCATTCTCTTTTACATCCTCTATACTGAACTGTGGCCATTCCCCTACTCATTCAATTCATTTACATTACTTTCTGGAAATAAGCTTTGCCTCCACAGATTCTTCCCCCCACGCCCTTTCTGGATATTTGTTGTTTTAGATTTTTTGGTTTATTTTGTAAACTTTTCTCCCCCTATATATATATTTCCTCCTCTTTTCCTCTTTACTTTTTTTCCATTCCTCAATATCATTTTTGCTCTCTTTTCTCTCTCCTAATTTTCTTTTCTCTGATGGTCACTTTTATTGGGTTATTAGCATTGTGAATACATTCGTGTTTTGTTCCCTCTGTGTTGTATCTTATCAAGTTGTATTTTGTGCTTTTCAGTCAATGTGGAAGACTATGAGCCACATAATGAGACTCCCTGAGAGGAGACACCATATACAAATAGAAAATATCACTCAAGACACAAATACACCAAGACAACTCAGATATCTCAAGGGGCATCCCTGGAATACCCAATTCAAAAGACCTGAGAGATTGCACCACTGGCTCCCACAAAACATCTACTATGTAAGACAAACTCAAAAAATTCTGGGTGACATAGATGTTTGATCTAATATATAGAAACAACCACAAAGGAGCAGCAAAAATGGAGAGACAAAGAAACAAATACCAAATGAAAGAAAAGGAGGCCTCACCATAAAGGCAGTAAATGAAATGGAGGCAAGCAATTTGTCAGAGAAAGAATTCAGAGCAATAGTCATAAGGACTCTGAAAAGGGTGGAAGACAAATTCAAAAACATGTGTAAGATCAAATGGAAATAAAAAATAACCAAGAGGAAATGCCATAGCTGCAAAGAAAACAAAATGGAAAGTATCAACAGTAGACTAGAAGAAGCTGAGGACTACATCAGTTAGCTAGAAGACAAGGTAGAAAGAAACACCCAAGCAGAGCAGCAACTGGAAAAAAAAACAACACTTAAAAACCAGGAGAAGAGCCTAAGAGAGCTTTGGGACAATATGGAAAGAAAATACATATGCATAATAGGGGTGCCAGAAGGAGAGGAAACTGAGCAAGTTATAGAATATCTTTTTGAAATAATAATGATTACCCTGATATTTGGAAGAAAAAGTTCACACAAGTTCAAGAAGCACACAAGTCCCAAACTAGATCAATCCAAAAAAACTGACACCAAGGCATATCATAATTATTAGGTGTACTGGTTAATAATGTGGATTTTTTTCAATAGATGGAGTTGCACATGTGTTGATATATATGCAATTTGATATGGATGCTATTTTTTTGTATTGACAGAAAGCTTCAAAACTTCATGTCAAATTTGCTGAAGGTGTTAACATCATATATTTTTATGCTTAAAAATGTCAAATTTCATGCCAAAAAAAAGAACATTTGTGGAAAGTTTTAATTCATTACTTTATTTTGAAGAAAAAGTTATCATATACTTTGGGAACATTATGGTGAACATACTCTACCTCAAGATATTTGTGAATGCTGGTGTAAATACTTTAAAAGTGATGATTCAGATGTGAAAACAAAGATGTCCAGGTCAACCAAAAAAGTCTGAAGAGCAAGAATTATAAGCATTATCAGATGATGTGTGTCAAACTCAAAAACAACTTGCAGAAAGATTAAATGTTGCTCAGCAAACAATTTCTGATCATTTACAAGCAATGGGAAAGATTTTAAAGGAAGGAAAATGGGCGCCACATCAACTGAACTGAAAGACAAATGGAAAATGGAAAAGTCATCAGTAAAAATGTTGCTTCAATGACACAAAAGTCTTTTTTGCATTAAATTGTGACTGGTGATGAATAGTGGATTTATTTTGAGAATCCCCAATGCCCAAAATCATGAGTTGATCCAGGTCAACCATCAACATCGACTGCAAGGCCAAATTGCTTTGGAAAGAAGACAATGCTCTGCATTTGGTGGGATCAGAAAGCTGTGTTGTATTATGAGCTCCTAAGAGCAGGTGAAACCATTAAAACTGGTCACTACTGGAGAACTAAGATGGCGGCAAAGGCAAAACACCTATCTTGCCGTCATAATCAGCAATTTTAATACTACAACTTAACAAAAGAACAAACACCTTCCAGAATCACCAGAAAGCTCGCCGAGTGAAAATTCCAAATAAAAGTGAAGATAAGACACTGTGCCTCGGAGGAGCGGCGGCGAACAGCGTTGAAAGATTCGCACGAGAGAGGTTTGGAGTGCGCACCGCGGAGAGGGCGGGCGGCTGAAAACTGGCCAGTTTTCTCGAACGGGGAGACAAAGGCGTCCCACTGGACTGATTATCCAGCTCTGGGTGAAGTCCAGGGAACCCACTATCACACGGGGTGAAAACTGGACAGTGGGAGGGCACGCCGAAGCTCGGGTGCTGCCGGGTCTCCCGGCTTGTGGAGAAGGCAGCTTTTGCGAACAGCTCGGCTGCGTGACGGCGCAGAGAGTGCACCGCGACTTGCCTCTCATTCGGAAAACCATCAGACTGCTTTGTTTTACGACCCTGGGTGAGACACTGCGCATGCAGACTCATTTTGGGAAAGTCTGAATTCCCCGGCAACCAGCAGCCGGTGGAGCTCCGCAGCGGCTCTCTCTCAGAGGTGCTGGCGGCCATTGCCCCTGGCACAGAGTCCCTGGGGCTGCATAGGGTGGAGCTAACGCTGTCTGCTTGGCCCGGAGACTCCGCCCACCCAACCTGAGCACAGCTGAGCTTCACAGACAATTGGCCTGGAGGTCAACCCTCCAAGTGCTAACAACGATTAACTGAGCTTAACTTCAGCAAGACTGTGCAGCCCATATCCACCTCAAGTAACCGGGAAGGCTGAGCCACTATCCCTAGAAGGAAGTCTACCACACAGAGCTAATTGACCAACTCAGGTAAGCAGCCACCATGCAGCAACATGGAAAGAAATCAGTTGTGAAAGAAATGGAGGAAAAAAAACGACTGGACATGGAATTCAGAACCACGGTTATAGGGTTTTTTAAGAGGCTCCAACAAAAGATCGAGGTCTATAAGGAAATAAGCAAGACCACAAAGGAAATGAATGAGTCCTACAAGAAAATGAACAACACCCTCAAGGATATAAAGGAGAGCTGCAAAGAAATGATCAAGACCAACGTGGAAATGAATGAGTCCTACAAGGAAATGAGAGAAACCCTCAAGGATATAAAGCAGACTCTCAAGGATATGAAAAAGGACCAACCAGAAATTAAGCATACACTGACTGAAACAAAAAATATTATACAAAGACCTGAAAGTGCCCTAGAGCACCCCAAGAACCAAGTTAAAGATTTGAAATACAAAGAGGTAAAATCCACTCAGCTGAAAAAGCAAGAAAGCAAAAGAATCCAAAAAATTGAAGATAGTGTAAGGGGCCTCTGGGACAACCTCAAGCATACCAACATCTGAATTATAGGGGTGCCAGAAAAAGCGAGAGGCCAAGACAATGAAAACCTATTTGAAGAAATAGTGACCAAAAACTTCCCATACCTGGTGAAAGAAACTGACTTAGGAGTTCAAGAAGTGCACCGAACCCCAATATATAGGAACCCTAAGAGGACCACACCGAGGCACATCATAATTAAGATGCCAAGAGCAAAAGACAAAGAGAGAATATTAAAAGCAGCAAGAGAGAAACAGTTGGTTACCTATAAGGGAGCACCCATACAACTGACAGCGGATTTCTCAACAGAAACGATGCAGGCCAGACGGGAGTGGCAAGAAATATTCCAAGTGATGAACAGCAAGAATCTACAACCAAGATTACTCTATCCAGCAAAGATATCATTCAGAATTGAAGGTCAGATGAAGTGCTTCGCAGATAAGAAAAAGCTAAAGGAGTTCATCACCACCAAACCAACATTATATGAAATGCTGAAAGATATTCTTTAAGAAGAGGAAGAAGAAAAAGGTAAAGATGAAAATTAGGAACAACAAATACACATCTATCAACAAATGAACATAAAAATCAAGTGAATTGATAGGCTGTTGAACAGGATAGACTGGTGAATATAACAGAGACATGGACATAGAGAGGGAATGGACTGACGATTCTTGGGGAGAAAAGGGTTGTGGGAAGTGCAGCAAGAGACTGGACAAAAATCTAGCAACAATGGGAGAGGACAGTGCGGAGGGGGAGGGGAGGGTGGAGAGTGGGATAGGTACAGGGTGGAGGGGAGCTATAGGGGGATAAAAAGGGGAAACAATGTAATTAATAAACTGAACAATAAAGATTTAAAAAATAAATAAATAAAATAAAATCAGAAAGAAAAAAAAATAAAAAAAATAAAACTGGTCACTACTAACAACAAATAATCAATTTGAACCATGTTTTGATCATGAAGCAAGGAGAATGAATACACAGCAAAGTAATTTTACTTCATGATGTCACACCATCACACACTGCAAAGACGTGTTAAAAAGATCTTGCCTGGAAGGTATTAACCCACCCACTGTATTCACCAGACCTTGCTCCTTCATATTATTACTTGTTCTAATGCATGTCACACACCCTTTCTGAGCAGCACTTCAAAACATACGAAGAAATGGAAAATTGGGTCTTTGAACACTTTGCCTCAGAACAAGAAAAAATTGTATTGAGACAGTATCCACAAATTACCTGAAAAATTGGGGGGAGGGATGTATAACTGGCAATGGACATGACTTTGAATAAAGCACTTTTGATGTTTTTTTTGAAATTATCATGTTTTCTTTGATTACAAAATCTGAATTATTAACTGGTACACCTTGTAAATAGGCAAACACCAATGACAAAGTAAGAATCTTAAAGGCTTCCAGAGCGACAGAAAGTTACCTATAAAGATCTCCCTTTAGAGCAGTGGTTCTCAACCTTTCTAATCCCATGACCCGTTAATACAGTTCCTCATGTTGTGGTGACCCTCATCCATAAAATTATTCTCATTGCTATTTCGTAACTGTAATTTTGCTACTGTTATGAATCGTGATGTAAATATCTGTGTTTTCCAATGGTCTTAGGCTCTACAGCAGCGGTTCTCAATCTGTGGGTTGCGACAGGTTCCCACAGGTTGAGAATCATTGCTGTAGAGCCTAAGACCATAGGAAAACACAGATATTTACAAAATGATTCATTATCAGTAGCAAATTACAATTATGAAGTAGCAACAAAAATAATTTTATGGTTGGGGATCACTACAACATGAAGAACTGTATTAAAGGGTCACAGCATTAGAAAGGTTGAGAACCACTGCTTTAGTCTATCAACTGATTTCTTAACAGAAACACATCAGTCCAGAAGAGAATGGAATTAAATAAACAAAGATATGCAAAGCAAGGGACTGAATCCAAGAATACTATACCCAGCAAGGCTATCATTCAATAATGAAGGTGAAACCAGGAGCTTCACAGACAAAAGAGGGCTAAGGGACCTTATTGCCACTAAGCCAGCAATACAAGAAATGCTAAAGGGACTGCTATAAAAAAGAAGAAATAGGAAGGGAAAAAGGAACACAGGCATGAAGAATAAAAATGGCAGCAAACAAATGTCTATCCTAATATATAAAGAGCCAAGGGCTATAATGACCAAAACAATCTGATGGACAACCAAAACAGCAGGCTACATGGGGCAACAAGGTGGGCAGGGGAGTTAGTGAGGGACGACCAAATGACTGGACAGCAGACTGTATGGAGTGACTAGGTAGGCAGGAGGGGCAGTTGGGGACAACTATGTTGGTGGCAGGCGGTAGTTGGGGATGACCAGGCTATCAGGGGGTACAGATGGGGGTGACCAGGCTGGTGAGGGGTGCAATTGGGGATGACCAGGCCAGCGTGGGGCAGTGGGGGTGACCAGGCTGGCAGGGGAGGCAGTGAGGGGCAACCAGTCTGGCAGAGGGCTTAGTGAGGTATGACCAAATGACTGAAGAGCATTCTGCATGGGGCAACCAGGCACGCAGCGGGGGGGGGGGGGGAAGGTGGCAGTTGGGGCAAACAGACTGGTGAATGGGGGCAGTTGGCAGAGACCAGGCCAGCAGGGGTGCAGTTGGGGGTGACAAGGCTGGCAGAGGGGGGGCAGTTGAGCATGACCATGCCTGCAGGAGGGACAGTGAGGGGTGACCAGGCCAGTAGGGGGGCCAGCTAGGAGTGATCAGGCAGGCAGGTTAGCAGTTAGGAGCTAGTGGTCCTGGATTGTGAGAGGGTTGTCTGACAGCCACTTTAGGCCTGATCCCCAGGCTATCCCCTGAGTGGTATTGGATTGGAGAGGGTGCAGGCTGGTCTGAGGAAACACCCCCTTTGCACAAATTTATTGCGTGGGGCCTCTAGTAAATAATAATCTTAAACATAAATGGGTTAAATGCTCCAATCAAAAGACATAGGGTAGCTGAAAGGAGAGGAAATCATGACCCATATATCTGCTGTCTGCAAGAGACCCACTGCAGAACAAAGGACTCACACAGACTAAAAGTGAAGAGATGGGAAACAATATTTCAGGCAAATGGAAATGAAAAAATCTGGGGTAGCAATACTTATATCTGACAACATAGACCTCAAAGTGAAGGCCATAACAAGAGCTATAGAAAGCCACTTCACAATACTAAAGGGAGCAATTCATTAATAGAATATAACTCTGGTAAACATATAAGCACTCAATAAAGGAGCACCCAAATACATAAAAAAAAATTCTGAAAGGTATCAAGTGTGAGATTTGCCAACTGCCCCCATTCACCAGTCTGTTTGCCTCCCCTTCATTGTAGGGGACTTTATTTTTTTTAATATGTTTTATTGATTTTTTTTACAGAGAGGAAGGGCGAGAGATAGAAAGTCAGAAACATCGATGAGAGAGAAACATCAATAAGCTGCCTCTTGAACACCCACTACTGGGAATGTGCCCACAACCAATGTACATGCCCTTGACCGGAATCGAATGTGGGACCTTTGGTCCACAGGCCGATGCTATATCCACTGAGCCAAACCAGTTTCAGCTATAGGGGACTTTAATACATCATTGTAGGGGACTTTAATACCACTGGATAAAACTTCTAAACAAAAAATCAGCAAAGAAACAGCAATCCTAAATGACTCAATAGATCAGATGGACTTAATTGACATCTTCAAAACATTTGGCTCCAAAGCTACAGAATATACATTCTTCTCAAGTGCACATGAGACATTTTCAAAGATAGACCACATATTGGGACACAGGCAAAATTTCTTCAAATTCAAAAAGATATTAATCATATCAAGCATTTTCTCAGATCATAATAGCATAAAATTGAAAATCAACTATAATAAAAACAATGAAAAAAATAAAATACTTGGACACTAAATAGCATACTGTGAAACAATGATTGGGTTACCAAAGAAATCAAAGAAGAAATAAAAAGCATCCTGGTAACAAATGACAATGGAAAAAAAATCCAAAATCTATGGGACACAGTGAAAGCAGTCTTGAGAGGGAAGTTGATAACTCTACAGACTTACTTAAAAAAAAAGAAAAGAAAAGAAAAGAAAGAAAGACAGACAGAAAGAAAAATTGTAATGACTTATCTAATCCTACAACATAAAGAATTAAAAATTGAGCAATAAAAAAGCCCAGAGTAAGCAGAAGGAAGTGAATATAAAGATCAGAGTGGAAATAGAAGACACAGGGACTGAAAATCAATACAAAAGGTCAATAACATCAAAAGCTGATTATTTGAAAGGATAAACAAGATTAATGAACCTCTAGCTAAGTAAAAAAGGGAGAGAATCCCCCCAAAATAATTTAAAAAATGGAGAAGACCCCCCAAAAAATCAGAAATGAAAGAGGTAAAGTAACAACCAGCCCCACAGAAATACAAAAGATTGTAAAAAAAAAAAAAAAACAAAACAACAAAAACTATGATCAACGCTAACAAACTAGACAACCTACACTAGATGAACATATTCTTAGAAAAATTTAAGCATCAAAAAATCAATCAGGAAGAATAAAAAACCCAAACAGGCCAATAACTAGCAATGAAATTTAATCAGTAATCAAAAATCTTTCAGCAAACCAAAACTCTGGTCCAGACAGCTTTATAGGGGAGTTCTTGCAAACAATCAAAGAGAAACTAAAACCTATCTTTCTCACATTACTCCAAAAAATTCAAGAGGCAGACACACTTCCAAACTCTTTCTATGAAGCCAGAATTATCTTAATTCCAAAACCAAATAAAGATATCATGAAGAAAGAGAACTACAGACCAATATCCCTAATGAACATAGATGCTAAAATCCTTAACAAAATTCTAGCAAATCAGATCCTGCATTACATTAGAAAGATCCTACACCATGACCAAGTGGGATTCATTCCTGGTATGTAAGGATCATACAATATCTTCAAATCAATAAACATTACACATCACACAAACAAATTGAGAGCCAAAAATCACATAGTCATATCAATTGAGAGAGAAAAAGCACTTGACAAAATCCAACACTTTTTCTTGATAAGAACTCTCAGCAAAATGGGAATAGAGGGATCATACCTCAACATAACAAAAGCCTTATATAACAAACCTACAGCCTACATCATAACTAAATTGGCAAAAACTAAAACAAATTCCCCTAAGAACAAGAACCAGACACTTTCACCACTCCTGTTCAACATAGTACTGGAAATACTAGCCACAGAGATAAAACAAGAAGAATAAATAAAAGGCATCCAAATTAGAAAAGAATAAGTAAAACTGTTGTTATTTGCAGATGACATTATATTGTACATAGAAAACCCCATAAACTCTATCAAAAAACTACTAGACTTAATAAAGGAATTCAGCAACATAGCAGGATACAAAATTAACACCCAGAAATTTATTGTTTTTGTATACACTAAGTAGAGGCCCGGTGCATTAAATTTGTTCACGAGGAACTAACGCTGCGTCCCTCAGCCCAGCCTGTACCCTCTCCAATCTGGGATGCCTCAAGGGATGTCTGACTGCCCCTTTAGGCCTGATCCTGGGCATTCGGACATCCTTCTCACAATCCAGGACTGCTAGCTCCAAACTGCTCACCTACCTGCCTCCGATTGTCCCTAACCTCTTCTGCCTGCCAGCCTGATCACCCCCTAGCCACTACCCTGCCAGCCTAATTGATGTCTAATTGCTCCCCTGTCAGCCTGTTTGCCCCTAACTGCAGGCCTTGTCACCCCTAATTGCCCTCCCCTGCAGGCTTGATCACCCCCAACTGCCCTCCCTTGCAGGCCTGATCCCTCCCAGCTGACCTCTCCTGCTGGCCTGATTGCCCACAACTGCCCTCCCTTGCAGGCCTGGAATCTCCCACTGTCCTCCCCTGCTGGCCATCTTGTGGTGGCCATCTTGTGTCCACATGGGGGCAGGATCTTTGACCCCATGGGGGCAACCCTCTTATCCAGTGGAGTGATGGTCAATCTGCAAATTACTCTTTTATTAGATAGGACAGAGGCCTGGTGCATGGGTGGGGACCAGCTAGTTTGCCTTGAAGGGTGTCCTGGCTCAGGGTGGGGGCTCCCTTGAGGTGTGAGTGGTCTGGGGGAGGGGCCTATTGTGGTTTGCAGGCCACCCACACCCCGCAGTGACCCAAGCCAAGGCCCTGGGATCTGGGAATAATTTATGTTCTACAATTGAAACTTTGTAGCCTGGAGTGGAGCCAAGCTTTCTGCTCGCTTTGTGGCAACAGCCATTTCTGTTGGAAACTTTGTAGCCTGTAATGAAGCCCTAGGCTAGGGCTGCAAAAGTTTGGCTTCCTCCATTGCCCAGGCTATCCTAGCCTCTTCTCTCTCCAGCTCCATGGCTGCCTCCATTTCTGTTGGGATATATCTTTTATAATTGAAACTTCATAGCATTGAGTGGAGGCCTAGGCCGGCCACAGCAGGCAGAAAGCTTGGCTGCCTCCATTGCCGGGGAAACCCTAGCCTCCCTCCTGCTCTCAGGGACAGTAGCCATCTTGGTTGTGGTTTACTTGCATAATTTGCTCCTGATTGGCTGGTGGGCATGCCTGTGGGCATGGATTGATTGGAGATATGGTCAAGTTGCATATTACTCTTTTATTAGATAGGATAGTGATCTCACAGAAAAAGAAACTAAAAAGCAAACAAACAAAAACAATCCTAATTTACCACTGCAGCAAAAATATTAAGATACCTATGGATAAACTTCACTAAGGAGATAAAAGACCCATACTGCAAAAACTAAGGACATTGAATAAAGAGATAGAGAAACATAAATAAATGGAAGAATATATTGTGTTCATTGATTGGTAGGATCAGCATCATTAAAATCTCCATACTACCCAAAGCAATCTATAGATTCAATGCAATCCCCATTAAAATACTAATGTCATATTTCACAATCTTAGACCAAACTCTCCAAAATTCATCTATAATAATAATTAGACCAGACAGCCAAATGAAGTTCTAGACATCATTCTGGATGACCTTCCGAGGAAGCCAGGGCTGCGAGGGCCAAGGTAGCCTCTGTGGCTGTAAAGGTCAAGGCAAACTGCTGTAGCTACAAAGGTCAAGGCCCTTGCATGAATTTCATGTATCAGGCTTCTAGTATGAAATAATAATAATAATAAAGAACCTGAATAGCCATAGCAATCCTGAGAAAGAACAACAAAATTGAAGGGATCACAATATCAGTTATCTAGCTATATTACAAAGCCACTATTCTTAAAACTGCATGGCACTAGCACAAGAACAGACATATGGAACAGAGAATCCAGAAATCAAATCAATCATTATACTCAACGTTTGACAAAGGAGGCAAGAGTATACAATTCAGTCAAGACAGTCTCTTCAATAAATGGTGCTGGGAAAATTCGACAGATATATACAAGGAAATGAAACTACACCACCAACTTACACCATACACAAAAATAAACTCAATATGGATAAAGGACTTAAACATAAAATGGGAAACCATAAAAATCTTAGAAGAATCCACAGTCATCAAAATATTAGACATATGTCGTAACAATGTCTTTACTGACACAGTTCCTAGGACAATGGAAACTAAGGAGAAAATAAACAAATGGGACTATATCAAAATAAAAAGCTTCTGCAGCAGCAAAAGAAACCATCAACAAAAGAAAAAGAAAGCCCACTGCATGGGAGAACATATTAGGCAATGTAATCTCTGATAAGGTTTAATCTCTAACATTTACAGGGAACTCATAAAACTTAACAAAAGGAAGATAAACAACCCAATCAAAAAATGGGCAACAGACCTAAGTACATACTCTTTGACAGAAGATATAAGGAAGGCCAAGAGACATGAAAATATGCTCAAAGTCACTAAACATCAGAGAGATACAAATCAAAATGACAATGAGGTATCATCTCACACCTGTCAGAGTGGCTACCATTAACAAATCAGCAAACAACAGGTGCTGGCAAGGATATAGAGGGAAATGAATCCTCATGCACTGCTGGTGGAAATGCAGACTGGTCAGCCACTGCGGAAGACTCAAAAAGTTGAAAATGGAACTCTCATTTGACCCAGTGATTCCACTTTTAGGATTACATCCCAAGAAACCAGAAACACCAATCAGAAAGGGCTATATCCCAAGAAACCAGAAACACCCCTATGTTCATAGCAGCACAATTTACAATAGCTAAGATTTGGTAATGGCCTAAGTGCCCATCAGCAGATGAGTGGATTAAAGATGTTGGTATATCTACACATGGAATAATGTGCGGCTATAAAGAAGAATTAACTTTTACCATTTGCAACAGCATTAGAAGTGGAGAGAATTATGCTAAGTGAAATAAGTGAATCTGAGAAAGATAAATATCACATGATCTCACTCATATGTAAGATATAATGATCAACATAATTTGATGAACAAGAATACATCCAGAGACAAATGGCAGGGGATGGGGTTTTGAGAGCAACCAAAGGACTTGAATGCATGCATATTATCATAACCAATGGACACAGACACTGGGGCAGTGGGGGCTTGCTGGGGTGGGAATGTGAATGACTGGCAAGGGGCCAAGTGGAGAAAAAGGTGACATATAAATAACTTTAGACAATAAACAAACAAACAAATACATAAATAATTGGAAAAAAAGAGATTATCAACAAAACAACAATAAAGCCCACTGCATGGGAGAACATATATGCCAATGCTGATAAGGGTTTAATCTCCAAAATTTAAAGAGAACTCTAATAAATTAACAAAAAGAAGATAAACAATATAATTTAAAAAATGGGCAATGGACCTAAATAGACACTTTTCAAAAGATAACATACAGAAGGTTGAAACCATATGAAAATATGCTCAAAGTCACTAATCATCAGAGTGATCCAAATTAAAAAAACAATGAGGTAGCATCTCACACTATCAGTAGAGCTATCATCGACAGATCAATAAATGACAAGTGCTGGTGAAGAGGCGGAGAAAAAGGAGCCCTCATGCACTGCTAGTGGGAATGCAGACTGGTACAGCCATTGTAAAAAAAAGTATGGTGTTTCCTAAAAAGTTAAAAATGGAACTCCCATTTGACCCAGTAATCCCACTTGTAGGAATATATTCCAAAAAATCAGAAACACCAATCAGAAAAGGTATATACACCCCTATGTTCATAGCAGCACAATTTATAATAGTTAAGATTTGGAAACAGCCTAAGTGCCCATCCGCAGATGAATAGATTAAAAACCATGGCACATCTACTCAATGGAATACTATGCTGCCATAAAAAAAGAAGGAGCTTTTACATTTTGCAACAGCATGGATGGACCTGGAAAGAATTATGTTAAATCTAATAAGCCAGTAGGAAAAAGATAAATAGCACATGATATCACTAGTGTGGAATATAATAAACAACATAAACTAATGAACAAAAATAAATCCAGAGACAAAGAAACACGAAACAGACCATCCAACCTTAGAGGGAAGGAGGGGCAGGAGGAAGGTTGAGGGATCAACCAAAGGACATGTATGCATGTATATTAGCATAAACAGTAGACATGAATACTGAGCCAGTGGGGGCTTCTGCTGAAGGTGGCCATGGCCAGGGTGGGGTTGATCAGGGAAGAAGACATATGTAATACTTCATTTATTTTTTTCTTTATTGTTCAGTTTATTAATTACATTGTTTCCCCTTTTTTATCTCCCTATATCTCCTCTCTACCCTGTACCTATCCCACCCTCCACCCTCACCTCCCCCTCTCCAATGTCCTCTCCCATTGTTGCAAGATTTTTGTCCAATCTCTTGCTGTACTTCCCACAACCCTTTTCTCCCCAAGAATTGTCAGTCCATTCCCTCTCTATGTCCATGTTTCTGTTATAGTCACCAGTTTATCTTGTTCATCAGCCTATCAATTCACTTGATTTTTATGTTCATTTGTTGATAGATGTGTATTTGTTGTTCATAATTTATATTGTTACCTATTTCTTCTTCCTCTTCTTAAAGAATATCTTTCAGCATTTCATATAATACTGGTTTGGTGGTGATGAACTCCTTTAGCTTTTTCTTATCTGCGAAGCACTTTATCTGATCCTCAGTTCTGAATGATAGCTTTGCTGGATAGAGTAATCTTGGTTGTAGATTCTTGCTCTTCATTATTTTGAATATTTCTTGCCACTCGCATCTGGCCTGCATCATTCTGTTGAGAAATCTGCTGACAATCGTATGGGTGCTCCCCTGTAGGTAACCAACTGTTTTTCTCTTGCTGCTTTTAATATTCTCTCTTTATCTTTTGCTCTTGGCATTTTAATTATGATATATCTTGGTGTGGTCCTCTTTAGATTCCTATATTTTGGGGTTCTGTGTACTTCTTGGGCTTTTAAGTCAGTTTCTTTCACCAGGCGGGGGAAGTTTTCAGTCACTATTTCTTCAAGTAGGTTTTCATTTACTTGCTCTCTCTCTTTTTCTGGCACCCCAATAATTCGGATGTTGGAATGCTTGAGGTTGTCCCAGAGGCCCCTTACACTGTCTTCAATTATCTGAATTCTTTTTGTTTCTGGCTTTTCCAGCTGAGTGGATTTTGCTTCTTTGTATTTCAAATTTTTGACTTGGTTCTTGTGGCCCTCTGGACTGCTTTTAGGACTTTGTGTATTATTTTTTTATTTCAGTCTGTGTAAGCTTGATTTCTAGTTGGTCCTTTTTTTTATCCGTGAGGGTCTGGTTCGTATCCTCAGAGGCCTTGTTCATTTCCTTGAGGGTCTCATTCATTTGCTTGAGGTTCTCATTCATTTCCTTGTAATTCTCATTCATTTGCTGGTTGGTCTTGTTTATTTCCTGGTAATTCTCATTAAGTTGATCGGCCTTTTCTAGGAGCCTCTTGAAAAGCCTTATAACCGTGGTTTTGAACTCTATGTCTAGTCGTCTTTTCTCCTCCATTTCTTTCACACCTGATTTCTTTCCATGTCTCTGCATGGTGGCTGCTTTATGTGGTGGATATCTTCAAAGAGACAGTGGCTCAGCCTCCCCAGTTACCTGAGGTGGGTGCTCTTACTGCAATCCTTTATGGGTTTTATTCAGTATTTTTGAATTTAAACCCAGCTTTTTGTTGTTAGCCCTAGGAGGGTTTGACCTCCAGGCCAATTGGCTGTGAAGGGAGCCTGTGTTCAGGTTGGATGGGCGGAGTCTCTGAGCTGCGCAGGTAGCGTCAGCGTCAGCTTCGTCCTATGCAGCGCTCGCGCGCGGGTCTCTGTTGGATGGGGATGGCTGCAGGCACCTCCAAGAGAAAGCCGCTAGTCTCTTCCCCCTGCCAGACCACTCCGCCTTTCCCCAAATGTGCCTGCACACCAAAAGTCTAGCCCAGGATTGTAAAAATAAATTGTTTCCAGAACCAGGAGACAAGTTTCCAGGGGGCAAGTCACGGGTTTGCGTGACCCTTTCGCAGAAACTCGCAGTTCAGGAGCCTCTGCCGCACCCCGCTTCCAGGGTGCGTCCCCCGGACTCGGCCGGACCTCGCCCAGCGCTGGGGGATCCGGGCAGTGGGACGGACCTCGGCCAGACCTCGCCTGGCGCTGGGAGATCCGGACAGTGGGACAGATCTTGCCTGGTGCTGGGAAATCCGGGCAGTGGGAAGGCCTTTGCTGCTCCAGCCCCAGCCCGTGCGCGCGCGACCAGGAGAGCTCCTAACCTGTTTCCGTCTGAAAGGCTGCGCTCCCGCCGCTTCTGAGTCTCAGTGTCCCACCTCCACTCCAGTTAGTGGAGTTTTCATTCAGCCAGCTTTCTGGCGAGTCTGGGTGCTGTCTGTTCTGCTGTTATGCTGTAGTTCCTAAATCGTTGGGCGGGGCAGAACAATAGGTGTTCACCTATGCCGCCATCTTTGCTTCCTCCGACATATGTAATACTTTAGATAATAAAAAATAAAATAAAATAGGATAAAGGGCAGCCTTAATCATCAATGCAATAGCTAAAAAAAAAAAAAAAGAATGACTAATGAGAAATGGAGATTTATGCTATTCCTTTTTATTGCTCTGGTATAATATTGCAAATATTCTCAAAGTAAATAAAAAATAATCAGAACTATGAATTATTTGGGAATAACATGTTTATTTTCCAGGTTTATAAATTTATTAATTATCCATTGCTAACAAATTACCCTAAACTTGGTAGCTTTAAAAAACAAATGTTTATTATGTCCTTCTGTTTCTGAAGCCATAATAGAGATTGGCTAGGTGGTTCTGACTCCAGATCTCATGGGGTTCAGAGAAAATGTTGCCAAGCCTTTAGGTTTCTGAAAGTTATAGGAGGTTAGGGGATTCAGCCCAAGGGGGTTTATTCACATGGCTCTTGTATGAAGAACCCATTATTCATCAGGCTTTTGTCAGAGGCCTGAGCTCCTTCCTTTGTGGAAGCTTCTTTCTGTTCCTCTCATTCAAGCAATCCAAGACATAGGAAGAAGGTTGTTCTGCCAAAACCGGTTTGGCTCAGTGGATAGAGCATCGGCCTGTGGACTGAAAGGTCCTGGGCTCAATTCTGGTCAAGGGCATGTACTTTGGCTGCGGGCACATCCCCAGTAGGGGGTGTGCAGGAGGCTGTTGATCGAAGTTTCTCTCTCAGGGATGTTTCTGACTTTCTATCCCTCTCCCTTCCTCTCTGTAAAATATCAATAAAATATATATTAAAAGAAGAAGGGAGTTCTGATGTCTTTTATCACCTAGTCTCAGGCAGACATGACATGACTTACATCACAATCTATTGGTGAGATCAACTATGACCATATGGAAGGGTAATACGCAAAAAGTGAATTCCAGAAGTCAAGGATCACCAGTCACCCTAAAGCTGGCTACCATGATGGATTTGTTATTGTGTTGTTGCTGTTACTTTCTACTTTAATTGCATTGTAGTCAGAAAACTTGATTTGTATTACATCAATTTTCTGAAATAAAAAAAAACCTCTGTGATCTAAAATTTAAACATTAAAAAAATTCCATAAACCTTATGTAAATATTTCATGTGACTTCTATGAACTACATATTTCTCTATTTATTGATTGTAGATTTGTCTCTATATAAGTTATTTATTAGGTCACACTTTTTAATTTTGCTTTTCAAGCATTTTATGCTATCATAAGTTATTTGTCTGCTTGCTGCACAAGTTATTGATAAAGCAGCATTAAAATCTCCCATGTTGACTGTGAATTTGTGAATTTATTTTGTGATGTTATTTTCTGCTTTTTATATTGGGAATTTAATTTGTTTAGTTATAAATTATAATTTACAGCTATACTTTGATATCGTTTTCTGCAGTATGTTTTTAGCATCATTTAGTCCTTGCAAACATATTCTCATTTTCCTATCAAGTATCTCTAATTCCATCAATTAATACTAGTTGTATATCTCAGTTCTTTAAAAGACAAGTAATAAAATTGCTCAAATGCAAAATGGTCAGTACTAACTACCAGCTAGGATATGGTGAACTTAGAACTTCAAGCCACATCTTCTGATGTGTCCAGTATTTCTAACTTCATACCAAGTTAACATCCTATCTAATAAAACAGTAATATGCAAATTGTCCTATCTAATAAAACAGTAATATGCAAATTGACCATACCTTTGCTACACCAAATAAACCATGCCCACAAGCCAAACACACAAGCCATGCCAACAAGCCACAAGCCAATCAGGAGCTATATGCAAATTAACAAACAACCAAGATGGCTGCCGCCCATGGCAGGCTGGGCCAGGCGGGCTGGGGGCATGACCAGGCAGCCATCGGCAGGGTCACAGGGCAATCACTTTGCTGGGTGCCCCAGGCCAGGGGCGAAAGGCCTCGCCAAGAGGCCTTTCACCCCCAGCCTCGGGCAGGTGAGGCTGGGCTGGGATGTGGCCAGGCAGTGATCAGCTTGATCACAGGGTAATAGCTGGCTGGGGTTCCCTGGCCGAGGACCCCTGCCCAAGGATGGAAAGTCTCAGCCAGAGGTTTTCAGCTTTGGATGTGCCGGGGGCGAGTCATCAGTAGGATATCCCCGGAGGGCTCCCAGTATGTGAGAGGGGGCATGTTGGGCTGAGGGACCACCCACCCCCAGTGCATGAATTTCGTGCACTGGGCCCCTAGTATATTATAAACATCAATGTCATTGTTGTGATTTAATAATTTATCTTATTAGTCACTAACTTAATAACTAAATTTCTGAAAGCAAAAATTTCAATAAAACTGAGAAAATTCTTTCAAAATTGTGCACAGTAACTATATTTATAGCCTAATTTTAAAAAGTAAATAACAAAGACCACAGACTGTCTTGTCCAGATTGTCACAAATGGCTACCAGATATCTAAAGAAGCAAGTTGGCAATAATGACTTTAAGTCATTTTCCAATTTGAGAGTAAACAGCTGGAACTTACGAAATGTTTTTTCACAGGAAAATGTCCTGATGGTTAAACTGGAAGAAAACATGTACACGACTTGTTTCTCAGTAAGAGAATGTTCAGTATCTTATATTTATACTAGAGGCCCGGTGCATGGATCCTTTCACAGGGTAGGGTCCATCAGCATGGCCTGTGGGGACTGGGCCAAAACCAGCAGTCCGGCATCCCTCAAGGGTTCCTAGAGTGTGAGTTGGCAGCCTGCAATGTTGCTGTTGCTCAGCTGCTGCTGTGTTGAGCATCTGCCACCTGGTGGTCAGTGTGCATCATATCTAACAGCCTGTTGGTCAGTCAGCCAGTCGCTTGGGCTTTTATATATATACTAGGGGCCTGGTGAATAAAATTCATGCACTGGGTTTGGGTGGTCCCTCAACCCAACCTGCCCCCTCTCACATACTGGGAGCCCTCAGGGGATGTCCAACTGATGGCTCACCCCCAGCCTGCCCAGCCTGGTAAGGTTTTAGGCCTTGGGCACCATCCATCGCCCTGCTCAGCTCAGCCCCAGCTGCCTGCGACCACCCGCTGCCACTTCACTCACAGTGCCCAGGGGCTTGGCGCTCACCACCACCACCACTGTTTCATCTCCCTCCCCAGGGCCAGTGCTCATGCCACTTGGCCCTGCCCCCACTCCTGACTGGCTGATAGCATAGCCAATCAGTAGCAAATTTGCATGTTTATCTTTTATTATATAGAAGATAGGTAGGTTTTAGATGCAGTCTATAAACATGAATGCATGCTTTTCATAGAACAAAAGACATAACAGTTCTCTTGCTGTAGGGTTTACTCAAGACATTCCAATAAAAACATAATCCTCTTTGTGCTTCTGAAATTAAAATGAATCAAATGCAAAAATAGAGCTAGCTGAGAGGGTGTATGGAGGCCATTGTGACTACTGTGTATTGTAGAACTAGATGCTGTGCTCCGCAATAGGTAAATTCTACTAAATAAAGAATAGCTCTGCTCCTCTGTAATAATTACATTCTACAAAATGCCTATTGTCCAGCAAGTGTTTGGAGAAAGAGGAAAAGATTTAGATGCATCAGAAAAGTTTATTTTTTAATAGAAGGCAAAGTTAACATCAGCCCCATGTATTAAAAGTCAATTCATGCTGGATATTAGAAAAAAAGAGAAAGCATTAAAAAAATGAGGCAGATGTTGGCAATCTGAGCAGGCCACAAACCTGCTCAACCTTAGTAACCAAAATTCAATATGCAGATGGTAAAAACCTCAATGAAATGGACAAAACTCCCAAGAATTTTAGTATTTCTATGCAGATTGGTAAAATGTCCTTATGACAAAGGAAATGCTCTAGCACCACTTAAAAATATTTAGAGTATAAGTTTATTTTCTATCAAGTGCTAACTTAAAAATATACTAAGGTCATGATAAAATTTATTATGGGTTGAGAAGATTTCCAAACTAAGAAAAACCAGATGGAAAGTCATTGACTTCTTAATGTTCTCCCTCTAAAATAAATTAGTACTGTAATGGAAACATTATCCACACGCCCTGCCTCCATGCCCAAACCAGCCTCCTCCCTGTGCCCACAACAGTCTTGGTTTCCTGTGTCCCTGTCAGCTAAAAGCCTTGTATACTTGTCCATTCAGTGTAATGTGAAGGTCACTTCACTTTTCAAAATATAATCCCCAGTTATGATTTCATCTGTAATTCTTACTTTTCTTAGGTTTCTCTAAATGAAATTTTCCTTTGGTAGTCTTCTTCCATTGTTGTTTCTATGCTTCTCCCACACGGGAATTTGGGAACTGCTCCAAGTTATAACAACCCAGGTCACTCCCATTGATACAGGAAAGGAAAGACAAACTGAACACTTGATGTAGCATCGGACTAGGAAGATGAAATGCTGGACAAGCAGAAATATGTTACCTAGATATATCAGTAACTGAGAGTTTCATTTGTTTGTTTTGTCAGTGGTTTAATGAGAGCTGTGCTATTTGCAGTTCATTCATCTATTCGGTGGATATTTATGGAGAGAGCCTATTTTGGACAACTCATTCTTATACAGCTAAATACAAAATTCAGACAAACAACAATTTCCAGGATAAGTCCGCCCCAAATATTGTGTAGGCCACACTTATATTAAAAACTAGAGGCCCACCTGGTGCATGAACTTCATGCACTGGGGGAGAAGGATGTCTCTTAGCCCAGCCTGTACCCTCTCCAATCTGGGACCCCTTGAGGGATGTCCGACTGCTCATTTAGGCCTGATCCCGGTAGGATCAGGCCTAAACAGGCAGTCAGAAATCCTTCTCACAATCCAGGACTGCTAGCTCCAAACTGCTCACCTGCTTGTCTCCCTGATTGCCCCTAATCTCTCCTGCCTGCCAGCCTGATAACCTGCTAACCAATATCCTGTCAGCCTAATTGATGTCTAACTGCTCCCCTGCCAGCCTGTTTGCCCCCAACTTCCCTCCTTTGCTGGCCTGGTCACCCCTAACTACCCTTCCTTGCAGACTTGATCACCCTCAACTGCCCTTCCTTGCAGGCCTGGTCCCTCCCAACTGCCCTCCCCTGCTGTCCTGATGGCCCACAGCTGCCCTCCCTTGCAGGGTCTGGAACCTCCCAACAGCCCTCTCCTGCTGGTCATCTAGTGGTGGCCATCTTGTGTCCACAGGGGGCAGGATCTTTGATCACATGGGGCAGCAATCTTGTGTGTTGGAGTGATGGTCAATCTGCAAATTACTCTCTTATTAGATAGGATAGAGGCCTGGTGCATGGGTGGGGGCCAGCTGGTTTGCCCTGAAGAGTGTCCCAGATCAGCGTGGGGGTTCCCTTGGGGTAAGGGGTGGCCTGGGTGAGGGGCCTGTGGAGGTTTGCAGGCTGGCCATGCCTCCCAGCGACCCAAGCAGAGACCCTGGGATCTGGGATTAATCTATGTCTACAATTGAAACTTTGTAGCCAGGAGTGGAGCCAAGCTTTCTGCTCGCTCTGTGGCGACAGCCATTTCTGTTTGAAACATTGTAGCCTAAAGTGGAGGCTTAGGCCAGCAACAGCAGGTGGAAAGCTTGGCTTTCTCCATTGCCAGGGAAACCCAAGCTTCTGTTCTCTCCAGCTCAGTGGCTGCCGCCATTTCTATATCTTTTATAATTGAAACTTTGTAGTATTGAGTGGAGGCCTAGGCCGGCAATGGCAGTCAGAATGCTTGGCTTCCTCTGTTGCCAGGGAAGCCCAAACCTTCCTCCTGCTCTCAGCGGTGGCAGCCATCTTGGTTGGGATTTATTTGCATAATCTGCTACTGATTGGCTGGAGGGTGTGGCTATGGGTTATGGTCAAATTTGCATATTACTCTTTTATTAGATAGGATGACTCATCATCCAAATTCAAACTTAACTTAGCTCCCTGCATTTGGAGGGAGAGCCTTAGATATACAGAAAAATTATGATGATAATACAGAGAATTCACATGTACCCCACCCATCCTCAGTGTCGCTAACATCACTATGTTGCATTGAATTTGTTACAGTTAAACTCATATTCATATAATATTAACAAATCAAGCCTCTGGCAGTTTCTGTTTTTCACTGGCTATGGCCTTACTCAAAGGAGTGCTTATGTGCCTCATTTTCCTTACTATTACACAATCACTTCCTGTGGTTTTTGTTGTTGTTGTTTTCTGGATTGAACCACTTTTAAAGGTACTTCAGTCAGAACCTTTTCCCCTAACCCATTCTCTGAGATAACTCCATACATCTGTAATACTGTTAAGCTGCTTTCACACATTCTGCATATCTTTGTGGGGCTCCTTTAACTTCCTAAATGTTTTATTTGAAGACATTATAGTTCACACTTGGTGCTTTAAAGTTCAATTGATTTTGTCAAAAAACACAGGGTCATGTATCCATAATTATAGTGTCATACATAATCATTTCATTGTAAGAACAAACAAACAAAAACCCCAAACAAACCTATGCAACATACTTGCACTATGTTGTTGCAAATATAGACATAAATTAATGAATGTTCAACCTGGGTACACAAGTAATTAAAAGGGAAAGAAAGTTTAATAACAGTGTTTGGACAGTCCATCTGTGGCGAGGGGTGGGAATAAGGAGTATAAGGAAAACATTCTGATGAGGTAACTGGATTTGGAAAAAGCAAAAACAATACAAAACCCCGTTTGTTTGTGTGTTTTTTTTTTCATTCCATCCTCTCTCCCCATCCCACCAAAAGCCTGGAAACCAGTTATCTTTTTACTGGTTCTAGAGTTTTACCAGGTAAGACTGTCATTTAAACAAAATCATACTGTATATAAACATTCAGATTGGCTCCTTTTGCTTAGCAATCTACAAATGCTCCTGGAACAGGTGGGGAGGTGTGCTGCACGCCCCAAGAAAAATAGCGTGTACTTTTTTTGACTCTCCTAAAACTTAACCAACAACCTGCTATTGACTGGAAGCCTTATTGATAACAGTCAATTAACATACATTTTGTATTATATATCATATTCTTACTATAAAGTAAGCTAGAAGAAATGTACTCCTATCTAATAAAATAGTAATATGCAAATTGACCATCACTCCAACACACAAGAGTGCTGCCATGTGGTCAAAGATCCTGCCCCCATGTGGACATAAGATGGCCACCACAAGATGGCCAGCAGGGGAGGACAGTGGGAGGTTCCAGGCCTGCAAGGGAGTGCAGTTGGGAGTGATCAAGCCTGCACAGAAGGGCAGATAGGGGTGACCAGGCCACCAGAGGAGGAAAGTTTGGGGCAACCGGGCCTATAGGGAAGGGCAGTTCGGGGTGGGGGGAAACCCAGGCCTGTGGGGGGTGCAGTTAGGGGTGAACAGGCCTGCAGGGAAGGGCTGTTGGGGGGGACCCAGGCCTACAACAGATTGTAGTTAGGGATGACCAGGCTGGCAGGGGAGCCATTAGGCATCAATCAGGCTGTCAGGGTAGTGGTTAGGGGGTGATCAGGCTGGCAGGCAGAAGTGGTTAGGGACAATCAGAAGGCAGGCAGGCGAGCAGTTGGCACCCAGCAGTCCTCAGTTGTGAGAGGGATGTCCAATTGCCTGTTTAGGCCCAATCCCAGTAACATTGTAATCAGGCCTAGACAGGCAGTCAGACATCCCTTGAGGGGTCACAGACTGGAGAGAGTACAGGCTGTGTGTGTGTGTATATATATATATATCTTATTTATATGTTAACTAGAGGCCCAGTGCACAAAATTTGTGCACTGGGGGTGGGGGATATCCCTTAGTTCAACTGGCACCCTCTCCATCTGGGACACCTCAAGGGATGTCCGATTGCGAGTTTAAGCCCGATCCTACTGTGCAATTGGACATCCCTCTCTCAATCCAGAACTGCTGGCTCCAAACTGCTCACCTGCCTGCCTCTCTAATTGCCCCTAACCACTTCTACCTACCAGCCTTATCACCCCCTAACCACTAACCTGCCAGCCTAATTGATGTCTAACTGCTCTTCTACCAGCCTGTTTGCCCCCAACTTCCCTCCTCTGATGGCCTGGTCACCCTTAACTGCCCTCCCCTGCAGGCTTGACCACCCCCAACTACCCTCCCTTGCAGGCCTGGACCCTGCCAACTGCCCTCCCCTGCTGGCCTGATGGCCCACAACTGCCCTCCCTTGCAGAGCCTGGAACCTCCTAATGGCCCTCCAGTGCTGGACATCTTGTGGTGGCCATCTTGTGTCCACATGGGGCCAGCCTTCTTGTGCAGTTGAGAGATGGTCAATCTGCAAATTACTCTTTTATTAGATAGGGCAGAGGCCTGGTGAATGGGTGGGGGCCAGCTGGTCTGCTCTGAAGAGTGTCCCAGATCAGGGTAGGGGCTCCTTTGGGGTGAGGGGTGGCCTGGGCAAGGGGCCTGTGGAGGTTTTCAGGACAACCACACCCCCAGCGACCCAAGTGCAGGCCCTGGGATCTGGGATTAATTTATGTCCACAATTGAAACTTTGTAGCCTGGAGCCGAGCCAAGCCTTCTACTCCCTCCGTGGCAACAGCCATTTCTGTTTGAAACTTTGTAGCCTAGAGTGGAGGCCTAGGCTGGCAACAGCAGGTGGAAAGCTTGGCTTCCTCCATTGCCAAGAAAACCTAAGCCTCTGTTCTCTCCAGCTCAGTGGCTGCCAACATTTCTATATCTTTTACAATTGAAACTTTGTAACATTGAGTGGAGGCCTAGGCCAGCAACAGCAGATGGAAAGCTTGGCTTCCTCTGTTACCAGGGAAACCCAAGCCTTCCTCCTGCTCTCAGTGGTGGCAGCCATCTTGGTTGGGGTTTATTTGCATAATCTGCTCCTGATTGGCTGATTGGCATGGTAGTCGGCGTGGCTTGTGGGTGTAGTGAAGGTACAATCAAATTTGCATATTTATCTTTCATTAGATAGGATTTGCATATCTATGGACAAATTGCATTGAATATCTTTTCACATACTTGTTTATTTTAAATCATTTTTAGTATGGAGTCATTAAATTTTTTACCCATTTCTTAAAATATTTATTTATTATAGTGCCATTGGTTAATAAAATTATATAGGTTCAGGTCTACAATTCTATACACATCATATTGTATTGTTTGTTCACCATTCCAAGTCAAGTCTCCTTCTATCACCAGGTATACCTGTTTTATCCTCTTCTTCCTCTGTCCATCCCCCTTTTCCTCTGGTAATTGCCATACTGTTACCTATGTATATAAGTATTTTTTCTTCTTAATCTTTTACCTTTTCACCTAGCTTCCTAACTTCCTCCACTCTGACAGCTGTCAGAGTGAGTCTGTTTCTTTTTTGTTACTTTATTTTTTTTCCATTAGATTCCCCATATAAATGAAATCACATGGTACTTGTCTTTCTTGGACTGCCTTTTTTTTAATTAGCATAATGCTCTCCAGGTCTATCCATGTTATTGCAAAGGGTAAGATTTCCTTCCTTTTTATGGCTGAACACTATTTCATTATGTAGATGTACCACAGCTTTTTTATCCACTCAGCTACTGATGGGCACTGGGGCTGCTTCCAAATCTTGGCTGTTATAAATGACACTACAATAAATATAGAAGTGCATACATTCTTTCAAATTAATGTTTTGTTTTTCTTTGGATATATTTTCAAAACTGGAATTGCTGGGTCATAAGGCAGTTCCATTTTTATTTTTATTTTTTAGAAAACTGAATACTCCTTTCCACAATGGGAATGCTGCACCAGTTGGCATTCCCACTAACAGTGCATGAGGGTTCCCCTTTCTCCACATCCTCACCAACAGCTGTTGTTTGTGATTTATTGATGATAGTCAATCTGATAGGTGTGGTGATTATTTGTGGTTTTAATTTGTATTTCTCTGATGACTAATGACTTTGAGCATATTTTTATCTGACTATTAGCCACCTGTATGTCCTCTTTGGGAAAATGTCTATTCACATTGTTTGCCCTTTTTTAAATTGGATTGTTTATGTTTTTTGTTTTTTTGTTTTTTGGTGTTGAGTTTTTTAAGTTCTCTATAAAATTTGGAAATTAAATCTTTATTAGATGCATCATTGGCTAATACGTTCTCCCATTAAGTAGGTTGTCTTTTTATTTTGATGATAGTTGCCATTGCCATACAAAAACTTTTTAGTTTGAGGTCATTCCATTTTTAAAAAAATATATTTTATTGATTTTTTACAGAGTGGAAGGGAGAGGGATAGAAAGTCAGAAACATCGATGAGAGAGAAACATCGACCAGCTGCCTCTTGCACGCCCCCTACTGGGGATGTGCCCGCAGCCAACGTACATGCCCTTTACTGGAATCGAACCCGGGACACTTCAGTCCGCAGTCCGACGCTCTATCCACTGAGCCAAACCGGTCTCGGCTGTTATTTTTTTTTCTTTTGTTTCCCTCATCCAAGGAGACATATCAGAAAAAAAATTGCTACAAAAAATGTCCCAAATTTTACTGCCTATGTTTTCTTCTAGAATTTTTATGATTTTGAATCTATTTAAGTTTTTCATCCATTTTGCGTTTGTTCTTTTGTAAAGTGTAAAATTGTGGTCTAGATTTTTGTTGTTGTTTTTTGCATGTATCTGTCCATTTTTCCAATACCATTTATTGAATAGACTATCTTTACTTCTTTTGTCAAATATTAATTAACCATAAAGGCATGAGTTTATTTCTGGGCTCTCAATTTTTTTCATTGTTTTATGTCTGTGTTTATATCAGCACCATGCTATTTTGATATCAGGTAGCAAGTTTTCTCCAACTTTGTTTTTCTTTCTGAAGCTATTTAGGGTCTTTTGTGTTTCCATATAAATTTTTAGAATATTTGTTCTAGTTCTGTGAAACACTTCATTGATGTTTTGATAGGAATTTTGTTGGATCTATAGGTTGCTTTGGGTAGTATTTACATTTTAAATATTTCTATCCATGAACATGGTATATACTTGCACATATTTGTATTTTATTCAGTTTCTTTCTTCGGTATCTTATAATTTTACATGTACAGGTCTTTTACAACTTTGGTTAAATTTATTCCATTTTTTTATTCAATTGCACATGGGGTTGATTTCTTAGTTTCACTTTCTGATAGATCATTATCCTATCTAATAAAAGAGTCATATGCAAATTGACCATCACTCCAACATACAAGATGGCCACCACAAGATGGCCAGCAGGGAAGGGCAGCTGGAGGCAACCAGACCTGCAGGAGGGGGCAGTTAGGGGAGACCAGGGTGGCAGGAGAAGGCAGCTGGGAAGGACCAGGCCTGCAGGGGAGGGCAGTTTGGGGGAATCAGGCTGGCAGGAGAGGGGTGCTGCGGTGACCAGGCCTATAGGGGAGGGAAGTTGGAGGTAACTAGACTGGGAAGGGGGGGCAATTAGGGGCTACCAGGCTGGCAAGGGAGGGCAGTTAGGGGTTACCAGGATAGCAGGGGAGGGCAATTGGGGGTGACCAGGCCTGTAGGGGAGGACAGTTTGGGGTGACCAGGCCAACAGAGGAGAGCAGTTAGGGGCAACTGGGTTGGCAAGGGAGCAGTTAGTCATCAATCAGGCTGGCAGGGGAGTGGTTAGGGAGTAATCAGGCAGAAGTGGTTAGGAGCAATCAGGCAGCCAGGCAGGTGAGCGGTTGAGAGCTAGCAGTCCTGGATTGTGAGAGGGATGTCTGACTGCCTGTTTAGGCCCTAATCCACCAGGATTGGGCCTAAACGGGCAGTTGGAAATTCCTTGATGGATCCCAGATTGGAGAGGGTGCAGGCTGGGCTGAGGGACACACCCCTCTTCCCATGCTTGAATTTCATACACCGGGCCTCTAGTCCATATATATAAAATCCTAACCAGTTTCACTGTTTGGTCACTATGATGTTCACTGACCATCAGGGGGCAGATGCTCAATGCAGGAGCTACTCTCTGGTGGTCAGTAGGCTACCATAACCAGGAGCACCACTCAGCTGATTGACAGGCATGAGATGTTAGACTCATGATTGATGAGCATAGCTGCAGTGGTGCAAGTCTCTCTCACTTCTCTGGCAGCACTAAGAGGGGGCAGGTATGAGGCGGGAGAGGGAGGTGGTAGTAGGTGCAGCAGCACAGGGATGAGCAGGAACAGCTCGGTGCCTGGCCAGGGGTTGGGATTCCTCCCCAGCCACCTGCCACTTTGTGCACTACTTTAACCCTTGGGGCAGTGGTCGGCAAACTCATTAGTCAACAGAGCCAAATATCAACAGTACAATGATTGAAATTTCTTTTGAGAGCCAAATTTTTAAACTTAAACTTCTTCTAATGCCACTTCTTAAAAATAGACTCGCCCAGCCCTGGTATCTTGTGGAAGAACCACACTCAAAGGAGCAAAGAGTCACATGTGGCTCTGAGCTGAAGTTGCCAACCACGGCCTTGGGGGTAGTTGGACTGCTGGTTTTGACTGCCTGGCCTGTGAGGATCAGGGTGAAACTGGAAGTCTGACATCCCCTGAGGGGTCCCAGACTGTGAGAGGACACAGGTCAGGCTGGGAGATCCCACCAGTGTATGAATTCGTGCCCTGGGTTTTTAGCTGGTGTATAAAAAAATCTAACTTATTTTTATATACTTATTTTGTATCCTTTAGTGAATTCATTTATCAATTATAGTAGCTTTTTGGTGTTATCTTTAAGGTTCCCAATATATAGTATCTTATCATCTGCAAATAGTGAGTTTTACTGCTTTCTTTCTAAATTGGATACCTTTTATTTCCTTTTCTTGCATAATTACTATGGGTAGGGCTTCCATTACTCTAGAATAAGAGTAGTGAAAATGGGCATTCCTGTCTTGTTGTCAATCTTAAGAGATAGATGTTTACATGGTGTTGGCTGTGGATTTGTCACATATGACCTTTATTGCATAGAGGTATGTACTCTCTATTCCCATGTCGCTAAGAGTTGTTATCATAAATAGTTTCTAGATTTCATCAAATGCTTTTTCTGTATCTATTGATACGATTATGTGGTTTTTCTCCCTTATTTTGTTAATGTAATGTATCATGTTTATTGATTTGTAGATATACTAACCTTGCATCCCTAGAAGAAATCCTACTTGATCATGATATATGATCTATTTTATGTATTGTTGGACTAGGTTTGCTAATATATTGTTGGGGATTTTAACATCTATGTTCACTAGGGATATTAGCCTATAATTCTCTTTATTTGTAGTGTCTTTCTCTGGTTGGAATTAGGATCATGATGGCCTCATAAAATGAGCCTAGGAATCTTTCCTCCTCTTCCATTTTTTGAAATAGATTTAGAAAGATAGTGGTTAGTTTTTCTTAGGATGTTTGGTAAAATTCAGTGTGAAGCCATCCAGTCCAGGACTTTGATTTGTTGGGAGCTTTGTGATTACTTCTTCAATTTCAAAACTGGCTTGTTCATTTTTTTTTTATTGTTGAGCTTTAAGAGTTCTTCATATGTGCTATACAAAACTTTTATAAACTAAGTATAATGAGAATACTTTCTCCAAGTCTGTGGCTTGTTTTGTTTTTGGTGTGTGTGTGTGTGTGTGTGTGTGTGCATGTGTGTGTGTGTGTGTGCGCGTGTCTGTGTGCGCGCGCACGTGTGTGTATGTTTTCTTTTCATTAACCTAAGTTTTAAATTTTAATTAATTCTATTTTATCAATTTTTTCATTCATGGACCATGTTTTGGGTACTTCATCTGAAAATGCATCACTAATCTCAAGATCAGTGAGCTTTTTTTCCTCTATACTTTTAAAAAATATTTTCATAATTTTTCATTTAACATTTAAATCTATGACCTACTTCTACTTAATTTTTGTATAAGGTGAAAAGTATGTGTTTAGGTGTATTTTTTACAGATAGATAACCAATTTTTCTAACATCATTTGTTGAAAATACAACTCTTTTTCCTTTGAATCACCTTTTTTTTCCTTTGTAACAATTAGTTGACTGTATTTGTGTGGGTCTATATCTGGGCTCCATTTCCTCTTCAGTTCATCTACTTGTCTAATATATTTATCAATACCACGTTGTCTTGATTACCATAGCTTTGCAGTGAATCTCAAATTTCATAATGTGATTCTTTCAACTTTACCCTTCTTGTTTAGTATATTGTTGGATATTCTTAGTCTCTGCCCTTTCCATATAAATTTTTTTTAAAAAATTGTATGAATTTACTATTCTGAATATAAGTCTTTTGTTATGCTTTTGTGTTTTTGAACATTTTATCACAGGCATGCCTTTTCATTCCCCCCCAACACTATTTACACTCAATATTATTCTATATTAGTTTCAGATGTACCACATAGAGTTTAGACAATCAAGGAACACTCTGTAAAGTACATGAATTTTATGTAACTTTTAAGTCAGTCATTTGATACGTACTAAATACTTTGCTGGAATTACTCCATTTATTTAGATCTCTTTAATTTTTTTCATGAATATTTTATACTTTTCTGCATTTAGTTTCTTAACATATTTATTTGTAGTTTACTTTGTACTTAAGTATATAATCTATTTGTAAGTGGTATTTTTTAAATTTCAAATTTGAATTTTTCATTGCTTACACATAAAAAGGCAATTGAGTTTTTAATATTAACCTTGTATTTTATATTGGTATAAAACCTTTTATATTGGCAAATTCATCAGTTCCAGAGGTTATATAGTCAATTATTTAGATACTCTATAGACAATGAAGTAACCTGTGAAGACTTTTATTCCCTCTTCCTCAATCTGTATACCTTTCATGCCTTTGAACTATCTTATTATATATTACTTAAGTGTAACATAGAGAGTCATACTGAAGAAAGAGTACCCTTGCTTTGTTACTGACTCATGAGAAAGGCATCAGTTTCTCAATAATAAGAATTATATTAACCATAAAATATTTTAGATCTCTTTTAACAGGTTCAGTACATTTCCTTTTATTTCCAGTTTGCTAAAGAATTGTCTTCCACCCCTAGGAATGGGCATTAGATTTGTCAAATGATATTTCTCATTAAGTGATGTGATAATTCTGTAATCTATTCATATGGTAGATTGCAGTGATAGAGTTTTGAATCCTGAACCAACCTATTGTAAAAAAGAAAAAGAATAAAATCCCCAAGCTCTTTATATGTGGAAGTAGGAAGTGGGACTCTTGGCCCACTCACCTCCCCACATGTGCTTTAGGGCTCAGCCTCTCCCAGGCTTGCAGAGGCAGAGGAGAAATCTGCAGATACACAGCTCCACCTAAATGAGAGAGGAGAAATAGTATAAAGGCACACAGGCTTTTTTTGTAGTTATAGTTATGTTCAGTTAAGCTTTTGTTATTGTTGTTATTTTTATATACCTGCAGCATTGAATACACCCTGGCCTTTCTCCTCCCTGTTTGTTTTTTGTTGTTGTTGTTTGTCTGTTTTGTTTTGTTTTGTTTTGTTTTATGAAGGCCTATCAGAAAGTGAGACACTGATAAGAAAAGAGAAAGGAACATGACTGAGAGTTGGAAATGGCCTTTGAGGTCATTTGAACTTCCTTTTTTATCAAAAAGTAACACTTTTTCATGGTGGGGTGGTGAGCAGAGAAAAGGAGCAATGTTCAGCCAAGGCTGTGTGGCTTCTCAGTGGCAAAGTCAGGGGGTTTAACCCTAGTTTTCTGAATCTTTTGACTCTGAGAGATAAGAGCATAACTACAAGGAAACTGCCAGTTTACTAAGTGGCATCACATAACTCATTGCAATATACAGAATGCCTATGTTTTTGAGTGTCCTCAGGGGTCACCTCCTCTTAATTGAACATTACACCTGCTTAGTAATGAGGGCTGAAAATACACAGGTAGACACTTGGACTCTGCAGGACTGTCTCCATGAATCCCTGTCAGCAGGAATGGAGGTTGCATTCTGATGCAAATATTAATTGACAGACTCTTTTAATGTGTATTTGGGGCTCAGGTAACAGCAGTGAGGAAAACTCATTATAAGCTCCGCAAGAAGACAGTGTGTGGCACTGTGACATGTCATCTGATGTTAGAAATAGGTTTTCACTGACTCTACGGAGCTTTGCCCGAGGATAAAACCACCCTTTCACCAGCACGTGTGAGGAAGGCTGTGTTGCCCATGCAAGTGCCCTTAGGCAATGGGGTCCCTGTCACCTGTGGGATCACCCAGGCTTTGAAAAGCACTTCTCTTTTCTTTAAGGATCCAAACCTTTCACTCTCACTTTGTGCTCCCGGGAAAGCTGAAGAGCATTATTCTCATGTCTCAGTGTTTAAAAGTGCTTCCTGTTTGACAGATCTCCTTGTTCCCAGATTAGTGGGTAGAAGCATTACCCCTTGCAAGTCTGCATCAATGAAATCATTTAAATTTCTTTCTCAGGCTTTTGTGGCAGTTGTGAGCCTACCAACAATGTCCTAGCTGGTAAATGAATACTAAAAAAATCATACTTTACTTTTCATAGAACCACAGAAAGTTCAATCAAACAAATTGGTAATTAGCTTTCAAAAATGAAAAAAACAAAATGACTAACCTGATTTTGATAATCATTTTACAAAGCAGTTCTAATATGGCATCACTGTCGCCGAAACTGGTTTGGCTCAGTGGATAGAGCATCGGCCTGCAGACTGAAAGGTCCCGGGTTCGATTCCAGTCAAGGGCATGTACTTTGGTTGTGGGCACATCTCCAGTAAGGGGTGTGCAAGAGGCAGCTGATTGATGTCTCTTTTTCATTGATGTTTCTGACTTTCTGTCCCTCTCCCTTTCTCTCTGTAAAAAATCAATAAAATATATATTTAAAAAATAATAATATGGCATCACTGTCGATTCGGGGGCAATAGATCAATATCAGAATGGCACTATGTAAGAAAAGTAAACGGATGCCTATACACAAGTACTGTAAATTTTAACTTTTTAAAATTGGTTTATACTCACTTAATTGAGCTAATTTTCTTGAGCCTTCCCTACTATGGTTGGGTTCTTCCCAGAAGCTGGATCTGAGCCATTTAAGCTGATTAGCTTACCAAGATGGTATTTGGGAAACACTGGTGGAGAAGCAGTGAAGTGACACAGGAGGGAGGAGCCAATAGACTGGTTACCGCTCCAGCGCCCTCCGCGGTCAGTGTCCTGGCCTCAGGGTGGGAGGCCGGTGTGTCCGCAGCGAGCTCCCTGCGCGGGGCTGCTGCGGTGGGGCTGCTGCGGTGGCGCCGCTGTTTCCTGCGGCAACTGGGTTGATGTCCTCCTATTCGCCAAATGACACACTAGAATCGTTTTCTAGGAAAAGATATGTGGGAGGTCATGCTATCTTAGTCTTGGCACATCTGAAATATATTTGAATGTCTGAATATGTTTATGCAGTTCAACCACCACCCTTATTTTACTGTTCATCTAGATATAAAATCCCAAGACAAAAGAATTCTTCCCTTAAACATTTAAAGGTAGTTTTTTACTTTTCTCCAAAGCATAAATTAACGCTCGAGAAATCTAAAGCCATTTTGATTGCAGTCATTTCTGTAGGAGCAGTTCAGTCCTTCTTTTGGAATGCTGCTTCCACGCCCTGCCTTCTGAAATTTACCCGTGTGGCTGGTTTCTGCCCGGAGCACTTTACATCCAGAGTCCCCTGCTTGCTCTTCCTTTCTGGAGTACGAAACATTGTTCCTAATTTTTTTGAGGGGGCAATTACCTCTTCTTCATCTTCCAAAATTATTTTAGTCAGTTGGTGCACCACCTTAATTACTTTACAAATGTATTATCTTTTGCCTTATATTTCAAAAACTTTACAATTTTTGTTTCCATTTTCCGAGACACTTTTGAATTAAAATTTTAATCTTCCATTTGAATTTTCATTTCTGTTTTTATAGTTTTTATTTATATGTGCTTTTCAAGTTATTTTTAGTAGCAAATTATTCCTAAAGGAAAAAATCCCACCAAAATATTATGGTTTTTATAAAGATAGTAATTATAGAGAAGTTTAACTTAACTTTTATTTTGCTCCTGCATTACCTAGTTCATCTATTTTTAAATTATTTTTCTGATTTTTATGGATTTTCTTTCTAATAAGAATAATTTTCTGAAATATCCACTAATTATAAATTAAGGGATGCTAAAAAGCTAATCAGAAGTGTTAGGTATCTGAGTGCTTTCCTAAGACGGCAATCTGACTAGGGTTCGCTAACCATTACCATGTCTTCACCCCTACAGCCTGTGACTGTTACCTGACCAGTAGGTAGAAAAACAGAGGTTGTAGAAGTATCCAACGTAAGCATCTTGAGATGAAAGATTATCCTGGATTGTATAAATGGGCCCTTATAGTAACAAAGGTCCCTTTGAGAGAGGCAGGAGGTCAGAGAAAGGGTGTGAAAACACCAGCCTGCAGATGGAGGAAAGGGCAGTGAGCTACAGGGTGAAGGCGGCCTCTGTGCGCTGCAGCAGGGGCCATCCAGCAATGAGTGTCAGCGATGGTCCCAGTGCAGGATGGGACCTGGGAGACGGTAATGAGCCCTTCTCCAGACCGCCCCTCCTGGCATTGGATAAGCAGGGAAAACGATGAGTAATTGTCACCGGCGACTTTCTGTTCTCTCATTTGTAAAATAGCCATTTTAATTCTTACCATAAAAGTTTCCCCAGATACTTGAAGGAAGCAAATTAAATAACTTGTCTGAAATGTCCTTGAAAACTTAATTGCTATAAATGTAGGATTTGAAAAAGGTGTGATTTTTACACAAAGCCCTTGTGACACCATGGTAGCTTGCTAAAATGTATATACATATATAATTTCTCTTCCTATTACAGTTGACATACAAGACTATATTAGTTTCAGGTGTACAACATAATTATTAGACATTTATATGCCTTACAAAGTGATCACCCAATAAGTATAGTACACACCTGGCCCCTTACATGGACATTATAATATTATTGGAGGACCGGTGCATGAAATTTGTGCACGGGGGGGGGGGTTGAGGGATTTCGCTTAGCTCATCCTGCATCCTCTCCAATCTGGGACCCATCAAGGGATTCCGACTGCCCATTTAGGCTTGATCCCGGTAGGATTGGGCCTAAACGGGCAGTTGGACATCCTTCTCATAATCCAGGACTGCTGGCTCCAAACTGCTCACCTGCCTGCCTCCCTGATTGCCTCTAACAGCTTCTGCCTGCCAGCCTGATCACTCTGCTAACCATTACCCTGCCAGTCTAATTGATGTCTACCTGATCCCCTGCCAGCCTGTGTGCCCCCAATTTCCCTCCTCTGCTGGCTTGATCACCCCCAACTGCTCTGCTTTGCAGGCTGGTCCCTCCCAACTGCCCTCCCCTGCTGGCCTGATCACCCACAACTGCCCTCCCTTGCAGGACTTGGAACCTCCCAACAGCCCTCCCCTGCTGGCCATCTTGTGGTGGCATCTTGTGTCCACATGGGGGCAGGATCTTTGACCACATGAGGCAGCCCTCTTGTGTGTTGGAGTGATGGTCAATCTGTAAATTACTCTTTTATTAGATAGGACAGAGGCCTGGTGCATGTGTGGGGACCCAATGGTTTGCCCTGAAGAGTATCGCAGATCAGGGTGGGGATTCCCTTGGGGTGAGGGACAGCCTGGGCGAGGGGCCTGTGGAGGTTTGCAGGCCGGCCATGTCCCCCCAGCGACCCAAGCAGAGGTCCTGGGATTTGGGATTAATTTATGTCTACAACTGAAACTTTTTAGCCTGGAGCAAAGCCAAGCCTTCTGCTCAATCCCTGGTGACAGCCATTTCTGTTTGAAACTTTGTAGCCTAGAGTGGAGATCTAGGCAATGGCAGGCTGAAAGTTTGGCTTCTTCCATTGTCAGGGAAACTCAAGCCTCTGTTCTCTCCAGCTCAGTGGCTGCCACCATTTCTGAATCTTTTATAATTGAAACTTTGTAACATTGAGTGGAGGCCTAGGCTGGCAATGGCAGGCAGAAAGCTTGGCTTCCTCTGTTGCCGGGGAAACCTAAGCCTTCCTCCTGCTCTCAGCGGTGGCAGCCATCTTGGTTGGGGTTTATTTGCATAATCTGCTCCTGATCACCTGTTGGGCATGGCTGTGGGTGTGGCTTGTAGTGAAGGTATGATCAAATTTGCATATTGCTATTTTATTAGATCGGATTAGAGACCTGGTGCATGAAAATTGTACATGGTGGGGGGATCCCTCAGCTCAGCCTGTACCCTTCTCCAATCCAGGACCCCTCAGGGGATGTTTGACTGCCTCTTGATATTTGGGACAACCAGCTTTTAACCACTCACCTGCCTGCCTGCCTGATCGCCCCTAACTACCTCTGCCTTGCCTTGCACCTGGGACCCAAAATTCCCTCCTTTGGCTGGTGACAGGCACCTGGAACTTGGGATTCCTTCCCTCTGGCTAGCCTCAGGCATCCAGGATATGGGCTGGCTTTGCCCAGGCCAGCCACAGCTGCATGGTGGCTTTACCCAGGCTGCAGGTGCTGGTGTCTGGGATCACAGAGTAGACAGCTTATCCCTCTCGTGGGCTGCAGCCTGGCTGGTCCCAATTCCTCTCTCCACAGTGTTGACTAATGAAGTGAGGCCATGATGACTATTTGCATATTAGTTCTTTATTATATAATATAATCTATATTCCATTTGTTGTACTTTACATCCTTGTGAATTTAATCTGTAAAAGCAAGTATAACATTGTTTATAATAACACAGAAAAATGTGTGTGGGGGGGAGATATTACTTAATAGTGAAATGAAAATTCAAGGTGTATCCAATATTCTCTGAGGAATTGAGGTCAAATTATTATTGGTATCCTTTATTTTTATATAATTTCAAACTTTGAGAAAATGTTTTAGAGTTGCATCAAAGATTCCTATGTATCTCTTACTCAGATTCAACAATCAATGACAGTTCCAATTGCTTTATTGTGCATTGTTCTCTTTCCACCTTATGTTATATACTACAGGCCCAGTGCATGAAATTCACGCACAGGGGTGTGCATCTTTCAGCTCAGTCTGCACCCTCTGCAATCTGAGACTCCTCGAGGGATGTCCAACTGCCCGTTTAGGCCAGATCCTGACTGTCCATTTAGGAATGGGCATAAATGGGCATCCAGATACCCCTCTCACAATCCAGGACTGCTGGTTTCCAACTTCTCACCTACCTGCCTTCCTGATTGCCCCTAACTGCTTCCGCCTGCCAGCCTGATCACACTCTAATTACTCCCTTGCCAACCTGATTGATGACTAATTGCTTCCCTGCCATCCTGTTTGCCCCTCAGTGCCCTCCCCTGCAGGCCTGTGACTCCTAACTGCCCTCCCCTGCAAGCCTGGTCCTGCCCAACTGCTCTCCTCTGCAGTCTTAGGTTCCCCCCAACTGCCCTTCCCTGCAGGCCTGGTCAAACTCTCCTCTGCAGTTGGTCCCCCCCAACTGCCCTTCCCTGCAGGCCAGGTCAAACCTCTGCCCGCCTGGTCACCCTTAACTGCCATACCCTGCAGGCTTGATTGCCCCCAACTGCGCTCCCTTACAGGCCTGGTTCTTTCCAACTGCCCTCTCCTCCAGGCCTGATCACCTACAACTGCCCTGCCGTTGCAGGCCGGGTTCCTCCCAGTAAATTCTAATAAACAGAGGCATCACAGATAGGTTATTGATGAAAAAGCTGCCCTCCCCTGCTGGCCATCTTCTGGCAGCCATCTTCTGTCCACATGGGGGCAGCCATCTTTGACCACATGAAGGCAGCCATCTTGTGTGTTGGAGTGATGGTCAATTTGCACATTACTCTTTTATTAGATAGGATAGAGGCCTGGTGCATGGGTGGGAGCCAGCTGGTTTGTCTTGAATGGTGTCCCAGATCAGGGTGGGGGTTTCCTTGGGGTGTGGAGCAGCCTAGGCAAGGGGCCTATGGTGGTTTGCAGATCAGCCATGCCTCCCAGTGACCCATGTGGAGGTCCTGATACCTGGCATTTATTTATCTTCTATAATTGAAACTTTGTAGCCTTGAGTGGAGGCCTGGGCTGGTCAGGCTGTGCAGAAAGCTTGGCTTCCTCCATTGGCAGGGAAATCCAAGCTTCCTGCTCACTCTGTGTCTGGAGCCATTTTTGGTGGGTTAATTTGCATACTCACTCCTGATTGGCTGGTGGGCATGGCTGTGGGGTGTAGCAGTATAATGGTTAATTTGCATATTGCTCTTTTATTAGATAGGATACTTATGTATTGTGGACACAATTCTTTCGATGCTTAACTACTGTAGTATATTTCCTCACAACAGTAAGCAAAATCATAAAATAAAATGTTAAGACACTACTATTTTCTAATCCAGTTGTTCCCAAATTTTGCCAAAGATTTAAAATTACCTGATGAGACTTTTAAAAATATCTTAATGCCCTGGTCATAGATAGAGAAATTAAGTCAGAATGTCTAGGAGTGGAAGTTAGATAAAATAATATATAAATAATCTAATTATAAATATTCAAAATAATTCAGTAGATCAAATACAGGTAATTTATTTTTTAAAATATATTTTATTGATTTTTTTACACAACGGAAGGGAGAGGGATAGAAAGTCAGAAACATCGATGAGAGAGAAACAGCTGCCTCTTGCACACCTCCCACTGCAGCCAAGATACATTCCTTTGACTGGAATCAAACCCGGGACCCCTCAGTCCGCAGTCCGATGCTCCATCCACTGAGCCAAACCGGTTTCGGCAAATACAGGTAATTTATATAATTCTGTTACATCAATGATGCTGGCAGTTGCCATCAGAATGAAAGTGGCATAAAAAAAGTGTGAGCAGGCAGTTAACTTTAGCTGAAAGGACACACACAAAATGGATAGCTTTTCTTAAATTCCAATGCAAAATAATGTCCTCCTAAAACAGGGAGTGCTTTAAAAATTCACTTTATCTTCTTTTTAATGTATATGTAACTTTGAAATACCGGGAGAGTGACCTGGAGTCGAGGCCACCACATGCTGGTCCATCCAGTGTTTTCTCATGTCAGGTGTTCTGGTAAGCTCACCCTTGGTGCAGAGGCTGAGCTCACCCCAAGCACCCACGAGGGCAGAGCAGCGGGAGGGAGGAAGATCCAGGGCATGTGCCTGGGGAAAAAAATTCAGTCCCAGGAAAAGCAGCAGTATAAACAAACTCCAGAGGGCTAACCCAGGAGCTTAAACAATATCTTAAGCAAGATTTAACACTCAGTACTTTTGTCACATCTATTAAAGAGGTAACTGTTCTTCAAAATTATTTTTTTTTCTGTTGCCAATCAAGGAGTCATGTGATCCTGAGTCTTAATGTATAGCATCTTATTTCTGATGCCTTACGTTCAGATTCGTAACTGAACGGAGAATCAACTTGGAGCTCGGAGAGAAATCCAACATAGGACAGAGATGCCTCTTCGGCAACTCGTGCTCTCTGATCCTGACCTTCCTCACACCCATTGGCATTTTACTTTCACCCGCAGTACTCTCTGGATAGAGTGTATCCTTGTTACATGTTGGCTAAAAAATTGGATTGAAGTATTAGTTGTGCATCCAATGTTAAGTCATAGTTTTCCCTTTGTTTTTTTTAGCAAGTGAAAGTAATTTCCAATTTCTTACATAAAATAACACATGAAATAAAATGAATAGTGTTCCCTCTCATTTTAATGCAAAACTACACAGTAATACAAAAGAAAAAGCACTATATTGAATATTGGAAACATATAGAGGTTAGAAGAAAATGAGGGGAAAATATCTTTTAAGAGGCTTTTAGTCATTGCCTATCCATGGGAAGGTGGCTATTCTCCTCTGTTGGAATGTTCGTTGTTTTCCATTGCTTTATTATTATAAGGGGAGAGTTAGGTCTGCATTTATCAGGGACAGACATTTATCACAGGTCACACTTTCTTCATAGGCAGGGTCCCTATTCTGGAAGACAGTGCTGTAGGAGAGGCTATGCAAATGGAGAGCTCTCACTGCTGTATGAAGTGACAAGGGGCCTCGTACACCATGCTGGGATAATTCAGAGCACAATCAATCCTTCCAGCAAAGAAAAATCCAGGGTTGATTGCATTGCTCAACTGGGAACATCCCCAATTTTTCACTGCACTCTGCGACCACTCGAAGCTATTGCTAACAGTACTGAATGGTGGTTGCAGGCCACTTCTCCACCAGTGGAAGCCTGGATTTGTTCTTTCACCAAAGTGCTGTTAGTTGTCAGATTTTGAAAAGGAATAATAAGTAAACAGAAATATCAAGACCTTTTATTTGAAGGTATGTTAAATGTATGTTAATAGACTGTAATTGCATATTAAACCTTTAAAAAGTTTTAAGACTTTTACAGGCAAATTTAGCACAGGAAGCCACCCGTCGCTAGAAACTGAGAACCTTGTTCCCAGCATGACTATTTCGTCTTCAGTCACCCAGGTGACACATTGGAGTATGGTGAGAAATATTAAAATATTGATTTACATTCATTTTTACTCAATCATTTTAGTTATTTTCACAACTTTTTATTTTGGAAAGTTTAAAATCTGCAGCAGAAAAGTGTACTCAGTGGTTATAGTGTTGACCTACACACAGAAAGGTAATGAGTTTGATTCCTTGGTCAAGGGCACATACCTGGATTGCAGATTCCTTTCTAAGCTCCCAATTGGGGTGTATGTAGTAGGCAACCTATTAATGTGCCTCTCCTCTCTCTCTCTCTCTCTCTCTCTCTCTCTCTCTCTCTCTCTCTCTCTCTCTCTCCCCCTTTCCCTCCATCCCTCTCACTCTCTCTAAAAAAAAAAAATCAATGTAAAAAACATCCTCAGATGATGATTAACAACAACAAAATAGTGAAATGAACTCTCATATACCTCTGTTTACATCCCCGCAAAGATAACTAACATCTTACTACATTAACCTTATCTCTATATGTACAATTTTTAAGTTTATCATTATTGAACCATTTGAGAGTCATAGGCATCAGAGCACCAATCAATACCCGAAGTACATAACTATCTCCAAAGCACAGATAGGTTCCTGTGTGAGCACAGTACAAGGCTTGTGCTCAGGAAATGAAAACTGATACTTTTGATATAATACTAGTATCCCATGCACAGAGCCACTGTCATACTGAAGTAATCTATTTTCTATTTTTTTTAAAGATTTAATTGAAGATCATGTGATTCCTTTACATACTTTTTTAAGTTAGAACACTTTGCCAGTAATTTTTGTCTTATATGATAGAGACATTTTTAAAGAGGTTAAACTAGTTATTTCACAGAATGGCCCTTAATTTTTATTAAAATATAATTTTATAATTTATCTGCCATAAAATTTATTCTTTCAAAGACTATTCTTCAGTGACTTTCAGTATATTCATAAAATTGTAAAATCATATTCACTATTAAAATCTAGAGTATTTGATTTTTAAATTATTTATTCATGTTCTTCCTGGTAACTCATAATTTTACTTATTTAATTTAATTTTTTAAAATTCTCATTTACATTTTATATTGTTTTGTATTAGTTTCAGGTGTACAGCAGGGTGGTTATGCAATCATACACTTTACAAAGCAATACCCTTGGTATTCAAGTACCCACCTGGCATCATACATGGTTATTACAAAATTATTGACTATATCCCCTATGCTGTAATTATAAAACATTTAAATTTCCTCAAAAATAACCCCCCTTCATACATAAGAACAGTCACTCCCTATACCCTCAGCCCTTGGCCATGACTAATCTACCTGCTGTCTCCATAAATTTGCCTATTCTAAGCATTTAATAGGTATGAAATTATAAAATATGTAGCCTTTTGAGTCTTGCTTTTTTCACTTCAAGAGGTGTTTTCAAGGTTCATCTATGTTGTGGCAGATGTCAGCATTTCTTTCCTTTTTATAGATGACTAATATCTTATGGTGTAGATATATATTATGTATCCATTCATCTATTGATGAGTATTTAGATGGGTTTCATGTTGTGCCTATTATGAAATATGCTAGAGGCTCAGTGCACAAAATTCGTACAGGGGGAGGTGTACTGCATCTTCTCTTCTAATCTTTTATTTCTCAATCCCTAGCTCCTCTACTCAGAAACTGGACCCACTCTCTCTCCACACTTGACGTGGAAAATAGAGAAAACCCCTACATCCCTCAGTACAGCCTGCAATCTCTCCAATCTGGCACCCCTTGAGGGATGTCCAACTGCCCGTTTAGGCCTAATCCTATAAGGATCGGACCTAAGTGGGCAGTTGGAATTCCCTCTCAGAATCCAGGACTGCTGGCTCCCAACTGCATGCCTGCCTGTCTTCCTAACCACTTTGTCTGCCAGCCTGATCACCCCCTACCCACTCCTAATTGCTCCCCTGACAGCCTGTTTGCCCCTAACTGCCCTCCCCTTCAGGCCTGTGTCCCCCCACCCCAACTGCCCTTCCCTTCTGGCCCAGTCAACCCCAACTTCCCTCCTCTGCTAGCCTGGTCACCCCTAACTGCCCTCCCCTGCATGCTTGATCACCCCCAACTGCCCTTCCTTGGAGACATGGTCTCTCTCAACTGCCCTCCCCTGCTGGCCATCTTGTGGTGTCCACATGCAGGCAGGATCTTTGACCACATGAGGGCAGCCATCTTGTGTGTTGGATTGATGTTTGCATATTACTCTTTTATTAGATAGGATAGAGGCTTGGTGGATGAATGGGGACCAGCTGGTTTGCCCTGAAGGGTGTCCTGGATCGAGGGGGGGCTTCCCTTGGGGTATGGTGTGGCCCAGGCAAAGAGCCTGTGGTAGCTTGCAGGCTGGCCATGCCCCCAATGACCCAAGCAGAGGTCCTGGTATCTGGGATTTATTTATCTTTTACAATTGAAACTTTGTAGCCTGGAGCAGAGCCAAGCTTTCTGCTTGCTCTGTAGTGGCAGCCATTTCTGTTGGAGTTTATTTCTCCTCTATAATTTATACTTTGTAGTGTTAAGCAGAGGCCTGGGCCAGCCAGGGCAATTGGAACGCTTGGCTTCCTCCATATCTGGGTCCAACTCAAGTCTCTTGTTCTCTCCAGTTCTGTGGCTGCCATCATTACCTTCTATAATTGAAACTTTGTAGCACTGAGTGGAGGCCTGAGCTGGCAAGGGTAGGAAGAAAGCTTGGCTTCCTCCATTGCCAGGGAAACCCAAGCCTTCCTCCTGCTCTCTGTGGCTGGCAGCCATCTCGGTTGGGTTTATTTTAATATTCACTCCTGATTGGCTGGTGGACATGGCTGGTGGGTGTGGCTGGTGGGTATAATGGAGGTATGGTCAACTTGCATATTACTCTTTTATTATATAGGATTGCTATGAACATTCAGATACGAATTTTTGTGTGGGCGTATGTTTTCAATTATTTGGGGTAGAAATTTTGGATCATATAACTATGCTTAACTTTCTGGAATGGAAAATGATTGTTCAAAGTGGTTTCTCCATTGAACATTCCCACTAGCAATTTATAATTCTTCCAATTTCTCCACACTCCCTGATCTATACTTTTTATCGCATGCTTCTTTGATCAATGTGCTAAGGTGGTATTTGTGATTTATGTCCATTATAATAGTAATGACCTTTTCCTTTTTAAGAGTGAGTAATTGTGGAGAGATTCTTTGTGACATCTATCTCATTCTTTCAGATTTTTGATTTTTCAAATTTTTTTCAGCAAACTTTTTCAATTTTTTAAAAGCTTATGGTATGTAACAGTAGTATAATTAAAAAAATAAATATGTTTATTTGGGAGTACATACACAAAATTGTTTTAGTGACAAAAGCCAGCATTCTATAAATCCAACTCTCCTCCTGCCCATTTTGTGCACTTGTGCTTCATCCCACCCCTGAAAGTCAGTATCTTGCCTCCTTACTAGACACACCTCAGCCCCGCTGGCATCTTTGGGTTTGGTAACACTGCAAGTCATGTCCAGGTTTGTGGAAACCAGTCTTTCTCTTATACCGCTTTACCTTTCCATGGCATATTAACATAGCTTAGTGCATATTCCCACCTGGCCTCTCCCCTTTACCTCTCCCATCCGCTCCCTGCACACAAACACCCGTACATACCAGGAAGCCCTTTGCTCCAGGAAAGAAGTTCTAACCCACAGGATATGCTTCTTTTCTGAAATAAAATAAAATGTGCTGATGACACTTAGTATAAACATCCTCTTTGTGAAGTTCAATAAGTTTATCTGGATTGGTAATACCTTTTATATAATCACACTTTATACAAATGCAAAACAAATAAATTCATAGATGTTTTATGTGATCATACATACATATATTTCTCTGTGTGTATATATATGTGTGTGTATGTACACATACACACACACACACACACACATACATACACTAGTATGTGTTACTCCTGAGGTTAACTGAAGGACTATTCATGCTTTCTAAGTAAATGTTCAGGAAATTACTCTCAGCATGATAATAAATGCTGCAGTTCAGAAAACACAATTTAACATAGAACTAAGATATAAGCTCTCAGGACACTAGTGTTCCAATGCTTAAGGGGAAAGGCAAGCAAACCCACCCTTTTATTTATTCATTCAAGATTTATTTAGGCCCTTTTAACTAACTGCTAGACACTATGTGAGCCAAAGGGTGCAGATAGAATATAAACGAATGGGTATTGTGTTGGTTCCTTAGACCTCATGGCACAGGCAAGGAGCTCCAAGTAGCATCTGGAGAGAACCAGGATTCAGGACATAAAGGCATATATGAGATGGAATTTAAAATTGGACTTGATGAGTAGGAAATGACTACTGGAAGGGGCATGGGCAAGAAGAATAACCAGACACAATTTAAAGTGAATCTCAAGTCATTTGGGAAAGTTATTTAATTATAGTTGCCAAAATTCTAAAATTATTACATTTTTTATGAAATTATATATTTTATCCCAGTTTTTCAGCTTTCTTGAAATGTAGCTGATAAATAAAAAATATATATATTTAAATTGTACAATGATATGGTTACTATACATATATATAGTGAAATGATTACCACAAATACACAAGTGCACTAACTCATATATTTATTTGTGTGTGTGTTTTGAGAATACGTAAGATTTACTCTCAATAATTTGAGACACATAATACAATATTGGTAACTTTAGTCATTATTATATTATTACTACATTAAATACCCCAAAGATTACTCACACTATACCTGAAAATGTGTACCCTTTGACCAACATCTTCCCCATTTCCCTTACCTTGCCCCCAGCCCCCAGTAACCGCTGTTCTAATCTCTGCTTCAATGAATTAAAATGTTTAAGATTCCATATGTAGTAAGATCATGCAGTGTTGTTTTTTTCCTACGTCTGGCTTATTTCCGTAAGTATAATGTCCTTCAGGTTCATCCATGTTGCCTCAGATGGCAGTATTCCTTCTTATCTATGGCTAAGATTCCATTTTATATATGCCAGTTTCTTTAGCCATTCATCCACCAACAGACACAGATTCAGGTGTTCTTAGCTCATTCCAGTTCTACGACTAACCATCCTATCCTCCTAAAGCCAGTCTTTAGTCCTGTTGCATCTTGCCAAAGGGAGAATGCACAGTTCTTCACTGCTGCTCTTTTCTTAGTTGGGCTTCCACTTTACAGAGTGACTTGAGAAGCCTGCAGACTGCTCTTCAGGGCAGAGAAATGTGCGGGTGAAAAAGAGGCAAATGCTTCTCAACATAGTCCCCGGTTCATTTCTTCAGCATATAAATCAGCTTTACTGTGTGTTGTAGAGTGAATAAATGGCAATTGTAAACCATTCATTAACACACTGTCATCGTTGGCAAGCACTAATACTCAGGAATACATTTGGGGTCAAATACAGCCAGTAATGCTTTAGCCCAAGTACTCTAAGACCCTGGAATTTGCCCCACTTTAATTACGTGCTCAGCTCCTTGCAGGTTGACAGTGTAGTTGAATTTATTCTGTGTAGATTTTGGAGGGTTCTCCGTAAGATGTTACGTTTGTATTTCCTTCTAGATGTCACTATGAAATCTAGTAACCGTTTGCACATTTGGTTATGCCAGTACAACACTAGGCAGCCCGCTCAGAAACTGTTTGTGCTCTATGCATATAAAACACCCTCCGAGCCAGATCAGAATTTTTTTTTTTATCCCAAGGACAAACTAAACAACTTCCCACTAACAGAGCCCAGTAATGTTAAAAAGGGGGAGGGGGGGAGGGATTCAATCACCTCAAGGGTAAACCATTTTAAGGCAATGAATATAGTGTTGCTATTGTTGATGAACTCTATTAAATATATTGTAGAATTTATCAATAACAATGAAGTTTAGACTATTTTGTTTCCAGTACTGAATTGTTACTTTCTTTCTAACAGGCAGATTAGCTGAAGCTCCATTTATCATTTTTGAGACTAGTAACAGAATATTATACAGTTATGTTGAATTTGCTATATTGCTTACAAAGTGTTGAAAGTGTTTGTTTAAGAAATTCTAAAGGATCTGAACCATGCTAATTTTTTTTGTATTTTTAGTACCATTATCATAGGGGTATCTTTTCTTTGGTGCAAATTTTTTAAAGGAATTTCTGTGTTATTTGGTCAATTGATTAGAATATAAATGTGTGCTGTGTGGGCCATATTAGTTCATTGGGAGCTAGAAGAAATCTGAAGATAGTCCTCCTGGCTCTTACTACTGTTCAATTTAAGTGGTTATAATCCCTCTTTTTATAACAATGGATGACAAAAAACGTGAGAATGTGTGAAAACTTCTTGTTGCTAATAAGCAAAATAGGTTTAGGTAAAGATAATATTACTGATTAAAACAGCAACAGCAACAGCTACTTGTCCAATGCCTGGCATTCCCAAATGACATTTGGTTATTAAAGGAATGGGTTACCGAAACCGGTTTGACTCAGTGGATAGAGCATCGGCTTGCGGACTGAAAGGTTCCAGGTTCGATTCCACTCAAGGGAATGTACCTTGGTTGCAGGCATATCCCCAGTGTGGGGTGTACAGGAGGCAGCTGATTGATGTTTCTCATCGATGTTTCTGGCTTTCTATCCCCTCCCTTTCTCTCTGTAAAAAATCAATAAAAAATATATAAAGGAATGGGTTTATGACCATAAAATCCCTTTTACTATTTACTTTCAAATAAAGTTAGAGAATGTCTAAAACAGGTCTAATCAGAGGGCGCTTGATAAGTAGCAGTTCTCAGGAAGATGACAGTCACCCCACCGCAGAATAAGTCTCATCAGAGAAAGTCATACAGCAGAGTGAAGGTGACATGGATGAGCAGCGAACCCGAGGTTGATGACTTCCCCTAGCGTGCTTGTGGATGGGAGTGTACCTGGGATCAGCATGCCTTTCACAGGCTGAGTGATCTCTATGTCAAAGGTATCATTTTTCTGTAAGTACAGTTGGGATTCACTAGGAGTTTCCATAAGTCTAAGAGAAAAAATATTGCAAAGAAGATACTGTTAGCCAATATTAAAGCATAAATTATGATTTAAAATAGAAAGGCTAAGTTTTGTACTCCACAGCGAAGCGTGTTTTTTTTTTTTTTTAATTTCTTTATTGATTAGCACTGGTTGGCAAACTCATTAGTCAACAGAGCCAAATATCAACAGTAAAACCATTGAAATTTCTTTTGAGAGTCAAATTTTTTAAACTTAAACTTTTTCTAAAGAAGTTTAAGACTCTCCCAGGCCATGGTATATTGTGGAAGAACCACACTCAAGGGACCAAAGAGCCGCATGTGGCTCGCGAGCCTTGGTTTGCCCACCACTGGATTAAGGTATTACATATGTGTCCTTATACCCTCATTAACACCCCCCCCCATTCTTATTGCCCAGAAGGGCATGTTTCAAGCACAGGCCCATCTAAGGTTCCAGCTGCGCGGCTGGGCCTGGGGCTTGCCCGGGGCTTGGCTGGGCCTGAGCACAGCATGCAGCGGAGTGGGAGAGCTGCCTCCCAGAGAGCCCCTCTGGAGCGCTTCTCCCTGAGAGAGGATGCGGCTGGGTCTCTGTGGCCGGCTATCCACCGGGGCACCCGGACCTTCGGTCTTCCATGGGGTTGCTCCCAGGCGTTGCAGGATGTTGAGCAGTATCCTGGTCTTGATGCACTAGATGCCAGTCGCACCTCCCTACCAAGCTGTGACACCAAAAATGAACTCAGATATTGTCAAATATCAGATGTTCCCTGAGGGACAGAGTCAGCTTTGGCACAGGAGAGAAAGTCTGATCTAGGGAACAACAACTTGAGAGACCAGCTGAGAGGCACTCAGTCATGGAGTCAGGCCTGCAGCCTGAATGCATGTCCTGAGCTATCACAAGCGAAACCTCACTGGGGTGTAGAGTGTCTGTGACATCAGTGCGGCAGGAAAGACAGCTTATAAATAAGCAATTGCGTATCAGGAACATGTGATGGCTTCCTCTGGGAATAAAAATGTCTAGCTAGTGAAGTGCTACATTTGTGGGATATGCTCTCTATTGATCCAAGGGAATGTAGGAGATAATACTTGATAAAAGTGTTCCAGGCACAGGTTGGGTTTGGAGATCATTGGCTGAACAGTGTAGTTGTCCGTAGACTTCTCAACACACTTAATATGCCAAAGTGCAGGATGAATCTCCAAACATGTGGCCTATTGCCACAGTTTAGGAAAAATTACTACACTATAAAGTATAAAGATATTGGTTAATTTGTATGTTTTTATATTTTATCTTGGAATGATACTTTATGGAGCTTTTATTTTATACTGCAAAGATAGCACAGTGTCAGCCTCAAAATCAGTCTGAGTCTGTGTCACATCTCCTTTAATGCCATAGATTCTGTGCAGAATAGCAATTAGATTTTTAGGCCACAATTTTATTTATATTTGTTCCAATACTGCTTTTACGTGCCATATGTCCACTTTAAGTGTTGAATAAGCTATCAAAGCAACGTAAGTTAATATAGACTTATTATTGTTAATGTTCTATTGGTAAACTTCTTGAGAAGAGCATGCAGACACACACACACACAATGGTTATGAAGAAGCAAAATAAATGCCAAATGCTTTTAGCATAAAAATGTGGGGCAGACAGCTGTGTTTTTACCTTACAGAGAAGTGGCTGCTCTACAGAAGTGGCCTTTTTACAATTGTCTCTCCACCTGAAAAAATAAATTAGTTTTAATGCATTTACAATATATATGCACTCTGTGTATCTCAACAGAAAACATAAATCCCCTCTGAGATAACATCTGGTTATAATTTGAAATAGTACTGTATACAAAACTAATAAACAAGTAAAACACATTGGTTTGATCTGCTGTCCAGATACATTGAGAAGAGAGCGTGTTTTTTTAGAAAACAGATTCATTTTCGGTGGAGGTTCTAATGGGAGGTGTGTGCACAGAATTTCTGGCCTGTGTGCCCTCTGAGCGGCTTTCATGTAGCATCTTCCCTGGCTGGGAGCTGCAAGAGGGTAGAGTGAATCTCAGTGGATCAATTAACAGAGGGACCTGTCCTTCAACAGCGGAAGATCTATTTCAGGATTTGCATATCACTGAAAAAAATTACAAAGCTGAGATAAATACAAGCCCGATAATAACTCACTGCAGACTTGGCTCCATTCCTAGATTTCCTTGGCTGTTTGTCCTAATAAAATGTCTCCATGGCACTTAGGGCAGGAAGGTTATTAGTAGCTGTCAATCAATGGCGGGAGTAGACATCAGCAGGAGGAGGAAGAGAAGAGAGGTGACATTCATCCTCTCTTCTCACTGATATTGGGTATAAAAGTCATTCAGAGCAAGTGGTTAAAAAGGGACAGGTCCCTCTTCATCCCCATGGAAAAAGCTGCCTTGGTTACCAACAATTTAATAATAAAATGAAATACATCAATCATCTTTTTTTTCTACCTTATTGATGCCTGAACATCCATTAATTCTGAGGAAATCAAGGATATATGAAAGAGATCTTTAGGGGAGACGTTTGACTTAATATTGTTTTCTTATGTTTTTATGCAATGCATCTTTATAGAAGCTTAAAATTAAAGTAGAAAAAAATTTACTAGTTCTGACACCTCTGATGGCTTTTTTTTTTTCAATGCTGAAATTTTTCTTAGGGCATAGCAAGTGAACGACTTGAGTAAAAAATATGGCCAAAACATGTTTCTTTAGTTCATTTCAAGCAAAGACAGCATTTTTTAATTTACCAGGTTCCTAATCAAACCCCACCTATGTGGCAATTAATTGATACTTTAAAAGTCTTTAATTTACTGTCTATATTCTTAATTAAAGTATATCTATGGTTTGAGCACACTGCCTCTCTCCACGCATATTTTCATAAGTAAGGGAGTCCATAGAGTGCTAATTGATATCCTGGTCTCCAGACAATACTTTACTAAATGAAATGACAATTATAGCCAATTAAAATTCACTTTACATACTACTTCACCTATTTGAAATGTATTATGCATGAAGACAGAGTGCATTGCCTCACTGCTCTGGATTTCTGTGTGTCTTAGAAATTGATGGACAGCTCCAAGATCTTCTGGTTAGTGCATTCCCCCCACTAAACTAGGAGTCACTTGGGGGCTTATCAGAAACCTACATTTTGGTGTTTCTTAAGTTAAAGAGCTAACAAGAGGTGTTTTGTGGTTTTTTTTTTTTTCAGATAGAGGCTTTTTTTCATATTTGCCTAATATTCTTCAAGACTACTTCTCTACAGAATTATCCTTGTGATGAGAAGAGATTTTTTTGACACACTATTGTCTAATTACATACCCAACCTTCCAGCTCCTCGCTGCAGCTGCAAGACATCTTACATAGATGCTACTCCTGTCTAACCTGAAAACAGTTATGCACTAACTTGTCACTTTTTACATAACTGAACTTGGAATTGCTAAACTTGCATTATGTTGCCAAGGCCCCGCTGACCTTGAAGTAGCATTAAAAGGCACAATGGGTGTAATGAGAAGGGCACTATTAACCTTTGCCTGTTTATTGTAAAAAAGTGATTTTCATTTCTTGTCATTTCTCTTTTTAAAATTTTCTTTCTATTTTTTTTTTAAAGAAGTGTGTGTTTACCATTTTACTTTTTTTAAAAATATATTTTATTGATTTTTTACAGAGCAGAAGGGAGAGGGATAGAAAGTCAGAAACATCGATGAGAGAGAGACATCGATCAGCTGCCTCTTGCACGCCCCCTACTGGGGATGTACCCGCAGCCAAGGTACATGCCCTTGCCGGAATCGAACCTGGGACCCTTCAGTCCGCAGTCCGACGCTCTATCCACTGAGCCAAACCGGTCTCGGCTCTTTTTAAAATTTTCAAATCAGAAATAATCTGAAAACATACATTAAAAAGACAGGAATATAAACATAACAATTCTGGAACAAAAATAATATCCTAAAATTAAAAATGATTTCTAATTTTTAAATAAATGTTACATTTAAATTGGTGGTCAAATATGTTAGGTAATATGCATTTGACTATGACTCTGCCCTTTCCTACTATTATCTGCCCTATGAGTACATGCTATCTTCTTGTAGGAGAATAAGATCTTTTTTGAAATTGTATTTTAAGTTGAAACTATTACAATGCCATGAGAAATGTAGAGTCCTGCTTTCAACATGTTTCCTTACATTTTACACTTTCACAATGAAATGCAAATCATAATGTTTTCATAATCTTGATTTCTACTCTCTTATTTTGCATGGCTTTTGCATTTGGCTCACTAATTTTTGAGCAATAAGTGTGTAATCAATTTTTAAGAAACTCTAGAGTTTAGAGTTATAAACTGTTTAAATATGATTTTTTTTTGCAAAAAGCATGAACAATTGAAATGTCAAAAGTCAATGTAACCAACAGTAAGCTGGCCAATTTTAATTTATATTTATATAAATATTTTATTGATTCAAAAGTTTAACTGCTTCCACTACAAATTATGTTTGTATTTAGTTTGCTTATTTTTTATTTATAATGAAAGGTCAGAGGGTAATTGTCCAAGAAAAAGAAAATTTGATGTTCCTCTGTGAAACAGTGTGGTGACAGCCTAGGAAGGGACAAATCAGGGTGGAGGGGGTAAGGGGACATCTGTAATACTTTCAACAATAAAGATACATTTTAAAAATTAATAATAAGAAGAAGAACTTCAAGGTTCTTGGAGTCTTAAAGTTTAAAATGAAAATAAGGTATCCTTGTTAATAACATGTTATTAGGTTAGCATCTTCCATCATTCTTGAATTATGTATTTAAGTAGGACTTAAGATTAAATATTATTCTTAGTTACAACATTTTACTGAATATTAGATTTCAGCAACTATTAAACAGGTTGCCAAAATCAGATAAGGTAGAAAAATAAGCTCTAAATAGCACTAGCCAGTATTTTTATTTAACTTCAAGTATAAAATAAAGATCAATAATTGCATATATACTTACAATTGCATATAGTACATTATGAATCAGATTTTATAATCATGAGTTTCTATTTTTATAACAGGGTTTTTTTTCTTTCCTCCCTTTCTTATTTAGTTCCTTTCTTTGCTATTGTTGTCTGGAATAGTGCATTTTATGCTCTGAAACATGGAATTTAGAACATTTTTTATTAAAATATGCCTTGGTCTACATAAAATTGTTGAAAGTCATGAAATAATGCGAACTTATATATTCTCCTAAAATGATAAATGTTAGATATTTTCCTTAATTTTTATTGTTTGCATTTTAACTTTTTGATATATTAAATATTACTAAATATTTCTGAGGTGCAAAAATAGTTGTATAGTATTTTTTCAATTATGAGAATTTTTTTTTCCTTTTGGTTTTGTTTTGGTTTGTGTTTTTTAGAAAAGTTGTTTTGTGCAGTAAATGAAGTGCCAATGCAGACAAATGTAACCAACAGTAAGCTGGCCAATAGAATGCAACAAACAGCCAAGGTCATTAGTGTAATTTGTTTTGGCACTGTTACATTTCCTAGTGCTCCTCTGAATAGTGTGCTGGGCACATCAATTTGTTTTCAGCTATTGTGAAATTGGATATCTTGGCATTTATCCAAAGCACCCTCTCAATTTACATATCTTTGTTATCATTTCAGGTTCTCAGAACATACTGTGGACTATCACACCATCTGCACCAAGATCCTCATATCCAAACACAAATTAAAAATGAAACTGTAAAATTTGCAAGGAAACAATACAGACCTTTTATCTCATTCTCCCTCTGTTCATTTTCAAAAGAGAAACTTGCTTGTAGCCAAGCATAGCAAAAAAGGCTTTTATTAATTGGACTGGCATCAAGCATGCATACATAAAATTGTTTATTTTTTCTCTATAAAGGGGTTGCCTGACATAAAAGGGTCTTTGAAGATGACATTCAGATTTTGACATTTGCATGATATTGTATAAATATCAGAGGTAGGAGACTTTTCTGACAAACCAGATGGGTCAAAAAAAAAAAAAAGAAGAAGAAGAAGAAGAAAAGAAAAGAAAGAAAAGAAAAAGAGAAAGAAAGGCACTTCCATAGAAATATATTAGTCTTTACTTAAAGATTATTAACTTCTCCTCAAGACTGGGAATTATTAGGCAACATAAACAAAACAAACATATTTGCTACAAAATAGAGCTTTTATTTATTTATTTTTTGAAAAAAGATTTCTGATCCTGGAAAAATATGAAGTTTATTTTTTATGTATTCTGTATTTTTATTAAGAGTATATACTGTATACTCTTATGAATCTTGTCCTATGAGCACTGAGGTAATGTAGTGTTGTTAAACTCACTCCTGTCTCTGGTCTTAATTTAGATTGTAGGTTGTTCACTGAATGTTTTTGAAGGATGGAAGGGCATCTGGGCCTTTGTATTCATCAACATCTGGATTATTCAGGCATAGCTTTTTTATTTCCCTTTGTGATTTCTGAATGCAAGATGAAGGCAGGTTATAATTCCACACAGTAATAAGTGTCCAACCCCCAGCTTTATATCTGTCCATTAAAATATAAGAAAACCACCCACATGGCACTTAGGGGCAAAGGCAGGAGAGGAGAGAGGACAGATGACAAGGGAATTTGCTGATGGTGTGCTTCCATATGGATTTCAAATGCCAGCGGATGGAATCTCCTCTATCTAAGTGTATAATAGAACAGCACAAATGTGATTAGACTTTTTGACCCTTATATCAAACAAGAATCAGACACAGTCAGCAAGTTGTGCACAAAAGTCAGTTTATGTATTTGGCCTTCAAGCCCTTGAGCTTGCACCACTGCTTGATGTCTCCACTCTCTCAAATCATCTCAGTGCTTATTTGAAACCGCTTGGAAATACAGCTATATTTTGTTCTTTGCAAGTCTTGCAATATTTATTAATAAAAGGCACTGATTACCAAAATTGTACTGGGCACCACCGATTCATTTAAATGAGATACAATTCTGTGTCTTGTGTGCAGAATTAAAATCCAAAACTGGCTGGTTTTGTTCAGTGATTAGAGTGTTAGCCCACAGGGATGTAGTTTCAGTTTCCAGTCAGTTGCAGGTTCTATCCCTGGTAGGAGCATGTGTGGGAGGCAAATGCCCTTCCACTCTCTTTCTAAAAGATCAGTGGAAAAAAATATCCTCAGTGAGGAATTTTTAAAAATCCAAAACTGTCTTTATCTCTTCAACGTCCTTTTTCCTCTCCGTTTTTGCTTCTTCCTTTATTCCTCTAACAAACTCATTAGTCAATAGAAACAAATATCAACAGTACAACGATTGAAATTTCTTTTGAGAGCCAATTTTTTTAAACTTAAACTTCTTCTAATGCCACTTCTTCAAAATAGACTCGCCCAGGCCGTGGTATTTTGTGGAAGAGCCACATTCAAGGGCTCAAAAGAACTGCATGTGGCTCGCGAGCTGCGGTTTGCTGACCACTGCTCTAGCCTGTAGAGCTACTTGACTTGAGCACTGTTGTCACTACTGCTGGTCATCAACCTATTACCAAAAATTTCAACTTTTTACTTAAAAAAATAAACAATATTATTAGTTCAATTAATTATGCAAAAAGTTATTTTTTTTCAAATTCTTTATTGTTAAAAGTTTTACATGTGTCCTTTTCCTCCCATCGACTTCTATCCACCCACTCCTACCCCCAGCATAAGCCCCCACATTTCTATTGTCTGTGTCTATTGATCATGCTCATATGCCTGGAAACAAGTCCTTTGATTGATCCCTTGCCCCCTTCTCGTCTCCTGACTTCTCTCTGAGGTTTGGCAGTCTGTTCCATACTTTTATGTCTATAAGTCTGGTTATGTTGGTCATTATATTCCACAATAAACTGAGATCATATGATACTTATCTTTCTCCAGTGAGCTTATTTTGCTTAGCATAATGCTCTCCAAGTCCATCCATGCTGTTGCAAATGGAAAGAATTCCTTCTTTTTTACAGTAGTGCAGTATTTCATTGTGTAGATGTACCACAGTTTTCTAATCCACTCATCTGCTGGTGGGCACTTAGGTTGTTTCCAAATCTTAGCTTTTGTAAATTGTGCTGCTATGAACATAGGGGTGCATATATTCTTTCTGTTTAGTGTTTCTGATTTCTTGGGATATATTCCTAGAAGTGGAATTACTGGGTCAAATGGGAGTTCCATTTTTAATTAGTTGAGGAAACTCCATACTGTTTTCCGCAGTGGCTACACCAGTCTGCATTCCTGCCAGCAGTGCACGAGGGTTCCTTTTTCTCTAGATCCTCACCAGCACTTGTCACTGATTGATTTGTTGATGATAGCCATTCTGACAGATGTGAGATGGTACTTCATTGTCCTTTCAATTTGCATCTTTTGAATGATTAGGGGCTTTGAGTATGTTTTCATATATCTCAGCCTTCTGTATGTTCACTTTTGAAAAGTGTCTATTTAGGTCTTTTGCCCATTTGTTATTAAGTTGTATGAGTTACTTATGAATTATGGAAATTAAACCCTTATTGGATGTAACTGTGGCAAATATGTTCTCCAATGCAGTGGGTTCTCTTCTTGTTTTGTTGATGGCTTCTTTGCTGTGCAGAAGCTTTTTATTTTGATGTAGTACAATTTGTTAATTTTCTCCTTATTTCCATTGCCCTAGGAGATGTATTAGTAAAGATACTACTGTGACATATGCTTGATATTAAGCTGCCTATGGATTATTCTAAGATTTTTAGGGTTTCCCATCTAACGTTTATGTCTTTTATCCATTTTCAGTTTATTTTTGTGTATGGTGTAAGTTGGTGGTCTAGTGCCATTTTTTTTTGCATGTATCTGTCCAATTTTACCAACACTATTTATTGAAGAGACTCTCTTAACTCCAATATCTGCTCTTGCCTCCTTTGTCAAATGTTAATTGAGCGTAATGTCTTGGGTTGATTTCTGGGTTCTCTATTGTGTTTAATTGGTCTATGTCTATTCTTGTTCTAGTACCAGGCAGTTTTGAGAATTGTGGCTTGGTAATATAGCTTGATTTCTGGGAATTGTGACCCCTCAAACTTTGTTCTTCTTCCTCAGGATTGCTGCAGCTATTCAGGGTCTTTTTTTTGTTCCATATAATTTTTAGAGGGTTTGTTCTGGGTCTGTGAACTATGCCATTGGTATTTTAATGGGAATTCATTGAATCTATGGATTATTTTGGGTGGTATAGACATTTTAATGATGTGGATTCACCAATCCATGAACATGTTATATTCTTCCACTTGTTTATATCTTTCTCTATCTTTGTTTTCAATGTCCAATAGCTTTCTCAGTACAGGTCTTTTACCTCCTTGTTTAAGTTTATTCCTGGGTTTCTTACATTTTTTTTGTTCCAATGTTAAATGTGAATATTTTTTTGTTTCTAGTTCTGTGAGTTCATTATTGGTTTATAAAAAAGCCATAGGTTTCTGGGTGTTAATTTTGTATCCTGCTATGTTGCCCAATTTATTTATTAAATCTAGTAGTTTTTTTTTTATAAAGACTTTAGGGTTTTCTATGTACAATATCATGTCATCTACAAATAATGACAGTTTTACTACTTCTTTTCCAGTTTGGATACCTTTTATTTTTCCATCTTGTCTGATTGCTATGGCTAGCACTTCCAGTACTATACTGAGCAGGAGTGGTAAAAATGGGCCTTCCTATCTTATTCCTGTTCTTAGTTTTAGATTTTTGCCCATTAAATAATATGTTGGCTATAGGTTTGTCATATAAGGCTTTTATTATGTTAAGATTGATCCCTTTATTCCCACTTTGCTGAGATATTTTTTAATCAAAAAAGAGTGTTGGGTTTTGTCAAATACTTTTTCTGTATCAATTGATATAATCATGTGTTTTTTTGTTTTGTTTTGTCTTTCACATCAGTTTATGTAAAGTACCAGCCTTGCATCCCCAGACTAATCCCACTTGATCAGGGTATGTGATCTTTAAAACGTTTTGCTGGATGTGATTTGCTAATATTTTCTTGAGAATTTTAACATCTATGCTCATCAGGGATATTGGCCTGTAGTTCTCATTCTTTGTGGTGTCATTATCTGGTTTTGGAATTAGGATAATGCTGGCTGCATGAAAAGAGTTTGGAAGTGTGCCTTCCTCTTGAATTTTTTCGGATAGTCTGAGGAGGATAGGTTTAAGTCCTTCTTTGAATGTTTGGTAGAACTCCCCTGTAAAGTCAAATGGTCAGGGCTTTTGTTTGCTGAAAGATTTTTTATTGCTGCTTTAATTTCATCAGTAGTTGTTTGCCTATTCAGGTTTTCTGATTGAGTTTTGGAAGATTGTATTTTTTTTTAGAAATATCTCCATTTTGTCTAGGTTGCCCAGTTTTGGGACAGAGTTGTTCATACTATTTTTTATAATCCTTTGTATTTCTGTGTGGCTGGTCATTACTTAACCTCTTTCATTGCTGATTTTGTTTATTTGGGTCCTCTTTGTTTCTTGGTAAACTTGGATAAAAGTTCATCAATCTTGTTTATCCTTTCAAAGAACCAGCTCTTGATTTTATTGATCTGTTGTATTGTTTTTGGACAGTAGGTCATTTATTTCCACTCTGATCTTTATTATTTCCTAAGTGCTATGAAGTTCCCTTTCAGGATTGCCTTCATTGTGTCCCATAGATTTTGGATTATTGTATTTTCATTTTCATTTGTTTCTAGAATGTTTTTACTTCTTCTTTGAACTCTTTGGTAACACATTCATTGTTTAATAACATGCTATTTAGTCTCCATGTGTTTGATTGTGTTTTATTGCTTTTATTGTAGTTGATATCTAGTTTTATGCCATTGTGATCTGAGAAGATGTTTGATATGATTTAAATCTTCTTGAATTTATAGTGACTGAACATGTGTCCTAATATGTGGTCTATATTTGCAAATTTTCCAGATGCACTTGAGAAAAATGTATATTCCTTAGCTTTGGGGTGAAATGCTTTGAAGACATCAATTAATTCCGTTTGATTTAGTGAGTTATTTAGGATTGCTATTTCTTTGCTGATTTTTTGTCTAGAGGATTTATCTAGTGTTGGCAATGGGATATTAAATGTTCTCCTGTGATTATATAGCTGTTGATATCTCCCTTGATATCTTCTTTCTTATGTATTTGGGTGTCCTATACTGGATGCATGTATGTATTCCAGACTTATATCTTGTTGTTGAATCAATCCATTTAGTATTATGAAGTGGCCTTCTTTATCACACATTATGGCCTTCATTTGAGGACAGTATTGTCAGATAAAGTATTGCTACCCCAATATATTTTTTAACTTTTATTTGCCAGAAATATTTTTCTTCCATCCTTCACTTTCAATCTCTATGAGCACTTTGTTCTGAGGTGCATCACTTGTAGATACCAAAAATATGGGTCATATTTCCATATCCATTCTGCTATCCTATGTCATTGGATTGGAGCCTTCAATCCATTTACATTTAAGGTTATTATTGTAGGTACTTGTTTGTTGCCATATTTATTATTTACATTTATGTTCCTTCTTCCCTTTCTATTTCTTCTATTTTCATCAATCCGTTTAGCATTTTATGCATTGCTAGTTTGGTAGTAATAATCTTCCTTACTTTTTTTTTTTTTTTACTGTGAAGCTTCTAATTTTCCCTTCTATTTCGAATGATAGTTTTGTTGGATGGAGTATTCTTGAATTTAGTCCCCTGCTGTGCATCAGTTTGTATACTTCTACTTCATTCCATTCCCTCCTGGCCTGATGTGTTTAAATTTAGAAATTAGTTGATATTCTAATGGGATATACCTTATAGGTAAATTTCTCTCTCTCTCTCTCTCTCTCTCTCTCTCTCTCTCTCTCTCTCTCTCTCCCTCTCTCTCTCTCTCTCTCTGGCAGCTTTAAGATTCTTTCTTTGTCATTGATGTTTGGCAGTTTGATTATGATGTGTTTTGGTGCAATCTTTTGGAGTTCATCTTGTTTGGGACTCTGTGTGCTTCTTATACTTATGTAACATTTTCTTCCCAAACTCAGGAACATTTTTGGCATTATTTATTCAAATAGATAGATTTTATATTCCTTGCTCAACTTCCTCTCCTCATGTTATGTAGATGTTGTTTTGTTTTGTGTTGTCACAAATCCCCCTTAGACTCTTTTCCTGTTTCTCAAGATTTTGTTTGTTTGTTTGTTTTTTCCTGCCTTGCTTGGGTGCTTTTTTCCCCCCTACCTTGTCTTCTAAGATGCTGATTCAGTCCTCAGCCTCTTGTAGTCTACTGTTGAAATATTCCATTGTCTTGATTCTTACACATGTTGGTTATTTTCCCATTCAGCCTTTTTAGCATCCTTATAACCATTATTCTGAATTCTTTCTCTGATATATTGCTTGCCTCCATTTCATTTATTTCCTATGCTGGTGATTTTTTCTTTTCTTTCATTTTTTTTTTTTTTATCTTCCCATTTTGTTGTTCTTTTGTGATTGTTTGTATGCAGAAGATCAAACAGCTATGCACCCAGAATTTTTGAATTTGTCTTATGTAGTTGATGTTTTCTGGGACACAGTGGTTCAGTATCTCAGATCTTCTGGGCTAGGTTTTCTACAGATTTCCCCTACTTGAGATATTTGAGTTATTTTGATATAGTTGGATCTTGAATGTTATTATCCCATTTGTGGATGGAGTCTTCTCTTAGGGTTTATGTTTATGTGGCTCATTCTCTACCCCACTGTTCCAACTGCTGGGAAAATGCTGACCAAACAGTACAAAATACAACACAAAGGCAATAAAAGTGACCACCAGAGAAAAGAGAATTAGGTGAGAGAAAGGGAACAAAAATGATAGTGAGAAATATAAAAAGAAAAGAAAAGGAAATAATATGGAAAAACAACATAACAAAATAAACAAATAAACCAAAAAGAGCAAACAAAAACACTCAAAATAAGGGGGCTGTGCAGAATCTATAGAGGCAGAATTTAAATACAGAAAATAAGGTTAAGGAATTGAATAAATAGGGGGAGGGCTTATTAGTATAGAGGAAGGAGAAAGAGAATGAGTAGATAAGAGATATAAATAAAAATAAAATTATTTCTTTACTTATTGAGACTAGAGAAGAGATCAGATAGTCTTGAATTTAGGAAGTGAAACTAAAAAATTAGCAGTAGAAACGAGCAAGAGAAGAAAGGAAATAAAAAAAGAAGAAAAAGAAATATTTTATTAGTGAAGAATGAGAAAAGAGAAGAGGAAATGGAATAGAAACAGGGAGGAGGAAATTAGATATTTTAATAAGTCAATAGACACTGCAATAGTAATAATACATTAATAAAGCAGATAACAAAGATTATTTTTTAAAAAAGAGGTAAAAAGTAAGACAAGGGAAAAGCTAAATTAGGGAAAAGAGAATAAAAATAGGATGAAAAGGAAAAAACTGAGGAAGAAAAAGGTGAAAAGAGAAAAATAAAAAAGAAGAAAATAAAATGGAATAAAAATAAAATAAATATACGAGTAAAAAATTAAAAAGAAAATTAAACAAAATTAAAAATGTGAAGTATTCCCTTCAGCTGCATTTTAATGCCCCATGCAGGCTGGTTTAGGACCAAACTTTTCTGTTCTGTATATCAATTCTAGGCTACCTGTTAGGTATTTAGGTGCTGACCACTGTCAGACACTGTCTGGCAATCCACCACTCCTTTTCTTATGTCTGCCTCCACAGGCCTTGGCTGCAAGCAGGCAGGTTGTGGCAGGCGATATTTCTTGCCTTAAGGCCACTGGGAGGGGCTAGCTCTTCTTGGGAGAAATGGCTGGTTGTGTTTGGAGGGTTAGGATGAGTCTTGGGCACGTCTTGCTGACCTGCATCCCTTCCTAGCTTTTCCTCAGTCTCTAAAAGTCTGTGTCTCTCCCTGCACCAGAGCTTTGGGTGAGTTTTTCCAGCTAAAAAGTCCTATACTGTGGGTTTATTGAATAAAAGCTGACAAAACAAAATCAAAACAACCACAAAATTGTGGTTTTCTCCCCTCTCCCCTCTCCCAGCATGGTGCCACTTGGGCCACTTTTCAGGCTGTCTTTTGGGGCACAGCCCTCTGCAGTTGTGGTCCCAGGTCTAGATTCCCAAGGCACCAACAGCTCTGTGGGGTTTTCATTTTCACAACTGGGTATTACTCCTGTTGTCAAAGGGCATGAATTTGGTGTAATGCAGCCTCTACTTCACCCTCTAACCCCAGGGTGTGTGACACTTTCCAGTCCAGATCTCCACTTCTACCATTCTCCAGGCATCTTCTGCGCCTCCTTACTGAAAGTGGTCTCCTCAGCTGTGTTTAATGTGTTAATTCCAGGTGGATGTTCTCTGATTTAGTTGCTTTGCCAGTCTGGCCCCCAGATGATATGCATGGCACAGCTGCCTATTCAGCCATCATTTTATTCACTGCAAAAAAGCTTGTTGACATCATCCTATATAATAAAAGGCTAATATGCAAATTTACAGAACTAGGGAACAATGGGTCGCTATCACATGCACTGACCACCAGGGGGCAGGCGCTCAATATAGGATCTGCCCCCTGGTGGTCAGTGTACTCCCACAGGGGGAGCACCACTCAGCCAGAACCTCTGAGCTGGGCTCATGGCTGGGGACAGTAATGGCAGGAGCCTCTCACATTTCCATGGCAACGCTAATGATGTCCAACTGACAGCTTAGACCCACTCTCCATGGGCCTAAGCCATTAGTCAGACATCCCCCAAGGGCTCCTGGACTGAGAGAGGGCATAAGCCAGGCTGAGGGACTCCTCCCTCTGCCGAGTGCATGAATTTCATGCACCAGGCCTCTAGTGGTTACATAATACCCAAAGCTGTATGAAAACCTAAAATATTATTTTTATTGATATTTTAACTATCCAACTTTCTAAACAATTAGAGAAAGGAAATGCACATTTAATAATTATTTTTTACTATTTGCTGGGAACTGTATTATTGTTATTTTTTTACTCCTTCTAACTTAGAAGGATTCTTCATTCAATAAGAAAATTTCACCTCATTGAAAGTCAGCCCTCGACACAAGGGTTTGTAAGGAAAAAAAAGAAAAGAAAAGAAAATTTCACCTCTGCCACTGACTGCTATGGAAATAAAAGTTAATTTTTGTCTTGCAACTATACTTTATGAGAATAGCCTGAAATATGAAGACCCTTTAACCTTTACAATTTATATTATTTGTGTTCTAAGGTCTATGTACTTTAGAAAATACTACAGAAGAATACAGGACTGAGCATACAGTATTTTAAAACAAATTTCAAAGTGTAAACATATAATTTGATAGTTAATTTTATTGGGTTTCAAAACACTAATTATGGGCCAATTTTTATTCAGAAAACAAATGTATGGTTTTAGTATAGTATAAAATTAGATATTGGCCATTTGTATTTGTCTATTATTTTTCAATATAGTAATATCAAAAAATGATTTTAGTATTGTATACCAATTTGGAAACTAAAGCCGAAAGTATTTATTAAGCACAGTATTAAACAAACAATGTTACATAATTTGGCCAAGTTCACAAAGTACATCTTCAGTATCTGTGACATTTCTATTCTTTTCCTTTCCCTCTATTCCCACCTTCTGCATCGACACGTAGGTGTGTAACTACCTTCGTAGAATCCCATTTTCACCTATATCTCTCTTTCTTCTTTCATTTAAGTATGTTTTCATGAAAGAAACTGCTGTTATCTCATACAACCAAAAGTAATCCACATTGTAACAGAGAAAATGGGTATTTTCATAATAACAAAGAAAATCATCTGAAACAGAAGCATTGTCTTCCTTAGAGCTTAGAATAATGTTACTTATTGGTTCAAGTCACTGACTTTTGGCCCAGTTGGTCTGGGTCAAAGCCTTAGTGCAAAATCTAGTGCTGCCCTGAGGAGCTGTGTAACAATTGGCATGTCAAATCACTCCCTGCTCCTCAGCGCCCTGATCTGTGAAATGGGATCTATACTACTACTTGCCTCAGAAAAGGAGTTGAGTAAGGAATATCCTATATAATAAAAAGGGAATATGCAAATTGGCCATCACTCTACAACAAAGATAGCTGTGCCCACAGCAGAAGTGGGGTTTCCATAACACAAGATGGCTTCCCACAGAGGAAGCCGAGTTCTTGTAACGAGCCTTAACCAGCATTCAGCAGGAACCTGAGGCTATATCCCCCCATCCCCTGTGGGGCTTGAGAGGGGACCTCAGGTCATGCCCCCTGCCCTGACACCAGGCCAGGGGACCTGAAGCTGCACCCCCCACTTGACAGGGTTTGATAAGGGACCTCAGGTTGCTCCCCCTGTCCAGTGGGGCTTGACAAGAGTGGGGCCAGCTGGGTCTGGATCTAGCCCAATGAGGGCGGTCTGGGTCTTGCATGATTTTGAGGTGCATGTGGTGCACTCCAGACTCTGTCAGGAGGAAGATTTTCATCTATATTTTACCAGTTTTCTTTTATCTCTGACACTCCTATTATAGAGAAAGGGCAGATAGCAAGAGAAAGTATTTCCTCTAATTAATCTCCTTTTAACATGCATGAATTTCATGCGCCAGGCCATAGTTTGTGTATAGGAAAGCTATATAAGCAAATGCCTGGTGTATAGGACGGCTATATAACCTTTAAATATGCTTATGCTCAGATACCTACACATGGATGAAATAGCATTTTTGAGTGGGGGTTCTTTGAAATAATCTCTAAAATAACTTAATTTCCAATTTGTAAAGATGATCATATAAATATTGATGCATAGATACAAAGAAGATATATAAAGGTAAAAGAAAATATGTAGGTAGAGCTATAGATGTAGATATGTAAAACACTTCCTCATAATTACAAACCCCAAATAATGAATCTGAGTATTGTTTAATTAACTGGCAGTCACTGTTATCTTTTTATTATTGATTATTTTTGAGAGAGAGAGAGAGAGAGAGAGAGAGAGAGAGAGAGAGAGAGAGAAGAAGAGAGAAGAGAAGAAGAAGAAGAAGAAGAAGAAGAAGAAGAAGAAGAAGAAGAAGAAGAAGAAGAAGAAGAGAAGAAGGAGAAGAAGAGAAGAAGGAGAAGGAGGAGGAGGAGGAGGAGGAGGAGGAGGAGGAGGAGGAGGAGGAGGAGGAGGAGGACGAGGACGAGGAGGACGAGGACGAGGAGGACGAGGAGAAGGAGGAGAAGGAGGAGAAGGAGGAAGAAGAAGAGAGAGAAGGAGAGGAACATTAATGTGACAGAGAAACATCAATTGGCTGCCTCTTGTGTGCACCCCAAACAGGGATTGAACCTACCCTTGCATATAATTTCCAATCTTGATAATGGAGAATGTAATTTTTTTCCAAGTGTACACAGAGCATTCATGAAATTAACCTCTTCAATAAGCCATAAACAATCAATAAAGTTTGAAAAATAAAAATCATCTGAATTGTATACCCTGACCACAATGCACTAAAACTAGGAATCAGTAACAATAACCAAACACACATGCACTTGGGGACTAAAAATAAAATAATTTAACTATTAAAATACATGTGGATCAACTGAATCAATGGAGAACTGGTAATAAAGCAATTATAAAAAAAATTCATGATAGAACCAAGATGGTGGCATAAGTAAACACCCATACTGCTGTCCTGTACAGCAAATTCAAAACTACAACTAAGGAGAAAACGGACATCATTCAGAACCACCAGAGGGCTTGCTGAGTGGAAATTCTACAAACAGAAGGAAAAATAAAAGGACACTGAGATTCGGGGGAGCTGAGGAGGACAGAGTTGCTGATATGCATGAAGTCAGATGTTCAGAGCTAGGCATGAACAGAAAAGGGCGGGCAACTGCAAACCCTGCCAGTTTTCTTGAACTGGGAGGGAGACAAAGGTGTCCCACTGCACTGAGCCCCAGTTCTGGGTGAGTCTCAGGAACCCAGACTAATACGGGTGAAACTGGAACTGGACGGTAAGGAGGAAATGTGCTGAAACTCTGGCACTGCAAAGGTGTGAGAGGTATCAGAGAGGGCTTGTGGCTGGCTCTAATGCTTGGGAGGGAAAAAGAAAAACAAAACAAATAAATGCCAGACTGCTTTGTTTTCCCATTCCTGTGAGTCTTTGGGTGTACAGACTCATTTGGGGAGAAACTAGACTGTCAGGCAGCGGGCAAAGCTCTGGACAGCTTTCTCTCAGAGGTGCGTGCAGCCTTTGCTGCGGGGCATAGAGACCCACATGTTTACTTATGCCACCAGGAGCTGTTTAGGGCAGAGCTGTGGGGAAATCAAGGCTGCCTGCCCAACCCAGAGACTCCACCCTATCCAGGCTGAGCACAGCTGATCCTCACAGCCAATTGGCCTGGAGGTCAAACCCTCCTAGTGCTAACAACAATAATCTAGGCTTAACTTCAACAACACTATGCAACCCATAAAGAGGTGCACCAAGAGTATCCACCTCAGGTAACTGGGAAGGCAGAGCCACTGTCCCCTAAAGCAGGCTAGAGGACCACAAGAATCAAGTCAAATATTTGAAATACAAAGAAGCAACAATCACTAAGCCTGAAAAGCAAGAAGCAGAAAGAGTCCAAAAAATTGAAGATAGTGTAAGGAGCCTCTAGGATAACCTCAAGCATACCAACATCCAGATTATAGGAGTGCCATAAAAAGAGAGAGAGCAAGATACTGAAAACCTATTTGAGGAAATAGTGACTGAAAACTTCCCTCACCTTGTGAAAGAAATAGACTTACAAGTCCAGGAAGCGCACCAAAACCCGAACAAAAGAAATCCAAAGAGGACCACACCAAGACACATCATAATTAAAATTCCAAGAACAAAAGACAAAGAGAGAATATTAAAAGCAGCAAGAGAAAAACAGTTAGTTACCTACAAGGGAGCACCCATATGATTGTCAGCTGATTTCTCAACAGAAACTATGCAGGCCAGATGGGAGTGCCAAGAAATATTCAAAGTGATGAATAACAAGAACCTACAACTAAGGTTACTCTATCCAGCAAAGCTATCATTCAGATTTAAAGGTCAGATAAAGTGCTTTGCAGATAAGAAAAAGCTAAAGGAGTTCATCAACACCAAACCAGTATTAAATGAAATGATGAAAGGTATTCTTTAAGAAGAGGAAGAAGAAAAAAAAAGTAAAGGTAAAAATTCTGAACAATACACATTTATCAACAAGTGAATGTAAAAATCAAGTGAATTAAAAATCTGATGAACAGAATAAACTGGTGAACATAAGAGAATCAGGGGCATAGAAAAGGAGTGGATTAATGATTCTTGTGGGAAATGGGTCCTGGGGGCTGGGAAGAGACTGGACAAAAAGCATACACCTATGGATGAGGACAGTGTGTGTGTGTGTGGGGGGGGGGTGAGGGCAGAGGATGGGATGGATACTAGGGGGAGGGGAGCTATGGAAGGGAAAAAAGACCAACATTGTAGTAATCTGAACAATAAAGATTTATTAAATTAACAAAAATTTCACTATAGAGTCCACAGACCACTACTGGTATACTCAAGACAAAGCAGTGTTAAATATTTAGAGCAATAAAAATTATCTCTCTATATATAAAAGCTAAGTGACTGGCCTTATTTATGTCCATCCAACCATCCCACTGACTGACTGGCCAATGTTCAATTTTATTAAATGTTGCTTTATATGACACACTCTGGCAATTTAAAATAAATGTTGACTCACGCATACATGATGCATATAAAGCTCTTGCTGGTGCCAATTGCACCCGAGTGTTTCTCAAAGCTGAAGTATTAACAGGATCTTTAGAAGGAGGGGTGGTTCTGATTCCAAGAATTAATGTGTCCCATCTGACACTGGCTTTCCTTTTAAATTAATTCGAAGACAGTTTCCTGTGATGCCAGCATTTGCGATGACTATCAATAGATCACCAGGACAAACTCTAGACAGAATAGGAATATGCCTACCTGTACCCATTTTCAGACAGTCAATTACATGTTGCTTTCTCTCAAGTTCAAAGAGTGTGTGACGTTAAAGTTAAAAGAAGCCTTTCAGTACAAATATATTCAAATGAATTTGAAAATCCAAATGTTAGAGATTGTTCATGGAAAATGTAACTTAACAAAACAACTGCCATCATAGTAGGAAATCTAATCTGACCAATATATATAAAAGGAAGAAATACAAACAAGAAAGAAATTTATGATAACCCCAAAAATTTCATATGAAATTTTACCAAATTGTAAAAAGCAACTAGAAGTAATATTGCTTAATGTATTTCAGAAGATATAAACAGAAGGTAAATGTATGTCTTTAAATAAATTGGCTAGAATAAAGATTAAAATAAATAATAATGCAAAATCTGATAAAGGTTTCTTAACCAAACTACAAAATGTGTCACTTGTAAATACTAATAAAACATTTTATAAACCTTCTCCTCAAAATCAAATTGAAAAGACAATGATAAAATTTTAAAAATAAAAAAAGGATTAATATCAATAATATATATTTTTAAACCTGTTAAAATGGACAGAAAAAGAACAACTTGCAGGAAAAATTGTAAGAGACATAAATCAGATTATAATGAATGCCCATGACTCTTGAGCATTGAATACATGCTCCATCTTCCTCAAAGAAAAGAAACAACTTCACTGATAGGGCAATTTTGATGACTTATTCTGATGGCAAATTTGAAGGGAATGTTTTCTTCTCCTACATAAATACTGAAAATGAAAAATGGTACAGCCTGTGTGGAAGAGAATTTGGCAACATTGAACAGCATTAAATACACAGTTACTCTGATTCAGCAATCCTGCTTCCAGGATTCAATCCCAAAAGTACATATGCAAAAATAAAAGAAAACAAATGTTCAATTTTATTAAATGTTGCTTTATTTTTATTTCAAAAGATTATAAATTCAAATGCCCAATGGGGCTAGTTGAATAAACTACATTTACACAAAGGATTACTATCTATACTAATAAAAGCCTAGGTGGCCCTCACATCCTCACATTATCACAAGATGGCCACCTCCATGTTTTCACAAGATGGCCGCCCCATCTCATCACAAGATGGCCACAACAAGATGGCTGCCCCCATGTCATCACAAGATGGCTGCCACAAGATGGCCAGCAGGGAAACGGAGTTGAGGGTGGACAGGCCGGCAGGGGAGGGCATGTGGGGAAGAGCAGGCCAGTAGGGGAAGGCAGTTGGGGAAGACCAGGCCAGCAGGGGAGGGCAGTTGAGGGTGATTGGGCCTGCTGGGGGCAGTTAGGCATCAATCAAGCCAGCAGGGGAGCAGTTAGGGGTGATCAGGTTGGCAGGCAGAAGAGTTAGGGGCAATTAGGCAGGCAGGAAGGCAAATGGTTAGGAGCCAGCAGTTCCAGATTATGAGAGGGATGTCAGACTACTGGTTTAGGCCCTATCAACAAGTTAAGGTGCTTCATTTAATTTCTGAGTACTTCCAGTGCCAAGCTCTGGCTGATATCTTGGTTTTATATTCACCAGCACTGTGGCCTCTCTAAGTTTCGGTCTCCTCAGCTGCAGATGGTAATACTCAGCTCATCCTCCCCTCCCTTTGTATACAGTGAGACCAGAATAATTGCTCTCCTATGGGTGCATTTTATCTCTTCATTATTCTATGACACCTTAAAAATTGCTGATTGTGGTTTCAGAAGCTTGAGGTATTATTTATCTGGAACTAAGGGAGCATTTCCAACCGTGTCTGAACATTGGAATCACCTAGGAAAAATGAAACCTGCTCCCACCAGCAGAGAAGCTGATATGAATGCCAGTGGAATGCCCTTGCTATTAGTCTTTTAAATGTCCCTTGGCTGATTCTAAGGGACACTCAGAATTGTTGATAACCACTAGGTTTGAGATGCATACTACTATTCAAAGCAGATAGATGATTATTCTCTTCAACATTATGTCTGTCTTGGGCTAAAATTTTCTATTGACTTTAAGTTAGAACAGTTGTTTACACATAGCTGTGTGTCCTCAAGCCACATGCAGAGAAAAGGGTTGATTGAAAAACTGTAAATGGTAATATAAAGGAAGTATAAGTGAAAATTGAAGAAGAGGTAAAATAGTAGCTCAGGTATCATATGCTGGGCCTGGTTTGCTTCTGGAGTCCCAGCAGCCAGGTCAGTTCAGGAAAGTTCTAGTTCAATGACTTCCAATGGTTTCATCTCATGGCACATAAACTAATCACTAAAACTCTGAGGCACACCAAAAATAGTTTTTGCTGATGTTACAAATAATAGGTATAATTTTTGTTCACTCACAGTAGAAAGCTATTGTTGTATTGGCTGTTGTCATTTTTATTTTTAATTGACAATCTAAGGGAAAAGAGGTCAGCGCCTCCAACTAAAATAATCAGGCAATACATGTTTTAAAAATTCTTGTGGCACACGGTTGAAAATCGCTACACTAGTTCATTGGTTCTCAAAATGCAGCATGTATTAGAGTGATTCTTCAGGTTTGTCACACACACTGTGCGGGGCTGCACCTTCAAGGTTTGTGATCAGGAGACTCTATGAATGTCCTGGGATTCTGCGTTTCTCCTAAGCTCCCAGGTGACATGGAAGCTGCTCAGGTGGAGAGCCCACTTTGAAGACACTGCTCTGGTTGTGTGCTCCTCCTAGAGCTCCTTGAATTTGCTTCATGTGCTTGTCACTGATGCTGCTCTCACCCCCTGTGCATGGCAGTGGTTCCCGCCCTGTCTGCGAAGCTCTTCTTTCACAGGTGAAGTTTACAAACTCTGGCTTAGCCTCTGACTTGCTGTCCTGGGACTCGACCTCACTCAACCCTCAGGTTTTGCTCTCACCGATCACGGGTGAGCATTCAAACTGCCTTAAAAGAAAAAACTCTTGGTTCAGTTCATCTTTTAAAACCAATGGTAGGCCACTGGTCGCTGGTTAGTTAGGTTTGGCTATATCCTCAATCCAACAGGGTAAAGGGAACCATCTCCCCTCAAATTTTGATTCAAGAAGTCTGGTGTGTATCCACATTAAGAACTATTGCTACAGGGTGGGTGCTTAGGCAGGGTCCTTGGACCAATAGCAACAGCATCACCTGAGAACATGCCCCAGACTTCTGAATCAGAAACTCTGGGTGGGGCTGGCAATCTGTCTCTTAGCCAACCTTGCAGCTGAGGGTGTTGTGGACAGAAATGGATCGATTCTGATATAAAAGAGGAATCTAACTTAAAGCTCCAGGCCTCATATTAATTTTATCTCATCTCCAATCTCATACCAAACTGGTGGCAAGATTTAAAAAAATACTTGAAAAATATAAAATCTTGCCACTAAATGTGTACTTCTCCAAACTTCAAATTTTACAAGTTCAAGTTATCCACTTTCTACGAGTATATTTAAAAAAAAAAAAAAAGTAGGCCTGTCTGCAAGGCCAGAGTTCCCTGCTACCACGCTTCCAGCTGACACTCATATAAACAGCCTTGCTTCAGTTTATAATTGTGAAATCCGCAAGGGTCACACTTGCCAGTAAAACACTCCCCAATCCGTGGCAGGGAACACCTGGCATGCAGTTTACATAAACAAACTCTACTTTGATGAAACTTAACCTATGAAATTTAAACAAAATGGTGTTAGTGCTGAATCCCAAAAGAAAAAGAAAGGAATTTTGGTTTCTGTTTTTCCTTTTTTGAAACCCAGGTGCACACTAAAGTCAGTGCCAGGACATACATACACTGTGTAATTTGGCTCAAGTGCAGGTTTTCCTGTCTAATGACACTAGGCTGCCTACATCAAAGGACTCAGACTCTAGCAGAGCTCAGTATTCTCCACCCTTCCAAGGATCTGGGGGTGATGGAGGGAGAAGGGAAGGAAGGAACTTGCTTAGGTAGCCAGTAATGTGCTCAGCCACACAATAACCTTCAACTTGATATCTAGGAGAACATTGAAGGAAAGCACCTTTTTCTCTTTTTTTCCACTTTGGATTGAATTATTATTCAGGAAACTGGTGCAGGCAGACACCTATGTCCAGAAGCCAATATGTTACCCTTCACCTTCTCTTTAACAGGGCAGGGAGGGGGAGGAAGGAGGGGAGTCAGATGGACATGTTCATCCTTTTTAACTTTACAGTTTGTGATCTGTAATGATGAAGTTAGATTTTTATATACATTAAAATATATGTTTTCCTAAAGCATGTTATTTTCAACTAATGATGCTCATTAAGTAATGAAACATAAATTAGATTACTGTCATTCAACTATAGTTATTCTACTTTTAAGTACATATTTAAAGAATCATTTTGCACCTTTAATCAATATACCAGTCTGGCCTCTGCGAAGTAAAGGCACTGTGCCTGTCAGGTGCCCTCCTGGGTCAGCCATGAGTGGGGTTCTGGAGGGATGGGAAGGCACCTCTCCAGGCCTGCCTGCTGAGTCTACCTGTGTTCCTTCTCAGGCTGGACCTTAGGCAAGCCCATCTGCTTGATTCTACCTCACTTTTCATCTGTACTTACCACAGGCACCTCCACCTTAGTATGTACAAGATAGACCTCAATGTCTCTCTCCCTCCTCACCACAAACTGGTTATCCTCAGTGCTCCATCTTAAGCAATAACTACTATGGTTATTCTTGACTTGATCCTCAACCTATTTTCTACATATTCTATATTTATGATTACCTCTATACCAGTATATCAATTCTACTTTTCAATTGCCTTTTTTTTAAATCTTTATTGTTCAGTATATTAATTACATTGTTCCCTTTTTTATCCCCCTATAGTTCCCCTCCACCTGGTACCCATCCCACCCTTCGCACTCACCCCCCTCCACTGTCCTCTCCCATAGTTGCATGATTTTTTTCCAGTCTCTTGCTGCACTTCCCACACCCCCTTTCTCCCCAAGAGTTGTCAGTCCATTCCCTCTCTATGTCTGTGATTCTGTTACATTCACCAGTTTATCCTGTTCATCAGCTTATTAATTCACTTGATTTTTAGATTCATTTGTTGATAGATGTGTATTTGTTGTTCCTAATTTACAGTTTTATCTTTTTCTTCTTCCTCTTCTTAAAGAATATCTTTCAGCATTTCATATAATATTGGTTTGGTGGTGATGAACTCCTTTAGCTTTTTCTTATCTGCGAAGCACTTCATCTGACCTTCAATTCTGCATGATAGCTTTGCTGGATAGAGTAGTCTTGGTTGTAGATTCTTGCTGTTCATCACTTTGAATATTTCTTGCCACTCCCGTCTGGCCAGCATCCTTTCTGTTGAGAAATCCACTGACAATCATATGGGTGCTCCCTTATAGGTAACCAACTGTTTCTCTCTTGCTGCTTTTAATATTCTCTGCTTTTGCTCTTGGCATTTTAATTATGATGTGCCTTGGTGTGGTCCTCTTAGGGTTCCTATATATTGGGGTTCAGTGCGCTTCTTGGACTCCTAAGTCAATTTCTTTCACCAGGTGTGGGAAGTTTTCGGTCACTATTTCTTCAAATAGGTTTTCATTGTCTTGCTCTCTCTCTTTTTCTGGCACCCCTATAATTCAGATGTTGGTATGCTTGAGGTTGTCCCAGAGGCCCCTTACACTATCTTCAATTTTTTGGATTCTTTTGGTATCTTGCTTTTTCAGCTGAATGGATTTTCCCTCTTTGTATTTCAAATCTTTAACTTGGTTCTTGGGGTGTTCCAGAGCACTTTTAGGTCTTTGTATATTTTTTATTTCAGTCAGTGTATGCTTAATTTCTGGTTGGTCCTTTTTCATATCCTTGAGAGTCTCCTTTATATCCTTGAGAGTCTCCTTCATTTTCATGTTGGTCTTGATCATTTCCTTGCAGGTCTTGTTCATATCCTTGAGGGTCTCGTTCATTTCCTTATAGGACTCATTCATCTCCTTTGCGGTCTCGCTTATTTCCTTATAGGCCTCCACCTTTTGTTGGAGCCTCTTGAAAAACCCTATAACCGTGGTTTTGAATTCCATGTCCAGTCATTTTTTTCCCTCCATTTCTTTCACATCTGATTTCTTTCTATGTCTCCGCATGGTGGCTGCTTCCCTGAGTTGGTCAATTAGCTTTGTGTGGTAGACTTCCTACTAGGGACAGTGGCTCAGCCTCCCCAGTTACCTGAGGTGGATATGGGTTGCACAGTCTTGCTGAATTAAGCTCAGGTTAATTGTTGTTAGCACTTGGAGGGGTTGACCTCCAGGCCAATTGTCTGTGAAGCTCAGCTGTGCTCAGGTTGGATGGGCGGAGTCTCTGGGCCAAGCAGACAGTGTTAGCTCCACCCTATGTGGCCCCAGGGACTCTGTTCCGGGGGCAATGGCTGCCAGCACCTCTGAGAGAGAGCTGCTGCTGAGCTCCACAGGCTGCTGGGGAATTCAGACTCTCCCCAAATGACTCTGCACGCCCAATGTCTCACCCAGGGTCATAAAACAAAGCAGTCTGACGGTTTTCTGAATGAGAAAGCAAGTTGCAGATTGCTCTCTGCGTGGTCACACAGCTGAGGTGTTTGCACAAGCTGCCTTCTCCTCAAGCCGGGAGACCCTGCAGCACCCGAGCTTCGGCGTGCCCTCCCACTGTCCAGTTTTCATCCCGTATGACAGTGGATTGGTTCCCTGGACTTCCCCCAAAGCTGGAGAATCAGTCCAGTGGGACATCTTTGTCTCCCCCGTTCGAGAAAACTGGCCGGTTTTCAGCCGCCCACCCTCCCTGCTGGCGCGCGCTCCAAACCCCTCTCCACTCGAATCTTTCAACGCTGTCCGCCACCACTCCTCCAAGTCACAGTGTCTTATCTTCACTTTTATTTGTGGAATTTTCACTCGGCCATCTTTCCTGTAATTCTGGAAGGTGTTTGTTCTTTCGTTAAGTTGTAGTATTAAAATTGTTGAGTATGATGGCAAGATAGGTGTTTTACCTATGCCACCATCTTGGTTCTCCCTCAATTGCCTTTTAAATTTGTCCTTCACATCAAGTCTCTATCATCTCACCTAAATTATTGTACTATCCTCATATTTATTTCTGCCATTTTCTCATTCTAACCCATGTAACACTTGCAGTTTCTTTCTTAAAGTGCCCTGATTGTTTCTCCATTAAATTCTTACACTGGAGTCAGTGGTACTTACTGAATTGAACTGAGCAGCATTGTATATGAGATATGAAGCTCTTCAAAACATTGCGCTGTATGTTTAAATTCATCTGTACAATTACTTTATGTTCCAACCACATGTGTTTCTTACCATTGTCAAAGCAGGCCACACTCCGACATACCTCTGTACACTGCCACATGGCTGTTCTCTCTGACTGCCAAGCACCTATCCTTTCTTTGTTGGCTAACCCATTTTTTCCTGTCACAGAAAGTTCACCTCTTAGCTCACCTATGCAGCTTTCTTGAATCACCCAGATAGAACACGTTTTTATTTAGTTGAGCACTTTGCACATTATATTGTGAGGCTCTGTGTCACAGGCCATTCCAGTGCTCACCCATATCGAGTTCTCTTCTCTCGGGGCATATGGGAAGATTACTCAGTTCCACAACTGTGCAGGCATCAAAACTGTATCACCAGTTTTAAGTAAGAGCTGGTGAGCAGGAGCAAAGAAGCCACTTCCAGCACATACACACATTTATACATCTGCTGCAGGCCAGGAGTCCATGTGTTATGAAAGGGTAGCTACAACAAGGTGGTTACTTCTGTTGATCTGGGTTTCCAACTGACTTTAAGGAGAAGAACTTCCTTGCCAACCCATGATGGACCAGTAGCCTTAGTGAGAATAAACCTGGCCCCTTTTCAGTTATCTCTTGCTTGATTAAAAAATCCAGACCCAAAATGTAGTAGCTTAACAGCAACTTACTCTTTCTCCAGGGACTTTCTTCAAAAGAATAACGTGGCCTTCCTGACAGCACAGTGGTAGTGGCTCAGAGGGCAAGAGCGAGGCTGCCAGGCCTCCCGAGAACTATGTCTGAAACCAGCGCTTGCTGTTGGTCACAGCAAGTCATAAGTCCAGCCAGATGCAAGGGCTGAGACCACCACATCTTGATGAGAGGTTTACCATGGACATACCAGAGGAAGGTGTCACTGTCAGTCATCTTTGGAGACAACTCCACACAAGATTTAGCCATTGAGATTTAGCTTAACTATAGCTTAACACTAGCATTTCCTGGGTAATATATTCTACTCATATGTTTGTTTTATGAAATAATTATATGTGATTCTCTATTCAAAGAGATTCATAAATTGGATTGTACTTATCCTATTTCCACAATTCCCCAATTAATGGTTGAACCACAGTCAGCAATCAACTAAAAACTTATTGGGTGAAAGAATGAAGGTTTCAATTATAGAAACAAAGGAAATATAGCTTGAGAAAAATAAACAGAAATAATGTGGTAGAATAATATTAATATACACATTGCCTAATTGCTAGTACTTTCTATGGGATACAAAAAATTGGATAACATTACGATAATATTATAAATCAAGTACTTGAGTCACAGAAAGGTAGAGAGTATTCATGATTAAATGACTGGGGAGTTTCAGATATTAGCCCTTGAGTTACAATTCAGTACTTTATTCATACATTACTATATTATTACACTAGAATTGGGAAATTGATTGAAAGTGAAAAGAAAATAAATTATATGAATATATAATAGTGAAGATCAAAGCAAATATTTAAAGGGGAATAAACATATTTAGGAGTGATAGCTTTATGTCTTCAAGAAAAATATGAGCAGGAGTAGATACAGTGGGTACTTTCATTAGTTGAATGGATACATATGTTTGATAGGATACAAAAATGAGGAAAAAAACACTCAGCAGTCAGATATGGATTGGTATATATGCAGAAAACAGTGGCACAGATCATGAATTTTCTCTGCTAAATTCAGCATTTACGAAAGACCAGTGAATATATTTTTAAAGAAGTAGTTCATACAAAATAAAAATAACATGGGTCTTAGGTTAGAGAACTTTCTTTTAAGCACCATTGGAGTTCTGTGTTCCTCCATGAAAAATACCCCTTTAGAGGTCTTTTTCATCACCTTCCCTCTTATTTAAAGGATAACTGCCCTCTGGAATGTCTATCTTCCCACTCCAGACACTCTATCAGTAAATGGGTGTCTATGGGAGGATGCTGAAACTTTACAAGGGCAATTTTTTCCCTGCCAACCCCACCTGCAGTTTGCTTTTTTGTCAGGACTTTGGGGGTGTATGGAAGAACTGGGATGCATGAGGGTGAAGGGCTCAGAGAGAAGAGAGCACACAGCTTACTGAACCAAGCTTCATGTGCTTGAGTGAGCTCTTCCTTTTACAATAACTCACCACTCCTCATGTCAGTCTTAAACAGCAGTAAAACGTCCCCATTTCTCCACATCAAAAAGTCAATACTCCAATCTCACACCTTCTTCACCCCATACTCAGTCTGGTTATGAACTCAGATTTTTTTGCATATCGTGGTGATTTACAGATCTGCCCCACTGTCAAAAGGAAATAAAGTGCTGCAATGAATTAGCATAGACGTCTCAAACATGTGATCTCTGTTCCCTTTTTACATGCTTAAAAGTCATTAAGGACTTCAGAGAGCTTTTGAGTATGTGGATTATAATTATTGATATTTATAATATTGCAAAATAAAACTAAGATTTAAAAGATCTATTTATCACCCTAGCTGGTTTTGCTCAGTGAATAGAACATCAGCCTGCGGACTGAAGGGTCCCAGGATCAATTCTGGTCAAGGGCACATGGGTTATGGGCTCAATCCCCAGTGCAGCATGTGCAGGAGGCAGCTGATCAATGATTCTCTCTCATCATTGATATTTCTACCTCTCTCTCCCTCTTACTTCATCTCTGAAATCAATGAAAATATATTTTAAAATAAAAAATAAAAATATCTATCAATGCACTTAAAATAAAAATATTGACCCTAATATATGTTTACTAGAGGCCCGGTGCTCGAAATTCATGCACAGGAGGCAGGGGGTGTCCCTCAGCCCAGCCTGTACCCTCTCCAATCTGGGACCCCTTGAGGGCTGTCCGGATTGGGCCTAAATGGGCAGTCGGACATCCTTCTCACAATGCAGGACTGCTGGCTCCCAACTGCTCACCTGTCTGCCTTCCTGATTTGCCCCCAACTGCTTCTGCCTGCCAGCCTGATCGTCCCTAACCATTCCCCTGATTGATGTTTAATTGCTCCCCTGCCAGCCTGTTTGCCCCCAGCTTCTTTCCTTTGCTGGCCTGGTCACCCCTAACTTCCCTCCCCTGCAGGCTTAATCGCCCCCAATTGCCCTCCCTTGCAGGCCTGGTCCCTTCAAACTGTCTTCCCCTGCTAGCCATCTTATAGTGGCCATCTTGTGTCCACATGGGGCAGGATCTTTGACCACATGGAGGCAGCCCTCCTGTGTGTTGGAGTGACAGTCAATCTGCATATTACTCTTTTATTAGATAGAATAGAGGCCTGGTGCATGAGTAGGGGCCAGCTGGTTTGCCCTGAAGAATGTCCTATATCAGGGTGGGGGTTCCCTTGGGGCATGGGGAAGCCTGGGTGAGGGGCATGTGGTGGTTTTCAGGCTGGTCACCCAAACAGAGGCCCTGGAATCTGGGATTTATGTATCTTCTACAATTGAAACTTTGTAGCCTGGAGCATAGCTAAGCCTTCTGCTCCTTCCGTGGTGACAGCCATTTCTGTTTTGGTTTATTTAAATTCTATAATTAAAACTTTGTAGCCTAGAGTGGAGGCCTAGGCTAGCCAAAACTGCAAAAGCTTGGCTTCTTGATCATCAATGCAACCCTAGCCTCTGCACTCTCGAGCTCCATAGCTGCCACCATTTCTGTTGGGATATATGTATCTCCTATAATTGAAACTTTGTAGTATTGAGTGGAGAACTAAGCTGTCAGGGGCAGGTGGAAAGCTTGTCTTCCTCCATTGTTGGGGAAACATAACCCTCCCTCCTGGTCTCAGTGGCTGCAGCCATCTTGGTTGGGGTTTATTTGTATATTTGCTTATCTTTGGCTGGTGGGCATGGCTGGTGGGCATGGTTGGTGGGTGTGGTGAAGGTGCAGTCAATTTGCATATTACCCTTTTATTAGGTAGGATATAAATATTAATTTTAAAAAATAGGTATGCATTTGATAACAAAAATAGTGAGGTGATTTGCATTGTTTTACATTTTAACAAAACATTTAATGACTGGCTTCATCTATATATATATCCCATCTAATAAAAGAGTAATATGAAAATTGACCATACCTCCTATCAAGACATGCCCTCAGCCATGTCCACCAGCCAATCAGAAGCAAATTATGCAAATAAACCCCAACCAAGATGGCTGCCGCCACTGAGGACAAGAAACAGGCTTGGGTATCACAGGAAATGGAGGAAGCCAAGCTTTCTGCCTGCCATTAGCAGCCTAGGCCTCCACTCTAGGCTACAAAGTTTCTAACAGAAATGGCTGCCACCACAGAGCGAGCAGAACGCTTGGCTCCACTCCAGGCTACAAAGTTTCAATTGTAGACATAGATTAATCCCAGATCCCAGGGCCTCTGGTTGAGTTGCTGGAGGGCATGGTTGGCTTGCAAACCACCATAGGCCCCTCGCCCAGGCTGCCCCACACCTCAAGGGAACCCCCACCCTGAACCAGGACACCCTTCAGGGCAAACAAACTGGCCCCCAACCATGCACCAGGCCTCTATTCTATCTAATAAAGAGTAATACACAGATTGACCATCACTCCAACACACACGAGGGCTGCTCCCATGTAGTCAAAGATCCAGCTGCCATGTGGACACAAGATGGCCACCACAAGATGGCCAGTAGAGGAGGAAAGTGGGAGGTTCCAGGCCTGCAAAAGAGGGCAGTTGTGGACCATCAGGCCAGCAGGGGAGGGAAGTTGGAAGGAACCACGCCTACAAAGGAGGGCAGTTGGGGGCGATCAAGCCTGCAAGGGAAGGCAGTTATGGGTGACCAGGCTGGCAGAAGAGGGAAGTCGGGGGTAAATAGGCTGGCAGGGGAGCAGTTAGACATCAATTAGGCTGGCAGGGTGGTGGTTAGGGGGTGATCAGGCTGGCAGGCAGAGGCAGTTAGGGGCAATAAGGGAGGCAGGCAGGTGAGCAGCTTGGAGCTAGCAGTCCGGTAGGATCGGGCCTAAATGGGCAGTCAGGCATCCCTTGAGGGGTCCCAGATTGGAGTGGTTGCAGGTTGGGCTGAGGGACACCCCCCCTGCAGCCCTCTGCATGAATTTTGTGCACTGGGCCTCTAGTATATATATATACTCCAACTTCCCCTGTTCCTAAATGGTGATCAGGCAGCAGCCACACTCATACCCACCAACAGTGGTCCAGTCCACACCTGCTGCTGGTGCCAGCCCCGATGTCTCCACATTGTCAGCGGGTGTGAGCGGGACCAGCGCCGTGAGCACATGGACATGGCAGCAGCAGGAGTGGGGCTGCTGGCAGACAGGAGACTGGGGCCTGCAATAGGAGGGGGCGCAGATAAGGGCCAAGACCCATGCCTGTGCCTACTGCAGCCTCACAGCCTACAGTTTCTTTCAATGTGCACAAATTCTTGCACTGGGCCCTTAGTAGAAAATAATTAAGCAATATATGAAGATACACTTTGAGGTTTTAAGTTTTGGGATGTATCCAGAATTTTCAGTAAAGTGAGATCACTAGGAACTAAATAAGTCAGATAAAGTTTTTTAGAAGTGGAAGGACTTTAGCTGGATATTAGAAATTAGGTAGGACTTGGATTATCAAATATATTTGAGACATCCCGATGGAAACAACATGAAATAAGTGTAGAGATAGATTATAGCAGGTCCAAAACAACAAAAACACCTGCCTGATTTCTGAAGTCTATACATCTTTGTGTGTGTTCCAACTTCCAGTCTATTGAGGAGTCCAGTGTATCCATCATAACGCATGTACACCATTACATGTTCTATCCATGACAGATGAGGGAGCGCAGATAGTCCTTCCCATCCAAAATGGAGAGTCTGCCTGCCTCTCCTGTCCATCATGGACTTGGGAGGGAGGAACTGGACTATGTAAGGGATGTCGGCTCTTCCTCAGGCTGTTTAACTTCAGACAAACTAGGGACTATTATGTGACAGCCAGATGCACCAACAACTCAGTTCAACATTCAAATTCTAATGTTGTCACCAAGCCCCTCTCTAGTTCCCAAATCAAGCCACAGCCCTCTAAGAAGTCCCAGTGTGATAATTTCTAAAATAAGTAAATGTCAAGTAATTTCTATCATGAATAGGCATTCAAAAAAGGCAAGTGGTGTCATTGAATAATTTACTCTCTCAGTGACTTTAATGATAATAATAATAATAACAATAATAATAATAACAACAACAACATAGAAATAATTTATTCCCACTTGCATTTAGTTATGTTGAGGCTGCCCTTGTTTAAGGAAGTGCATGGTTTATTCCTTTAGAATACAAGTCCAGTCTCCCTTGGCCTAGAATGAATAACCAATTTCCACAATTCCACACTTCACAGAGGAGACAGTTTGCTCCTGAGGTGGTGCTGACATTGGAGTTGAGGGCACTGGTTAGGGTGTAGTGGAAGCAGGCAGTCCCAGCAGCAGGAAGAATTGGTGAGGAGGAAGGGGGTGAAGGATTTATTGATTAGTCAGTCCTGTACCAAAACTGGCACCAAATGAAGCACAGCTCATGCACAACTGTAGGTCACAGGTGAAAGGGGAGTCTGGCTCATTGGTCACAGTCATATGAAGAACAGATATTTTTTGGAGATTTGTGACTAGTAAACTGTTCTTTAAGCATTGTTTTATTTTGTTCACAGAGCACTCCTGAAGTAAGTTTGCTTCAGCATTATTTCTTATGCCTCAGGCCCGGTGCACGAAATTCATGCACAGGGGAGAGGGGTGTCCCTCAGCCCAGCCTGTACCCTCTCCAATCTGGGACCCCTCATGGGATGTCTAACTGACTGCCTGTTTAGGCCAGATCCTGGTGGCAGTCAGACATCCTTCTCACAATCCAGGACTACTGGCTATCAACTGCTCGCTTGCCTGCCTTCCTGATTACCCCTAACCGCTTCTGCCTGCCAGTCTGATCACCCCCTAATCACTCCCCTGCCAGCCAGATTGATGCTGAACTGCTCCCCTGGAAATAGCCTAAGTGCACATCAGTAGATGATTGGATAAAAAAGCTATGGTACTTTTACACCATGAGATACCATGACAGCCTATTTGGTCCTAACTGCTCTCCCCTGCAGGCCTGGGTCCCCGCAACTGCTCTCCCTTGCAGGCCTGGTCCCTCCCAACTGCCATCTCCTGCTGATCATCTTTGTAGTGGCCATCTAGTGTCCACATGGGAGAAGCCATCTTGTGTGTTAGAGTGATGGTCAATCTGCATATGACTCTTTTATTAGATAAGATAAAGTCCTGGTGTATGGGTGGGTGCCAGAGGGTTTGCCCTGAAGGGTGTCCCAGGTCAGGGTGGGGGTTTCCTTGGGATATAGGGCGGCCTGGGCGAGGGGCCTTTGGTGTTTGAAGGCTGGCCATGCCCTCCAGTGGCCCAAGCAGAAGGCCTGGTATCTGAGATTTATGTATCTTCTACAATTGAAACTTTGTAGCCTGGAGCCAAGCCAAGCCTTCTGCTCACGCCATGGTTGCTCCATTTCTGTTGGGATTCTATAATTGAAATTTTGTAGCCTTAAGTGGAGGCCTGAGCCAGCAAGGACAGGCAGAAAGCTTGGCTTCCTCCATTGCCGGGGAAATCCAAGCCTTCTCCTGCTCTCAATGGCCACAGCCATCTTTGTTGGGGTTTATTTGCATATCAGGCTCCTGAGTGGCAGTGGGCATGGCTTGTGGGTATAGCTTGTGGGTGTAGCCGAGGTGTGGTCAATTTGCATATTACTCTTTTATTAGATAGGATTAATACAGATAACGCAGAAATTCAGAGAGAAGTAAGCTTAATAAGAAATTATTTACCTCTTTTTAAATGTTTATTAAAGTTTTAGGGGTGATAATGCTTAATAAAATTATATAGGCCATTGTCTTTATATTGTATTGGGTATTAACAATGAAAAAAATCAAGTCTCCTGTCACCATTTAACCACACTTTTACCCTCTTCTACCTTCCTCCCACCCCCTTTTCCTCTGGCAAATAGCATACTGTTATCTGTGTCCATGTGTTTTTGTTTTTTGGTTAACCCCTTCATCTTTTTCACCAAGACACCTAACCTACCCCTTTTCTCTGTCAGCTGACAGACTGTTCTCTGTATCTAAATCTTTTTTTTTATTTTGTTTGTTAGTTTATTTTGTTCAATAGATTTCCCATATAAGTGATATCATATGGCATTTGTTTTTCTGACTGGCTTATTTTACTTAGAATAATATTCTCCAAATTCATCCATGCTGCCCCAAAAGGTGAGAGATCCTTCTTTATATGACCTAGTGGTATCTCATGGTGTAAAAGTACCATAGCTTTTTTATCCAATCATCTACTGATGTGCACTTAGGCTATTTCCAAATCTTATCTATTGTAAATAATGTTGAAATTTTTCTTTTGAATTAATGATTTGAGTTTCTTTGAATATATTCCCAGAAGTGGAATTCCTGGGTCATAAATCAGTATAAGTTTTTTTCCAGGAAATCACATACTATTTCCCACAGTAATTGCACAGGCAAGAGGGTTCCTACCAAAAGGAAAGAGGGTTCCCTTTCCTCCACATTCCTGTCAAAACTTATGTTTGTTGATTTACTGATAATAGACAATCTAACAGGTGTGAGCTGATATCAAATTGTGGTTTTAACTTGCATTTTCATGATGATTACTGACATTGAGTATCTTTTCATGTCTTTTGGCCATTATGTCCTTTTTGGAAAAGTGTCTATTCAGGCCCTTTGCCCATTTTTAATTGAATTGTTTTGGGGGGGGTTGTTTGTTTTTTTGTTTGTTTGCTTTTTGGTGTTGAGTTGTATATGTTCTTTATAAGTTTGGGGCTGTATTTCCATTTTGTTGATGGTTTCCTTTGATGTACAAAACTTTTTAATGTGATGTAGTCCTATTGTTTGTTTTTTCTTTTTGTTTCCCTTGACTGAGGAGCTATATCAGAAAAAATATTGCTATGAAAAATGTCTGAGATTTTACTGCCTATGTTTTCTTCTAAAATTTTTATGTTTTGGATTCTAACATTTAAGTTTTAAATCTGGTTTTTAGTTTATTCATCTGTATGGTGTAAAAAGATGGTCTAGTTCCATTTTTTGTATGTATCTGTCCAATTTTATTAATACCATTTATTAAATAGACTATCTTTACCCCATTGTATATTCTTGCCTCCTTTTCCAAATATTAATTCATTTTATATATGTGGGTTGATTTCTGATCTCTTTGTTCTATTCCAGTGATCTATATTCCTGTTCTTATGCTGGCACTTTGCTGTTTTGACTACTATGGCCTTGTATTATAGTTTAATAGCTCCAAATTTGTTCTTTTTTCTCAAGATTGCTGTGAATACTTGGTGGTCTTTTGTGGTTCCATATAAATTTTTGGAATATTTGTTAGAGTTCTGTGAAATTTATCTTGATGGGAATTACATTAAAACTATAGATTGCTTTGGTTAATACAGACATTTTAATTCTTCCTGTCCATGCATATGATATATGATGCCACCTCTTGGTATATTTTGCAATTAATTTTCAGTTTCTTATCATTTTAGAAGTACAGGTCTATTACTTGGTTAAATTTATTACGAGTTATTTTATTTGCTTTGATGCAATTATAAGAGAGGTGTTTTATTTTTTCCCTTCAGTTTTCTGATCATTAATGGTGTAAAAAATGCAACTGATTTCTGGTTATTTATTTATTTTGTATCTTGCTACTTTACTGAACTAATTTATCAGCTCTGTGTTTTTATTTTTGGTGAAATTATATTGAGATAAGATTTCTTTATTTCCACTTTGCTGAGAGGTTTTTTTAAATCACAAATGGTGTTGGTTTTTATTAAATGCTTTTTCTGCATCTATTCATGTATGTGATTATTTATCCTTCGTTTTGGTTATGTGATGTATCATGTCCATTGATTTGCAAATATTGCACCAACCTTGTATCCCCAGAATAAATCCCACTTGATCATGGAGTATCTTCTTTGTAATATTTTGCTGGATCCAGTTTGCTAATATTTTGTTGAGGATTTCAGCATCTATGTTCATGATGGTTATTGGCCTATAATTTTCTTTACAGTGTCTCACCTGATTTTGAAATTAGAATAATGTTGGCCTTCTAAAATGATATTTAGAGTCTTTTCTCCTTTTGAAATTTGGAATATTGTTAATATTTTGGAATATTTGTTTGAGTTCTGAGACGAATGTTTGATAAATTCACCTGTGAAGCCATCTGGTTCAGGTGTTTGGTTGATTTGATAACTGCTTCAATGTCATTAGTTATTATCAGTTTACTCAGATTTCCTTATTCTTCCTGATTCAGTTTTAGAAGATTGTATGTTTCTGGGAATTGACTTATTTCCACTTGGATTGTCCAATTCATTGGCAAATAGTTGTTTGTAAAATTTTCTCACAATCCTTTGCAAAACTGTGGTGTTATTTGTCACTTCTCTTTTATTTCTGATCTTATTTTGGGAGGCCTCCTCCCTCATTTTTTTTCCTGATGAATCTGATTAAAGACTTTTTAACCTTGTTTATCTTTTTAAGAACCAACACTTGCTTTCAATAATATTTTTTATTTTTTTTATTCAATTTTATTTTTTCTGCTGAAATATTTATTATTTTCTTTCTCCTACTCACATTGGGCTTTGTTTATTGTTCTTTTTCATGTTTCTTTAAGTGTAAAATTAGATTGTTTATTTGGGATTTTTCTTCTTTCTTAAGATCAGCCTATAATGCTATGAACTTCCCTCTCAGACGTGCTTTTCCTATTGTATTATTGTCAATCTCTCCCTTTATATCAATCAAGAGTTGCTATATATAATTGGGTGCTTTTATGTTGTGTGGATATCTGTTTATAAGGGTTATATCTTGTTTAATTGCTCCCTTCTTTGTCTCTAACTATAGCTTTTGAATTAAGTCTAGCTATTTTTTAATCATTTGCATGATATATATTTTTCTATCCCTTTACTTTTAGTGTGCCTTTCATTCTAAGATGGGTCTCAAATTCTTACTGTTTCAGCTACCCCATATCTTTTCATTGGAGCATTTTAGAAGTTTACATTTAAAGTGATCATCCAAAGAACCTAAAGCTGTCATATTTGTGTGCAAAAATTAAATTTTAAATTACCAAGACTGCAATCTAAAATTTCCAAAAGCCCCCATTAATCAAAAAGGGGAGGGGGAGTGGGGTAATATCATGTAAGGAAAAATATCCTGTAAGTAAATTACATCTAGAAAATTCTTACTCCAGAAAAGTAACTTCCATTTGCAAAGCCAACAGCAGGACTCCAATGAAAAAACACACATGGTGTCAAAATAAGCGAAAGGAAAATCATTTAGGCAAAAATAAAAAGAATCCCTAGTCTAATCTGCAGAGAGGAACCCTTTGTTAACTTTTGGTCAAGAATGGGTTTGTGTGTTTTCAGAGAACAACTCCAACACCATGTGGGTTCCTGCGACAGTGAGGAACTGGCGGGTCTGTTCCAGTCACAAGGATGGTCCAGAGATGGGGGACAATGATGACACCTTGCCATGCTAGCAGTCGGCAGCTGTGCGTGGCTGCAGGTGGCCCAGAACCAAACCAGAGAGGATGGATCTTGCATTGCCACAATGTGCCCACCAACCAGATACCATTGCTGACATGTACACATAAAGAACTATTTGACATTGAAACTGGGACTCAGAACAGTTAGACATTGAAACTGAAACTCAAACATTTTTTGTGCCTATACATTTATTTCTAGTATTTTTGAAGAAAAGAAACAGGGGAGAGTGATTGCTATAGAGACAGGGAGGCATTGAACAGGCTGTCAGGCTACAGGGGGAAGGTTGAAGAGGGTGGGGGGCTAATGCTGGGGGAGATCAACTGAGGGACTTGTGTGCATGCATATGAGCATGACCAATGAATGAAAGACACTGGGGCGGGGAGAGGGGCAGGTGGGGACATGTGCTGGGGGGTAGGGGAGGCTGGGGGAGGATAATGAGGGGAAAAAAGAAAAACATATGTACTACTATTATATCTAAGTTATACTGCAAAAAAATAAAAAAAAATAAAAGCCATGCTGCATTGAAATTGTGAAAATAAATAGATAGATGATAGATAGATAGATAGATAGATAGATAGATAGATAGATAGATAGATAGATAAAGTGATTATTGATAGGTATGTATTTGTTGGCATTTTATTCTTTATAACTATGTTTCCCTATTTTTTATCTCCTCCTCCTCCTCCTCCTCCTCCTCCTCCTCCTCCTCCTCCTCCTCCTCCTCCTCCTCCTCCTCCTTGACTCTAACATTTCCTGTAAGACTAGCTTGGTAGTAATAAACTTCTTTAGCTTTCTCTTTTTATTTGGAAAGTTTTTTATTTCTCCTTCAATTTGAAATAATAATCTTCTTGGAGAGAATAGTGCTGGCTGTAGGTCCTTGATTTTTCTGCCCTTGAATATTTTATGCTAATCCTTTATGATCTGAAATGTTTCTGCTCAGAAGTAAGCTGACAGTCTTATTGGAGCTCCTTGTCAGTAAATAACTTTGGTTGTTTCTCATAGATTTTTGGTTGTTTGTGTTCATTTTCATTTGTTTCCAGTAAGGTTTTGATTTCTTCCTTAATCTCATTGATAATCCACTCACTGTTGAATAACATGCTATTAAGCTCTATATTTTTTCACGTTTTTGAGTTTTTTAAATTGTAATTGATTTCTAATTTCATGCCAGTTTGATTTGAGAAGATACTTGATATAATTTCAATCTTCTTAAATTTCTTTATTTTTATTTTTTAACGTATTACATATGTCTCATTTCCCCCTGACTGACCCCCCTTTTAAATTTCTTGATACTTATTTTTAATCATAACCTATGGTCTATCTTTGAGAATATTCCATGTGCATTTGAAAAGAATGTATATTCTGCACCTTTGGGATGAAATGATTTGTAAATATCTATTAAATCCATCTGATCTAGTGTGTTCTTTATCACCATTTTCTTGTTAATTTTTGTCTGGAAGATCTAACCAGTGCTGTCAGTGGAATATTAAAGTCCCCTGCTATGACTGTGTTGCTGTCAATCTCTCCCTTCTGGTCCTCTAAGAGTTTTGTTTATAGGCATTATATTTTCTTGTTGGATTGATCCCTTTAGGATTATGTAGTGACATTCTAAGTCTGTTATTATGGCCTTAATTTCGAAGTCTTTTTTTGTGTGGGTCAGATATGAGTATTGCTACCCCAGCATTTTGTTTGTTTGTGTTCATTTGCATGGAATATTTTTTTTCCATCCCTTCATCTTTAGTCTGTGTTTATCTTTTTTTCTGAGTTGGGTTTCTTGTAGACAGCATATATGTGAACCATACTTTCTTATTCATTCAGGTACCCTATGTCTTTTGATTGGAACACTTAGTCCATTTACATTTATGGTTATTGTCAGTAAGTATTTAATGTATTGCCATTTATTTTATTTATAAATACGTTCCTCTCTCTCTCTTAATTTCTTCTTCTTAAAGCATTCCCTATAATATTTCTTGCAATGCTGGTGTGCTGGTAATGTAATCCTTTGGCATTTTTGTTTGTTTTGTTTTTGTTTTATATTGTTGTTTTTATTTTTGTCTTGGAAGACTTTATTTCATCTTTAATTTTAAATTATAATCTTGCTGGATAGAGTAGCCTAGGATTCAGGTCTTTGCTTTTCATCATTTTTAATACTTCATGCCACTTCCTCTGTCCTAAAATGCTTCTGTTGAGAAATCAATTGATAGCTGATAGTAGGTTCTAAATAATAATAAAAAATAAGAGCACAATATTTATAAAACAGATCAGATTAACTCCATTTTGAAATTCTCTTTGATATTTTATTTTTGTTTCAATGCAAAAAGGAGAGAACTGCAAGGTATATTTTTGTTTGTAAGTGCAAATTTTAGTTTGTGTGCAATTACAAAATATGAATATATTAAATTTAAAATTTAGCATTTTAAAATACTAATGTTTTGTTTTAAAGGTAAAGAAAGCAAGAGCACATAATATTTTTGTTCATTATTACTGATTTTTTAAAATGGAGGAATGTGTGTTAAAGACGTGCCATACTCAGCTGTCAAGTATATTAGGAACATCACTGTTTGAAGTTCTAAAAGGCTACTAGAGATGAGTCAAAATTTATATCTGAACTTCTTAGCAACTGCCCCAAAGAAAATAGACTTAGTGAATATTTGATTATACTTCAAGAAAAAAAATATCTAAGTGCATTGCTTTCCCTGTTGATGTCATCTAATAGTATCCTCCTGAATTACTGTAAAAGTTCTACTAGTGAAATTGTGGGCAGCGTTCTCATAAGACAATGGATAGCAAGGATCATGGGTCTTTTGTGGTAATACCTTTAGACAGAGATGATGAGATGAAAACTTAGAAAAAATAATTTTTAAATAGTCAAAATGAAACCATCTAGTTAGAAGGTCTTCTTATTTATTCCTGACTCAATAGAACAATTGTTTCCCAAATTGCCATATAGGGAACACTTAGATGACCCTTAGAGTTAATTATCTGCAGGTAAATAAGCTTGGAAAATGGGGTGTTCTCTGTAACTGCCTTTACTCCTTGGAGATTTACAAAGCACACTAGCATGTTAGAAGCTTAGAGAAGTCATGGGCTAAAGAAGATTATTGAATTTTAGTTCAATGTTTTGCATATTTAATTTAAAATAACATCCACTTTTCCTCCAAAGTAGCATACCTTAGAACTCCTGTTCTTTAGAAAACAAATTGGAATTAAAGGCATTTCATATTCTTCAAGAATTACTCTGTGATGCTCTTCTTGTTCTTTGTAGAGTGACGGAGGGTCTCTGCTAACAATTATAACAATAAGGGCTAAAGATTCACAGATCTGCACTACTAGACACATCTTCAGTAATGCTCACTTAAAGAAATGTCCAATAATGTTACATTGCCTTCCAATTTTGTAGTAACATAAAATTTCTCCAAGAAAGCTTTTACACTTTCTCTGAAGGTAGACGATCTCTCCTGTAAGCAGAACGTAGTGCTTAGTAAGAAGTTTCTGCTTTTCTCTTTGCTTAAAATAGCTTTCTTGTGCCTATTATTTACATTTACAAAAAGAAGATTTCTGTAGGAAGTGAGCCAGAAGAAATAGAACTAGCATATGAAATAACAATGAAAAAGTAACAGATTGATAATAAACATTTTTATGTATGGTAAAAAATAAAAAAAAATGCCCAACAATTGTGTGTACGGGGAGGGGCTTAGAAAATGGAAATTATATTTTACCAAAGTAGAATTGTCCTTAAAATACAGAAAGTATGATTAGATTCATAACTCCTTTTCATTTAGATCATGAGTGTCATCATTGCATACTCATTTGAAGAAATCTACGACAGAAACTTGTCAGGAAAAAGAACAGAAAAAGTTCTAAAAGTGCTACAAATGTTCTCCAGATGAGATTTGTTAATTAAAAGAAGTAGTCAAGCTATCAGAAATCTAGGATTCTGGCAGAATCATTAAAATTTTGCAAATACAATGTTGCATGTTTTTATATAATTTGGTTGCGATGTTGGAAATTAAGGGAAGTCCCTCCTGAAGGTTATCGTTTAAATCAACACTGTGTGCTGAGGCAGTGAGGAAGAGCACAGCCTGGCTGGGGCAGGTGCTCGAGCTGAGGTTGGACAGAGAGACCTGCTTCCCGATTACCTCAGGAGAACCTGAGGAGACTGCTGGGAGGAGGGCACTGGGTGAGGAAACTCCTGGCAGGCACTAGAGGATAGGTCATAAGAGGGATGGCAGTTTGGACATATATTCCAACCCAAAGTAGCGTGATTTTCAAGTTCCATGGCATTCTGACTGATTTCAAATCACCAGACATTGCTAGAAAAACAAACCATTATAGAATATAGAGATATGTGACTAGAGAAAAAAAACCAAGACAATGATAGAATAAAAAACAAATTACTGTGTAGTGTTGAAGAACACTTATTTTATAAACAGATGGACCACTTAATTCCAGCTACAGAACTTCACTAACTGTATGATCTTGCAAGGTTTACTTAATTTTTAAACTTAGTTTCCTTATCTATAAAATTGGAATAATAACGTCATCTACCTCTCAGCATTGCAAAACTAGTTTGAAGTAATTAAGATAATGCCTGCCATGTAATTTTTCTTTTTAAAGCAATTACCACTTATAAAAATGTGAAAAATTCATCAAAGAGAAAAGCCAGCTACAATTTTTAAAGTCATCTAAATCCAAATGTTTGTTTTTTTTCATTATGGTGAGAACACATAATTGACAATCTATCCTTTAGTTTTTTATGTGTATAATACAATATGTCAACTATAAGCACTATGTTGTACAGCAGATCTCTGGAACTTACTTATCTAGCATGACTTAAACTTCATCTCCATCAATAATACCTTCCCATTTCTCTCTACTCCCAGTCCCTACACCCACCTGCTATTCTCCACTTCTGCATTGCAGCACTGTTCACATTAGCCAAGACATGGATACAACCTTATGTCCATCGACAGATGAGTGAACAGGGAAAATGTGGCATATACAGAAAGCAGAAATTACTCAGGTTTTAAAAATTAGGAAATCCTGCCTTATGTGACAACATGGATGAGCCTTAACATTACAGAAATTAGCCAGTCACAGAGGACAAACCCTATATGACCCCACTTAAATAAGGGATCTAAAACCAAATGCAAACCTAACTGCTAAGAGCTTTTTAAACATATGTACAGGATTTTTATTTTAGTGTTTTGTTGTTAGTGATATAAAAATCTATACTAATAATAGGAAAATATGCAAATTATCCATTATAGCATCATGTCACGACCAGATCAGCAGGCTGCATCCTCGCCCTCTGCTCAGGCGGCTGTGAGGCCTTTGGTGGGATAGGATAGGAGGGAAGGGGACAGGGAAAAACAGGGAGAGAAAGGCAGGCCTTCATGCAGACAGGCTGAGAGGAGAAACAGAAATACAGAAAGGGATCAAGAAAAAGCAACAGGAATGGAAGAGGGAAGGAAACACAGGACTGGATATGGAGAGGGGTGGTGACCGCGGACTAGGGGAAGCAGGTGCACCCAATGGGAGGAGGGTGGTGGCCCCCAGCGTGGGCCATTGGTGGGAAGGTGCCCACAGGTCCGGGATGGAGTCTGGACGGTCTGAGGCCTTCTGGGTGGAGGGGCTCCTGCTTTGTGGTGGCAGCAGTACCCGGGCCATGCAGGCCTCAGCCACCCTCACTGGGCCTGGTATTCTGAGCAGGGAATGGGAGCAGGATGGCTGCAGGGAAGCTGGGGAAGGGAGGCTGGTGAACACTGGCTGCGGCTGAGCCTTGGGCTTGGGGTTAATCCTCCCCCCCCCAAATGGAAGCTTTAAGAAGGGAGGGAGAGAAGAACTTTATAAAGGAGTTAGCAGAGAGCAGTGTTAAAGAAGGAAAGAGGATGTATGAGTGAACTGCAGGAGCTATAATAAAAATCAAGTATAGTTGTGTACTGGGGACAGATTTTAAAAGTAGGAGTCAGGCAGAGACCGGTTTGGCTCAGTGGATAGAGCATCAGCCTGCGTGCGGACTGGAGGGTCCCGGGTTCGATTCCAGTCGGGGGCATGTACCTTGGCTGCGGGCACATCCCCAGTATGGGGCGTGCAAGAGGCAGCTGATCGATGTTTCTCTCATCGATATTTCTGACTTTCTATCCCTCTCCCTTCTACTCTGTAAAAAAATCAATAAAATATATTTAAAAAATAATAATAAAATAAAAGTAGGAGTCAGAAAGGAAAAAAAAGATAAATAATAGTGAATAATTAGTGTAGAAGTAAGTAGAGAAGTAAGTAGAGTAGAAGTAAGTAGAGAAGAATGCATGGAGAAGGTAGGATGAGAGAGAAAGAAGGAGGGAAGAAAAGTTTTAAAGGGGAGCTGGTAGTGCTTAAAATGAGAATTGGAAGAAGGAAGAAATGGGGGAGGGATAAAAGCAGATCCAAGGGAGAAAGTGAAGAAAAAAATTAAGGTGAGAAGAAAGGAAAAGGGGAGGGAGAAGAGGGGTAAAGATAAAAGAAAGAAGGAATGTGGGGAGGGGGGAGGGTAGGAGAAAGATGGGAAGAAGGATGGTGGAACAGAAGTAGGAAATGAGGAGGAAAGAAAAGTTTATAAATGGTGAGTTAATATGAAAAAGTGTTACATAAAGGAGAGAGAAAAAAATGTGTGGGAGGGAGAAGCCAATAAGCAAATCAAATACAATGTGAAGAGGATAAGATTTAAAAAAAATAATAGTTAATAGGGGCAACCAGGCTGGCAGGGGAGGACAGTTAGGGGTGACTAGGCTTGGAGGGGAGAGTAGTTAGGGACATCAGGCAGAATGGTTAGGGCAAGCAGGCATGTGAGTGGTTAGGAGCCAGAGGTCCTGGATTGGGAGAGGGTGCAGGTCGGGCTGAGGGACACACCACAGGCATAAATTTCATGCACCGAGCCTCCAGTTAAAAAAAAAAATAGAGCAAAAGGTCATTTCTAACTATTCTTAACCTGAAAATTTTAATGTAAAATAAATATTTTGAGAAAGCACTTGATTTTGACATTTTGCTCCTTTCTTTTTCTGAAGAAAAGTCAAGGAAAACATTTGGATCTTGGAATGCCAATATGAACTTCACTTTGAGTAGTAAAGTTAATTTTCTGGTAACTGCTGTTAGTGCTGAGCATAGCATCCCCACAGAAGGAGAGCCATATTCAAACTGATACACAGAAAATCCAAGCATCTGAGTTATACATTTTCCTAGTATAACATAGCCTGCCTCTATGTGAGCCCAGCTGTTACATGGATCTATCCACTAGAAAAGAAAACAAAATAGAAATATCGTGCTTAGTGAGTAGTGTATTAAACTTTTGGGCAATGGAGACAGCTTGTCTCCTCTGAGAGGTTGGGAACATGCTGTTTTCCTAATCGAATTTTAAGCTGGGAGTACACGTTTGCATACCTTTTTCCCTAACAAAGGCTCGGCTGATCGCAAGCGCCCTGCACATCAGTACTGCAGTATCACTGGGCAGCAGTGCATTCAGGAAATATTTCCTGGGAACTTATTCTGGGCCGATGTGGCCCTGGGATCTAACCCTGAACATTGCTGAACTTAACAGAGCTTATGCTCTCATGTAAAAAGACACACAAAACAGGGAGGCAACCAAGATTATTCCAGATGAGCATATGTTTCAAGAAGAAGTAAAACACAGGAATCAGAAAGAATAGGCTGTCACAGCATTTTCTGTGCAATGAAAGAAGGAAAACAGTTCCCCCACAAATGTATGTTGGCAATTGCTCCAGCAACCCGGTGCGCTTCACCTGAGGTTACTGGTGCAGAATGTTCTTCCTTGCCAGCTATGCAATAAAAATACCAAGAGAGCCCCCAGGCCCCAGTAATACCTTCAATCCCCTGGCCTCACTTCACACAGTTTCATCATAAAAGACGATATGGCTGCTCTTAGAAAAAGTTTCAATTGAGGCATGTAGGTTCTGTCTCTCAAACTCTATACATTTATTCACTTTCAATACATGTGACAGTTTTATAATTTAGGTGCTATTCTTATCTCTTTTTATAAGGAAGATGTTAAGGCACAGAGAAATGTTGTCACTTGCCTAAAGGTCATATATTTGCTAAGCGGCAAATCGCGACATAAACCAAGGCTGTTGGCTTCAAGATCTGAGCTCTTTCTTCCATGCCATGGCAAATAAAGGTCCAAAAATAAAGACCCTGCATTGTTCTCCCCACCCTTTACTCAGCATGTACACACACTTCCTAACCAAGCCTCACTGCACGTGTGTGCTTATTTGCAAGGAGGATGGAGAAAGCCATGTCCCATACCTGCTAGGGAGACAGCCTGCTTCTTTCCTTCCCTATGTTAGTCAATACACTTCTTTTAGATATTCAACCTGACACATGACTTCCTGATGTTTAGCACCTCTGGACTCCAGAAAAGAGCAGGGCTATACTGTTGAGGATATAAAATTTTGCTACATGAAATTATGTTTTAATTTGTAATATCCCCTACTAAACTATAAACTGCTAGAGGATATAATATATGTCTTGGTTAATGTTATAACCCTTGCATTTAGGTTTATTAATCCTATATGCAAGGGTTATAAATACACAATATTATTTATTAAGTACGCATGAAATTAAAGAATGAATGAATGAGCATTGGGCTTACAGTTCTAACCTACATATGATGTGACTTCTTGATTCGTTTTCACTCTTCCACATTGGAATTGCCATTTTTGCAGAGAGCAATGAACCATTAAGCAGTAAAATTATGCTGCTTTTAACTGGACCATCACTATCAGAACAGAAAAATTAAGAGAATTAGAATAACTGTTGCTTTGAATCCTTCACAGCTGAGGAACCTTTATTTATGTCCGCTTCTAAAATAACTATAATAATAAAAGAGTAACATACTAATTAGACTGGATGTCTTCTAGATATCATTCTGGATGTCTTTCTTTCCTGAGGAGAGCGGGGCTGAAAGGAAGCCAGCCCAGCTTCCAGGTTCCTAAGGGTTGCCTGAGGGAAGCAGCCCAGGTCCTGGGTTCCTGCTGGTGGCCGGAGTCGGGAACCCTGGGTCTCAGGTGCCTGAGGGAAACCAGTGCTAGCAGCCAGGGGAAGGAAAGCCTACTCCTGCAATGAATTTTTGTGCACTGGGCCTCTAGTCTTTTTATAAACATACATTTGATATCATCTGCTCTTTCATGAGCCATTTCTGTGTTTGGTGCTCTATTTTGACTCCAAACTACCTTTTGGGCCCCCAATCTGTAAACAACAAAGTGTTACAATTATGACTTCCCCTCAGTCACATCTGCCAGTTTCCTCCTACTCAGTTGTTATAGCACTTCAGCCTCCTTCCAAAGATCCTTGTTTTAATACTGCACATTTTTCTCTACTATTCACTTACTTACACTCTTTCATACATTTCTGTTGACATGCTACTGACTTTGACACTTGACAGTGTTCTGAAGCTTTTGCTAAGTAAATTGAAAATTGGGATAGTAAGCAGGAACCCAGCCTGTATTCATACATGCTGTACTTCTCCGTCACTTTTTCTGAGATCCTGTTGTGTCACCCCTTCCATGTAGTGCTAATGATTTGTTATGTCTTTGCCATGTTTGTTTGCTACTCTCAATAGCAGAGCTTTCATTTGTAGGCATTTAAAAACTTGACTGAAGTTAAAATAAAAAACAATACAGTGAGAGGAAATATTTTATATATATATATATCCTAAGTGACTGAATGACCAAACAGCCTGTTATTATGATATTCACTGACCACCCGGGGCCAGACACTCAAAGTAGGAGCTGCCCCTGGTGGTAAGTGCACTCCCACAGCCAACCTCCAGTGGTCGGCAAACATTCCACTGTCTCTCTCCCCCAACGGACCAATCTTTTGCAGCCAACCTCTCATAACCTCTCCCCTCAGCCAATCTCCTGCAGCCTTGATTGGCCCTGATAGTAGGCCAGTCCAAGGGACCCCACCCATTCATGACTTCATACACCAGGCCTCTAGTATATCTCATAAACAACTCATTTCTAGAATATATAAAAAACTCTTACAATTCTACAGTAAAAATACATGTAACACAATTTAATAATGGAAAAGGATTTAAATAAACATTTATCCACAGAAGATATACAAAAGTCCAAATAAACACATGAAAAGATGATCAACATTATTTGTCATTAGGGAAATGCAAAACAAAGTTACAATATACAACTTCACACTGACCTGTATGGATATAATAAAAAAATGAAGACAATGAAAACTGTTGTCATAAATGTTAAGAAACAGCCCAGGCCAGATGGCTCAGTTAATTGGAGTGATGTTCCACATACCAAAAAGTTCTAGGTTCAATTCCCAGTTAGGACACATACCTGGGTTTGATCCCAAGTCAGAGTGTGTATAGGAGACAACCAATCTCTCTCTCTCTCTCTTTCTCTCTCTCTCTCTCTCTCTCTCTCTCTCTCTCTCTCTCTCTTTCTCTCTCTCTCCCTCTCTCTTTTCCTTTCTTTCTTTCTCTCTCTCTCTCTCTCTCTCTCCCTCTCTCTTTTCCTTTCTTTCTTTCTAAAATTCAATAAAAACATATTCTTGGGTGAGGATGAAAAGAAGTGAAGAAATTGGAGCACTCAGACATTACTGATGGGAATGTAAAATGGTTCAGTCTCTTGGAAAAAAAATGTAATTCCTCCAAAAGTTAGACATAGAATAACTATGTGATCCAGCAATTCCATTTCTAGATATATAACCAAGATAAATCCTATCTAATAAAAGAGTAATATGCAAATTGACCATACCTTTGCTATACTCACAAGCCATGTCCACCAGCCACATCCACCAGCCAATCAGGAGCAAATATGCAAATAAACCCAAGCAAGATGGCTGCAGCCACAGAGAGCAGGAGTGAGGCTTGGGTTTCCCCAGCAATGGAGAAAGCCAAGCTTTCTGCCTGCCCTTTCTGCTCAGGCCTCCACATCAGGCTACAAAGTTGGAGAGAGGCAGGAGGCTAGGGTTGCTCTCTGCAATGAAGGAAGCCAAGCTTCTGCAGCCCTGGCCAGCTTAGGCCTTCATTTAAGGCCTCAAAGTTTCAACCATAGAAGATACCAGGCAACAGAAATGGCTGTCGCACAGACTGAGCAGAAGGCTTGGCTCTGCTCCAGGCTACAAAGTTTGAATTATAGAAGATAAATAAATCCCAGATACCAGGGCCTCCGCTTTGGTCATTGAGGAGCATGGCCATCCTGCAAACCACCACAGGCCCTTCTCCCAGGCTGTCCCACACCCCAAGGAAGCCTCTACCCTGATCTAGGACACCCTTCAGGGCAAACCAGCTGACCCCCACCCATGCACAAAGCCTCTATCCTATCTAATAAAAGAGTAATATGCAGATTGACCATCACTCAAACATACAAGATGGCTGCCCCAATGTGGTTAAAGATTCTGCCCCCCATAGACTACAAAGGAGACAGGACTGAACCTCAAATCACCCTGTTTGGCCCCGGAGGATGGCTGGTTAGCCAGAGACGGGTAAGATTCCTCAAGGAAGGAACAACCTAAGACAGGCACAGTCACAGAGGGGCCAACGGGAGAAAACTGAAAAATCAACAGAGGTGGGGCGCAGACCCTCATCCACAAACCTTGCAGGGGCTTGAATTCTCACCCCTCCTGAGGAAGGTCTCCTACCCCCACGGCTGCTACACCTCCCACGCACAACTCACACCGGGACCCAGGTGGCAGACAGAGATTTGGCCAGCAATAGCTGCCCTATGTCTAAATTTAATTTATTACCAGGAATGCTGAGGACCTACTCAAAAATGCAAATATCCCTTTCCACAAGTATTTACTGGGTAAACTAAGATTTTTGCTTGAGTATTAAAATTGACAGTAAAATAGTAATCAAGTTTTCAGATTAATTTAAATTGGACAAGTGAAATAAGTGAATACTCAAGAAAATCTAACTGTACTGGACAAAAAGCTTTTCCTAAAACATTAACTAAAATATCTATTAGTAGTTCATTTCACTGTAAAATTGCCTAACATCCAAAGAACCTAAAGCAGTCATATTTGTGTGCAAAAATTAAAATTTAAAATTACCAAGACTGCAAGATAAAATTTCCAAAAGCCCCTATTAACCAAAAAAAAGGGGGGGGGGCAGTGGGGTAATATCATGTAAGGAAAAATATCCTATAAGTAAAATACATGTAGAAAGTTTTTACTCCAGAAAAGAAAATTCCATTTGCAAAAGCAACTGCAGGACACACATGAAAAAACACACATGGTGTCAAAATAAGCCAAAGGAAAATCATTTAGGCAAAAATAAAAAGAATCCCAAGTCTATTTTGCAGAGAGGATCCCTTTGTTAACCTTTGGTCGAGAATGTGTTTGTGTGTTTTCAGAGAACAACTCCAAGACCATGTGGGTTCCTGCGACAGTGAGGAACTGACGGGTCTGTTCCAGCCACGAGGACAGTCCAGAGATGGTGGACGCTGACGACACCTTGCCATGCTAGCAGTTGGCAGCTGTGCGTGGCTGCAGGCAGCCCAGGACCAAACCAGAGAGGATGGATCTTGCATTGCCACGATGTGTCCACCATCTGGATACCATTGCTGACATGTACACATGAAGAACTATTTGACATTGAAACTGAGACTCAGAACAGTTGGACATTGAAACTGACACTCAAACTTTTTTGCTCTTATACGTTTGTTTTCAGTATGCAGAGGCAAGATATTTTTGAAGAAAAGAAACAGGGGGAAGTGATTGATATATAGGCAGGGTGGCCTCGAACAGGCTGTCAAGCTACAGGGGGAAGGCTTGGGTGGATGGGAGGCAGATGCTGGGGGAGATCAACCGAAGGACTTGTATGCATACATATGAGCATAACCAATGAATGAAAGACACTGGGGCGGGGAAGGGGGCAGATGGGGACATGTGCTGAAGGGTAAAGGAGGTTGGGGAGAGGATTTTGGGGGGGGAAGGAAAACATATGTACTACTATTAAATATAAGTTATATTGTAAATTAAAAAGTAATAATAAAATAAAATAAAATAAATATTCTGCCCCCATGTGGACAAAAGATGGCCACCACAAGATGGCCAGCAGGGGAGTGCAGTTGGTGGGGATCCAGGCCTGCAGAGAAGAGCAGTTAGGGGTGACCAGGCCTGCAAGTGAGGGCAGGTAGGGGCAAACAGGCTGGCAGGTGAGTGGTTAGGGGTGATCAGGCTGGCAGGCAGAAGTGGTTAGGAGCAATCAGGAAGGCAAGCATGTGAGCAGCTGGATTGTGAGAGGGATGTCTGACTGCCCATATAAGCTAGATCTCACTGGGATTGGGGCCTATACGGGCAATCGGACATCCCTTGAGGGGTCCCAGATTGGAGAGGGTGCAGACTGGGCAGAGGGTCACACTCTCTCCCCTTCCGCTTGCAAGAATTTTTGCACCGGGCCTCTAGTGAAAATATATGTCCTCACAAAAAATGATATAGAAATTCTCATCACAGCATCACTCCTAATAACCAAAACATGGAAGCAACCCAAATGTTCATCAACTGGTAAATAAATAAACAGGATGCATTATATCCCTATAATGGAATATTACTTTTCCATAGGAAGGAATACAGTATCTGTGTTCTACAATATAGGTGAACCTCAAAAAACACATGGCTGATGAAAGAGGCCAGATGCAGAAGACCACAGAGTGTACGATTCCATGTATCTGAATGTCCAGAACAGACAAATGACAGAGACAGAGGTAGTTTAGTGGTTGTCAGAGGGCTAAAAAAATAAATAAATGATGAGGAATGGCATGAGACTTTTTTTTAAGGATGATGAAAATGTTCTAAAATTAGATTACAGAGATGGTTGCACAAATAGATGTATTTTATAGTACACAAATTAAATCTCAAGAAATCTATTTTTAAAGATTAATAATATAGTCCTCCAAACCCCAGTTGTCATTGATTCAAGGAAGTTGTAAACTTAATGTAAAAGGTTGAAAGGGCAAAATTATTTCTGAGAATGCGTCATCAGTGACTGTAAATGAAGCCCAGCCTCCCGTCATGTGGCAGGTCACCAGGCCCTGAACATAAATACCAGAAATGTGTTCATCAGAGGAATGTGTGTGTCTTGTATATTCTTTTGTGAGATTAATACATTTTATTAAATAACGTATTTATGTTTTAAATTTACAAAACTGAAAATTTTTTAATCAATGGTTCCAATGGAAAAAAAAACATAAAAAGGAAAATTAAGTCATAAAATTAATTTTTCTCATTTTCTAGACTCTTTGTTTCTAGGACTATAAGGGCATTATTTACTATGGGTAGAAAGTGTGTGGATTTTGTTTAGATTTATGGATTCTGACCTAATTCATTCCATGTCTTTGATATTGGACTTAGGGATCGTCACCGATTAGCAGAGATGATGTCCCTCTTAGATTTTGTCAGACTTTCCTAGCAGAATGTTCCCTCTAAAATAATAAGGTCTCAAGAGATAACAAAGAACAGGAACCTGATTTATGGTGTCTTGTGGACTAGCAAATGAATGCATGGATTTCTGTGTTTATATTTTTTCTGTGTATGTGTGTGTGCTCATGTGTGCATGTGTGTGTGTATGTACTCATATACCCAGAAGATATAAGACCTCATTTCAAAATGTTAAATTGCATAGAAAGTTGACACTATATGTCAAGATGCTAATTCTCTTCATAATAAAAAAAATGAAACCAGTGTGTTTAATTTTGGAATTACGTTTTAGTGAAAGAAACCTAGTTTCTATTGATTCAGGAGAATGTTGTCATACCTAATTTATTGTGGTAGAGTTTTGTGGAAGCAAACATATATAAATGTATAAGTTTCATGTATAATTGGGAAGCATAGATAAAAATAATTTGACATTGATATTTATACTTAAGAAATGGAGCACTTTGCTGCAATCAATTTTTCATTATACTGTTGAGATCAATAGCTACAAATAAGATATAAAAACACCATTATTGATGGGGCACATGTCAGTATAAAATGTGCAGTTTTCTATAGCATTTCATGGGTAGAAAATTATATTATACATTTCCAGTGATATTCATATTGCTCTGTAGAGAATGCCTATGAAATCGATGTACAGTAAGTCAACATAGGGATATTTTATATCACTGAGAAAAGCCAGATTATATATATATATATATATATATATATATATATATATATATATATATAAACATTGCTCTTTTATAAAAATATTACCTGAAATTGTTTTGTCAAAAGTTGGGTCAGATTATTGAAATAAGGAGGACATATGAGGCTTTTTTTGTTTTTTGTTTCTTCTATTTGAAAACTAATCCAGCTTGGTCACTACCCAAATCAAATTTCTTCAGAAAGCTGTTGACCTTGTGAAAATTATTAAATAAAATATGTGCTCCCCAAAAAAACTATTTCATATCAGTGAGGACAATCCAGAATAGCCACAGAGAAGGAGTTTAAGGAGAATGGAGACTAATGCCTGGGGAAAACCTTTGGCCTCCAGACTATATTGCACGTGATATCATTCACTATACTTCAGGTTCCTAAACTGTTATCACAAGTCCTATAATGTCAGTCAGTTGGAAAATAAATATCACCTATAAGATGAGGGCAATCAAATATTTTGATGTCAGATTGCTTAAACAGCAGTGGACTTCTCTGATGACACTTCTTCCTTTTTAAAATCTTGATAACTCTTTGGTTAAAATTTTACATAAGATTTTTTCCGATGAATAAAACAAAAAGTCATAAAATTCTCAGATTTATTTTAAGTAGTCACACTTTTTATAAATTGTTTCACTCAATGACTTCTGATTCAGTGATAATATAATAGGCAATATTATAAATACATTTTCAACTGTGACCAATTGTGTCTGTCTTCCCTATTTGAAACTGTATGAGTTTTACATTTCATATCATTAAAAAGAATAACTTCACCAGGAGACATGTTTCAATTAGTTTCATAGTTAAGTGATATTTTTTTATTATCTGGACAAACATGGCCCACTGTGGAGCACCTGCACTTCATTATAAAACATAAAGAATGATGAAATTCACCTAGAGAGATTGATATTCAGATTTTGAAAGGTATATTATTTCCAGTGTAGACAAAAATTTATTTCCAAGTAAAGTGATTATGAGAATGCAGACTTTGAAGAAAATGAGAAAAATTGACAGTGGGTAGACTTAAAGTGTGTGTGTGTGTGTGTGTGTGTGTGTGTGTGTGTGTGTGTGTGTATAAAGTAGTCATCAGTGATAAAAGTTTATCATTCTATAAATATTTATTAAACCAAATTCCCAGAACACTGGGAGATTCAAGGACTGTATTAGTAAGAAGCTTTTAATTTTGTGCGGGAGATGTATTAGTAACTTTAGGGAGACCATAACAATACACCAGACAAATTTAGTGTCTTAAAAACAGAAATTTATTTTCTTACAGTTCTTAAGGCTGGAAGTCTAAAATCAAGATGTTAGGAAGTTTAGTTTTTCTAAGGTCTCTCTCTTTGGCTTGCAAGGGGCTACCTTCCCTCTGCGTCCTCACATGGTCTTCTCTGTGTGCACATGCCTGTTGTCAGTTCCTTTCCTTATAAGGACAACCCTCCCAATGGATTAGAAGCCCACCCAAATGACCTCATTTAACCTTAATTACCACTTTAGAGACCCAATCTCCAAATATAATCACATTGGGGGCTAGGACTTCAACATAAGCAATATGCACAAGTATCTTTCAGCTATTTAGTGGGTTTCTGCAGCATTTAGGAGAGGGAAAAGTGTTAGAATTTTTAAGGGTCTGAACAGTAGTTATTTCATTGCTAGGGTGACATGGGGGTGGCTTACATAACAATTACAAACTTTTTAATTCAAAACTACCAATAATTACTCAAAATGATCACAATAGACTTTATCTGACAAACTGCAGGCCCTCAGAGCAGGTAAATTTTGCTTGAATGGTGGTGAAATGGTGAAGGCACACATGCTGTGGGGAAGACGTGGACAAAGCAGAGGCAAACAGCAGCCAAGTTCAGAGAATGGTGAGCAGTACAGTTTGCTGAGAAATGAGAGACTTGTGGGGAAGCATTGGGAATGACACCTACACCTGGGAGCACATAGTATCTGGAAAGTCAGTCTGAGGATCTATTTAATTCAGGATTGTTTGTCGTACAGAGAAGAACGGTGGATTGATTGCAACGTGAGTTAGTGGGAGAAGGAATACAGGGTGAACATCCTTTGGTCCAGTACTTGTGGAGCAAACTGAGGCAGTCACAATGCAGCTCAGGAACCATGGTCACTCTCAAAGTCAATCCTACCTTGCTTCTATTTATGGCACACTGTATTTTTCTTTACCAAAAAAAAAATGTTTTCAGGAAGAATAGAAAGAGCCAAGATTATGAAGTAGCCTTTCAATACTAGTTGTTCTACAACACTTGATTCTCAAAATAAAACTATGAACTGAGGTATGACATCATCCTATCTAATAAAAGAGTAATGTGCAAATTAATCGTCACTCTGCTATACCCACAAGCCATGACCACCAGCCAATCAGGAGAGAATATGCAAATAAACCAAATCAACATGGCTGTGGCCACTGAGAGCAGGAGGGAGGCTTGGGTTTCCCCAGCAATGGAGGAAGCCAAGCTTTCCACCTGCCCTTGCCAGCACAAGCCTCCAGTCAATGCTACAAAATTTCAGTGGTAGAAGATAAATAAATCCCCCCTAGAATGGCAGCAGCCATGGACATGGAGAGAGGAAGAGGCTAGAGTTGTCCCCTGTGATGGAGGAAGCCAAGCTTTCCTGTCTCCCTTGCTGGCTTAGGCTTCCATTCAATGCTACAAAGTTTCAATTATAGAAGATAAATAAATCCAACAAAAATGGCTGCCACCACTGAGTGAGTAGAAAGCTTGGCTCTGCTCCAAGCTACAAAGTTTCAATTATAGAAGAGTATAAATAGCAGATATCAGGGCCTCCACTTGGGTTGCCAGGGGCATGGCCTGCCTCCAAACCACCACAGGCCACTCACCCAGGACACCCCACACCCCAAGGGAACCCCCACCCTGATCTGGAACACCCTTCAGGGCAAACCAGCTAGCCCCCCACCCATGCACCAGGCCTCTATCCTATCTAATAAAAGAGTAATACGCAGATTGACCATCACTCCAACACAAAAGATGGCTGCCCCCATGTGGTCAAAGATCCTGCTCCCATGCGGACAGAAGATGGCCACTGCAAGATGGCAAGCAGGAGAGGGCAGTTCGGAGGGACCAGGCCTATACACAAAGGCAGTTTGGGGCAATCAAGCCTGCAGGGAAAGGCAGATAGAGTTTCCCAGGCCAGCAGAGGAGGGAAGTTTGGGGTGACTGGGCCTGCAGGGAAGAGCAGTTGGGGGGTCCAGGCCTGCAGGGGAGGGCAGTTAGGGGCAAACAGGCTGGCAGGGGAGCAGTTAGGCATCAATCAGGCTGACAGGGGAGTGGTTAGAGTGTGATCAGGCTGGCAGGCAGAAGTGGTTAGGGGCAATCAGGAAGGCAGGCCGGTGAGCAGTTGAGAGCCAGCAATCCTGGATTAGAGAGGAATGTCCGACTGCCTGTTTAGGCTCACTGGGATCGAGCCTAAACAGGCAGTGGGACATCCCTCGAGGTGTCCCAGTTTGAAGAGGGTACAGGTGGCTGAGGGACACCACCCCCACATGCACGAATTTTATGCACTGGGCCTCTTGTCTATAATAATAAAAGCATAATTAGACCAGACAGCTGAACAACCTTTCAGATGTCCTTCCAGACAAAGCCACAGTGGCAGGGGCTGAGGCAGAGGCAGTTAGGGGTGATAAGGCATACAGAGGTGTTAGAGGCTATCAGTCAGGCAAGCAGAGCGGTTCGGGGTTATCAGGCAGGCAGGCAGGCAGGCAAGTGGTTAGGGGCAATCAGGCTGGCAACAGGTGAGTGGTTAGGAGCCAGCAGTCCTGGATAGTGAGGAGATATCTGACTGCGGGATTAGACCTAATCCCACAGGGATTCCCTGACATACACTGACCACTAGAGGTCAGAAGCTTCAACCATTAGGAGCCTGCACTCTCTGGCAATCTGGGACCCCTCAGGGGATGTTGGAGAGCCGATCCCACAGGCCAGGTTGAAAGGAACCCCCCCCCCCCCCGACTGGTGCATGAATTTGTATACTGGACTGGCCCTACAGTTATTTCATGAGATTGTTAAACAAGTCTGGGGAAGCTCTAGGTCACCACACTAGTTATGAGAAATTCATACAGATTGTTAATACTGTCACCTAAAAAGATGTTCGCAAGGCATGGTGAACAGTTCCAGTGTTCTAACAGAGCAGCTTGGCAGGAGCTCATTTATATGGGAGAGCAGACAAATTGGGAGCGAGGTGAAGTCTGAAGAAGTAGGCCCGTGGTCGGCAAACCCTGGCTCCCGAGCCGCATGTGGCTCTTCGGCCCCTGAGTGTGGCTTTTCCACAAAATAACATGGCCTGGGTGAGTCTATTTTGAAGAAGTGGTGTTAGAAGATGTTTAAATTTAAAAAATTTGGCTCTCAAAAAAAATTCCAATCGCTGTATTGTTGATATTTGGCTCTGTTGACTAATGAGTTCACTGACCACTGAGCTGGGCTAACAGTCAGGAACGTAAGGAATGGAAGTAGTAGAACTTCAGAAATGCTGATAGGCATTAGAGATAGGCAAAAGTCCAAAAAAAATCTAACAACCCAGCATCATGCAACCTTGCTGCCTCATGCTACTTCATTGTATCAACCTGCCCCATTGCATCATCCGGTTCCATTGCATCATCCTGTCCCATTGCGTCATCCTTCCCCATCGCATCATCCTGCCCCATTGCATCATCCTGTCCCATTACACCATCTTGTCCCATTGCATCATCCTGTCCCATTGCATCATCCTGCCCCATTGCATCACCCTGCCCCATTGCATCATCCTGCCCCGTTGCATCATCCTGCCCCATTGCATCATCCTGCCCCGTTGCATCATCCTGCCCCGTTGCATCATCCTGCCCCATTGCTTCATGCCATCCTACTGCATCAGGACTCCCTGGTTTCTAGTCTTAACTTACATGAAAGTAACTAAAGATCATTTCAGAATATCATGTCAAGTTCTGAGATTTACCCATTAGAAGGTTTTGTTAAGAAGTGAAATAAAGAGCAAACCAAAGAAAGCACTGTATTCTGGTCTGAGTTTATATCAAGACAATAAACAAATGAATGAATAAGTATTTATTGTGCTTATAAGACAGCTCCCCAGGCTTGAGGTAAAGGGACAAATTATTCCACTGATGTCATTTGACATCGGCCAGATAAGATAGACATAATAAGTAAGTAAGGAGTAAAATAATTTAGAAAAATTCTGGCTATTTATTTATTTATTTAGTTAGTTAATCCTTACCCAAGGATATATTTCCTTTGTTTTTTTAGAGAGAGTGGAAGGGCGGGGGAGAAACATTTATATGGAAGAGACACAGCAATGATTGTCTACTGCACACTCCCTGACTGGGTACATGCCCTTGACCAGAATCAAACCTAGGACCTTTGTAATGTTAATATGAAATAATTCCTGCTAACTAGTTTCAGAAATATACACTTAAGCTACTTTTATTAAAATTAATTTGAACTATTGTATATCAATCTAGATAGTTTTCATCACTTTAAAATTATTTTCTTAATTGGTTTTAATTCCTTTAAAAGTACTTATTAAAAACTGTTCATCACTTGCCATGTGTATTGTGCTAGGATGAGAAGATAGATGCAAAAACTACTGGATCCCACTCTTTCACTATTATGTGATGGGGTATTTTGAGGGTATAGATGAACAGTTGCCGTTGGGACACTAATGAGGATATAGCACGGAACTTAGCACATTGAATTATACCTTCGTGGTCTACTCTATGGAAACAAGGGGCAAGTTTATAGTGATGAATGTCTACATTATAAAAAGAAAGATCTCAAATAAACAACCTAACTTTACACCTCAAATGAGTAGGAAAAAAGTTCAAAGAATGCCCAAAGTTAGTAGAAAAAAAAGATCAGAGTAGAAATAAATGGAAAATAAAAGCCAGAAAAGCAATAGGAAAGATTAAAAAATAAGCTTTTTGTTGTTGTTTGTTGTTAAAGAAAAACAAAATTGACAACTGTCGATTAAACATCACCTTATACCTGTTAGGATGGCTTTTATGGAAGACAACATGAAATATGACAAGCACCATCATGGATTTAGAGAGAAGGGACCTGTCCAATGCTTCAGAGGATTAAAATTGGAACAGATTTTGTGGAAAACAGATGGAGTATTCTTCAAAACAATTAAAACTCAACAGTTCCATTTCTAGGTATACTGGCATATTCAGATGAAATAAAGTCAGAATCTCAAAAAGGGATGTACACTTTCATATTCATTGCAGCACTATTCACAATAGCCAAAATATAGAAATAACTTGTATCCATTGATGGAATAATGGATATATGTGTCTGTGTGTATGACTATTATTTAACCCCAAGAAATAATGAAATCCTGCTATTTTAAAAAGCATGGATAAACTTAGAATATATTATGCTAAATAAAACTAGCAAGAAAAAGAAAGATACTGTATCATCTCAGTTACATATGGAATCTAAATAAAATTCAGTTCATATAAGCAGAGTACATTGGTGATTCATAAGGGCTGGGATGTGGAAGAGACTAGTAGTTGCTGGTCAAAGGGTACAAGCCTTGCCCAGCTGGTGTGGCTCAGCATCTGAGCATCAACCCAGGAAACAAGAGGTCACCGGTTTGGTTCCTGGTCAAAGCACATGTTGGGTTGTGGACTAGACCCCTAGTGGAGGCCATGAATGATGCAGCCAATCAATAATTCTCTCTCATTGATGTTTCTCTCTCTCTATCCCTCTCCGTCCTCTCTCTCTCTAAATATATATATATAAATATATATATATATATATATATATATATATATATATATATATATATAAAGGGATATAAGCCTTCAGTTGTAAGAGAACCAGTTTTGGAGATCTAATGTACTGCATGGTAACTGCAGTTAATAATGTGTAGTGCACTTGGAATTGGCTAGGAGAGTATATCTTAAGTGTTTTCACCACACACAAAAAAAAGGTAAATATGTGAGTTAATAGATATATTAATTAACCTGATTGTGGTAATCATTTCACAATGTATGCATATGTCAAATTATCACATTGCATACCTTAAACAAGGTACAATTTTATTTGTCAATTTTACTTCAGTAAAGCTGAAAAATTCTAATATTTAAATGACCAACTGAAAAATAATTAAATACAATATTTAAAAAAAAAAAACTACAAGGGAAAGCCCTAGCTGGTTTTGTTCAGTGGATAGAGCGTCGACCTGTGGATTGAAGGGTCCCAGATTCGATTCGATTCCCATTAAGGGCACATGCCCGGGTTGTGGGCTCGATCCCCAGTAGGAGACATGCAGGAGACAGTTGATCAATGATTCTCTCTCTTCATTGATGACTCTCTTTCTCTCTCTTTCTCTCTCTCTCTCTCTCTCTCTCTCTCTCTCTCTCTCTCTCTCTCTCTCTCTCTCTCTCTCTCTCTCTCTCTCTCTCCCTTCTTCTCTGAAACCAATAAAAATATTAAAAAAATAAAACTATAAGGGGGAAAAAAACAGGGTAAATATTTGTAGCCCAGAGAACTACCGAGGACTAAAGTCTTCTATTATTTGCCCTTTCCTTTCACAACATATTACTCCCAATTAAGTAAGCAAATACATGCAAGGCAATAATTGCTATAATTGTCTTATCATTAAGTTGAAGGACATCTACAAATTGACTCTGACTGTTCTTATGTTTTCTAATCTGTTATGTGCCAGCTCCTCATTCATAAGGCAACAGAATTTTTAGATGAAAGAGTCCAGATGAATTGTCTTTTATATTATTTTATCTCTAGCAACTTGAAAAGATAATCTAACTTCCTCATATTCGCACTAACATTCTAAATAGATGCTTGTGGACTAAACATATTCTGTGGTATTGTCAGCATAGGCAGATAGTTATTAACATGAGGAAAAATATCTAATTATTATTATACGGGAAAAGCAAAGGGAACTAAATAATTACAGTAAACCAGGGAAGCAGAAGTAAGTCACAGAACAGAATTCCCACCTAGTTTACTGGTAAACAGACACATCCATACAATCTAGGGGACTGCCACTAGGAGAATTAATCGCAGCCTAAATGGGACAGAAAACTCTCCCAGGGGCGCTGAAAGCCCAGTACTGGAGTGAGGCAAGAAGTGGGTTGGGGGGAGGTATTTCTCTGCTCAGTGCATACACAATAGAAACTAGATGATGTAATGAAGCTTTTCAACATGTGCAATGGGAAATTAGGGTGAGGAAATAGAAGAGCAGGACCTAGTGTGGGATTAATTAGAAAGCTGATGGGATAGAGGGCATGAAACCCAGTAGAGTTTACTGGGAAGAGGGCCCAATTCAGGCTGAGGAAAAGTTAGGAATTTGGGTTGGATAATCTAAAAAGATAATTTAAATTGTTGTCTTCTACCTAAACCAAAAAGATATATTGAGGATTAACTGGAGCCTCTTGGGAGTGCTTTTAGATCCTGTCACCCTCTGAGTCTCTGAGGGTATATAAATTCCCCTGAATTCACAATCAAATCTTACCTTCATATTTAAACTTCTCCTTGCATTTGCACTTAGAATTCTTACCTCATATCATTGCAAAAGAATCTATTACCTTCACCAGTAAAATATTTGTATTAATATAAACTGATTATAAGCAAATAGCTGGCCATAGCATTAGTAGCTGAGATTTCAAATATGAAATATTGCATGTTGACATGTAACATAGGTTTTTTATTTTATTACATTTAAGTTTGAATAATTTTATTAGAATAACTTGTTATTCTATCATTATTGATTGCCCACTATGTACCAGTCACTGGGGATAGAAAAAAACACACATGCAGAATAATCTAAAGCCCTAGTGTTCAAGCTGAATATAATTTGATGGTGACTATCCTACCTAATAAAATAGTAATATGCAAATTGACTGTACCTCCAATCAAGCCACACCCACAGCCATGCCCATCAGCCAATCAGGAGCAAATTATGCAAATAAACCGCAACCAAGATGGCTACAGCCACTGAGAGCAGGAGGGAGGCTTGGGTTCCCCGGCAGTGAAGGAAGACAAGTTTTCTGCCTGCCCTTGCCAGCCTAGGCCTCTGCTCAATGCTGAAAAGTTTCAATTATAGAAGATATATCCCAACAGAAATGGTGGCAGGCAGCCATAGAGCTGGAGAGAGCATAGGTTAGGGTTGCCTGGGCGATAGAGGAAGCCAAGCTTCTGGAGCCCTAGCACTTAGGCCTTCACTCTAGGCTACAAAATTTGAATTATACAATTTAAATAAAACCAAACAGAAATGGCTGTCACCATGGAGCAAGCAGAAGGCTTGGCTCTGCTCCAGACTCTAAAGTTTGAATTGTAGAACATGAACTAATCCCAGATCCCAGGGCCTCTGCTTGGGTTGCTGGGGGGTATGGCCAGCCTGCAAACCACCACAGACCTCTCACCCAGGCCGCCCCATGCCCCAAGGGAACCTTCACCCTGATCTGGGACACTCTTCTGGGCAATCCGGCTGACCCCCACCCAAGTACCAGGCCTCTATACTATCTAATAAAAGAGTAATTTGCAGATTGACCCTCACTCCAACACACAAGAGGGCTGCCCCCGTGTGGTCAAAGATCCTGCTCCCATGTGGACACAAGATGGCCACCACAAGATGGCAAGCAGGGAAGGGCCATTGGGAGGTTCCAGGCCTGCAAGGGAGGCAGTTGGTTGGGACCAGGCTTGCAAGGGAAGGCAGTTGGGAGTGATCAAGCATGCAGGAGAGGGCAGTTATGGGTGACCACTGATCTGCTGATGGACACTTAGGCTGTTTCCAAATCTTAGCTATGGTAAATTGTGCTGCTATGAACATAGGGGTGCGTATATCCTTTCTAATTCGCATTTCTAGTTTCTTGGGATATATTCCCTAGAAGTGGGATCACTGGGTCAAATGGGAGCTCTATTTTTAGTTTTTTGAGGAAACTCCACACTGCTCTCCACAGTGGTTGCACCAGTCTACAATCCCTCCAGCAGTGCAGGAGAGTTCCTTTTTCTCCACATCCTCACCAGCACTTGTCATTTGTTGATTTGTTGATGTAAACCATCCTCACTAGTACCGCATTGTCGTTTTGATTTGCATCTTTCGGATAATTAGTGACTTTGAGCAGGTTTTCATATGTCTCTGGGCCTTCCTTTTATCTTCTTTTGAAAAGATTCTATTTACGTCTGTTACCCATTTTTTTATTGGATCATTTGTCCTCCTTTTATTAAGTTGTATGAGTTGCCTGTAGATGCTAGAGATTAAACCTTTATCACTGATAACATTTGCAAATATGTTTTCCCATACAGTAAGTTTTCTTGTTGTTTTGTTGATGGTGTCTTTAGCTGTGCAAAAGCATTTTATTCTGATGTAGTCCCATTTGTTTATTGTCTCTTTAGCTTCCATTATCCTAGGAGCCGTATCATCAAAGAAGTTCTTTTGGCAAATGTCTAAGATTTTTCTTCCTGTAGATTCCTCTAATATTTTTATGGTTTCCTGTCTTATGTTTAAGTCCTGTATCCATTTTGAGTTTATTTTTGTGTATGGTGTAAGTTGGTGGTCTAGTTTCATTTTTTTTTTGCATATATCTGCCCAATTTTCCAGCACCATTTATTGAAGAGATTATCTTGACTCCATTTTATGTTCATGCCACCTTTGTCAAATATTAATTGAGCATAGTGGTTTGGGTTGATATCTGGATTCTCTATTCTATTCCATTGTCTGTTATTCTGCCAGTACCAGGCTGTTTTGAGAACAGTAGCTTTGTAATATAGCTTGAAATCAGCTATTGAAATCCCACCGGCTTTGTGCTTGTTTCTTAGGATTGCTGTGGCTATTCAGGGTCTTTTTTTATTCCAGATGAATTTTTGGAGAGTCCTTTCTAGGTCTGTGAAATATGTCCTTGGTATTTTAATGGGGAGTGCATTAAATTTACAGATTGCTTTGGCTAGTATGGACATTTTAATGATGTTGATTGTCCCAATCCATAAACATGGTATGTTCTTCCACCTGTTTACATCTTCCTCTATCTCTTTTTTTTAGTGTCCTGTAGTTTTCCCCAAATAGGTTTTTTACCTCCTTAGTTAAGATTATTCCTAGGTATCTTAATTTTTTTGGTGTGATGGTAAATGGGATTGCTGTTTTAGTCTTGCTTTCTGTAAGTTCACTATTAGTGTATAGAAATGCCATAGATATCTTGGCATTAATTCGTAGCCTGCTACATTGCTGAACTCATTTATTAAGTCTACTAACTTTTTTATGGAGTCTTTTGGGTTTTTTATGTACAATATCATGTCGTCTGCAAATAAGAATAGCTTTAATTCTTCTTTTCCAATTCTGATGCCTTTTATTTCTTCTTCTTGTCTAATTGCAATGGCTAATACTTCCAGTACTATGTCGAACAGGAGTGGTGAGAGATAACATTCCTGTCTTGCTCCTGTTCTTAGGGGAAATGGTTGCAGTTTTTGTCCATTGAGTATGATGTTTGCTGTGGGTTTATTATATATAGCTTTTATTATGTTGAGGTATGATCCTTCTATTCCTACCTTGTTGAGAGTTTTTATCAAGAAAGGGTGTTGGATTTTGTCAAATGTTTTGTCTGCATCAACTGGTATGACTATGTGATTTTTATCTCTCAATTTGATTATGTGATGTATCATATTTATTGATTTGCGGATATTGTACCATCCTTGCATTCCTGGAATAAATCCTACTTGGTCATGGTGTATGATCTTTCTGATGTACTGCTGGATCCGATTTGCTAGAATTTTATTGAGGATTTTGGCATCTATATTCATGAGCGAAATGGGCCTGTAATTCTTTTTCATTGTATTGTCTTTGTCTGGGTTTGTTATTAGGGTGATGCTAGCTTCATAGAAGGAGTTTGGAAGTGTTCCATCCTCTTGAATTTTCTGGAATAGTCTGAGGAGGATAGGTTTTACTTCTTCCTTGAATGTTTGGTAAAACTCCCCTGTGAAGCAGTCTGGCCCTGGGCTTTTATTTGCTGGAAGCCTTTTGATGACTGCTTCAATTTCTTCCATATTTATTGGTCTATTGAGCTGTTTAGATTCTTCCTGACTAAGTTTTGGGAGGTCATATTTTTCTAGGAATATATCCATATCCTCCAGGTTGTCCAGTTTGTTGGAGTAGAGTTGTTCATAGTATTTTTCAACAATCCCTTGTATTTCAGTGGGGTCTGTTGTTATTTCATGTCATTCATTTCTGATTTTATTTATTAGGGTCCTCTCTCTCTGCTTGTTGGTGTGAACCTGGCTAGAGGTTCATCAATATTGTTTATCCTTTCAAAGAACCAGCTCTTGGTTTTGTTGATCTTCTGTAATGTTTCTTCGGTCTCTATGTCTTTTATCTCTGCTCTGATCTTTACTATTTCCTTCCTTCTACTTACACTGGACTTTTCTTGTTGCTCTCTTTCTAACTCTTTGAGTTATTGGGTTATATGATTTATTGCTGCTGTTTCTTGTTTTTTTGCAGTAGGATTGTAGAGCTATGAACTTCCCTCTCAAAACTGCTTTTGTTGTGTCCCATAGATTTTGGATTGTTTCCCTATCATTGTCATTTGTTTCCATGATGTTTTCTATTTCTTCCTTGATCTCTCTAGTAACCCAGTCATTGTTTAATAGCATGCTGTTTAGTCTCCATGTGTTTGATTTCTTTGGATTGTTTTTATTGTAGTTGATTTCCAGCTTTATGCCACTGTGATCTGAGCATATGATTGATATGATGTCTATCTTCTTGAATTTGGAGAGACTTTGCCTATGACCCAACATATGGTCTATCTTTGAGAATGACCCATGGGCACTTGAAAAGAATGTATATTCTGTGGCTTTGGTGTGAAATAATCTGAAGATGTCAATTAATTCCATATGGTCTAGTGATTCAATGAGGATTGATGTTTCTTTACTGATTTTTTGTTTTGTTTTGAGGATTTGTGTAATGGTGATAGTGGGGTATTAAAGTCTCCTACTATGATTGTATTGCTGTCTATCTCTCCCTTGATATCATCCAGGAGCTTTTTTATGTATTTGGGTGCTCGTGTATTGGGTGCATATATGTTTATCAGAGTTATTTCTTCTTGTTGGATTGCTCCCTTTAGTATTATGTAGTGGCCTTCTTTATCTCTTGTTATGTCCTTCACTTTGAGATGTAATTTATCAGATATAAGTATTGCTGCCCCAGCTTTTTTTCCATTTCCATTCACCTGAAGTACCTTTTTCCATCCTTTCACCCTCAGTCTGTGTGCATCTTTTTTTCGGAAGTGGGTTTCTTGTAGAGAGCACATATATGGGTCATGTTTTCTTATCCAGTCCGTTACCCTGTGTCTTTTGATTGGAGCATTTAAACCATTTACATTTAAAGTTATTATTGATAGGTACTTATTTGTGGCCATTTTTGTTCTTTACCACTGTGTTCTTTCTTTGCTTCCTATTGCTTTTTATAGCAGACCCTTTAGCATTTCTTGCATTGCTGGTTTGGTGGTAATGTATTCCCTTAGACCTTTCTTGTCTGTGAAGCTCCTGATTTGACCTTCAATTATTTTTAAAATATATTTTATTGATTTTTTACAGAGCAGAAGGAAGAGGGATAGAAAGTCAGAAACATCGATGAGAGAGAAACATCGATCAGCCGCCTCTTGCACTCCCCCTACTGGGGATGTGCCCGCAGCCAAGGTACATTCCCTTGACCAGAATCGAACCCGGACCCTTCAGTCCGCTGTCCGACGCTCTATCCACTGAGCCAAACCGGTCTCAGCTTGACCTTCAATTTTGATTGATAGCCTTTGATTGAATACTTGCTACAGTATTCTAGGATTCAGACCCTTTTTTGCATGACTTTGTATATTTCATTCCAATTCCTTCTGGCTTGATACGTTTCTGTTGAGAAATCACTTGCTAATCTAATGGGGGTTCCTTTGTAGGTAATGTTCTGTCTCTCTCTGGTGGCTTTTAAGATTCTCACTTTGTCATTGATGTTTGCCAATTTAATTATAATTTGCCTTGGCGTAGGTTTTGGGGGGTTTAATTTGCTTGGGACTCTGTGAGCTTCTTGAATTTTTGTGGGTTTTTTCTTTCTTATATCAGGGAAGTTTTCTGTCATTATTTCTTCCAACAGGTTTTCTTTTCTATTTCTTTCTCAGTTTCCTGTCCCTCTGGAAGCTCTATTATGTGGATGTTGTTTTGTTTCATGTTGTCCCAAAGTTCCCTTAGGCTCTCCTCTTGCTTTTTAATTTTTTTTTCTAGAAGTTGCTCTACTTGGGTATTTTTTCCTACCTTTTCTTCCAGCTCATTGATGCAGTCCTCTGCTTCTTCAAGTCTGCTCCTGATACTTTCTATGGAGTTTTTTACCTCAGCAATGTCACTTTTCATTTCTTCTTGGGTCTTCTTCATTTCTTCTTGGGTCTTCTTCATTTCTTCATGGCTCTTCTTCATGGCTCTTCTTTATTTCCTCTTGGTTCTTCTTCAATTCCTTTTGGTTATTACTCATACTGACTTCTATTCTCTTCAGCCACCCTATGACCATTTGTCTGAACTCTCTCTCTGACATGTTGCTTGCTTCCATTTCGTTTACCTCTTCTTCTGGAGAGGCTTGTTTTTCTTTCATTGGTGGGCTATTTTTTTGTCTCCCCATAGTCTTTCTTCTCTGTGTGTCTCGTTAGGTAGTTCTCACTCTCCTGTGTTGATTTAAAGGCTCAGACTACAACACAACCAGGTGCAGCGCGCCAGGCACTGAAGAAGAATGTATTCACAGTATCGGTAACTCCAAATTAAAGGTGATTGCCAGAGGAAGGTAAATTAGGTGATAGGTGAGAAAGAAGAGAGTAAGAGAAAACACACACAAAAAAGGAAAAGAAGGAAGGAAGGAAGGAAGGAAGGAAGGAAGGAAGGAAGGAAGGAAGGAAGGAAGGAGGAAAGAAAGAAAGAAAGAAAGAAAGAAAGAAAGAAAGAAAGAAAGGAAGGAAGAAAGAAAAGGGGGAATGCCAAAATGAAACTGGGAAAAGGGAAAGGAGTCAAAAGAAAGAAAAGGGGAATAAACTATAAATATGGGTTGAAAACTCCTAAAGGGCCACCACTAATCCCAGCAAAAGCCAGCAACAAGTACCTGGAGATTGATACAAACTACATGCAACAACTAATATCAAGGGAGGTTAGGGAATACAGAAGCATAAATCTATCAAAAATCAATGCAAACAATGCCAAAACAAAAAACAATGCCAACCCCCCCCCCCGAAAAAAAATTAAAAGAAAAGAATAAGCAAACTAATCTCACAAACATGCATAAAATGTTGATATAATCAACAATCAGGTAAACAACATCAGCAGGACAGAGAAAAACAATTTAGGATATTGAAGTCAGAGAAGCGAGAGGTGTGTAATGACTTGGAGCAGCTGGTTGGAGATTAGATAAATAAGTGGGGTAAAATTTTAACAGGGGGTAAAAAGAGAGAATAAGGAAAATCTAAAGCAGAAAGAGTGTAATGGGAACAAGACACTAACTAGGGAAAGGTTAGCATGAGAGTGCTGGCATAAGGGTGAAGTTGAGGTAGAGTAAAAAGATACTAAAGGGTAGATGAAAAAAGACTATAACACTAATCCCAAATTTGAATAAAGATGAAATAAAATGGCACTTTAAAAAAAAGTTTAAGTAGTAGTAGAAATAAAATTGATTCCTTAATTTGTGTTACACAAGAGTCAATTTGTGATTCAGCCCCTGGGTGACAGTGTTTCTGAATTGACCTCCAGGTCTATTGGTCCTCTCTAGCCTGAACTAAAATTTCGTTATGTCTATGGTATTCCATATGGATTTGTGAGAATAGGCTACCCCAGAGCTGCCTCTCTAATGGTGAGCACCTGTTCTGATCCCCAGCCTCAGAAAAACAGCTCACCCCTGCAGTCTCCCAGGTTGTCCCCCACCAGGGGATCCTACATTCCTGGTTCAGCACTAAGAAACTCGGATTTGGAGAGGACAAAAGCAAGCATGCGAACTCATGTCCCGCTGGTATGTCTGCATGAAACCCCTTTGCCCCTTGGGTTTGGCAGCCCGCACCCTCCCAAAATTGTTAGGCTGGCCTTCTCTGTCAGGTCCCAATGGGTTGCTTTCTATGTATTTCCTCTGCCACCAGCTCCGAGGGCCCTTTTCCATGCTTACCAGCTCCAACAACCACAGACTCTTCCTCTTTTTTTTTTTTCAGGCAAGAATCTCCCTGTTTTGCCCACTCCCCCAACCCCAGGGGAAATCTGACCTTTCCGTGGCAGAGCACAGGGCTCTTCGGAATCCGCTTCTGTGCCAACTAAGAACCGATGTTCCGGGGGTCTCAGCTGCCCAGTGGTACCGCAGCTGTAAAATTTTAGGCTCTTCCCCTTCAAGATGGCACAGTCCACATCTGAGCCAATGGCTCCATGAGAGAACCCAGCCACACCAGGGCTGCTCTGTTAGGGAGGCAAATTTAGCAGTGCCCCTCCTTCTCCCAAAGCCCAGCTGTCCCCGCCCCCCCCCCCCCACTCGCCAACAAACACTCCCCGTGGGACCCTCAGCTGCTCCCTTTGTCTGCCCTGGGACACAAATGATTACATGTCCTTCTGTTCCACCGCCATCTTTTTTTTCCCCAGCACCAATTACTTTAAATGCAAATGGATTTACTGTGGCTGACTGGATAACAAGCCCCTTGCATATACTATTTACAAGAAACTAACTTCAGCTCAAAAGACACATGTGGACTGAAAGTACAGGGATAGAAAAATATATTTTATTAAAATGGGAACAAAACAAACAAACAAAAAACTGGTATAGCAATGTTTATACCAGACAAAACAGACTTTAAGCAAAGATTATCACACGAGGCAAAGAAGGATCCAGCAATCCACTCTGAGTATTTATCCAAAGAAACCCAAAACACTAAATTAAAAAAAAACACATGCTTGTACACCCCATATATTCATTGAAGCATTACTTACAGAAGACAAAATATGGACAGAGTAGCAACTGAAGTGTTCATCAACAAATGAATGGGTGAAGAAGTGATGCTTGTATATAATGAAATATTCACTCATTAAAAAATGAAATCTTACCTTCTATAACAACCTCAATGGACCTACAGGACATTATGCTAACTTTTAGACATCCATGAGCTTCTCCTTGGACCTGAATGACATCACTACCTCATTCTGCTGGTCTTTAAAATCTCTCATCTTTGTGTGGATTCTCTGTAGAAATCTATTAAATTTTATCTTCTCCTGTTAAAAAAGAAAGAGATAACAAGAACCCAATGTGATTATTGTGACACAGCATGCAGAGACAGCAACAGGCCCAGGGAAATCACCTGTGACACTCTTTGAGTGCTGACTGATGCAGATGCTGCTCTAATGTCCTCAAATGTGTTAATAATCCAAGCTTCCCTGCAAGCCACCAAGTGCATCCTATATTTCACCCTCACTTTGTAGATGCAGATGTTGAGGGGCAAAAATGTCAATTGACCTTCCTAAAGCCACAGAACTAGTTCTGGCAGAGCTAGGAAACATGGAAGTTTACTCAAGAGCTCATCAGGAAGAGCCAAAGGAGCTCCCTAAGCCATGTGCGTGGAGCCTTTGATTAGCGGGCAACACAGTGGGTGCTGCAGAGCATTCCAGGAAGAAAATTCAGCTTGAAGGAACATTGGCAGTGGAACCCAGATGCTGGTGAGGTCAGAGCACAATAGTTCAGCGTGGCTAAGGGCCAAAGTGCACAGTGCAGGGGGGAATGATGGGGCTGGTGGGCAGTGGGCTGGGCCTGCCAAGCTAAAGCACGCCCTCCTTCAGCACCATGTGGTTCTGCCACATCATTGTTCTCCTGGTGCAACCTGATACCCGAACTCTGTAATCAAATAACTCTGGGAAACTGATAAACATGATTTAAACTGGGTTCTTTCACCAGAATTTGGCAGTGAATGTCTCAGTAAAAGATGCAGCTTTCAGTTTTCCCATAGATTTGGGACCAATGAGCTGTTAGTTACACAGAAATCTCCTTATATGTGTTAATACCAAATGTCGGTTTCCAGAAAGTCCCCACTAAGTAAGTCCCTATTGCCTGGGACTATATTGTCCCTAAGAGCCCACTGTGGGAAACATATTCCAGGCAACGGGGACTTACTTAGTGAATTGAGCAGTGACATGTGATGACAGACATACACTAGTGTTAATCCTCGGGAGCCTGTGATGATTCGATTTGAAAAAATCAAAGCAGAATTTTTAGAGACTAAGACTTCTGTCCATGCTCAGAACATTTGTACCTTCCTTTTCAAGAGTCTTTCCTTCCACACTCCCTAAATATTGACCCCACCCCTCCTCAAAGTCAGGACAACTTATTTTGTGTGTTTGACTATTTTTCATAGCTAGGTCATCAACAATATCTATCACTATGTCTAGAATATGGGGAATTAAAGAGTATTAGTATGCAGGTATCATGTAGGATGTTGAGGGCTCATTTATATATTTTTAATAGAGGGCCTTGAAGACCAAAATACCTCCAAGATCCAAAATAACAAACTGCAATGATGGAAAGATAGAAAAAGGAGTTGATACTTTGGGGAAAGTAGAAAGCAAATAGCACCTGATGTTCAGACACCTGCTGAACTTCCTGAAGGGGTTGCCCTTGCTTTAGCTTCCTTTCGTTGGGAGAAGACCCATAAAGCCTCTATTTCTTCCCCAGTAAATTGTGGACTATTCAAGTTTAGCAAATGCTGCTGGGCCAGTGACTTGATTTTGAGAGCAGTATTCTACAGGGCATAGGAGAAAGTAAGAACAAAACAAACAAACAAAAAACAGAAACTAAATATTAGGATTGCAGTTGGAAAAATTATATCTTTATAGAACTTGAGGGCACTAATACGAACATTGTAAACATTCAAATTCTCACTCAGTTCTTGAGAGTAAGGATAACAGTCTCCAGGGAAATTCATGTATCTCTGAACGAAATGGAGGCTTATCAGCAAATATTTGTTAGGACAATAAAACAAAAAATTTCCAATATGAGTAAGAGTCCTGACATCAACATTTATATGAGCATGACTATTGAGTGCACATGGAGCAGACACAGACTCCAGAGCTAAATTTTTGAGAAATTAGTTTTCTTTATTTTGTTTTAAAATTTTTATTTTCTTTTTAAGGAAAGCTTAACATTTTCTGAAAGAGAAGCAATGTGATTGTGAATCTTTACTGAAGCAGATAGCTTATTCCTGCATGTTGGAGTACCAATTCATAAAGATTTCCTTCTGCTGTCAGTTTTGGCTTTAGGCATTTCAAAATTAATAGATTGGGTCGAGTGAAGGGCATATTTGCAGCCTGTGTTGAATAAAAGTGAACAGAAATATGCTGCTACCAAATGACTGTGAGCAAACATTTATAAGGATATGAAATTTGAAAAAGAAATCCTGAACCAATAAAGTAATTGGATTGAATCTGAGAAAATGAACACTTCCTCTTGATTGTCATCTCTCACAGGTTTTATTTTGTGTCCTGTGACTTTATTTTGGGGCTAACTACATCAGTGCTAACTTACTGGTAGTTTTGAGTCTCTTAGCAATACTGTTTAGGCAATGACTCTCCAGCTGCGACAGGCCTCCTCCTTGGCTCCTGTTAATTTATATGAGAGCATACGTGCTTGTAGAAGATGGTATCAAGAAAACACATTTTGATAACTTTTAAAAATGTTTGGTTGTAAAGGGAAGTTGATCTGAATAAGAAAGATAAAGAGCAACAGCTGGCAACAGAAATAGATTGGTGATCTCATGTAAATCCCCAACTGGTTTTAAAACATGACATCTGAAAAATGTGTTATAAACATTGTTCACTCATCATTCTGTATATTATAAATATATAGTTTATGTCTTTTAATATGTTTCTGTGTGTTTCAACCAAGGAGAAAATGAGGAAGCTTGAAACAACCAACATAGACCATGGAGAATATTGCATTTCCCCCCACCCAATGATATGTTTGTTAACTTTAGAGAGAAAGAAATGGGGGAGGGGAGAGAGAGAGAGAAACATCCAGCGATTGCCTCCCTTAAGCACTCAGACCATGTATGCGCCCTGACCATGAATCAGCCCTGAAACCTTCAGTGTACAGGATGATGCTCCAACCAACGGAGCCACTGGGCAGGGCTGCATTATTTGTTTTTGTTGTTTCACAAACATGAAGAGAAGCATTTGAGTTCTGAATAGTCCCAAACTATACCTGTTTGTACCAGAAGCAGGGCCACCTTCACAGCTTGTGAAATAGGTAATGTCACACAGGCCCATGCTCAGACCAGGGCCCACACTTGGAGCAACACTCTGTGGACACCATTTTGAAATTCTTTTTATTCTTATCTTTGCTTTTTCTTAAGTAAAATGAGACAATGGGGCATGTGCCGGCGCTTGAGTCCTATGGATGGCTTTATCTCCCCAGCGGGGATTCAGTTGCCCACCTTATGCCTCATCCAGTGACCAATGCTGCCTTTGTCCAGCAGAGTCCTGGGCGTGTGAAGGGTGAACCCAAGCAGCTGTGAGGGTCTGCACTCACCCTAAAATTAACCATGTGTCCAAGAGAGCTGACTTGGAAAACTAAATAAAAATGTGACAGACAGAGAAAGAGACAGATTTGCCATGGCAATAGAAAAATTATTTTTCTCCTTCCTTCCTTTCTCCCTTTCTTCCTTTCTCCCTTTCTTCCTTTCTCCCTTTCTTTCTTTCTTTCTTTCTTTCTTTCTTTCTTTCTTTCTTTCTTCCTTTCTTCCTTTCTTCCTTTCTTCTTTCTTTCTTCTCTCTTTGTAAAAGGCCCTGCATTTTTATTTTTCATTGAGTTTTACAAATTATGTTGTTGGCCCTAATTTAGATTGCTGTGTGTGTGAATAAATTATGACGACTATTATGTGTAGCCATAAAAATGTTTGTCTCCCCTTCCCACCACCAACCCATCATTGTATTTGTGGTTAATGTGTGATCCTCAGTCAATCCTATAACCTGGCATGGCTACTCAAGGAATGCGGAGGATGAGAAAGAAGACAGAGAGTCTGGGAAACTCAGCCAGTGCTTGCAATTTTCACATAATCACATGGATCAGCTTCCTTGCCTCCTGGGGGACAGAGAAAGCCCAGCAGTGTTTTCCTGAAGCCACTCTGGATTTGGACTTGGTGGTGGCCCTGAGGGGACTATGAGCATGGCAGATGGTAGCAGTCCCTGAATGAGCTTTCATCATTCTGAGAATATGGGAAAAGGTGTTGGTGAATAAACATGAATTTTAAACAGTCACTCTCTTTTTAATTCTCAGTCTTTCACAGAAGTATTTGTGTATGTGTGTTTGTGTGTGTGTGTGTGTGTGTGTGTGTGTGTGTGTGTGTGTGTGTGTTTTGTTTTGCTTGTTGTTGTTTTCTTTTTTCTTTCTAAATTGCAACACTGACCCAGGATTCAGGACATGTGAATGCCTAAGGCAGTGATGGGCAACCTTTTGAGCTTGGTGTGTCAAAACTCGCCAAAAAAACAAGCATAACTCGGGTGGTGTGTCACTTCAAGAAAAAAAAACATATTTTTGTGGTATTTATATTTATTTTAAATAACAAAAATGTATAATTGTAATATATAACTATATTTAATAAACCAAAAACTAATTATTTAACTTACCTGCTTAGTGACTTTTTTGTTCATCTGTCAGTCAGATACTTTTGTCGGTCTTGATAATATTTCAGTTGTGTGGGGTGCCGTGAACTAAGATAAGTGAGAGGGAGGGGGGATTCTTTAACTAACCTGCCTATTAGTGACTTTTGGTTGCTGAGTTTCATTAGCTAAACCTTCAATAGAAGGTTGGTATTTTGTACACTTCAAGCCCAAGCAAGTGCTACTAACTTCATTTGTCAATCTGTTTCTTTTGCTGGTTTTGATATTATTTAACGCTGAGAATAAGGTCTCACAAAAGTACATAGAGGGAAAAATTGTGAGTAAAGCCATTGCTATATTTTTCAGGGTGCTAAAAGTGTTTGGTAATCGGTTCCAGGCACGTCAAATTTCCTATTCATAGTGGCACTCCTCTTGATTCTACAAGCAGCAAATTTCCAGTTCCTAAAGCTTTGACCTCAAGTCAACAAACACCTGAGCCCAGATGCTGTCTTGAAATTTTGCAAGTTGCATTTCCAAATCATCAATTTGCAACCATTGCAAACCTTTTAATTGCAAACTATTGTAGACTACTACATCAGGATACTTAATTATTTTTATGGTTTGTTCTAGACTTCTAAATTGATTAAATCTATCACCGAACTGGTCAAGTAATGAGTCTAAAACATGCTGGTACTTTATATGCAAGGATTCCATTTCATTTTGTACAGCTGCACTGGTCTTTTCAAAATACTTTGTTACTCGAGGAAAATACTTATAAGTTTTCATTTCTACATCTCACTTGAAAATCTTAAGTTTACTTTCAAAAGCTTGATGTATCCAAATATAACATCAATACTTTTGCCAAAACCTTGTAACTTGAAGTTCAGTTCACTAATCTGAACAGAGAGATCTGGAAAAATATCAGGGTGTTGACCCACTTATCATCATTGAGCTGAGAAAAGTTTCCCTTAGGCTTATCCTCAAGAAATACCTTAATTTCTTCAAAATACCTCACAAAGTGCTCAAGAACTTTTCCTCGGTTCAGCCATCTTACATTATTGTACATCAGCAGTCCACTGTAGGTGGAATCAACCTCCAGTAAAAGTGCAGAAAATTCTTGCTTGTGAAGGGGGCCAGCAGCTATTAAATTAACTATTTTGTAACAACTGACATTAAGTCGTTTAAGTTGGTAAATCCTGCTTTGACAAATAAAACCTCCTGATGGATAATACAACGAAAAGGCACAATTGGATGTCCAATAGCTTCCGTAAACAATTTGACAAATTTGACTTCTTTCCCCATCATGTTTGGTGCCCCATCAGTCGTCACTGACACAACTTTAGAAATATCAATGCTTAGGTCACAGAATGTTTGTATAACAACCTTATATATTTCACTTCCTGATGTATTTGTTGGTACTGATACTAACTTTATCAACTCTTCCCTTATTGTGAGACCATCAGAATTTTTACCAATAATGGCCAACTGAGCATGTGATGTGACATCAGTAGTTTCATCAAGAGAGATAAAAAAATATTTACAATTACCTATGTCTCTCTTTAATTGATGTTTACGTTTGTATTCAGTCTCATTATTTGGTCTTTTATGATATTTCTACTGAGTGGTAACTCAGATATTCTCTTAATAATTGCATCTTTATTCTGCAAATCGTGAAATAGAACTGGAATACATTTTAGGATAGTTTCTTTAATAAATTCTCTCTCACTGGGTGCTTTTCCATGCTGAGCTATGGGGTGAGCAATGTTCAAACTTGCAGATGTTAAATTTGTAGAGCCTTTTATAAGCTTAAGGATGGAATTAGATTGGCCCTTATAAATGTGCAGCTGCCTGAAAATGTATTCCTTCCTTTCATCCTAACTTTTTTTTCAAGACCTGAGAATGCTTAGTTTTAAAATGTCTATTTATATTCCACATTGTGCTTACTACTGTTTCAGTACATAGAACGCGAAATGATCTGCCATTTTTTTCTCTAATGCCATACATCTCGGTCCATGTCTCTTGAAAGGGTCGGCTACTGCTACTAACACTTCCTTTACTTAACCTTGGGTTTTTTTATTTTTTAGGTTCTCCATCAGGGGGTCAGTGACCGAAGATATAATTATAGATAGCCTGAAGGCAATCAGGGGTTAACTAGCCTAACTGACCACAAGATAACACATGGAACTGTCTTTTAGGAAAGCGCAGGGTTAATAAGCAGAAATAGGGGTTCATAAAGATGCACAACAGTAATAGTGGTGAAATGGAGTCTGCACTACGCTGCAAAATGGTGTTCCTTACATAAATTAATATGACTGCCACTATTTCTAATGGCAAAAAATGGCACCCATAGCAGAGGCCCTCACCTCTCTCCCTCACTTATCTCAGTAATGATGGTCAATTAGAAATCCACAACACCCCAGAACAGTAGATTGGATGATGGTTACTGATAATGGCAATCACAGGACCCCCAGAGATGTGTCCCTTGTGGCATTCCACTGCTCCCTGCTCCACTGGCTGGAAGTGAGGTCAAAGATCCCCTAACGGCCTAAATAGAAGTCCAGTTCTGTTGTTTTGGCCTACAGACCTCTGGTAAAGAGTGTCTACACTACACTACCACAAATGGTTCATCCTGGGCTACTGCACCTGGCCATGAGGTAGCTGAGGATTAAACGTTGTTCTTGGTATGTGGCCCCATACTTCTCTGTATGTCACCACATGCGACCACGTGTTATCGAAAATCACTACGTGTGTCAGTGCTGACAGGCATGTCATAGGTTCGCCATCACGTGCCTAAGGGAAGCTTCCTACGTGTGCAGTACTTGCTTCTGAAATGGATTCAATAGGTTCCACTCCATGGCTCCTTTTCCTTGAGATCCTTACAACACAGCTGGCTCTCTGTCTTTTTCCATACAACCGCTCTCTCTGTCTTGTGTCTTTCACCCCTTTCTGGTCAACATTTAAGATGATGAGACTTTTTAGTGCTCTTCTGTCATCCTTAATTATTTTTCTTTTTGCTCTTTTCTCATTTGGTGCCATTTCCCTATATTTCAAGCCATGGTACTATTTGATTAGGTGACACAGTTGTTTGTGGTTAATCAACATATTACACTTCACATGTAATTTCATCTGATAATTTAATAGAGCATTAAAAATTAAAGTAGGATTTTATGAGTGAGACACTTATTTATCCATGGATTTCTCTACATCCAAAACAAAGTAACAATTGAGCATTCCTAGAGTTATATATGTATGTTTTCTGTGTTTTGGAAGAAAGTCCACCAAGCCATTCTTTAATAGCCTGTGTTTTGTTGATGTTAATGGAAGTGTTTATGCTGAGCTATTCAATACCATTTCTTTAAAACTCACATAATCATATTCATAATGGGAAGATTCTACTGTGTGTTATTTCAACACACATCTTGGACAAAGTTTCACCACATCCTTCTCAAACAAAACATGAGTAAGACACACTGCCTCCCTGCACGTTACTCACTCACCTCCTTCAGGGATCTGTTGGAAAACAACCTTAAATTCTGATAAAATTTGAACTGCTATATAGGGGAGAAACAAACATGATTAAGCGGCCTCTCCCCCCCTCATGTCCAGCTTGCCGGATCCTGCCCAACACAGAAGCACTGATATCCTCATTAAGGTAGTATTTTCTCAAAAAAAATGTTTTATTGATTTTAGGGAGAGAGAGAGGAAGGAAGAAATAGAAATATCCAGGAGAGAGAAATATCATTGATCAACTGCCTCCTGCACGCCCCCTCCTGGGGATGGAGCCCACAACCCAGGCATGTGCCCTGACCAGGAATCAAACCGTGACCTTCTGGTTCATGGGTCAGTGCTCAACCACTGAGCCATGCCAGCTGGGCAGGAATTCTTGATTATTATTTCACTTTTGTATCCACAGAACCAAATTTTGTTGCCATTTCCCAATGGTGCAAGGTGCACTGTCACTACTGACTCCAGATGTCATAGCAGCACAGTCCAGCATGAAGCAGAGTCCTGAAAAAATGCAAAGCTATTTTGTTACAACTGAGTCTGGACTCTGTATTGGACAATATGGATAAATATTGACATAACTGTTTTTAAATTTGTCTCATTTACTTGCATGTTTCATGAAAATTATACTTAATTTATAAAAAACCTATTTTTGGCCAGCAAACACTTTTCTGAAAATTTATGTCTTACACTTTATCACTCCTTATATACAAATTGGAACATCTTACACAATACATGTGACTTGTTCAAACTTTTAGATCTTTAAAGCCTGCTAATTATACCTTTGGTTTGAAATCTAAATATGTTTATAGCATAGAATACACACTCCCTTTACAATAAGTTCCTGGCAGGATTTGCTTTCGCTTTGGGGAGAAGCCTATTCATGGTGAAATGTTCCCACACATGTCTATGTCTATTTCTCAGAAAGTGTCACAAAGGCTCTGACCCCTTGCTCCCAGTCACCTTTCATGGTATTGAGTCGCCTGCATGTGGGTGCTGGTCAGCCTGATTGGATCTGCTCTGGTAAGAATAAGATTATATTTCACAGACTTGTCATTTCCAGGTTCAATAGGCACAGATTTAAAACGAGTCCTCTCTTTGACCCTCTGGGCTCTGTGGAACTCTCGCACCTTTTCTGACAGTGTTTGTGAATGAGTGAATTCATGGACATCCCAGGTCATTTTAATGACAATAGCCTCACGGTGACAAAGGAAGGAGGATGGGCTGGTGGCCCAGCTCTGAGGCTCCTTCTCCATAGTGACTTCATTTCTGACAGACTGACTGCAGAGAGAATTCCTGGAGCTGGTCAAAAGCTGGGGGTCCTTGTCGCTGCTGCTGATCTGTGAACATGACATGCCTGAGAATATCGCATCACCATGACAACAACAAACATGGGCTAAATTCCATTAGCAGTTGTGACTCAGTGAGTTGAACAGATAATGTGCTGGGCCAGGCAATGGCCCACAAAGATGATGTGAAAGTTGTGATGAATTATCTTCTGCTCTTTATGTTGACTTTGGTATAGATTCCTCTTTTTTGTTATCTAAGTCCTGATATTTATAATACTTGAAAGTAGTTAAAAACCCTTTTGGCTAGTCCACTTCCTGCAATGTACAGTTCAGACAATCTGTTTATTTAAAATACCCATCATTGTTACTGCTACATCTTTTTCAGTTCTTCCATTAATCTAGACTAACTTTTTAAAATCTTTTTTATTCGTCATAAGTTAGTGACAGGTAATTTTCAAAAAATGTTTACATTGTACTTATCCTGAAATGATTTTCTCTGAAGCATGTAAGACTAATGAAAATGGACAGCACTCTTCATTGAGGTCAGTGACACCAGAGTAACGCAGACATCTTCAGAATAACTTTGAATGTAGAAAATAAATAGCTTTAAATGATCTCATATTAATGTACATCCTATTATCCTGAGTTTGTGAATTGTGGTCTGTTTTCAAAGAAAAATGTGACTGAATAAGTAACTTACCTTCATATTTATAACTAAGTAGTGGCAGGGCTAAAAAAAAATGCCACCTGCCTTGTTTGTACCAGAGCTGTGTTCTGTATGAGCCCCTCCCTTCTCTGGTCCCCACTCTGTTTGTAGCTAGTTTCCATCCTGCTAGTTTCCTCTGCAACCTAACCATATGACATTGGGCCTTCTGTGGACAAGAAAGGCAATTAGACAATTTAATAGGCAGTTAGACAGAGGTGATTAGAGCAAAGACAATGGATCAGTTATAGAAGATCACCAGGGTAGAGAGCAAAGGTCAAACCTGGAAAAACAAGGACTTTGCTGCAGGTAACCTTTCCTTCCCTAACATATCACTGGTCATGGGGTTTAGAACCCCTACCATCTTTCCTCCCTAAAGATAACATGGAGGCCTCAGTCATATTTTTTGCTCCAGGCCCAGAAAAACAGTCAAACCAGACAAATGACTCCTTGGCTCTTTCAGGACCAGCTGCATTGATTAATTCCTCCTCTACCTACCCTGGCACTGACCAATCAGTGGAGACCATGACCCTGAAGAGCACACCTGGAATCTGATGGTATTCTATTGAGACCTACCCTGAGACCTCCCCTAAGATTCCCACCTTATATGGAGAGAGAGATAAAGACCCTCAACACAAAGGACCCAGCTGCCCTCTCCCCCAGGGAGCATGCCCTCACCAATCCCTTCCCCTTTCTTCCTGCTAAGAAATCCCATGAGACTTGTAACCAGGAGAGCAGTGGTCAGTGGCAGCTAATCCTGGGCTCACCCCCTGAACCTGTCCCCGAAGCCCTTTTCTCTGACTTTCCAGTGAGTGAGAGCAGCCTGGCCCAGGCTCTCCCATGCTTCTATGCTAAGCCCTGTTCACTGTCCGGAGTGTATTTTGCTGCAGCCAGTAAGTTCTCACTTGCTTTGCTACACTTTGTCTTGAAATCTTTCCTTCAAAAAGACAAGAACCGAGGTCTCTCTACCTTGCTGGTAACATATGTATTATTATTGACCAGATGAGAAATAAAAATAGTCTGTTTCTGCTTCAAAAGAATATGTAGTTGATGAACCCCAGAGAGTATCTACTTTTGTAATTTAAACAAATGTATAAGCTCAGGCTTGTAGTTAGTTTTCTTTGATTATGTTCATAATCTGCCTCAGAACAGTGAATTAAATATGAATATTAAACATGAGAATTTTTAATAATTCTAAATACATATACTACTGTTTTCCCAGAAACCTTTTAATGAACAAAATAAAGTAATTCTCTTTCTCTCATACACATACACACATACACACATACACACACACACACACACACACACACACAACTTTCTTCATATTCATGTAGCCAAAGGTGTCTTTCTTAGCTCTCCTTCTCCCCTTACTCCCCTAAAAAGGAATGGAGATTATCTTAGATGCTGTAAGGACCCTTAAGTTTTGCACTGCTCCCTCCATTCAGTACCCAGCTGTAGTTTAAAGATAAAGATGCACATACATATCTGAAGCAGGCACTGGTTATGAAGACAGAAGCATCATGTCCAAGGCAGGAACAGTGCTCCTGCACCAGTGAATAGGGCAGTAGACAGAAAAGGACAAGGGCCAGGGGTTACTCAGGTAAACCTTGCTCTGCAGGAGGCCTGGGGAGGCTTTTGAACAGAATAAGGCTGTCATTCAGATGGTGTGTGAAGAAGATTTGGGAATGTGCAGTGAAAGGCCAGGTGGACATTTTAGTAGTCTGGCCGTGGAATGCTACAGGTTAGTGAACTGATGCAAATGACAAGAAACTGACTGATCACCAGGGTAGAGAGCAAAGGTCAAACCTGGAAAAACAAGGACATGCGAATTAAATAGTTTTGTTGTTGTCATGCTGGTAACTTTGATGGACCGTTCCCTCACTGAGGCAATAATGATAATTTTCTGTATCTATTTTAAATATTTGAACATGGCCATACTGCCAAGAAATTCAGCATATTTGAAAACACCAGGACATATATTTTGGAGAGGTCTCCCTTTATCAGACAAATAGTGAAAATGTTTCTTAGCCCTGGTTATTTTAAAGCATCAAACACAAACTCTACATTTATTAGTATCCCTCTTTTTTCTTTTTTTATGAGAAACAAAATAACACCATAAAGTCTTTTATGATTTTCATATTTTAATGAAGCTTCCCCTACTTATAAGATTGCAAAATTTATGCAACTTATTGGCTATTTCTTAAATAAATAGTAAAATCACAGTATCTTAAAACAATGAGAAAATCCCATCTAAGCCAATCTAAGTCTGTTTAGTATTTTACTATGAAATTGAATTAAAATAAAACAGTATTATTTTCAAGCCCTTTATACTATTTCAACATAAAACACCATTTTCTCATAGATAGTGTTATGCAATTTTCAGTAATAAATGGTTAGAATTTATTTGCAATTAGCATATGCATTTTTTAATAAGAATGAGGGCAATGTTTCAGAATATTTGCAAACCTTTGTCCTTAAAGCATTGTAAAAAGTGAGAAGGTAAACTTCAGCTAAAGCCTCTTTCTTATATATTTTAAATTCTGAATAAGATTTTGTAATATTTGAGACTTTACCTTGCTATAAAATAATCAATTCTCATTAAATACAAGAGCCTTTGTTCATAACCTAAGATTACTGAGCATTCCCCTTCTCTGGAGTCCTAAGAGGACGCTGCTATGAGGCACAGTTTCAGGCAAGTCCCTTAGTGACTTAGGCCAACCCTATCCAATATAGCATCCTTAATAAGCTGCGAGCTCCTAGTGCCTTTCATTTCTTTAGGTGGAGTTTTAGAGGTAAGCAAGGCGAGCCTCTTCTGTCTCCAATCTGCTCTCTGACCGCATGACCTCGCATCAGCACCGCAATAACGCAGGGGTCAGAATGGAAGGAGCCCGTACCCTGAGCGACTAAGCGCAGTGGTGTCTTCGCGTGTCCTGGGCGCTCTCAGGGGCTCCTGCCACGTTTATTATCGCGGTCTGTCTGACGGATGCCAGCCTGCCCTCGGCACCCGCCGGGGCAGCATCTGCAGCAGGTGAGGAATCACTGTCTCAGCAGCTGACCCAATGTTTGTACTCAGTGTTATTTTAAATTCACATTTATTTATTTTATGCTGGGTTTTGGTAATATTTAGAGGAAAAATAATCTATTCAAGCTAAAAAAGAGAAGCAGATACCTTTTCATTTTTTGGTGGATTAGATAAACTAAATAAGAGACTAAAGATTTCTTTAAAGGAGCTATATGTAACCCTTATGCTTTTCTGTCATAGCTTCTTCTAACCTCCCCAGTAACTTCTCCCAGGAATTACATTTCTATATTTATTTCTTAATAAAGCTTATGACCTCCAGGTGAAGCTGTTCTATAAGACTATCAAAAAACTGCTTTATAAGACAAAAGCTGAGAATCTTAAAAACCCTATTGCACCTCTCCCTTAAATGGCTGGCCATTCCCATCCCAGTCTAAAACTGTGATGTTCTTAATGCTCTGAGGTTATCCACCACAGAGTAGACTTGCTTGCCTAGGAGTAACTTGAAAGATTCTCTGTAACTTCCTCCTGTACCTTAACAAGAAGTCCTCAAGGCCTTATGGGCTTGCAGTTGGCTTTTACTTAGCCATAGGAAGCCTGCCCTTCCAAATTGCACTCTAAAATGCTTCTATCCTCTCTTCTCAAGCTCTGTTGTTCTCTTCTTCTCACCTCCTCACGCTTCTCACCTCATTCCCAGGCCAACCTGGAGGAGGGTTTCCTAGTGCTGGCCAGGGAGGAGTGCGCCTGCTCCACTGAGTGCTGCTGCTCAGGAGTGAGAGCAGCAGCCATGCTTGATTCCTTTTTGTTCATTCATTTCTTAACGAATGTTTACTGACGGCCTCCTATGTTCTGGCTGCTAGATGGGTTATGAAGACATTGTCACATCCCCAGAATTAAATATATTATTTTCCCAAAAATATTAATCTACCAGTGAAACAAAGGAACAAAGAGAAATAATGTAGCATTTTCCTATAGTAACTAGCCTTTCAAAAGGAGGTCAATCCAAAAACCCCAGTCCAAAAACTCGAAGCTAGCATAGGGAACATTTTCAAAACCAAAATGAAAATTGGTTGTAGGAACTGCTATTCATAAGGGTTAGACCACACCTGTCAACGACTAATGTAATTTTCTGAAAATAATTATTTTCTTGAGGACATCATGTCCTCAATATATATTGCACAAGTTAATCATTGTTTTTATCTGAAACATATTTCGCAAACATTTTAATGATTCATTTGTAAAGATTGAAGATCATTTACTATGTCCCGGACCCTAAGAATGGAAGTGTCAACACCAGCGGCTTTCGTCCCAGCAGCGAGTGACCCACTGGAAGGGCCAGATGAGAACAGGACACAAACACTGCAATTCGCCGACGCAAGGGACACGGAGCACCAAGGATGAGGTGGCCAGGGCACGGGGACATGGGCAGGCAGCAATAGCACAGGCAAGCGCTCACAGTAATGGTGTTCTGACAGAACAGGTAGCCCAGTCTGGCCAGAAAAGAGCTTCTGCTTAGAGATGGGTAAAGGTAGGCTGGAATCCCACTGAGAGGGGTTATCTTATCCTGACAGACCTTGAGCATGACAGAAAGGAGAGCAAATTTGCATTTTAGAAAGGGCAGTATGGCATAAATGTAAAAGATACACTTAAGCAAAAGAAGACTAGAGATAGAGGAAGAGCACTAATGAGGGCATAAATTTGAATGCTAGTACTTCAGTAGTACCTTCTAAAATTGGTATATGCCATATTTAATGTCTCATTCTCTCTCTCCATACACACACACACACACACACACACAATTTTTGTAGCATTTACTTTTTTTTCTTTCTTTTAATTTTTTTTCCTTTTATAAAATTTTACATCTTTATTGTTGAAAGGATTACATATGTCTCCATTTTTCCCCCCATTGACCCCTTCTAGTCCTGCCCTACCCTTTCACCCCAGGCCTTTACCACATTATTATATGTGTCCTCAGGTCCGTGGTCGCAAACTGAGGCTTGCGAGCCACATGGCGGCTCTTTGGCTCCTTGAATGTGGCTCTTCCACAAAATACCATGGCCTGGGTCAGTCTATTTTGAAGAAGCGGCGTTAGAAGAAGTTTAAGTTTAAAAAATTTGGCTCTCAAAAGAAACTTCAATGGTTATATTGTTGACTAATGAGTTTGCCGACCACTGGCTTAAGTTATGCATATATGTATACAAGTTCTTTAGCTGATCTCATGGCGCACACTCACCCCAACCTTCCCTCTGAGATTCCTTGGTCTGGTCCATGTTTCTATGTCTCTGGATCTATTTTGTTCCTGTTTATTTTTTTTCATTAGATTCCACATATGAGTGAGATCATGTGATACTTGCCTTTCTCTGACTGGCTTAATAATGTTTATTTCTAAGCAGTCATTTCTAGAAACACAATCTCATATCATTTCATTCGTGAAAATACAGAGTGTGGCTCAGTTAGTTAAGCCTCATCTTGTGTACTGAAAGGTTGCCGTTTAATTCCCTGTCAGGACTCATGCCTGGGTGGCAGTGCAGTCCCCAGTTTGGGTGCATATGGAAGGTAACCAATCAATTCATACTTCTTTCTCTAAGCAGGCCCTTGGGTGAAGTTTTTTTTTTTCAATCCTATTTAATAAAAGAGTAATATGCAAGTTGCTGTTCACTCCAAGACAAAATATGGCTGCCCCCATGTGGTCAAAGATGACTGCCCTCATGTGGACACAAGATGGCTGCCACAAGATGGCCTGCAAGGGAGGGCAGTTGGAGGGACCAGGCCTAAAGGGGAGAGCAGTTAAGAGGGACCAGGCCAGCAGGAAAGGGCAGTTAGGGGCAACCAGGAAGGCAGGCAGGCAAGCAGTTGGGAGCCATCAGTCCTGTTGTGAGAGGGATGTCCGACTGCCCATTCGGGCCTGATTCCAGTAGGATCAGGCCCGAATGGGCAGTCGGACATCCCTCGAGGGGTCTCAGATTGGAGAGTGCGCAGGCTGGGCTGAGGGACACACCCACCCCCGTGCACAAATTTTGTACACTGGGCCTGTAGTAAAAACAACAATCATGATGATGTTAATAATAGTAAGTTCTCTACTATTACACTGAATTTTTTCATAATCAAACTGCAGAATATAATGGCATGAACACAGTTAAGCGAATAATAATTAATTATTTAATTAAATAATTTTATAATATTTAAATCAACAGACGAAAGACCAGGACAAATGAGTAGAAGAAGTAAGATGAAGGTGTGGTGCATTGGTAGAAAATTTTCCTGTGCACCAAAAAGTTGCTGATTTGATTGCCTCAGGCCACATGCCCAGGTTTCAGCCTCCTTCCCAGGTTTGGTCATGCAGGAAACAGCCCATTGAAGTTACATGTTCACATCTATGTTTCTCTGTCTCTCTCCCTGCCCCTTGCTCTCGCTCTCAAAATCAATTAAAATGTTCTTTACAATTAGTCAGATGAATCATGAATTAGTGTTTGGACACTTGTCATGAGATGGAAATACTATGAAACTTTTTCCCATTGGGTGGCTGATCTGCTAGAAGAACCAAAAAATGGAGCAAGTGCTGACAGACTTAATTATCATAGGATTTCATGAGTCTCCTTGGTAGAAAGATGGTTGGCATTCCCTTTGCATATTATGCCTAAGTTACACATGCCATTATTTCATCATCCCATTGCCTTTCTATCCACCACACCTGAATCAAATAAATGACAGCCCTGATTCTGTACTGCTGATCTGAGGAAGGAGTCAAGGCAAGGGTTTTCTAGAGATCATAATCATAACACTATATATCAGTCACACCAAATCACCTTGTGCCACCACGTACTTGGTGTAGACTTTGCAGAGACAGAGACCTAGGATGCTTGTGACCACTATGGACTTGATATTATCATATTGATCATAAGATGTACACATTGGGAGAGTGTTGTAATTGTTTGCACCATATTAGGTACTTGTCACACAATTTTTAGAGTATTTAGTCTGACTTGTAATTTCTGAAAGAGTGTTTTAAGCAGAATTTGAAGTAATTTAGAGGGTGGATTTCAATGGAGTACCATGAATAAATACCATCAAGGATACTGAGTTGTTTATATGGAATAAAGAAAAGCTATGCAATAATGTATGTTTCAAAGATGTAAGCTAAGCTCACAAATGCAAGTTGAACATTATTTATTATTGAACCTACCCTATCAGCTGACCTATGAGACATATTATGTGCTCACTCTAAATAATTGTCTTAAAAATATGTGACTGAACATAATGTCATCTGGAAAATATTTTGGAAAAAGCTAGACAATCTCCAGAAAATTATTTCATGTGGGATTCTTTTACCATGCTAATCTACTTTTTTCTTTCATGCCCATCACATTTTAAAATGTATCTTTTAATAATAATGTTGTGCAATTAACTTCCTACTTTTCCTTTCTAAACCTGAATTTAGGTTTCCAATATAATTAAAAATGATAAGATTAAAAGAAACCAGGTATAATATACTTTTATATCCAATCAAATAATTATTTTCTTGTCTGAAGAGATTTTCCTCTTTTTTTAAAACTTGTGTTTATGTGGAATTGGTAGAGTTTTATTGATTCTTAAAGTTAATGTTAAAAATAACTTTAAAAAGCATTGTGTTGTTAATTTTGCCTTGTAATACAGCTGAGAAAAAAGTTTCACATGTAACAGAAGTAAATAAATATTATGCTTTATAACTGCAAATTATTTTACTACCCTTATGATTCAAAAATAAAATAAAAATTGACAATGATCACTAAGCTATTGTATACTACATAGCAGTGTGGAAAGTTTGAATTTGAGTAAATATGTTCATATATCATTATAAAATTGTGCTAAACAAATACTAATATATAGAGAGAAGTGTCTCACATAAATATTGATAGTATTTAAACATTATATACATTATTTAAATGAATATGTAAAATTAATTTAAAACAATTGTATTTATTATATCTGTATAATATCAATTATGATGCTGTTTAAACAGATAAATTTTAATTAAGCTACAGAATGTAGGAATTTATTTTAAATATAAGCAAAATAAAAATTAATAAAATATCACATACATAAAAACAAAATGTATTCAGATTTTCTTGGCACAAAGTTATTAGACTTTTTAAAACAGAAATATTTTAAATGTAAATGTGATTAAGGAAAAACTATGGTTTAAATGTTTAATGAAATAATTAAGTCTTATTAAATTATCTTCCTCTATTTTTAAAGTACAGGTCAGATGCATGAAATTCATGCAAGTGGCTCTGCCATCGCAGCCCTAGCTGTGATGGAAAGATGTCCAGAAGGACGTTCAGCTGTCGGGTCTAATTAGCATATTATGCTTTTATTATTATAAACTAGAGGCCCCATGCACAAAATCTGTGCACTGGGGCATGGGGGGTGTCCCTCAGCCCAGCATACACCCCCTCCGATCTGGGACCCATCAAGAGATGTCCAACTGCCCATTTAGGCCCGATCCCAGTAGGATTGGGCCTAAACGGGCAGTCGGACGTCCTGCTCACAATCCAGGACTGCTGGCTCCAAACTGCTCACCTGCCTGCCTCCCTGTTTGCCCCTAACCAATTTTGCCTGCCAGCCTCATCACCCCCTAACCACTACCCTGCCAGCCTAATTGATGTCTATCTACTCCCCTGCCAACCTGTTTGCCCACAACTTCCCTCCTCTGCTGGCCTGGTAACCCCTAACTGCCCTCCCCTGCAGGCTTGATCGCCCCCAACTGCCCTCCCTTGCAGGCCTGGAACCTCCTAAGATCCCTCCCCTGCTGGCCATCTTGTGGTTACCATCTTGTGTCCACATGGGGGCAGGATCTTTGACTATATGGGGGTAGCCCTCTTGTGTGTTGGAGTGATGGTCAATCTGTATAGGGGCCTGGTGCCTGATGGGAGCCAGCTGATCTGCCCTGAAGGGTGTCCCAGATCAGAGTGAGGGTTCCCTTGGGGCATGAGGTGGCCTAGCCAAGGGACCTATGGTGGTTTGCAGGCTGGCCATGCCCGCCAGCAACTCAAGTGGAGGCCTTGGTATCTGGGATTAATTCATGTTCTACAATTGAAACTTTGTAGCCTGGTGTGGAGCCAAGCTTTCTGCTCACTCTGTGGCAACAGCCATTTCTGTTTGGGTTCATTTTAGTTCTATAATTGAAACTTTGTAGCCTAGAGTGGAGGCCTAGGCACTAGGCCTTCAGAAGCTTGGCTTCCTCCATCATCTGGGCAACCATAGCCTCTGCTCTGTCCTGCTCTGTGGCTGCCTACCACCATTTCTGTTGGGATATATCTTCTATAATTGAAACTTTTTAGCATTGAGTAGAGACCTAGGCCAGCAAGGGCAGGCAGAAAGCATGTCTTCCTCCATTGCCAGGGAAACCCAAGGCTCCCTCCTGCTCTCAGTGGCTGTAGCCATCTTGGTTGGGGCTTATTTGCATAATTTGCTCTTGATTGGCTAATGGGCATGACTGTGGGCTTGGCTTGATCAGAGGTACAGTCAATTTGCATATTACTCTTTTATTTGATACGATTATAGATCTTATGAACTCAAAGTTTTCATTTTTATTGAATAATTCATTGGTTTTAATTGTTATACATACTTTGACTAACATAATAAGTAAATATCACTTTAATTCTCAAAATTAAGAATTTTACTTTGTGTTATATTCTTTTTATTGCAGCTTTATTAATATTTTATATTTATTCTCTGCTAGATTTCTGTAAAGAGAAGCATTAAGGTAGCAACATTATTATTATTTACTAGAGGGACAGTGCATGACATTTGTGCAGAAGAGGGGGTGAGCCCTTAGCCCAGCCTGCACTCTCTCCCATCTGAGACTTCTTGAGGGATGTCCAACTGCCCATTTAGGCCCGATTCCTCTAGGCTGTCGGGTATCCCTCTCACAATCCAGGACTTCTGGCTCCCTAACTGCTTCTGCCTGCTAGACTGATCACCCCCTAATCACTTACCTGTCAACCTGATTAATGTCTAACTGCTCCCCTCCCAGCCTGTTTGCCCCAAATTCCTTCCTCTGCTGGTCTGGTCACCCCTAACTGCCCTCCCTGCAGGCTTGATTGCCCCCAACTGTCATCCCTTGCAGGTCTGGTTCCTTCCAAGAGCCCTCCCCTGCATGCCTGGTTACCCCTAACTGCCATTTTCTGCAGGCCTGGATCTCCCCCAACTGTCCTTCCCTGCAGGCCTGGTCACCCCCAACTTCTGTCCTTTGCCAGCTTGGTCACCCTAACTGCCCTCCCCTGAAGGCTTGATCACTCCCAAATGCCCTCTCTTGCAGACCTGGTCCCTCCCAAATGCCTTCCCTTGCTGACTATCTTATGGTGGCCATCTTGTGTCTACATGGAGGCAGGATCTTTGACCACATGGGGGCAGTCCTCTTGTGTGTTATAGAGATAGCCAATCTGCATATTACTCTTTTATTAGATAGAATAGAGTCCTGGTGGATGGATGGTGGGCAGCTGGTTTGCTCTGAAGGGTGTCCCAGATCAGGGTGGAGGTTCCCTTGGGGTGTGGGGCGACCAGGGCGAGGGGCCTGTGGTGGTTTTCAGGCAGGCCAAACCCCCAGTGACCAAAGTGAAGGCCCTGGTATCTGGGATTAATTTATGTTCTACAATTGAAACTTTGTAGCCTGGAGCAGAGTCAAGCCTTCTGCTCACTCCATTGCAGCAGTCATTTCTGTTGGGATTTATGTATCTTTTGTAATTGAAACTTAGCATCATTGAGTGGAGCCTAGGCCGACAAGGGCAGGCAGAAAGGGTGGCTTCCTCCTTTGCCAGCAAAACCCAAGCCTTCCTCCTGCTCTCAGTGGCTACAGCCATCTTGGTTGGGGTTTATTTGCATATTCTCTCTTGATTGGCTTGTGGTTGTGGCTTGTGGGCATGGCTTGTGAGTGTATCAGAGGTACGGTCAATTTTCATATTGCTCTTTTATTATATAGGATAACTAGAGCCCTGGTGCACAGATTCGTGTACCATGGGGTCCCTTGCCCTTGCCTGCAGGGATCGAACCAAAACTGGCAATCCAACATCCACAGAGAGGTCCCTGAGTTCCAGAAGGCACTCTGCAAAGTTACTGTTGCTCAGCAGCTCCTGCATTGAGTGTCTGCCCCCTGGTGGTCATTGCACATTTTAGCTACCAGCCAGTTGGCCAGTCTGACCGTTTAGGCTTTTATATGGCAAGATTATTATATTGAAATTTTGACTTTATCTAATTGGATGTTGTTTCTTTCTCCAGTGGACACTCCTTGCACATTGAATTCATGTCTCATAAGACTGAAATTTATTTGAGGAAAGGAAAGCTTTTTTGTGTTTGTATCTGTGCTTGTGTAGTTTTATCTCTTTCTCTCACACACACATACACACAACAAAAGACTGAAAAATGTACACTTTAATTTGCTTCATACGTTTCTGTCATTTATTTTTTCTCCCATTCTCTGGTACCCTTTCTAAATCATCAGTAGTTGAGCCATCCACTTCAGTCATTAGATGTGAAATGTCTGGTTTAATTATATTTCCTAACATGCCTTTAATTTGAATAGACTATCATTTTTATGTTAAGACATCAATGAAAGGGAACTTTCATTTCCACATCTTTAATTCTAAATAAAAACTGAGGGAAAAGAAAAAAAAAGACTTCTTATCACATGCATACTATGCGTTTTAATTCGTCAAATACAGTATATTAATAAATGTTTTGTTGATCATAACTAAATAAATGATGAAAAGCAAAAAACACGCCCCACCAATTTACGACTTCGTGGGAGACTGACAATTGAACCTTACATCATCAGGCAGGTCAACAGGAACCACACCAGGCAACTAGCTAGCTGTTGCCATTTCACACAGCAGCACCTAACTCAGACCTTGGATTTTAAAGGGTCTCCTGGAAGCTGTGGCTGCCAAGGTGAGACTGAATGGGAGAAGCAGCCAGTGCTGAGAAGCAGGGGCAAGCAGGGGGTGTGGTGGGGGTGTGAGAACCCTCCCAGGCTGTTATGGAGAGAGTAGAATCTTGGGAAATGATAGAAATTTGGTGCAGCTCCTTCTTTAATAAATTCAGATTTTCTAAAAACCAAACAAACAAGTAACAGCAGCAATAGGCTGCCTTATCCTGCCTGGATCTGAAGAAACCAAAGAGGAAAGTCTGCAGCTGTGCCAGCCTGTCCACTGAGCCCTGACCTCACCGGAGCACGTGGGGGGTGCGGGGCGGAGGAGAAATCGGGGAGCAAGAGCCATAAAAATGATATTTCAAGCTCGTATCTGTGAGTGAGCAGGCGCTGTCTGCTTAAGGAGGGTGACCCCAAAGGGAAGAGCAGGACACAAGTAGACCCTGTAGCAAACCCGCGGGGCTCCAGACCTGGGTCCGCAGGAAAGGCAGGCCCTGCCCTCTCTCCTGGAGGAGCATTGCATTCTTGTTTCAGATCTGTGTTTTCGTGGGATGCCAGGCCCACAGACCTGCGTTCCTTAGTCATGCTTGTACCCTGGCCCACACCCTGCACTGCTCACTGCGATCTCCATTCTCTCCCAGGGAGATCGCCTCATCATGGGGAGTTTTCCCAGGCTCGCCCTGGCCCTGGATGAGACCCCAGGAAGGGGGAGAGAAAGCCACTCAGCCTTGCAATGGGAGAGGCACATCCCATAGCTGCTCATACAGTGTGGGGACATGACCTCCTACAGTGGATGATGCGGGCAATCATACTGTAAAGAACTACATGAAAATAGGAAAGAAATGGAAGAGGCATCCTTGGCCATGATTTTGATCAAGGAGCATAAACGTTGTTAGTGTTCTTAAGGGCAGCATATGCCCTTTCGATTCTCCCCAGGGCAGGTGAGATCGTGAGGCCAGGATGCTTGCTTCTGTTGGACAGGATTGTGTTCGCGGGATTTGAGCTTTGCTGAACCCTGCCGGGGTCATGAACAAACAAACACACATACCTATGTTAGGTGATTGTCCGCATGAGGAGCTAGTCCTTACATACCAGTAAGGACCTGTAAGGATGTGAAATTCCACTGAGACTTTCCAGCGAGGATTTCAGCTTTCATTAGATGTAGAAATTGTTACTTCAATGATTTAAAAAACTCTCCAAACACTAGAAATGATACTAGATTACAGCAAACTATTTGGTACAGAAATAGATTTTTTTCATCATTTCTCTCTTTGTTCTTTCTTGATGGAAAACTAAAAACCCATCTGTCCTGAAGATGACAGTTCTCTGAAGGTTTAGATGAAGGTCAAAGGAGAGAAGTATTCCAGCTGCATGGCCCATTCTCTTATATGCCAAGGTGAACCTTATTTCCACAGTGAAAATTGGGAACATAGCCAGGAAAAGCCAGAATGATTTAACACAACGCAAAATACTCTATTGGCAAACTGCTCTCACCTGGGTTGAACAAGCCAGTGCAGTGAAATGAGGAGGGGCTATGGCTTTTCAGCAGAGGGATAAGCTTACAGACTGTTCCAGAAACTTGAAGGACATGCTAGTAATTTTGGCTAGATCAATGAAGGCAAAGGAGGAGATGCCTGCGATGAGCTGGAGAAGGTCAGCTGCCAGGGAAGGAGAAATCTATTCCTCAAGTGTACAGCACAGAGCTCCAGACCAAAAGAGTTTACATAAACGCTCCAGTCAAATTGTGCATGCCTTTTCAATTAAGAAAAATAACTTTCTAAATCAAAAAAATGCAAGAGTTTTTCTTACAGCCATGAAGGAGTAACAGGTTTACTCTCATATGTTAAACAACTAAAACAGACAAAATATATAAAACACCAGTGTTCAGTCATTAGGCAACAGGAAGAGTAAGACAGTATCCTGGGCATGAAGAGATGACTGGAAAGAGTCCTGTGGCTGCATGGACAGATCTCCAGGATGCACTCCAGAGCTGAAGAACGCAAACATAGCCTGGCACTCTCCGAGAACTCAACAGACACGGGCCATAACAGGTAGGGTGAGGTAGCTAGAATTTCAGGGCAAACTACAGAGGAGAGACTTTCAGAGAGAAAACTCAGGAAATTTGCAGAGGGTTTCTTCTCCTACATGAGATCAATGAGAATACATGTTTACACACAGACTTGTACACAAATGTTCAGAGCACCTTTTTCCCCCAATAGCCATAAATTGGAAACAAGCCACATGTCCAAATGTTCATCAAAAGTCAAGTAGAGCCCTAAGTGGCTCAATTGGTTGGAGCGTCATCCTGTATACTAGAAAGGTTTTGGGTTTGATGCCTGGCCAGAGTGCATATGGTAAGCAACCAATTGATGTTTCTCTCACAATTCTGTCTGTCTATGTTTATGTCCATGTCTCTCTCTGTATTTCTGTGTGTCTCTCTCTCCCTCCCCCTCTCTCTGTAATCAATAAAAACACATGCTTATGTGAGGATTAAAAAGAAAATCAAATGGATAGTGGTATTAAATGGAATACTACTCAGCAATCACATGGAATGAACTAGTGATACAAAAACATAAGGATTAATATAGTGAATTGAATGGTGCCTCCCACAAATAAAGGCTGTGTAAAAGTCTACAAACCTGAGAACGTGACCTTATTTAAATAAAGAGTTCATGCAGATGCAATTAAGTGAAAATTCTTAAGGTGATATCATCACAATAATCTGGAAGGGAATTTTAATCCTATAACAACTATTCTTATAAGTGACAGCAGAGACACAGACACACGAAGGATAAAGTGATGTGAGAATAGAGACAGATTGATGTTATGCAGCCAAAAGCCAAAGAAAGGCTGTAAATACCGAAAGCTGGAAGAAGCAAGAAAAGACTGTCTCTTTCTCAGCACCTGGGAATGACTTAATGACTTAGTCACTACCAGACTATCATATGTATATCATTACTTATCACTGAGAAAATTACCTCTCTGGGAAATACGTGAGATATTGTATCAAAGGAAGTCACTGATATTGTCAAGCATCCCATTCCTCTGACAAAGGCCCCCTGAAATTTTATGTGTGTTGGTAACTTGGGTTATGAGCAAGAGCTTAGACCTATTTTGAATACAGTCTTGGCTAACTCCATGATGCAAAACTAGCTATACAGTTGAGGGCAGTGGGAATATAGAATAAAAGGTACAGAAATCATTAGAAAGATCCAAGTTGGTGGCACAGCAGATGGAAGTTACATTCACCTCCTCCCAGGACCAAACCAGAATCAAAACTAAATTGTAGAACAACCAACCTGAAAAACCAACTGAAGACTAGATGAACAAAAGTCTTATAACTTAGAATTTACAGAAAAAGCCACACCAAGAAGGACAGAAAAGCCAAATGGACTGCCCCTGCATCTATGTGTCGAGATTGAGAAATCAGAAGGATATCCCAGCTGCAGAGGTCACCTGTGGCACCAGAGCTGGGTGGAGGAGTCCACATGACATTTGACTGTGAAAATTAGTGGAGAGTCCATCTGCCACAAAGAGGCAGGAGTCTGCTATTAACCCAGGCACACTCTTAAGGGCCAATGCACAAAACTTTGCAGCCACACACTGGGTTCTGGTGGAGAGACACTAGCTCTTAACAGACTGGTGTTATAAAGAGATATATCAAGGTATATGGCTTCAGGGAGAGGGCTACAAGGACAGCTGCCATTGTCCTGGGCTGAGTTTCTCTCCCACACTGCCCACGGACACCATCATTTCTGGATCAAACACTCTCATTCATGCATGTCAGCCTGGGAATATGCACTAGCCCTATACTTCTGACTCCCTGTGGTCCTGCCTTGCCAATCTCAATTTCTCTGGAGAAGTCTGGTGGCTGCAACCAGACTGGGTCCATGCAGTACTTTCTTGGAAGGCTTTCAGGGAGACCTACTTTTGCCTGACATGCTCCAACTGGCAGCACTATTCCTATATAAAACTCTTAGTTACCTGGTCAATTTTAATGTGTTTTAGACTGATGAAATCTACTAGTCTTACCTTGATGACTCCCTGAGATCCTGCTCATCATAAAGTTCCACAGGCGCTAAGCAGGTGGCAGCTGTCCTTGGTGTATCCTGATAATTTTTCTGAATAGCCTCAGACCCAGCACTGAGGCCAAGTTTGAGTATTTATCAACCTGGTGAACATCAATCGTCCCTACCTGGTGTCTCTCAGAGAATCTAGCTCACACAAGCAACCTGTATACTACCAGAGGTTCTTTTAGTGACTGAGCCTGAAAGACAGCCAGAAGGCCGAGATGGATCTCAGGGTGGTTGGGCCATTGGCTGACTTGCCCCAAGGCTTGGTGTTGGTGGAATCGTCTTGGGATACAACTTGACCACTACCATGTGCACCTAGCCCCAGCAGAGGAAGCCACAAACTGTGATTTACTTCGTAGCTCCTACCAGGTCACAAAGGGACAGTCACAGGAGCAATTGACATTGACCTATACCTGAGACCTTCCTAGAGGCTCCAAAACCAAAAAACTCAATAGTGGGCTTCAGCGTACATCACAGCATGACCCAATTAGCTCCAAAGTGGCACACACAAAGCAAGATATTAGCAGGCACCAGATACTGTTGGGAAAAATTTCACTTCATGGGGTCAGCCTCTACATAGCAATGTGTACATTGTTGTCAGGGTAAATCCTCAAAGTCAGCCAGAAGTCAACCCCACCCATCCCATCGATGGGCCAACAGCAATCAAAACTCAACTATAAGAAGACGACTTACAGAAACCAAAAAAGGGAAATTCCTGGAGAACCTAACTCTGGTGATCAGGGAGATTGTGCCATTGAGCCCCATACAACATCTACTACCTAAGTTCACTGTGCCAAGAAGGGGAGACATAGCAGATCTACCTAATGCATGGAAACAAATACAGAGAAGCAGCCAAAATTGGGAGACAAAGAAATATGCCCCCAAATGAAAGAACAGGAGAAATCTCCCCCAAAAAACTAAATGAAATGGAGGCAAGCAATCTTTCAGACACAGAGTTCAAAACAATGGTTATAGGGATACTCAAATTTAGGAGAAGAATGATGAAATCAATGAGAACTTAGATTGACAGAAGGCATTACAAAAGGACATAAAAAATAACAAAAACAATAAAAAATAATGAATATAAATCTGAAATAAAGAATACATCAGAAAGACTCAACAGCAGACCAGATGAAGCAGAGGATTGACTTAATTAATTAAAAGACAAAGTAGCAGAAAATATACAATCTGAGCAGCAAAAAGAAAAAAGAATATTTTAAATGCAGATAGTTTAAGGTACTTCTCAAACAACATTAACCATTACAGAATACATACCATAGGGGGACTATAAAAAGAAGAAAGAGAGCATGGGTTTGATAACATACTTGAAGAAATAATGACTGAAAAATTCCTTATTCTGGTGAAGAAAAAAGATACACAAGTCAAAGAAGCACAGAGAGACCAAAATCAGATGAACTCAAAAAGGCCCAAACCAAGACACATTATAATTAAAATGCCAGAGGTTAAAGACAAAGATATAATCTTAAAAGCAGCAAGAGAAAGAGAGTTACCTACAAGGGAGCTCCTATAAGACTGTTACCTGATATCTCAACAGAAACATATCAGGTCAGAAGGTATTGACACAATATATTTAAAGTGATGAAAAGCAAGAATCTACAACCAAGATTACTTTATCAAGAAAGGCTATCATTTAAAGTGGAAGGCAATAAAAAAGCTCCCTTGACAATAAAAAGCTAAAGGAGTTCAATATTACCAAACCAGAATTACATGAAATATTAAAAGAACTTCTCCAAGAAGAAGAAAGGGAAGAAAATCACACCCACATAATTAGAAATAATTAAATAGCAATAAATATGTACCGATCAATAGTTACTTTAAATGTAAATTGATTAACCAGTTAACTGTCATACATCCAAAATGGAAACCATCGCCACACGCCACCATATTTTGAATTTAATTTAAAAAATCCACAACTTGCATCTATAGATTCTTATGGCATACAAAGGGTTAAATGTTCCATCAAAAGATATAGTGTAGCTGGATAGGTAAGAAAACAAGAAACCTATATGCTGTCTATAAGAGACGCACTTTAGATTGAAAGAAAGGCTAAAAATAAAGGGATAAAAAAGATATTTCTTGCAAATGGAAATGAAAAAGAGCTCTGGTAGCCAAACTTATATCAGACAAATCAGACTGTAAAACAAGGTCTATGATAAGAGACAAAGAAGGATATTACATAATGATAAAGGGTCAATCTAACAATAATTCTTGAAAACATCCATGCATCAAATATAGAAGCACCTAAATATATAAAGTAAATATTTATGGAGATCAACAGTAATACAGTCACAGTAGGGGATTTTAGCATCCCATTAATATCAATGTGTAGATCTTCCAGACAGAAAATCAAAAGGAATTAAAAAATAAATTACAAGGAAATAAACTGAAAAATACAAATACATGGAAGCTAAATAACATGTTATTAAACAATGTACGAATTAACAATGACAACAACAACAAAAATGAAAAGACACTTTGAGACAAATTGAAATAAAACCACAATAATCTCAACTCTCTGGGACACAGAAAAAGCAGTCCTAAGATGAAAATTCACAAAAATACAGACCTACCACAAGACACAAGAGAAATCTCAAATAAACAAGATAAACTTACACCTAAAGAAACTAGAAAAAGAACAGCGAACAAAGCCTAAGGTTATTTGAAGAAAGAAAATAATAAATATCTGAGTGGAAATAAATTAAAGTCTAAAAAGTATACAAAGTATCAATGAAACTGAGGTCTGGTTCTTTGAAAAGATAAACAAGATGGATAAAACTTTAATCAGACTCATCGAGAGAAAAATAAAGAAGACCAAACTAAATAAAAATAGAAATGGAAGAGAATTAACAACTGACACCATAGAAATACAAAGTACTATCAGAAATATTATGAACAATTATATGACAACAAATTGGACAGTCTGAAAGAAATGGATACATTTCTAGAAATACAACCTTTCATAACTGAATAAAAAAGAAACAAAATCTGAACAAACCAATAAAATCAAAGCAGTAATCAAAAATCTTCCAACAAACAAAAGTCTTGGACTGCATAACTTCATGGGTGAATTTTATTAAACATTCAAAAAGAATTAACACTTATTTTTCTCAAAATATTCCAGAAAAATCAAGAGGCAAGAAGAATGCCAACTTCATTTTATAAGGTTTGCAATACCCTAACTACAAAACCAGATAAATACTCTAAAAATAAAAAAGTTATCAGGCCAATATTCCTGATAAATATTGTTGCAAAATTCCTCAATAAAATAGCAAATAGCAGCAAACTGTATTCAGCAATATATTAAAAAGACCATATGTTCTGGTTAAGTGGGACTTATTCCTAGAATACAAGATAGGTACAATATCCCAAAATCAATTAAACTGGTACTCCACATAAACAAAATGAAAGTTAAAAATCACATGATCACATCAATAGATGCAGAAAGAGCATTTGAAAACATTCCGAACCCAACTCCATATAAAAAGCTAATATGTCAGTAGATGGAATAGGGGAACCACAAAACAACTGAACAATGGTCACTATGATGTGCACTGACTACCAGAGGGCACATGCACAACATGGTGGGTGTTGGCAACAAGCAACAGAGTGAGGAACAAGGTTGGTGTCAGCTGTGGCAGGATGGTGGAGAGGGTGAGCAGGGGCACCAGACCAAGGTGGGGGGCTGGTTGCTGTCATCAGGATGGGTCTCCGGTGGTTACTGGAAATTCCTTGCTCCTATGCCCCACGGTCCCACCTGGAGCTTGCACTGCTGCCGATGCCCAGCACCAGCCTTGATCACTCCTGAGCGCTTCTCCTCCTCCACCTGCTCCCGAGGGACATTCGGGGCAGTAGCCACCACTTGCATCTGCTAAAGGCACTGGCCCTGCTCGCACCCATTGCTGGCACTGGCCCCAATTGCTCTGTGCTGTCGGGTGTGAGCAGGGTTGGCGCCATGAGCATGTGGGAGCAGTGGCAGCAGTAGTGGGGCTGCTGGCAGAGAGGAAACAGAGAGCTGCGGTGGGAGGGGTTGGGTAGGGGTGCTGAGGATGGGCCAAGCCCCGCCCCTGTGCCCACCACAGCCTCATGGCCCACAGTTCCTTTCAAGGTGCAGGAATTCATGCACTGGGCCCCTAGTTTATGATAAAAATTATCAGCAAAGTGTGAATAGAGGAAACATACTTCATCAAAATAAAGGCCATATTTGACAAACCCACAGCTAATATTATCCACAGTGGGGAAATATAAAAGCATTTCCCTTAAAATCAGGAAAAAGTCAAGAATGCCCACTTTCAACTGTCTTTCTCAACATAGAATTTCTAACCTCAGCAATTAGACAAGAAATAAAAGCTATCCAAATGTGAAAGGAAGAAGTAAAACTGTCATTGTTTGCTCATGACATGATACTGGTATATAAAGAACCATAAAGATTACTAGAAATAATAAATTATTTCAGTAAAGTAGCAAGATACACAATAAATATTCATGTCAACTGCATTTCTATACACCAATAATGTACTATCAGAAAGGAAAACTAAGAAAACAATCCTATTTACAATCCCATTAAAGAAAAGAAAATACTTAGGAATAAGTTTAATCAAAGGTACAAAAGACCTCTATTTAGAAAACTATAAGAAACTGAAGAGAGAAATTGAAGAAGATACAAATAAGTGAAAGTATATACCATGCTCATTGACAGGAAGAATTCGATCATTAAAATGCTCATACTATACGAAGCAATATACAAATTTAATGCAATTTCTATTAAAATATAAATGACATTTTTCACAAAAATATAACAAAAAAATCTAAAAAATTATATAGAACCACAAAAGACCCCACATAGCAAAACAATTTTGAGAGAGAGGTACAAAGTTTGAGGTATCTGCTACATAATAAAATTAAAAAAAAAAAACCTACAATGCTATAGGAATCCAAACAGCATGGTATTGACATAAAAACAGACATATGGATAAATAGAATAAAGAGCTCAAAAATAAGCCCATACCTATATGGTTAATATATGACAAAGAAGCCAAGAACATACAATGGGGTAAAGCTAGTCTATTCAATAAATGGTGCTGAAAAAATTGAACAGATACATACAAAAAATGAAATTGGCCAATTTTCTGACAACACATGAAAAAATAAACTGAAAATGGATTAATTGCTTAGCTTTAAGAGTTGAAAATATAGCTTTTGTCAAAAAAATGGCGGCGGAACAGAAGGATTCTATCTGAATCTGCTCACAGGGCAGAGGGAGGGAGCAGCTGAAAGTCTCGCAGGGAGTGTTTGTTGGCGACTAGGGGGACAGCTATGCTCCAGGAGAAGATAGAGGACTGCTGGGCTGGCCTCCCCAGCCTGAGCGGCCCCAGTACTGCTGGGTTCTCTCCCTGAGCCAACTGCGCGAGGAGGCGCGCAGAGGCAGACCACAACATCTTGAAGGGGAAGGGCCTGAAAATATACAGCTAAGGTACCAGTACCGGCTGGACCTCTGAGGCTCCCGGAGCACCAGCGCCCAGTTGGCGCGGAGGCACGCAGAGCCCAGGGAGCTCTAAATTCCAGCACGGAAAGGTCAGATTTCCCTGGGGGTACTTTGGGTGCGAGACTGAGGGGGCTGGCAGTCTGGGAGATCTGCACCTTGGAACTCAAAACCTGGAGATCTGCACCTGAAATAAAATCTGTGGCTGTTGAAGCTGGTAAACGTGGGAGAGGGCCCTTTGAGCTGGTGGCAGAGTTAATCCCTGGAGCGCAATCAGTTTGGACCGGACAGAGGAGGGAAACCCGGAAGATTTTGGGAGGGTTCTGGCTGCTAAAACAGCAGTCACCATTAGAGAGGCAGTATTGTTTAGTTCAGGATAGAGAGGACCAATAGACCCAGAAGTCAATCTAGAAACACTGCCACCCAGGGGCCAAATCACAAACTGACTCTTATGTGACAGGGAATTGATTATATTTTCTCTTCGACCTTGGGAATACAGTCTATTTTCATCTACACTTTAGTATCTTTTACTCTACCTCAACTTCACCTTTATACCACCACTCTCTGGCTAACTTTTCCCTATTTAGTGCCTTATTTCCCTTACACTTTTCCCGCTTTAGATTTACCTAATTCTTTCCCCTTACCCCCTGTTAAAATTTCACCCCACTGATATATCTAATCTCTAACCACCTACTTCAAGTGCATATATACCTCTAGCTTCTCTGACTTCACTATCTTAAAATGTTTTTATCCATGTCCTGTTGTTGTTGTTTACTTGACCGTTGATTATATTGATTTTTTAAGCAGGTTTATGAGATTGATTTGCTTATTCTGTTATTTTGGTTTGTCTTGTGGGGGGGTTATTTTTATTTTTGGTGTTGTTTCTTTGGTGTTTTGTTGTCCTCATCTGCATTGCTTTTGAGATAGATTTTTGCTTCTGTGTTCCCTCACCTCTCTTGATATTAGTAGTTGTATGTAATTTGTATCAATCTCCAAGTACTTGTTGCAGGTTTTGGTTCCGATTAAGGGCTGTCCTATAGGAGTTTTCACCCCACATTTATAATTTACTCCCTTTATTTCTTTTCTTCTTCTCCCCCTTTTCCCATTATCATTTTGGCATTCCTGTCTTTCTTTTTTGTGAGTGTATGTGTGTGGGGGGGTCTCTTTCTTTTTGTGTGAGTGTGGGTGTGTGAGTGTCAGTGTGGGTCTGCGGGAGGTTCTCTTTCTTTTTACCCACCTATCACCAAATTTGCCTTTCTCTGGCGGTCACCTTTATTTGGAATTACAATTACTTTGACTACATTCCGGTTCAGTGCCTGGTGCGTTGCACCTGGTTGTGTTGTATTTTGTGCCTTTAAATCAACGCAGGAGAGTGAGAACTACATAACCAGATACACAGAGAAGAGAGACCATGGGAAGACAAAGAAACAGTCCACATATGAAATAAAAGCAAGGCTCGCCAGAAAAGGAGGTAAACGAAATGGAAGTTAACAACCTGACAGAGAAATAATTCAGAGAAATGGTCATAAGGTGGCTGAAAAGAATGGAAGACAAATTTGATAATATGAGTAAGAACCAAGAGGAAATGAGGAAGACCCAGGAAGAAATGATGAAGAGCCATGAAGAAATGAAGAGGAGCCAAGAAGAAATGAAGAGGAGCCAAGAAGAAATGAAAAGTGACATTGCTGAAGCAAAGAACTCAATAGAAAGTATTAAGAGTAGACTAGAAGAAGCAGAGGATCACATCAGTGAGCTAGAAGTCCAGGTAGGAAAAAATAACCAAGTAGAGCAGCTTCTAGAAAAAAAATTAAAAAGCAGGAGGAGAGCCTAAGAGAACTTTGGGACAACATGAAACCAAACAACATCCGTATAATTGGGCTTCCAGAAGGACAGGAAACTGAGCAAGGAATAGAAAACCTGATGGAAGAAATAATGACAGAAAACTTTCCTGGTACAGGAAAGGAAAACTCCACACAAATCCAAGAAGCTCACAGAGTCCCAAGAAAAATAAACCCCAAAAGACCTATGCCAAGGCACATTATAATTAAATTGGCAAACACCAATGACAAAGTAAGAATCTTAAAAGCTGCCAGAGAGAGACAGAAAGTCACCTACAAAGGAACCCCCATCAGACTAAGACGTGATCTCTCAACAGAAACCTATCAGGCCAGAAGGCAGTGGAATGAAATTTACAAAGTCATGCAAAGGAAGGGTCTGAATCCTAGAATACTATACCCAGCAAGGCTCTCAATCAAAATTGAAGGTCAAATCAGGAGCTTCAGAGATAAAAAAGGACTAAGGGAATTCGTCACCACCAAACCAGCAATGCAAGAAATGCTAAAGGATCTGCTGTAAAAAGAAATAGGAAGCGAAGAAGGAACACAGGGGTAAAGAACAAAAATGGCAACATATAAGCACCTATCAATAATAACTTTAAATGTAAACAGTTTAAATGCTCCAATCAAAAGACATAGGGTAATAGACTGGATAAGTAAACACAACCCATGTATCTGCTGTCTACAAGAAACCCACCTCCGAAAAAAAGACGCACACAGACTGAGGATGAAAGGTTGGAAAAAAGTAATTCAGGCGAATGGAAATGAAAAAACAGCTGGGGTAGCTATACTTATATCTGACAAATTAGATCTCTAAGTGAAGGACATAACAAGAGATAAAGAAGGCCACTTCATAATACTAAAGGGAGCAATCCAACAAGAAGAAATAACTCTGGTAAACATATACGCACCCAATACAGGAGCACCCAAATATATACAAAAACTCCTAGAGGACATCAAGGGAGAGATAGACAGCAATACAATCATAGTAGGAGACTTTAATACCCCATTATCACCATTGGACAGATCCTCTAAACAAAAAATCAGTAAAGAAACATCAATCCTCAATGACTCACTGGACCAGATGGAATTAATTGACATCTTCAGATCATTTCACCCCAAAGACACAGAATATACATTCTTTTCAAGTGCCCATGGGTCATTCTCAAAGATAGACCATGTGTTGGGTCATAGGCAAAGTCTCTCCCAATTCAAGAAGATAGAAATCATATCAAGTATATTCTCAGATCACAGTGGCAGAAAGCTGGAAATCAACTACAATAGAAACAATCCAAATAAATCAAACACATGGAGACTAAACAGCATGCTATTAAACTATGACTGGGTTACTAGAGGGATTAAGGAAGAGATAGAAAACATCATGGAAACAAATGACAATGATAGCACAACAATCCAAAATCTATGGGACACAGTGAAAGCAGTTCTGAGAGGGAAGTTCATAGCTCTACAATCCTACCACAAAAAAACTAGAAACAGCGGCAATAAATTATCTAACCCAACAACTCAAAGAGTTAGAAAGAAAGCAACATGAAAAGCCCAGTGTAAGCAGAAGGAAGGAAATAGTAAAGATCAGAGCAGAAATAAATGACATAGAGACCAAAGAAACAATACAGAAGATCAACAAAACCAAGAGCTGGTTCTTTGAAAGATTCAACAAGATTGATGAACCTCTAGCCAGACTCACCAAGAAGCAAAGAGAGAGGACCCTAATAAATAAAATCAGAAATGAAAGAGGTGAAATAACAACAGACTCCATTGAAATACAAAGGATTGTTAAAAAAATACTATGAACAACACTACTCCAACAAACTGGACAACCTGGAGGAAATGGATATGTTTCTAGAAAAATAAAACGTCCCAAAACTCAATGAAGAAGAATCTAAACAACTCAATACACCAATAAATGTGGAAGAAATTGAAGCAGTCATCATAAAGCTTCCAGCAAACAAAAGCCCAGGGCCAGACTGCTTCACAGGGGAGTTTTACCGAACATTCAAGGAAGAACTAAAACCTATTCTCCTCAGACTATTCCAGAAAATTCAAGAGGATGGAACACTTCCAAACTCCTTCTATGAAGCTAGCATCACCCTAATACCAAAACCAGATAAAGACGACACAATGAAGGAGAATTACAGGCCAATATCCCTCATGAATATAGATGCCAAAATCCTCAATAAAATTCTATCAAATCGGGATCCAGCAGTACATCAGAAAGATCATACACCATGACCAAGTAGGATTTATCCCAGGAATGCAAGGATGGTACAATATATGCAAATCAATAAATGTGATACATCACATAAACAAATTGAGAGATAAAAATCACATGGTCATATCAATTGATGCAGAAAAAGCATTTGACAAAATCCAACATCCTTTCTTAATAAAAACTCTCAATAAGGTAGGAATAGAAGGATCATACCTCAACATAATAAAAGCCATATATGATAAACCCACAGCATACATCAAACTTAATGGGCAAAAACTACAACCATTTCCCCTAAGAACAGGTACAAGACAGGGTTGCCCACTTTCACCACTCCTGTTCAACATAGTACTGGAAGTATTAGCCGTTGCAATTAGACAAGAAGAAGAAATAAAAGGCATCCAAATTGGAAAAGAAGAATTAAAGCTATCCTTATTTGCAGATGACACAATATTGTACATAAAAACCCCGAAAGACTCCATAAAAAAGTTAGTAGACTTAATAAATGAGTTCAGCAATGTAGCAGGCTACAAAATTAATGCCAAGAAATCTATGGCATTTCTATACACTAATAGTGAACTTACAGAAAGAGAGACTAAAAAAGCAATCCCATTTACCATCACACCAAAAAAAATTAAGAGACCTAGGAATAAACTTAACTAAGGAGGTAAAAGATCTATTCGTGGAAAACTACAGGACACTGAAAAAAGAGATAGAGGAAGATGTAAACAGGTGGAAGAACATTCCATGTTCATGGATTGGGAGAATCAACATAATTAAAATGTCCATACTACCCAAAGCAACTTATAAATTTAATGCACTCCCCATTAAAATACCAACGGCATATTTCACAGACCTAGAAAGAACTCTCCAAAAATTCATCTGGAACAAAAAAGGGCCCCGAATAGCCACACCAATCCTGAGAAAGAAGCACAAAGTCTGTGGGATTTCCATACCAGATTTCAAGCTGTATTACAAGGCTACTGTTCTTAAAACAGCCTGGTACTGGCACAAGAACAGATATATAGATCAATGGAATAGAATAGAGAATCCGGATATCAACCCAATCCACTATGCTCAATTAATATTTGACAAAGGAGGCATGAACATAAAATGGAGTCAAGACAGTCTCTTCAATAAATTGTGTTGGGAAAATTGGACAGATACATGCAAAAAAATGAAACTAGACCACCAACTTACACCATACACAAAAATAAACTCAAAATGGATACAGGACTTAAACGTAAGACAGGAAACCATAAAATCATTAGAGGAATCTACAGGAAGAAAAATCTCAGACATATGCCAAAAGAACTTCTTTGATGATACTGTTCCGAGGGCAATGGAAGCTAAAGAGAAAATAAACAAATGGAACTACATCAAAATCAAAAGCTTTTGCACAGCTAAAGAAACCATCAACAAAACAACAAGAAAACCCACTGTATGGGAGAACATATTTGCAAATGTTATTAGTGATAAAGGTTTAATCTCAAGCATCTACAGGCAACTCACTCAACTCAATAAAAGGAGGACAAATGATCCAATAAAAAAATGGGCAACAGAACTAAATAGAATCTTCACGAAAGAAGACAAAAGGAAGGCCCAGAGACATATGAAAACTTGCTCAAAGTCACTAATTATCCGAGAGATGCAAATCAAAACGACTATGCGGTACCATCTCACACCTATCAGAATGGCTTACATCAACAAATCAACAAACGACAAGTGCTGGCGAGGATTCAGAGAAAAAGGAACTCTCGTGCACTGCTGGTGGGATTGTAGACTAGTACAGCCACTGTGGAGAACAGTATGGAGATTCCTCAAAAAACTAAAAATGAAGCTCCCATTCGACCCAGTGATCCCACTTCTAGGAATATACCCCAAGAAATTAGAAAGGATATATGTACCCCTATGTTCATAGCAGCACAATTTACCATAGCTAAGATTTAGAAACAGCTGAAGTGCCCATCAGCAGATGAGTGGATTAAAAAACTATGGTACATTTACACAATGGAATACTACGCCACGGAAAAAAAGAAGGAGCTCCTACCATTTGTAACAACGTGGATGGATTTGGAGAGCATTATGCTAAGTGAAATTAGCCAGGCAGAGAAAGACAAATATCACATGATCTCACTCATTTGAGGAATACAATCAATGACATAGATTGATGAACAAGAATGGATCCAGAGACTGAGAAAAGTCCATCAGAATGTCAAACCTCAGGGTAAGTGGCAGGTGGTGGGAGTAAGTGGAAAAGTCAATATACTTGAACTCTTGAACTGAGGTAAGTGATTTGTGTTTTTACATCCCTGACAAAGTTTATATAAAGTTATAAAAAATGGCAGCTAGTCTGATATAGAATTGACATGGGCTAGAGCTTGTCATATCCTATGGAGACCAGTTCTTAGGCTAGGCCCTCCTTAACCTCCCGTGACACCATAATACCCTTACATGATATTATTCTACCATGTCATTATAATATTTGATATTTGACAATAGCATATTATACAATTATCCCAAATAAACTTACAAACTAATTCTTTGAATGTTGGGCAGCAACTAAAAAAGGATAGGAAAGAAATTAATCCCTTTCAGAAGGAATTAAGGCACTTGGAAGGCATCCGAGCATTCTATATTGGCCCGTCTTGCCCTTTCTGGCAAAAGGGACCTTCTTGTTAATATCCAAATACACACAGCTGATGCCTGAGTTTTCAGTTCCAGCTGTGGCTGAAGCCTCTGGGCAGCTGGCACCATGGATCTGTATCTCGACCAATGGTGTGAGCTGGGCCCTCTCTGGAGAAGAAACCTGGGTCCCCAGGGATATGTGATCAGTACCGGACTCCGCCAGCAGGCGAGGGGACCCCAAGGAAGGTACTGGACGTGGAGGCCACAGGGGAGCATAGACTACAAAGGAGACAGAACTGAACCTCACATCACCCTGTTTGGCCCCGGAGGATGGCTGGTTAGCCAGAGACGGGTAAGATTCCTAAGGGAAGGAACAACCTAAGACAGGCACAGTCGCAGAGGGGCCAACAGGAGAGAACTAAAAGGTCAACAGATGTCGGGCACAGACCCTCATCCACAAACCTTGCAGGGGTTTGAATTCTCACCCCTCTTGAGGGAGGTCTCCTACTCCCAAGACTGCTTTGCCTCCTACACACAACTCATACGGGGACCCAGGTGGCATACAGAGACTCGGCCAGCAATAGCTGCTCTATATCTAAATTCAGTCTATTACCAGGAATGCTCAGGACCTACTCAAAATTGCAAATATTCCTTTCCACTAGTATTTACAGGATAAACTAAGATTTCTGCTTGAGTATTAAAATTGACAGGAAAATAGTAATCAAGTTTTCAGATTGATTTAAATTGGCCAAGTGAAATATGTGAATACTCAAGAAAATTATAGTGTACTGGACAAAAAGCTTTTTCTAAAACATTAACTAAAAAATCTATTAGTAGTTCATCTCACTGTAAAATTGCCTAACATCCAAAGAACCTAAAGCAGTCATATTTGTGTGCAAAAATTAAAATTTAAAATTACCAAGACTGCAATATAACATTTCCAAAAGTCCCCATTAATCAAAAAGGGGAGGGGACAGTGGGGTAATATCATGTAAGGGAAAAAAAATATCAAGTAAGTAAAATACATCTAGAAAATTCTTACTCCAGTAAAGTAAATTCCATTTGTAAAACCAATTGCAGGACACCCATGAAAAAACACACATGGTGTCAAAATAAGCCAAAGGAAAATCATTTAGGCAAAAATTAAAAAGAATCCTAAGTCTATTTTGCATAGAGGATCCCTTTGTTAACTTTTGGTCGAGAATGTGTTTGTGTGTTTTCAGAGAACAACTCCAAGACCATGTGGGTTCCTGCGACAGTGAGGAACTGATGGATCTGTTCCAGTCACGAGGATGGTCCAGAGATGGGGGACACTGACGACACCTTGCCATGCTAGCAGTCGGCAGCTGTGCATGTCTGCAGGCAGCCCAGGACCAAACCAGAGAGGATGGATCTTGCATTGACACGATGTGTCCACCATCGGGATACCATTGCTGACTTATACACATAAAGAATTATTTGACACTGAAACTGGGACTCAGAACAGTTGGACATTGAAACTGAGACTGAAACATTTTTTGTTCTTATACATTTATTTCTAGTATGCAGAGGCAAAATATTTTTGAAGAAAAGAAACAGGGGAGAGTGATTGATATAGAGGCAGGATGGCCTTGAACAGGCTGTCAAGGTACAGGGGAAGGCTTGGGTGGATGGGAGGCAGATGCGGGGGGAGATCAACTGAAGGACTTGTATGCATGCATATGAACATAACCAATGAATGAAAGACACTGGGGCGGGGAGGGGTGAAGCTAGGGATATGTGCTGGGGGGTGGGGGACCCTGGGGGGAGGATAAGGGGGAGGGGGAAAGGAAAACATGTACTACTATTATACTGCAAAAAAATCAATAAAAAAAGAGTTGAAAATATAAAATTCCTAGAAGGAAACAGGCAATAAAATATATGACATCTCTCTTAGCAGTATTTTTTCTTATATAACTTCCCAGGCAATGGAAACCAAAGGAAAATATTCAAATGAATTACATCACATACTAAACAGTTTTTGCACAGAAAAGAAACCATCATCAAAATGAAAACACAACCTACTGAATGGGAGAACACATACACTAATCATACATCTCATAAGGGGTTAGTATCCAAAACATATAAAGAACTCATACAACTCAACACTAAAATAACAACCAATCCAATTAAAGAATGGACAGTGGACTTGAATAAACATTTCTTCAAAATAGAAATACAGATGGCCAATAGACATGTGAAAACGTGCTCAACATCACTAATCTTCAGAGAGATGAAAATTCAAACCACTAAGATATACTACATCACACTGATCAGAATGGCTATCATCAATAAATCATCAAACCAGTGTTGGCAAGGATGTGGATAAAAGGCAATTCTTATGCAATGTTGGTGAGAATGCCGGCTGGTGCAGCCACTGTGGAAAACAGTATAGGGTTACTTCAAAAAATTAAAAATGGAACTAATTTATGACTGCAATTCCACTTCTTGGTGTTTATCCAAAGAAACCCAAAACATGAATTCAAAAGAATATATGCATACTTATGTTTACTACAGCATTATTTACAACCAGAGGCCTGGTGCTTGAAATTTGTGCACGGGGGTGGAGGCTGCCCCAGACCGGCCTGCACCCTCTGGCAATCCAGGACACCTCAGGAGATGTCCAACTGCCAGTTTAGGCCCAATCCGGTAGGGATCCAACAGGGATCAGACCTAAACTTTAGGCCCAATCCTGTAGGGATCCAACAGGGATCAGACATCCCTCACTCAATCCGAGACTACTGGCTCCTAATCACTCTCCTGTCTGCCTGAGCTCCCCATTCACTTGCCTGCCTGCCTGATCACCTCTAACACTTCTGCCTCAGCCCCCGCCCTCTGCTGTTGCTGCCTCTGCCACTACGGCTTCATCTAGAAGGTCATCTGGAAGGATGTTTGGCTGTCCAGTCTAATTAGCATAGTATACTTTTATTATTATAGATGTGCAGAAAACTGGGCAGTTGTTGTTTTTTGTGCGGTGTGTGTGTTTAATTTCATTCTCAAATAAGTAGTCACAGAAAACACCCATGGTTCCACTTGTGTAGAAGAGAATTTGGAGTCGTTTCTAGAAGAGTAATTATATACTATCTAATAAAAGAGTAATATGCAAATTGACCATCAATCCAACACACAAGATGGCTGCTCCCATGTGGTTAAAGATGGCTGCCCCCATGTGGACACAAAATTGTTACCACAAGATGGTCAGCAGAGGAGGACAGTTGGGAGGGACCAGGCCTGCAAGGGAAGGCAGTTGGGGGTGATCAAGACTGCAGGGGAGGGCCGTTATGGGTGATCCGTCCTGGAGGGGAGGGCAGTTTGGGGCAATCAGGCTAGCAGGGGAGTGGTTAGGGGATGATCAGGCTGGCAGGCAGAAACGGTTAGGGGCAATCAGGAAGACATGCAGGTGAGCAGTTGGGAGAAGGTGAAGGCTGGGCTGAGGGACACACACCCCATGCATGGATTTCCTGCACCAGGCCTCTAGTTTTTAGATAATTTACTCATTGTGTGAGTACCTTTTGGGTACAGCCCTGTTTATATCACCTCGATTCACTTATGGAGTTTGTGGACATGTTCATCAGTAATACTCAGTAGATAAAAGAGCACTAATTCAGGAAAACAAGCTCAGGAGACCTGGTCTCCTGGGATTTGGGGCTCAGTAAGTAATCTCTACCAGGACAAGTTGCAAAGCCAGGAATTCTTTCTCTAGAAGCAAACCATTATCTTCCAAGAAGGTCATGGTTTAGCACCAAAACATGAGACATCATGCAACATATTAAATCTGTTGGGTGATACTTCAGAGTGATCTAAATAACAACTAAATCCTAGAACTAAAGAAGGCTCTTTCCAGGAGCCACTTTTGAAGCTGACACCATTGCAAGTTATCTATAAACGAGTGCAGCTAGCGCACTTGATGTGGTATTAATTGCTTCTAAAATTCATGCCAGGCGTTGTTCCTCTTCTAGAGGTAGAGAGTCTGTGGGGCAGCAACTTACCTGTATGTCCCAGACCACCAGACTCTCAGATGTTTGAGTACATTTTTAGGAGGCTTAACTCCTAAATTCTCTTAGTCACTTATGTTTCTTAACATAACAACTAAGATCCTTGTCCTTCATCCTCACCAGGTTCCGCCCATCAAGAAATGGGTCAGTGAGATATTCTGTGGAGAGTGAGATGATCATGATTGCTTAAAGACTTCACTATGACACAGTCATGGAGCATTGGCGTGGCTCTGAGTTAATACAGGAAAGATGAATAGGTGTCTTCCAGGTAAAAGACAGTTCTTCCTGATATTCTGTGTTTAATGGGATAAATAATGACAGCACTGAGACAAGGTTTATTTTCTCCACCAAAAGAGCTATATCTTGAATGGCATATGGCTTTTGAATCACTACCTTTTTCTTATACAAGACTCACTTGCTATCAGCCCCGGTCAAAAAGCCCAGTTAAAAATCAATATTAGAGAAATTTTCAAACCTGCAGGCAAGTCACAAATATCCCAAGACTGTGCTATTTATTTTAATGTATAATGTTGTCAGAGGTGATTTAAGATGCTTCACTTGGACAACTACCTTAATGAGCCCTCATTCCATGGGTCTTGGAGCCGAAGTGGGATGTTCTCCAAGAACTAGGAATTCTCACTGTAGGTCTGTGTGTAAGAGCCGAGCCAGCCCTATGAGGGCAGGGATCAAACCTCCACCACCTGACCGGAAGTCCTCACTGTAACCAGTGAACCACAGAAGTGTTCTGAGTGCTCAGAATTTAGTGTTAATTTGGAGCTAGTGTTCAGAATTCCAGGTATATTTCTATACTACCAATCCCCAAGTACAGTTGGTGCATAGCTATAAGTTTAAGGCTGGAAAGGGCATTTATACTATTTTGTGTTGTTATGGGGAGGTCACCACTTAAGTGCAGCTGGTTTTCATTCAAAATAATCTAGGCCACAAAGAAATCAGCTTTTGGAACTGTACAAGGGATTTTCATATGGTGACTCAAACCAGGCCTTCATTCCTGAAAGCTAGAGTTTTGTATTTTTTTTCCATAAAAAGCTTGTATAAAAGATTTCTGTATATCAGTTAGGATACTAATGGAATTAGATATTTCATGATCAACTTGCCATTGCCATAGTTACTTGCAAGTAACACATTTTGATTAACTCTCCATTTTATATTGAATTTATTAGGGGTAACATTGGTTAATAAAACCATATAGGTTTCAAGGGCGCGATTCTATAAAACATCATCTATATACTGTTCACCACCCCAAATCAAGTCTCTTTCCATTACCATTTATCCATCACCATTTATCCCCCATTTACCCTCTTCTACCTCCCCATCCCCATTTCCCTCTGCTAATTGCCCTACTGTTGTCTCTCTATGAGGGATATTTTTAATCCCTTCACATTTTTCATCCAGTCCCCCTACACCCTTTCCTCTGACAGCTGTAAATCTGTTTTATGCATCTGAGTTTGTTTCTGTTTTGTTTCTTAATTTATTTTGTTCATTAGATTCTACAATAAGTGAAATTATATGGTGTTTGTCTTTCTCTGACTGGTTTATTTCATTTAGCAGAATATTCAGGTCCATCCATGCTGCCCCTAAAGGTAATATTTCCCTTTTTTATGCCCAAGTGGCATTCCATTGTGTAAATGTACAATTTTTGATACCCTCATCTACAGATGGGTACTTAAGCTGTTTCCAAATCTTGATGAATGTAAATAACACTTCAATGAACATAGAGGTACTTACTTATATTTTTTAAATTAGTGTTTCAGGTTTTTTCAGATATATTTACAGAATAAGTGAAATTGCTGGACCTATTTTTAATTAAAAAATAAACTAATTTTCTTTATGCATTTTCTGAGATTTTTATCATTGTTTTATTTATTGATTGATTTTTAGAGAGAGGAAGGGAGAGAGGTGGAGAGAGTTACTTCTAACTGGGAATTAAATTAAAAACTTTGGCATATCCAGACAATGCTCTAACCAACTCAGCTATCCAGCCAGGGGACATTTTTAATTTTTTTGAGGAAACTCCATACTGATTTCCACAGGGTTCCCTTTTCTCTAAGTCCTGGCTAACACTTGTATGCTGATTTGTTGATAAGAGACGTTCAGAGGTATGAGGTGATTTCTTATTGTGATTTTAATTTGCATCTCTCTGGTGATTAGTGAACATTAAGCAACTTTTTATATGTCTACTAGAGCCCCGATGGCTGCACGCATGATATTCCTGCAGGGTCGGCCCTTTCAGCCCCAGCTTCATTTCGCGGGTTGTTGGGATGGTCCTCTGAACAGTTGTTCTGCTGCTTGGTCTAATTTGCATATTAGCTCTTTATTACATAGGATTGGTCATCTGAATGTCCTCTTTGGAAAAGTGTCTATTCAGGTCCTTTGCCCATTTTTAATTGAATTGTGTGTTGTTTTTTTTAGTGTTGAGCTTTATAAGTTCTTTATGTATTTTGGACACTAACCATTTATCAGATGTATTATTGGTTAATATGTTTGCCATTCAGTAGGTTGTATTTTCATTTTGTTCATGATTTCCTTTTCTGTGCAAAACTATTTAGTTTGATGTAGTCCAATTTGTTTATTTTTCTTTCATTTCTCTTGCCTGAGGAAATAGATCAGAAAAATATACTGCTACAAGAAATGTCAAAGGTTTTACTGCCCTTGTTTTCTTCTATGTTTTTTATTGTTTTAAGTCTCACATTTAACTCTTACCCATTGTGTGCTTATTCTTGTATGTGGTGTGAGAAGGTGATCTAAGTTCAATTTTTTCACCAATCTGTCCAATTTTCCCAAAGCCATTTATTAAATAGACAATCTTTATCCCATTGTGTGCTCTTGCCTCCTTTGCAGAATAATAGCATGAGTTAATCTCTGGGCTCTGTATTATGTTCTATTGACCTACATGTATGTTTCTACGCTGGTGCCAGGCTGTTTTGATTACTTTGGCCTTGTAGTATAGTTTGATATTAGGTAGCATGATTCCTTCAACTTTGTTCTTTCTCAAAGTTGCTATGGCTATTTGGTGTCCTTTGTTGTTCTATATAAATTTTTGAAGTATTTGTTCTAGAAAATGCATTGAACCTATAGACTATTTTGAGTAGTTTGGACATTTTAATTATGTTAATTCTCTCTATATATGAACACAGTGTATGCTTCCAGTTATTTGTATCTTTTTTAAAAATTTATTTCATATAATTTTTTGAGTATAGGTGTTTTACATCCTTGGTAACTTATTATTAGGTTTTTGTGTTTTTTATGAAATTGTAAATGGAATTGTTCTCTTATTTTCCCATTCTTACAGTTCTTTACGTCGTATAAAAATGCAGCTAATTTCTAGATATTTATTTTGTATCCTGCTACTGTACTGAATTAATATATCAGTTTTAGTAGTTTTTTGGCAGAATCATTATACAGTATTATGTAATTTGCAAATAATGAGAAATTTAGTTTTCTCTAATTTGGATGGACTGTGTTTTTTTATCTTTTCTGATGGCTGCGGCTAGAACTTCTAATGCTTTGTGGAACAAGGGTGGTGAAAGTGGACTTCCCTGTCTTCTTCCCAATCTTAAGGGAAATGCTTTCTGTTTTGTTTTTTTCCCCCTTTGAGTGTGATGTTGCATGAGGGTTTGTCATATGTGGCCTTTATTATCTTGAGATATGTTCCCTCTATCCCCATTTTTCTGAGAGTTTTTATCATAAATGGGTTCTGGATTATATCAAAGGCTTTTTCTACATCTATGGATACAATCATGTGATTTTTATTCTTTATTTGTTTATGTGGTATATTACATTGATTGATTTGGAGATATTGTACCAACCTTGCACACCAGGAATAAATCCCACTTGATCATGGTGGATAATCTTTTAGTGTCTCTCTGGAATCAAACACTCCATTTTCATGCTTCTAAAAAAATATATTTTTTTATTGATTTTTTTTTCAGATAGGAAGGGAGAGGGATAGAAAGTTAGAAACATCGATGAGAGAGAAACACTGATCAGCTACCTCCTGCACACCTCCTACTGGAGATGTGCCTGCAACCAAGGTACATGCTCTTGACTGGAATTGAACCGGGCACCCTTCAGTCCTCAGGCTGACACTCTATCCCCTGAGCTAAACTAGTTAGGGCCCATTTTCATGCTTTTTATTGTAATTATGTTAATTTTGGTTTAGCTTAGTGACTTACAGGGTAGATGGGCCTCTCCAGAATCACTTATGCTCCACTAAGATGAGAGAATCCATTTAACTGCAACATCTTTCCACTTTATCCCCAGCTTGTAAAGGACAAGTATTACAGCACCGGGCAGCTCCAGGACTTGCTTTAGGATGAACCCAACCTGGACCGGATCGTGCAGCTCAGCAGGAAGCCCTAAAGGTAGTGGCTTTTAGCTTACTTCGTAGAGGAGGAAACTGAGGAAGCTCAAGGCAAAGCTCCACCTGGGCCTCTTGCAGTCTTTCCACCTGTTGGCTCCTCGTCCTGAGACTGGGGTGCTTTCAGCTTGACCCTGCGCACTGTCGCTCAGAGTGGCAGAAGGTGGAAGTGGGCGGACTCCCTGAGTGCACCTCTTGGCTCTTTTCTGGTGACAGTTCCAGGGCCTGCAGCTGGAGCGCGAGGCATGCCTGGCCTCCAACTATGCACCAGCCAAGGAGAACCTGGCATTGCGGCCCCTCCTTGAGATGGGGTTCTTGTGCTTTTCTATGATGGCATAGTTATGTAAACTTCAGAAGAGTTGCATAGGTTTCACCTGCTAGAGAAGTTGTGAGAAGTGACAGCCAACCCCTCACAGGAATGCGAAGGAATGGCTTAATGGTAGCAGTGAAATATGAGCTAGACTTAATACTCAGGTAGCACTTGAATATATGTTGAAGTGGAAAGGACATTTTATAGGGTGCAATGTAATGTGTCAAAGACAATCCATGGGAATCAGACATCAATTAGCTAGCCACACAACCTGGCTAAAGGGTAAGGATTAGAATAGAGTTCAAAGGAGGAGCTAGGATGACTCTTCTATATTGTTCTTAATTGTATAAATTTGCTGCAAAACCAAATGTAAATATCTATTTGCTTAGATAATCATTTAAGATATTTATGAAACTAAAGGATGTTATTAAAAGGACCAGATAGGAATATATGTAGGAGCACTATAGATATGACTAGAAAGTATTAATTGGATACACTATGTTATTGAAAAATTTTATTGTGGTTATTTTAGATTTATAATCTATAGCATGGATTTGGATTGCACATTATCTGGGGGTTTCTGGGCCTTCTTTTTTCTCTGCCTTTTATTGTTACTTTAAAAATATTTTTATTGATTTCAGAAAGGAAGGGAAAGATAGAGAGAGATTGAAACATCAATGATTAAAGATAATCATTGATCAGCTGCTTCCTGCACACCCCCTACACACACATCAAGGCACGTGCCCATGCACAACCTGGGCATGTACCCTGATGTGGAATTAAACTGATTCCTGTTTCATGGGTTGATGCTTAATCACTGAGCCACATCTGCCAGACTATTATTACTTTTGTATTTAAGTTAGTGTCTGTACTATTGGGAGTGCACCAGACCTTTTCAGAGATTGAATGGTATATAGTTGTTGGAACTTCCTCTTGCGTTCCTTTCCTTCTTTTGGAGTTGTTATTTCACTTGATTATCAATGTTCTTTCTTCAAAATTGACTGATGAGATCTTTCAAAAGAAAAAAAATATCTTACTTATTTGAATGACAAAGATCGGGTATCATTAAACAAATGTCTGCTTTCTGCCATCAGCAATGCAATTTATAGCCAAAGATAACATACTGACAATTTTATGAACTAATTAGTATGTGCTCAGTGATAAAATTATTTTCCTTCTCTTTCACATTTTAAAGTTATACATTTCTAAGTTACTTTCATGTGTAATACATCACTGACTCTGAAATTAATTTCTCCCACCCTCCAAAGTAACATGTACCAAGTTGTTGGAGAGCTTTAATGCCATTAATGGTTATATAGTTTGGAAGAAGTGTAGTTTTTCTATAAGCTTTCATTGTCTCTGATTCAGGGGTGTTTTTATTATTATTATTATTATTATTATTATTATTATTATTTCCTAAAGTACATTTTGAGATTCAGTTAAACTATCTTTAAACATCTCAAGCACAATGTCATCTTTATAGACCATACCTACTTTTACAAACTTTTAATTGAAGAATAGTTCAAGAGGGTTATTAAGAGAGCAGAAGTAAATGTCAACAAATCATCAGATTTTAGAAAGTAAATATTCCCAAAAGACAATAATAATTGTTTTATTCCTAAGGTCAAAATATTAGTCACTCTTAAATTTCCTGGCAATGGGGTCTATCTCAATAATCTAAATCAGTGGTTGGCCAAACGCAGCTCACGAGCCACATGTGGCTCTTTGGCCACTTGAGTGTGCCTCTTCCACAAAATATCACAGCCTAGGAGAGTCTATTTTGAAGAAGTGGCATTAGAAGAAGTTTAAGTTTAAAAAATGTGGCTCTCAAAAGAAATTTCAATCATTGTAATGTTGATATTTGCCTCTGTTGACTAATGGGTTTGCTGACCACTGACCTAAATGAATAAGAAATGACTGAAGTAAGCATGTGAGTGAGTCACAGTTTTAGGGTCAAAGGTGCAAAGATCCATTTTTTTTCATTTTACATATTAAATATTTTACAAGGTAGTTTATCAAATATAATAGTAAGGAATTACTAAAAATGAAATATATGGAGATGGATATTAGGAAAAGTAAAATAAAACATTGATATCCATGTAGGTACTGAGAGCTACATCAGCATGAAATAAAATGAAGCTAAACACTGAACAGCTCCATATGCCCAGGTATAATACAGAATTCTTATATTCAGTACAAATTTCTGGTTTCGATCTGGTTGTTGCTAATTTATGAACTATATTTTATAAAATATGATTAACTCACTATTCAATTTTCACTTCTACTTATCCCACTATATTCTATTTTCTCAGCCAAAATTTTAATTGATTTTTGTAGTAGACAGTTGTTAATGGGATAATTTGTCAATACAATAATAAAACAGTTTTCTCAATGGTTTTGGTTTCTCAGTTCATCAGATAACAAAGTTGAGTTTTGCTTCATTAATTGAATGCAGACGTAGTGTTTGTTGGATAAAACATATAAATCCCTGTGGAACTGTGGAAATCTGGGACCAGAGATCCCTGAAAATTTAATTAAGTGTGATGGGTCAGCAGTGACCAGACAGGTGTCTGGTTTTGCTTTTTTTCTGTCACTTCCCATGCTCTTTCTCATGCATGGGCCTGGTGAGCTTGGGCATGTAGCTCAATACATTTATTTCTGAGTCTGCAGTAATCCAGAAGACAGGTAGGATTACTTAAACTCACAAACATGTGATTCCTAAACCCCCAGCCAGTACTCTTAGGCTAAAAAATTTCACTGTATATTTAATGGTTTCAAAGAGACTAGTGAGTATTTTTTTAATCTTTAAGGGTTGGAAATAATCTAAATAGATCTAAATTTTTCATTTATTGAAAAATAAGAAAAATAAAACATAAGATATTCGTTTATCTCAAAAGAAACATAAAATTGTTAAGAAAACGAATGATGCTAAGTCTAAACACATTCTCTATTTTTAAAGCCGTCCTTCAAGTTTCAAAGGTTTTTAATATTGTCTGGTTAATCCATAGCCATGTCACTTGGTGTTCTTTTTTTACTATCATTTTAGTATACTTTTAAAAAGTTGCCACTTATGTTTCTTATCTATAATTTACTAGTATTTCAGGGATAATATAGCAAAGTTATTCTTCATTATCTAAACAGTAGTTACTGCAGACCCCAGATTGAATGCAAACCCTAGGAATAGACACTAAGGAGAATGCTACAAAGAGGGTTCCTTCTGGACTCATACACTTATTAAATAAATAGGCTCAAACAGAATAATAGCTTCATTATGGCCTCATGTATGCCTTGATTCCCTAAAACACATGCCTGTGCATGCACACACACACACACACACACACACACACACACACACCATACTTTTTTTTTTATTACCAAAAAGTTTAAAAGTTTTTAGTAGCAAAAGTAAGCTTATCTCAGGGAAAAACCTTCAGATAAAGGAATTTAAGGTGGAAAAAAAATTCTATACAGATAAGTTGGCCAGTTCTGGAAAGAAACACTGAAAGAGCTATACATGAACTCAATTGTAATACTCAAACAAAATCTATTTTATATTGTGTAACAATAATTTATTCTGCTGTATGTTAAGAAATAATGCTCACATGTCACCTAAGTCTGCTTTGCTAGTATCTCATTGGGTAAATGTGCATTTTCCTTATTTTCTACCTTTCATAGATTCCAAGATGCATAATTTGTTTCATTTTAACAATGCTGAAATTGGGACATGTTTTAAAAATCACTGTGTTATAGAATTAATGACAAAGTTGTTTTCCTGGTTCATAAAACAAGGGTACAGATGCAAACTAATCCTCATTTCTCCAATAACAATATTTTATTGTTGTAATTCTTTTGGCTATGTTCATGTGTGATCATAGCCTAAGATAGTGGCTGGAAAAAATGACAATCTCTGTTCCTCAGTGGGGGAGGGAAGGTGCTAACTAAATAGAATTAACCAGGACCTGGTGGCACCATGAGAGCAATTTAGCTTTGTGTTTTCATGTGTGTACATGACATCACCAGGTTCCATAAAGATGAATGAAACAAAGTTTCTCATCCCTAAAAGGGGTGTCTATTTGTCCAAGAGGGTCTGTTGACTTCCAAAGAAGTTAAGTTTTTTCAATGGTGTGTCTTCTCACTGAGTCACTAAGTAAGGGAACCAGTAGGCCCACATCTCTCCTCTCTCTTAATGGGTGGAAAAGTAGAGTTCACCAAGTGAGACTGTGTTCAGACAGGTGCAAAAACCTTTGCTTCCTAGGCTGAGGTCTGAAGTGCTTTATTTGGGGGGAGGAAACCAAGACTAGAGACACTCTAGTGTTGGGATTGTGAAGCATTATGACAGGTGAGCAAGTTATTCTAAAGAAGTTGAAGATTGGAGTAGAGACAGTCCAAGCAGGAAGTTGAGGGAGGAGAATTAATTCAGTGTGAAGAGAAAATCCAAGGCAAGTCCTGCAGCCGGCCGTCCTTCGTGGGAAATGAGGGCAGCGAAATGCGTTGCCTATGACTGTACAGCTCACCTATGTGAAATCTCCATCCTGCAGGAGGCTGAGGGACCACTGCAGCCAATGGAGAGGAGAGGGGTTATGTTTCTTCTACCCTTAGGTAAGCCAGAGAACCAGTAACATTAAACATTTGAATTGCCTCCAAACCTAGCAGATCAGTCCCAGTGCGTGGAAAGCTATTCTATATGGTAGGCATTTATATTTTCTACTGCATGGATGTGCAAATTAGGTCAGAGAGAGATAGAGTAAAGTGACTTCCCAAAAGTCCAGTATTTCCTTAGCTTGATAGTGCTAGAACAAAGATAAAGGGTCTTTTTATTCCAAAGTGGTCCTTTTTACATGTATGTCCTCTACACATTACCAATTCAATCTTTTTACCAGAAGCTTATATTTGTGTGGCACCCTTTGCTGTGCAGATTCTATTTACCTAACCATATTTTTTTAGATAATCCTCCTATCTAATAAGAGTAACATGCAAATGTGACCGTACCTTGGCTCCTGATTGACTATGCTACCAGCCAATGAGGAGCATGGGGCGTGGCTTGGGGCATGGTCAAGGCTTGCCTGGACACCAGTGAACACTTCCCTTCACAAATGCTTATGCTTCACACTGATGAGGAAGGGGAACGAAGCAGGGACCACGCTTCTGCACAGGGTGTTTTGGGGGGCCTAGCCAGCAAGTGGGAGGGGCTCGGTCCTTGAGGCTCCCTGGTGCGGGGAGGGCTGGGCCAGGACAGCACCATACTTTCAAAGAAAGTTGTTTCCCACTTAAATATCCTCTGATGAGTATCTTTAAAAAAGAAGTATTCAGCCATTGTCACACCTTGAAAAGTTAAGGTAATTCCTTAATATCACCTAATATCCACTGTACGTTCAAATGCCTTTGTTTCAAAGAAGCCTTTTACTGTTGATTTGCCCCCTCCGGAGGCTACCCAAGGTCTTATTTCAGCCCTGGTGTTGGGCTGCTTCCCCCTTTGGGAACCATAAGTTCCCAACGCACTTCCAGCCAGAGTTATTAAAGGGGGCTTCTTCTGTTTTTAAGGCATCGCCTTAAAGTGCCTGCCAGGACTCTGTGAAAGCACTACTCCTTAGGTCTGGGGTGCTGGGAGCTGAAGCAGAGAGGCTGTGAGGCCCAGGTTACCCAGGATGCTTGCCCTCCATCACCCCCTCCCAATTATCCTGGCCCAGCCTTCCCTATGCATACCTGCTCACAGAGCTTGAGGTGGTTGTGGCAGCTGGATGGGAAGCCGGCAGGGGGTGCGGCCGCAGCACGAGGTAAGGGAGGCCTATGCCCTCCCCCAATCCAGAGAGGCTTGACAGGCCACATTCCCAACCTGGCAGGGCTTGACAGGGGACCTCAAGGTGCACTTCCGATCCTGGTGCTGGGTTAGGGGACCTCAGACTGTTCTCTACACCTGCCAGGGCTTGACAGGGGACCTCAAGCCACACCCCCACCCTGGCACCAGGCTGGGGGACCTCAGACCATACCCTCTGCCCCAGCACCAGGCCGGGGGTCCTGAGGCTCTGCCCCTCCTGCCTGGCTGGGTTTGACAGGGGACCTCAGGCCTTGCCCCCCACCCAGCGGGGCTTCACAGGAGACCTGAACCTGTGCCCCTGTGCCAGTGAGGATTGACGGGGGACCTGAGGCTGCGCCTCCCTTCCGGTGCTGGGCTGGGGGACTTGAAGCTGTGCTCCTCTGCCTGGCGGGGCTTGACAGGGGACTTCAGGCCTCCCCCTACCCAGCGGGGCTTCACAGGGCATCTCAAGTGGTGTCTCCCACCTGGTGAGACTTGATGGGGGACCTCAGGCCATGCCCCCATCCTGGTGCTGGGCCAGGGGACCTGAGGACACACCCTGCACTTGTGTATGCAAATTAACTGCCATCTTTGTTGGGTTAATTTGCATATCACTCCTGATTGGATGGTGGCATAGCAAAGGTACGATCTTATCATTTTATTTTTTTACCCAATCCCAAAGGTTTCCCTGCTTTGCTTTCTCCTACTTCTCTAATCTATCATAAATTAATTTCATGTAACCCACCTACCTCCCCTTCTTTGACTGCAAGGTATAAAAATGGATGAAAACCGCCATTCTCTGGAACATTATTCTAATACATTGAGATTGCTTCCCAGCATTTGTTGACAGTTTGACTCAAACTCAGAAAAATTCTTCACAAGTTTGAATGTTTCTTGTGTTAACACTATTAACAAAGGACTAAAATAGTGAAAATGGAGACTTTCTGTGTGAACTGATAGTTGTAAGAGAAGCTCCTGGCAGCATTGTCTGATTCTGCTGTCTAGATGATTAAGATCATATTTCTTATTCTGTCTACTTTACCAGATAATTTAATATCTGGGAAATTTAAATATATATATATATATATATATATATATATATATATATATATATATATATATTAGGGAGGAGAGATTGGATTAACGTATTCAGATTGGTTATTACTAAATATTTAATTTCTTAAAATGAATCAAAATCCTTTGACCTTGCAAAGTCAAGAATTTTTTCTGAATAGTCTGCCCAGCTGATAATGACCCAGCTTATTTTCCATTTATTTTATGTTTTATTTAACTACTCTACTGTTGAAAGTATTATATATGTCTCCTTTTTCAACCATTGACCTCTCCCTGCGCTATCCCATCCCCAGGCACATGCTCTCACCCCACTGCTGTCTGTGTCCCTGGCTTCTGCTTATATGCATGCATATAAGGCCTTTGGTTGAACACTTAACCCCCCCACAACCCTCCTCTGCCTTCTCCCTGATAAATGATGGTCTGTTCAATACTTCCATGTCTCTAGATCTATGTTCATAAGTTTATGTTGTTCATTATATTTCACAAATGAGTGAGATCATGTGATATTTATCTTTCTCTGACTGGATTATTTTGCTGAGCATAATGCTCTCCAGGTCCATCCATGCTGACGTAAATGGTAAGAGTTCTTTCTTTTTTACAGCAGTATAGTATTCCATTGTGTAGATCAGTGATGGGCAACCTTTTGAGTTTGGTGTGTCAAAATTCGCCAAAAAACCAAGCATAACTCGCATGGTGTGTCACTTCAAGGAAAAAAAAACATAATTTCGCAATATTCATAGTTTAAATAAGAAAAATGTACAATTGTAATATATAACTGTATTTCCTAAACCAAAAACTAATTATTTAACTTACCTGCTTAGTGACTTCTTTGTTCATCTGTCAGTTGGTTTCTTTTGTTAGTCTTAATATTATTTAACTTGTGTGGGGTGCTGTGAACTAAGATAAGTGAGGAGGAGGGGGAATTCTTTAACTAACCTGCCTATTAGTGACTTTTTTGTTGCTGAATTTCATTGGCTAAAACTTCCATTGAAGGTTGGTATTTTGTACACTTCAAGCCAAAGCAAGTACTACTAACTTCATTTGTCAATCTGTTTCTTTTGTTGGTTTTGATATTATTTAATGCTGAGACTAAAGTCTCACAAAAGTACGCAGAGGGGAAAATTGTGAGTAAAGCCACTGTTACATTTTTCAGAGTGCTAAAAGTGTCTGTTATCCGTTCCAGGGACTCCAAATTTCCTGTTGGTGGTGGCACTCCTCTTGATTCTACAAGTGGCATGTTTCCAAATTCTCAAGCTTTGACCTCAAGTCAACAAACACCTTAGCACAGATGCTGTCTTGAAATTCTGCAAGTTGCGTCTCCAAATCATCAATTTGCATCCATTGGAAACCATTTAATTCCAGACTACTACATCAGGATACTTAATTATATTTATGATCTGCTCTAGGCTTCTAAATTGATTAAATCTATCACTGAACTGGCCAAGTAATGAGTCTAAAACATGCTGGTACTTTATATGCAAGGGCTCCATTTCATTTTGTACAGCTGCACTGGCCTTCTCAAAATACTTCGTTATTCAAGGAAAATACTTATAAGTTTTAGTTTCTACATCTCGCTTGAAAATATTAAGTTTACTTTCAAAAGCTTTTATGTATTCAAATATAACATCAATACTTTTGCCAAAACCTTGTAATTTTAAGTTCAGTTCATTAATATGAACAGAGAGAACTGTAAAAATATCAAGGTGTTGACCCACTTACCATTATTGAGCTGAGAAAAGTTTCTCTTATGCTTATCCTCAAGAAATACCTTAATTTCTTCAAAATACTCCACAAAGTGCTCAAGAACTTTTCCTCGGCTCAGCCATCTTACATTATTGTACATCAGCAGTCCACTGTAGGTGGAATCAACCTCCAGTAAAAGTGCAGAAAATTCTTGCTTGTGAAGGGGGCCAGCAGCTATTAAATTAACTATTTTTGTAACAACTGACATTAAGTCCTTTACGTCAGTGAATCCTGCCTTGCACATGAAACCTCCTGATGGATAATACAATGAAAAGGCACAATTGGATGTCCAATAGCTTCCATAAACAATTTGACAAATTCGACTTGTTTCTCCACCATGTTTGGTGCCCCATCTGTCATCACTAACACAACTTTAGAGATATCAATGCTTAAGTCACAGAGTGTTTGTATAACAACCTTACATATTTCGCTTCCTGGTGTACTTATTGGTACTGATACTAACTTTATCAATTCTTCTCTCATTGTGAGACCATCAGAATATCGACCAATAATGGCCAACTGAGCATATGATGTGACATCAGTAGTTTCATCAAGAGAGATCAAAAATATTTTCAATAACTCATGTCTCTTTTTAGTTGATGTTATATGTTTGTGCGCAGTCTTATTATTTGGTTTTTTATGATATTTCTACTGAGTGTTAACTGAAATATTCTCTTAATAATTTCATCTTTATTCTGCATATCATGAAATAGAATTGCTGCACATCTTAGGAGAGTTTCTTTAATAAATTCTCTCTCACTGAGTGCTTTTCCATGCTGAGCTATTGAGTGAGCTATGCTCAAACTTGCAGATGTTAAATTTGTAGAGCCCTTTATAAATTTAAGGATGGAATTAGATTGGCTCTTATAAAGGTGTAGCTGCCTGGAAATGTATTCCATTCCTTCATCCTCACCTTTATTCAAGAGCTGGGAATGATTAGTTTTAAAATGTCTATTTATATTCCACATTCTGCTTACTACCATTTCATTACATAGAACACAAAGTGATCTGCCATTTTTTTCTCTAATGCCATATATCTCAGTCCATGTCTCTTAAAAGGATAGGCTACTGCTCCTACCACTTCCTTTTCTTAACCTTGTTTTGTTTGGTTTTTTTTGTTGGGGCAGGGGGGTTCTCCCATCAGGAGGGCATTGACAGAAGATAGAATTACAGATAGCCTGTTAGCCCTGCAGGCAATAAGGAGTTAACTAGCCTAACTGACCACAAGATGGCACATGCAACTGTCTTTTAGGAAAGCGCAGGGTTAATAGCAGAAATAGGGGTTAATAAGGATGCACAACAGTAATAGTGGTGAAATGGAGTCTGCACTATGCTGCAATATGGAGTTTTTTTTAAATAAATGAAGATGGCTGCCACTATTTCTCTTCGCAGGGAAATGGCACCCATAGCACAGGCCCCCGCCTCTCCCAGCCTCCCCCTCACATATCTCAGTAATGATGGTCAACTAGAAATCCAGGACACCCCAGAACAGTAGATTGGATGATGGCTGCAGTGGTTATGTGGTTGCTGGTAATGGTGATCACAGGTGCCCCAAAGATGCATCCCCTGTGGCATTCCGCTGCTCCTTGCTCAGCCGGCCAGAAGTGAGGTCAAAGATCCCCTAAAGGTCTAAACAGAAGTCCCAGAACTAGCCGCTCTGTGCCAGAGTTCTGTTGTTTTGGCCTACAGACCTCTGGTACAGAGTGTCTACACTACACTACAGCCAATGTTTCATTCTTGGCTACTGCACCTTGGCTACTGCACCTTGCCTAATTCTCTGTATGTGACTGCATGCTGCTGCGTGTCATCGAAAATGGCTATGTGTGTCAGTGCTGACACATGTGTCATAGGTTTGCCATCAGGGGTGTAAATGTACCACATTTTCTAATCCACTTATCTCATGAAGGGTACCTAGGTTGTTTCCAAATCTTAGCTACTGTAAATTGTGCTACTATGAACATAGGGGTGCATATATTCTTTCTGAATGGTGTTTCTGATTTCTTGGGATATATTCCTAGAGGTGAGAGTATCTGTTGTCATTTTTATTCTTTATGCCTATATTCCTCTTCCATTTCTCTTTCTTCTTTTTACAGCAGTCCTTTTAGAATTTCTTGCATTGCTGGCTCAGTGTAATAAACTCCCTTACCCTTTTTTTCCTGCCAAACTCCTAATTTACCCTTCTGTTTTGAATGATAGTCTTGCTGGGTATAGTATTCTTGGATTCAGTCCTTTACTTTTCATCACTTTGTATACTTCATCCCATTCCCTTCTGGCCTGATGTGTTTTTGTGAGAAATTAGTTGGTAGTCTAATGGGAGGTCTCTTGTAGGTAAATTTCTGTCTCTTTCTGGCAGTTTCTAAGATTCTTACTTTGTCATTGTTTACCAATTTAATTATGGTATGTATTGGTATTGGCCTTTTTGGGTTCATCTTGTTTGGGACTCTGTGTGCTTCTTGGACTTGTGTGACTTTTTTCTCCCCAAACTCAGGGGAGTTTTCTGTCATTATTTTTTCAAATAGGTTTTCTATTCCTTGCTCAGCTTCATTGCCTTCCAGCACCTCTATTACATGGATTTTGTTTCATTTCATGTTTTCCAAAGCTCCTTTAGGCTCTCCTCCTACTTTTTAAGTTTATTTTTTTTCCTACTTGCTGCTCTGCTTGGATTTTTTTTTCTGCCTTTTCTTTCAACTCACTTATTAGGTCCTCAGCTTCTTCCAGTATACTATTGAAATCTTCTAGGATGTCCTTTCTTTGAAAAATATTTTATTGAATTCAGAGAGGGAAGAAGATGGGGGGAGTTAGAAACATCAATGATGTGAGAGAATCATTAATTGGCTACCTTCTGCACACCCCATGCTGGGGATTGAACCCACAACCCAGGCATACCCTTGGTTGGAATCAAACCTGGGACCCTTCATTCCATAGGTCAATGCTCTATCCACTGAGCCAAAACATCTAAGGCTAGGGTATTCTTTATTGCATCTATGTCACTCTTAATTCCCATTTGAATTTTACACATGTTGGTGAATTTCTTGTCCCCTTGAGCATCCATATAACCATTCATTACTCTGACTTCTTTCTCTGACAAATTACTTGTCTCCATTTCATTTTCTTCCTTTTCTGGTGATTCCTTCTTTTCTTTCATATTTTTTGTCTCCCCATTTTTGCTATTCCTTTGTAATTTTTCTATGTATTAGATCAAACTACTATGCCACCCAGATTTTTTGACTTTGTCTTATGTAGTAAATGTTTTGGGGGACCTAGTGATTCAGTCTCTCAGGTCTTCTGGGATTGGTATTCTAGTGATGCTGCCACTTGAGGTATTTATGTTCTCTTAATATAGTTGGGTCTTGAATGTCATTGTCCCATTTATGGGTGGAATCTCCTGTCAGGGTATCTGCCTATGTGGCTTGTTATCTACTATGTTGTGCCAACCATTGTGGAGGTGGTGTCCTAACAGCACAAACTACAACAAGACAAGAAATAACACAAAAGGAACAGAACATGAATGTACACAGACAATTCTCCAGCTATTCCCTGCCCTTTCTTATTGAAAATTGTCTCTTCACCTGTGTCTAATTTATTAATTCCTGGTGGATGTTTTCTGATTTAGTTGCTTTTCCAGTCTGGCTTTAAGATGAGGTGCACAACATGTCTACCTCTTTGGCTGCCATTTTCTTCCTTCTCTTATTTTCCAGTTTTATCAGGCTCTTTCCCAACTCTGCTCAGGGTATAAAGAAGTTTTGGTAGTTAGGTTTATTTCTTTCTTGTAATGTAAGTTAGATCAAATTAGACTTGGTGATGGTCTTTCATGGTTTGAATCTCAATTCCTTGCAGCTAGAAAGACAATTTTGCTCTTTCTGAAGACAATATCTTGAAAATAAAGTTTTTAAAAAATCATTTCTTTCATCAACATGTGTTTAATAAAATGTTTTCACTCTCTCATTCCCAATCTCAGGTAACATTCCTAGATGAAGTTCCCATGGGCTGTACAGAGAGATTCATCTCTTATTTAGAAGGTATGCCCTTACTAAGGCATAGAATAAAGTTTGAACTATTTTTATTTTTACCATTCATTGCTTTTAAAACCTAATAAAAAAAAGCAAATTATCATATAATAAAGATGCAAAAGAGAGATAAATCTTTCCAAACAATTTCTAATTTAAAATAAATTAAATAAATTACTCACAAAACCTTAAAATACCAGCTGGCCCCATGAAATTACATAAATGGAATATATTTTTAATTAGATATTGCAATTTGAAGTGGTTTGTACATTTTCATACTTTTAGAGTTGGCAAATGAATAAATGTCACTATTTAAAATTATACAAATGCTTCATTTGTAGGTAAGCTCTGAAATTTGATGACAAACTATGATTGCCAAGTGCATTGTAGACAGTGCCAGAATTTAATTTGTCTTTATTCAATTAAGAAGGGACTAGAGGAGGTGTCTTTCCAGTTCTATCCAAAAGTTCACATTGCTCATGCTCATCCTGCTCTCTTTTGGCTTGCACTGCAGAGGGGATGCATACTTACTGAGAGACTAATAGAAATTGTTGCTTTTTGTTTCTTAAACACCAAATATTAACCCACACTTCCTTAAACAGAAGTCTGTTTACCAAATTCAAACTGGTAAATATAGCAAAATAAAGATAGTGCCACTCTTGGTCCCCTCACCCCACCCCAAAGGTATGTCATATGTACAGTGACTTATAGCTGACACAAAGAGAGGCATTCGGGGTTTTGTAATTTTTTTTCTTCTGTGAAATGGGACACAAATAGGACCAAACTTGGTTTAGAGATATTGGTTATCAAGATTAAATGAAACACTTAGTTGAACAAGACAATGCTGGAAACTATTCTTATTTTTACATTATGCCCCACAATCATCTACTGATGTGTTCAAAGGGGTTATATTTGGGAGAAAATCACTATTGGCAAATTTTCCATGTCAATGCATATAACAAAAATTTTAATTTTAATTAAAATATATGTAACCTAAATGTTCTGATTATATTTTCACTACTTCCCCTATTGTTATTATATAAAAGTTTGAGATACAGTAATGTGTAACTTGCATGAAGATGAGCATACACTAATAATAATTTATTGAATTGTGGACTGCAAAATTTCAATCAAAACTTTTTATTACAACTCTTTGATAATGTGTTCCTATGAATTATGATTTGTCTTTATATCATTTGTTTAACCTAACATGGGTTTTCTGGCTTTATTTTCAAGACTTTTAGAGGCAATAAAAGGCCTTCAGAATTTTCAATTGTATTTGTGGTAAACATGTATGGTTAGGTTTAAGGAAAATGCTTCCATATTTACTTAAATGTGTTCAAGTGTGAAGTGGTGAACTTTTACTAAAGCCGTAGCTGATAATACTGATAAACAAATCTTGTGGATAACATGTGGAATTGTATATATATATATATATATATATATATATATATATATATATATATATATATATAAAGTTCTGCTTCTTCTCTTAAGGCTACAGAGGGCATCCGTTGTTTTCCAGCAAGCCGAGGACTCCTACCGCTCCAGCTGTCATGTGTAATTAAACATTTGGCCTCCACAATTATTCTACAGTGTACATATGCCAACATTTCAAGCCTGGAATATGCATTTCAAAGAAGAAGAATTCCCTGGAAATCCTAAATTGACAGGAGCAAAGACAGCCTGAAGGAAAGTAGTCAGAGAAAACTGTAAGGTCGGGATCTGATGATTAAAAACGAAACTTCAAGAAGAACTTCGACCCTTAACTAAACCAATGGGAAAAGGAACGACAGTTGGCAAGCAGATTTCTGCACAGGGATTCTGACTTGTGAACCTCTTGGGGTAATTTAATATTATCAGTGTGGTTCACCTTGCTATATTCTGCCTTACTATTAATATCATTTCAACAGACAGTTTCCTTAAAGCACATTTGGCATCACTTATTTCTTCATGAATTTTTAAAATATTAAATTTGATGATTCATGTTGAGTATGTAGTTGATTTATCAGAAAGCATTCCCCCATCCTCCATTTTCCTCCTTTAACTCCTGCTCTTACAGATGATTTCACTTAAAAGATGTGATATCTCAGGGAAAAAAAGAATGCTGAGTTGACATTTTCATTTTAAATCCTTATTTGTAGCAATTTGTTTTAAATTCTATTTCCAATTATATGAGGATAAAACTTGGCACTTAACTTGTCATTAAAATGTAATTTTTCTTTTCAATATAAGTATTTGAATCAATTATTAAGTAGGTAAAACAGTTATTTAGTTTCAATCTATCTCTTTATATAGTCAACCTTATGTATACTATATTCAGGAAATGCATAAAAATGAGATATTTTCAGGTAGCTGAAAGAGGAAACTTCAAATGCAATTAGAAAGAAGTGAAAAAAATAAGACTCTTAACTTCTCTTTACAGCCTCACCGATGCAGGTAAATGAACATTTGCATAAGTGCCAAGCTCCCTGCCCTTGTGTTGACCAAAAGAGGACAGGCATACAATTGATTATGAATATTCAGAGGACAGTCCAATCCTCTTCTACTTTGTCATTGTACTGGAAAGTCTACAGAAAACATTCAGATAATTCTAATTGTATGACTTGTGATGCTATTTGTGGAGTGTATTTTTTAAATTTTTTCCAGAATTAGATGTTTGTTTGCATCATTTATTTCCATAAACCTACTAGCAGGAAAAAATTATTTAAATACTTACACAATCCAAATTTTTATTATTAGAAAATCTAGAACAAATAAAGCTCTCCCCCACAACCCTACTCTCTCCCTCTACAACCCCCTTTCCATGCTGAGAGAATTTAGCATCATTCAAGCCATTGCTTACTGTTTAAGGGAAATGACAGATAAAACATACATGTGTTTCAAAAATAAAAGTTTTGACAGAGTGAACATTAAATCATAATACTCTTCAAGTTTCTAGTTTGGTAAAAGGAGAGCAAACTAAAGAAACATCTGATTTTCCTTATCCTAGTCAATCTGTAAAGATTTATCTAAATTATAACCTTCTCTATATCATTATGATTATGTAAGAACTAGTTCCCTGCACAGGAATCTGTGCACCAGTAGCTCACCAATAGTTCCCTGCCACCTTCCAGTAGTGCTCTGCCCACTGCCCCACCTTCCTGTAACTTCCCCCGCCCCCCTCTCCCCCACCTTTCTTATAGCTTGCTACTCCAACCTCTCCTATAGCTCCCTGCAGCCCACTTGTAGCCAGTAGCTTGCTGCTGCCCTCCTGTAGCTCTCCGCCTGCTGCCCCACCCTCCTGTAGCTACCTCTGCCCTGCCCCCTATAGCCCTCTGCCTCCCTCTTATAGCCAGTAGCTTGCTGCCACCTCCTGTAGCTCCCTATGCCCCTTCACCACCACCCCCATAGCTTGCTGCCCTGCCCCTCCTGTTACTCTCCACCACCCACTTGTAGCTTGCTGCCCCACCCTCCTGCTGATCCATGATCCAGTCGTTACGTGTTCAGTCATTATGCTTCACAGTGTAACAACCATTTGCATATTATATCTTTATTATATAGGATAATTTAATATTAATGTTACATTCTCAGCAAAGGCAGCAAAACATATTTCAGTAACTAAGGTTAAGAAATGTGAATTCACCTTAAACAAAGATTTATACACAAATGAATAAAGAAAAAACAATTTTCAAATAAACTGATACCATTCTTAAATAATTGATCCAATTATATCTACCTGATGAAGAGTCAGTACCCAGATTCTCAAGCTAAGAGATTCAGATTGTCCCTGTGAGCTTTCAAATAAATAGCATCTTCATTAGAGATGAAATACAGGACTCTTGACAGTTTTATATATTCACTTTTAAGAGCCATGACATGTTGCAATTTGTAATTTGAAGTATATATTAAAATCCCACTCACTCTGTATGCAACTGATGTGATGAGAAAAGATTATTCAGGACTCATAGTATAGATATTTTATTGGTATTCTCATCTGGTGGATGTCACAGTGTGTACTTTTATGTTTCTAAATTGGCTCTTAAAATAACCAGCAGAGGGTGAGAAGATTACAGAATGATGATTCCTAAAAGAAGATGAAAGGGAAGTTTGATGAATTGAGAGTCTAAAACTAGCTTTGGAGGAATTTGGCCTGAGATTTGAACACTTTCAAATTCTACATTAAAAAGCTCTTCAGCAAGTGAGAGATCATCATTTATAACCATACTAGAGGTCCAGTGCATGAATTCATGCACCAGTGGGGTTCCTAGTCTGGCCTTTGGGACTGAGCCAAAACCTGCTCTCAGACATCCCCCAAGGAGTCCTATATTGTGAGAGGACACAGGTCTGGCCGAGGGACCACACTGAGGCTGGGGAGGGATGTGGGAGGTTGACCATCTGGGGAGGGACTGTGGGAAGGCTCCAGGGTATGTCCAGCCCATCTTGCTCAGTCCTAAACAGCTGGATCCCAGAAGCAAGCTAACCTACTGGTCAAAGCATTGCCCCCTGGTGTTCAGTGCATGTCATAACTAGTGGTTTGGTGGGCTTAGCATATCATTAGCATATTATGCTTTGATTGGTTGAATAGCCAATCAATCGACCGGACACTTAGCATATTGGGCTTTTATTATATAGGATGGACTAGGAAAGACAGCATAATTCAGAAGAAATTAGAATTTTGGTTTTGTTTGGTAGGGATGCTAGTATTAATATGCCTATATATCCACCCATGACATAGCATAACTGACTAAAGTTTAATTAATACAGTGGAACCTCAGCTCTCAAACTTAATTCATTCCAGAAGGCTATTCAAGAAGCAATGTGTTCAAAAATAGAAAATAATTTTTTTAGTATTAGAAATCATGCAAATTGAATTAATCCATTCCAGAACCCTACATGGTTCCCTGTTTTAACCTTTCTTATATTTGGTAGATTCCTAATGGACTTTTTACTCTATAAACAAATACCTCTTTTCTTAAATATACTGAACCACTTCTTATACTACCTTTAAACCAATCACTTTCAACACTTGTTCCAGGGGTGCAGCATTTTCGCTTTTCACATATCATTGCCTCCAAAATGCTGTCATCAGCTAACTACTTCTCCTTTATCCAAATTAGCAACAGTTTTTCTACCTTTTTGATTGCCTATGATCTTTGTTTTGTGAACACATTCACACCCTTAGCAACATCAGCACACCTGATGGCCTCTTTATGTTTTAAAATCGTGCTAATTGTCCATTTCACCAGCAACAAAAGCAAACATACACACACACCAGGAACATATTCACAGCTCAATTTCCTGATTTGTTTGTTGACAACCTCAAGGTTTAGAGGTAAACAGACTCATTCTCTCTCCTTTGTTTGTGGCCTGAGAGATGCTTTTGACCATGTTGATGTATCAGTATGAACTGGTTATTCAAAAATGGAGACATTTTTTCCATGAACAACTTGGTTGAGAACCAAATTGTGTGAGATGGAGACATTTGAGAACTGAGGTTTGACTGTATTAAATAGCAGCAGGGTAAAAATATTTCTGTTTCAGATAATAGTGGAGAATTTTAACCCACCTCACCATTCTTTTGACAATGTTTTTGTAAATGCTGACTCTGACTAATATGTAGATTCTAGGTAAATAGCCTCTATAGTAATCTATATCCTCTATATATAAAGAGCCAGGGCCCCTAACATAAAAAATGACCGAATGGATGACTGAACACTGGAAGACAGTCCTACAGTCAGTGCTGGGTTGCTGCAGGTGCCACGACCCAGCACTGATTGCCAAGGAGAGTGTGGATAAGGCTTGGAGAGAGGCTGAGAGAGAGAAGCAGGGTCTGATCTGCAGCCTCCCTGGCAGCTGTTGATTATCCCTTGTCTCTCTTTCTCTCCAGGTCTCCCCATCAGCTGTGGGGGCTGCTGATCAGCCCTGCCTCTCTGAGCTGGCCTTGAGATAGGCCCAGAGACACTGATTGACATAGAAACTGACCAATCAGAACCAAATCTGGGTGAACTACAAGAAGACAATGGCTGCCTAGGAGGTGGAGATTTTGAAGCTGATTGGCATAGAAACCAACCAATCAGAACCAAATCTGGATGAACTGTGAGGAGTCAATGGCTGCCTAGGAGACAGAGCTTTTGACACTGACTGGCATAGAAACTGACCAATCAGAACCTAATATGGATGAACTGTGAAGGCAGAACTTAAAGTGGGGGCAGAGCAGGGATTTTAAAGGCAACTGCTGTTTAGTGTAAGGTGTAAGAAAGCAATTCAATTTTTTAATGACCAGTTTAGCAGTATAGTGCATATGGCTGGCTATCAATCCGGATATAGGGATTATGTATTTTTGTCTGCCAAGAGCATCTCCTCCTGATGAAAAAGGCTTTCACACGATGGTTCCATGTGACCTGGGAAGAAGACATCCCACTGAAACAGAGTAGTTGGGATTTTATTTGCTGTTCCTTTTTTGTTTTAACTTTAATAAAAATACTGTATTTTCATTATATTCCATAAATGAGTGAGATCATGTGATATTTATTTTTCTCTGACTGGCTTATTTCACTTAGCTTAATGCTCTGCAGTTCCATCCATGCTGTTGTAAATGGTAAGAATCATTTCTTTTTTTACCACAGAATAGTATTCCATTGTGTAGATGACCATAGTTTTTTAATCCACTCATCTGCTGATGGGCACTTAGCGGGTAAGGAGGACAGATCAACCAAAGGACTTGTATGCATGCATATAAGCCTAACCAACCAATGGACACCAACAACAGGAGGTGAGGGCATGAGTGTGTGTGTGTGGGGGGGGGGCAATGGGGAGATAAGGATACATATGTAATATCTTAATCAACAAAGAAAAGAATAAAAAGTTACATTAAACAACAACAACAACAACAAAAACCCACAACACTTTATTTTCCATTATATTAGCAAATAGAAGAGCAATTTTTAAAAAATGGATTCAAGCCACTGATTTTTTCTACCCACAAATATATATCAGAATTACTTGTTGAGGTTTTAGACATGTTTAAGCCTAGGCCTCACTCTTGGAGAAGGTCTGTGACAGGGGTCAAGGCCTGTGTAATTTCAAAAGATCTCCAGGCAGCCCTTATATTTCCTCCTGGTTGAGTCACTGATTTTAGATCCACTGGGGCACTGTTGGTTTTGGAGACCATTGTTGGAGCTGTAGAGAACTTTCCTTGCAGATTTATTAACTGTAGTGAAGAACTTGGCCTCTGTCCTCTTGGGCATCTGTCTTGGGTCTCCCCCCGCCCCCCAGCAGAGCTTCTTTCCTTCTCATCTTTTCTTTGATGATTGGTTTCTTCCCTGGGCCTTTAGGTGGGGTCTTGGGCTTTGCTGCTTTTGGGATCTCATGAGATGTGTTGTGACCAGGACTCTTTTGAGACTTCTTTCCTGTGTACTTTTACATGTTCTTTGACAAGAGTTACTCTTATTGGAACCAGTCATGGAATTTCTTCTTCAAACTTGCCTTGTACTTTATATGAGCTTTTATTCTGTGGGTCTCTTTCTTCAAAGGCTTGGGGGAGAGCTCTTTCTTTTGGGGATCAGTGTTCTTCACTGGAGGGCCACTGGTCATTAGAGCTGATGTAGTCTTCCTAGCTTATTTCATAAGCCTTATGTTTCCTTTTCCTCCTTTTGTTTCTCACTATATATTTTTTTTGTTATTTTATTTGCTTCTTTTTTCTTCTGATTAGGAATGCACAGTACTTTAACTTCATCCTGGCTGCTGACAATAAAGAAAAGATGGAAAGCCCAAGTGCCCATCATTAGATGAGTGGATAAAATATATGTGGCACATTTACACAATGGAATACTATGCAGATCTAAAAAGGAAGGGACTCTTACACTTTGAGACAACATGGAGAGACTGACCTAGATATTATCATGCTAAGTTCCAGAGAGACAGACACCATATATCACTTATATGTAGACGATAATGAACAAAATAAACTGGAAAACAAAGTAGGACCAGATGCATGGATTCATGGAACAGATTGGCAGATGTCAGTGGGGAGGGGAGAGGAGGACAGAAAGAGATTAACCAAAGAACATATATGCATATTTGCACAGTCCATGGACACAGACAACAATGTAGTGAAGGAGGGCAGGGGCTGGGTCAAGGGGGAGGAAGTGGCAAGGGAATGGAGGACATATGTTACAGTGAAAACAGTAAAAAGAGCCTGGCCAACGTGGCTCAGTGGCTGAGTGTCAACCTATGAACTAAGAGGTCATGGTTCAATTCCCGGTCAGGGCACAGGCCCTAATTGCAGGCTCACTCCTTAGTGCAGGAGGCAGCCGATCAATGATTCTCATCATTGATGTTTCTATCTCTCTCTCCCTCTCCCTTCCTCTCTGAAATAAATACAAATATATTTAAAGATCCAATAAACAATACAATATGGGAAGGGCAACTGATCTCTCAGTTTTCACATACAAATGTTTCATGCTCTTCCATTTCTGGCAATCACCGAGAAAGCTTTTCCATGACAGCCACATTTGGAGTGATGTGCTGAACCTGCACTCCAGTGGGACTTGTGGACACTGCTGCAAGCACCAAGCTTTAGAGATGGTCAAGATGGTTCCTGAATGAGTTTGTTGATCTCCCTGGAAAGCCTCTTAGCTTGAAGGTTTTCAGGTACTGGAACGTACTTTCTCTTTAAGAAACATCTCTAGGTGTGAGGTTAAGAGCCATCCGATTCTTGCATCAGAGAAGAAGTGAAAACTCCCCAGGCCATGTAAGAATGTACGTTTTTCAGTTTATCTCTTCTTCTCCTTCCTCCCCACAACAAGGTATGTCTGTCTGTTCCATGCTTCATGTTTCCAGTCTTATTTTTCATGGTTAATTCATTTTGTTCATTAGATTCCACAAGTAAGTGAAATCATGTGATATTTATCTTTCTTAGATGGGCTTATTTCACTTAGCATAATATTCTCTGGGTCCATCCATTCTGTCCCACAGGATAAGAGATCCCTCTTTTTTACAGTAGCATAGCATGCCATTGTGTAAATGTCCCACAGCGTTTTTATCCACTCAACTACTGATGGAAACTTGGGCTGTTTCCAGATCTTAACTATTGTAACTCCTATGAACATAGGGGTGCATACATTTTTTCTAATTGGTGTTTCAGGGTTTTTTAAGGATATATTCCTAGAAGTGGGGTTGTTGGATCAAACCAAATTTTCACTTTTAATTTTTTGAGGAATCTCTATTGTTCTCCACAGTGGCTGCACCAGTCTGCACTCCCACCAGCAGTGCACAAGGGTTTCCTTTTCTCCACATCCTAGCCAGCAGGATGATTTACGATGATAGACATTCTCAGGTAATATCTCATTGTCATTTTAATTTGAATTCTCTGATGATTAGTGGCTTGGAGTATTTTTTTTTAATATGTCTGTTGGTCATTTTTTTTAACCTTTATAGTTCAGTTTATTAATTACATTGTTCCCCTTTTTCTCCCCCTATAGTTCCCCTCCACCTGGTACCCATCCCACCCTCTGCCCTCACCCCCCTCCACTGTCCTCTCCCATAGTTGCATGATTTTTGTCCAGTCTCTTGCTGCACTTCCCACACCCTCTTTCTCCCCAAGAGTTGACAGTCCATTCCCGCTCTATGTCCGTGATTCTCTTACATTCACCAGTATATTCTGTTCGTCAGCTTATTAATTCACTTGATTATTATGTTCATTTGTTGATAGATGTGTATTTGTTGTTCCTAATTTACAATTTTATCTTTTTCTTCTTCCTCTTCTTAAAGAATATCTTTCAGCATTTCATATAATATTGGTTTGGTGGTGATGAACTCCTTTAGCTTTTTCTTATCTGCGAAGCACTTTATCTGGCCTTCAATTCTGAATGATAGCTTTGCTGGATAGAGTACTCTTGATTGTAGATTCTTGCTGTTCATCACTTTGAATATTTCTTGCCACTCCCGTCTGGCCTGCATCCTTTCTGTTGAGAAATCCGCTGACAATCGTATGGGTGCTCCCTTATAGGTAACCAACTGTTTCTCTCTTGCTGCTTTTAATATTCTCTCTTTGTCTTTTGTTCTTGGCAATTTATGATGTGCCTTGGTGTGGTCCCCTTAGGGTTCCTATATATTGGGGTTTGGTGCGCTTCTTGGACTCCTAAGTCAATTTCTTTCACCAGGTATGGGAAGTTTTTGGTCACTATTTCTTCAAATAGGTTTTCATTGTCTTGCTCTCTTTTTCTGGCACCCCTATAATTTGGATGTTGGTATGCTTGAGGTTGTCTCAGAGGCCCCTTACACTATCTTCAATTTTTTGGATACTTTTGGTTTCTTGCTTTTTCAGCTGAGTGGATTTTCCCTCTTTGTATTTCAAATCTTTAACTTGGTTCTTGGGGTGTTCCAGAGCACTTTTAGGTCTTTGTATAATATTTTTTACTTCAGTTAGTGTATGCTTAATTTCTGGTTGGTTCTTTTTCATATCCTTGAGGGTCTCCTTCATTTCCTTGTAGGACTCATTCATTTCCACGTTGGTCTTGATAATTTCCTTTGCAGTCTTGCTTATTTCCTTATAGGCCTCAACCTTTTATTGGAGCCTCTTGAGAAGCCCTATAACCGTGGTTTTGAATTCCATGTCCATTCGTTTTTTTCCCTCCATTTCTTTCACATCTGATTTCTTTCCATGTCTCTGCATGGTGGCTGCTTCCCTGAGTTGGTCAATTAGCTTTGTGTGGTAGACTTCCTACAAGGGAAAGTGGCTCAGCCTCCCCAGTTACCTGAGGTGGATATGGGTTGCACAGTCTTGCTGAAGTTAAGCTCAAGTTAATCCTTGTTATCACTTGGAGGGGTTGACCTCCAGGCCAATTGTCTGTGAAGCTCAGCTGTGCTCAGGTTGGATGGGCGGAGACTCCAGGCCAAGCAGACAGCGTTAGCTCCGCCCTATGCAGCCCCAGGGACTCTGTGCTGGGGGCAATGGCCCCCAGCACCTCTGAGAGAGAGCCGCTGTGGAGCTCCACCGGCTGCCTGGGAATTCAGACTCTCCCCAAATGAGTCTGCACACCCACTGTCTCACCCAGGGTCGTAAAACAAAGCAGTCTGACGGTTTCCCGAATGAGAGGGCAAGTAGCAGAGCGCTATCTGTGCAGTCACGCAGCTGAGCTGTTCACGCAAGTTGCCTTCTCCACAAGCCAGCAGACCTGGCAGCACCCAAACTTTGGCGTGCCCTCCCACTGTCCAGTTTTCACCCCGTATGATAGTGGGTTCCCTGGACTTCGCCCAGAGCTCGAGAATCAGTCCAGTGGGACGCCTTTGTCTCCCCGTTCGAGAAAACTGGCCAGTTTTCAGCCACCTGCCCTCTCCGCTGGCGCGCGCTCCAAACCTCTCTCCGCAAGAATCTTTCAACGCTGTCCACCACAGCTCCTCCAAGTCACAGTGTCTTATCTTCACTTTTATTTGTGGAATTTTCACTCGGCCAGCTTTCTGGTGATTCTGGAAGGTGTTTGTTCTTTCGTTAAGTTGTAGTATTAAAATTGCTGAGCATAACAGCAAGATAGGTGTTTTACCTATGCCGCCATCTTGGTTCCCTTGCCTCTTTGGAGAAATATCTATTCAAGTCTGTCCATTTTTTAATTGGATTGTTTGTCTTCCTTTTGTTGAGTTTATGAGTTCTTTATATATTTTGGATATTAACCCCCTATCAGATGTATCATTGGCAAATATTTCACCTCAATATGGGTTCCCTTTTCATTTTGATGGTATTTTATATTTCTTTTCTAAAGATCAAAGTGGGATAATCTTGGAAGTGGTTTTAATTTGTGCTTGTCCAAAAGCTTTAATAAACGGACCCTGTTTTTTCAGGCATTACATTGGATTTCTCTTTAGTAAATAAATAGATATCCATTAACTCTGATTAAATACCATGAGACACAGACAATTTGGCCCTCAATTCTTTGCTTGAATTTTCCACACCACATTATAAAGAGAATTCCTTGCCATTCAGAAGCAATCCATTCACATTCTTCCTGGACCTGGAATGCGGCAATGAAATTCCCATGGCTTTTCTGGTCTGTCTTTATCCACTGTACCAGAGCGTGAGGTGCTAGAGTGGAGGCAGAGGTTGCTATTGAGGTTGTGGGTGGGTGGAAGTTGAGTCCCTTGTCTCTCAACTGTGCAGGCTCTATTGGCAGCTCCTCCAGGTGTTGGCAGAGCCCAGGCCTGTAGCCTGGAGATGGGGGCAGCTGGGTGAGCTTATAAGCTGCAGACACTTTACATTTTGTTCCCCTCCTTCTTGAGCTTCATCCTTTCCCCCTCATTCACCTGCTCTGAGGTTGAAATCCTGGTAAAGCTTGGCACAGTAACTCTTTCTTAGGTTTTTATCTTCTACTTAACTTAACAAACACAGAGACATAAACATTAGAACATAATAATTATCTATAATTAATATTAGCTATTTTAATACTATTTCAAAGGTAAAATTATATTAATAACAAAAATATCAATAATTTAAAATACAAAATGATAAGAATGTGTTGAATCCAGTGAGAATAAGGTCTAACCAAGAAAAGATGCTAACATGACACAAAAAGCCTTTGAATTTGGTCAGGAAGGAGGTGATCCACAAAATAATTGTCATAGTCCTGAAAGATCTAGAATCCATGGGAAAAATTTAGTCCAGTCAAGTGATTCTTATTTAAAACAAACCAATTTATGTGGGAAAGCCATGACAATTAAAGATATTTCTGTACAAAAAAAAATTCTTCCCACCGAAACCGGTTTGGCTCAATGGATAGAGCGTCGGCCTGTGGACTGAAAGGTCCCAGGTTCTATTCCGGTCAAGGGCATGTACCATGGCTGTGGGCACATCCCCAGCAGAGGGTGTGCAAGAGGCAGCTGATCAATGTTTCTCTCTCATTGATGTTTCTGACTTTCTATCCCTCTCCCTTCCTCTCTGTGAAAAATCAATAAAAAAAAATTCTTCCCTCCCAGAAGACCACTGAAGGAATAAGTAATGATATGATAAAAACCCAAGAAACAACAGACTGCAACACAGTAACAAATTAAATGCCCAAAACATCAGTCAGACACAAGGAATTGTCATGTCCAATATAAATATACTAGGGGCCTGGTGCATGTTATTCATGCACTGGAGGTGGGTGATCCCTCAGCCCAACCTGCCCCCTCACACATACTGGGAATCCTCAGAGGATGTCCTACTGACAACTCACCCCCAGCCTGCCAGAGGCTTTAGGCCTTGGGCACCCAACCATCGCCCTGCAATGGGGCTGATGGCTGGCTCCATCCCAGCCACACACCCCTACCCTGGCCTAGGCCTTCACCCCAGCCAGCTCATGCTGGGCTAGCACGGGCGTCAGTCCTGCCCCCCCAGCCCAGGCCTTCTCCCTGGCCAGCACATGCTGGCCACCTGGAACCTGCACCCCCATGGCCCTGGCTGTCTTGGCCTCACCCCCCATGGCCCTTGCCACTTCGAACCCACCCCCCAAGGCCCTGGCCACCTTGGCCCCGCCCCTCCCACAGCCTAGGCCACCTCAGCCCCACCCTCCGTGGCTTGGGCCATGCACTTACTGGCCAGCTCCGCTCCAGCTCCTGATTGGCTGGTGGGCATGGCTGGTGGGCGTGGCTTGTGGGTGTGGTGAAGGAATAGTCAATTTGCATATTACTCTTTTATTAGATAGGATGATACTAGAGGCCCAGTGCACAAAATTTGTGCAGGGGGTTGTCCCTCAGCCCATCTTGCACCCTATCCAATATGGAACCCCTTGAGGGATGTCCGACTGTCCATATAGTAGGATTGGGCCTAAACGGGCAGTTGAACATCCCTGTCACAATCCAGAACTACTGACTCCCAACTGCTCACCTGACTGCCTTCCTGATTGCCCCTAACTGCTTCTGCCTTCCAACCTGATCAACCTTAACCACTCCCCTACCAGCCTGTTTGCCCCCAACTTTCCTCCTCTGCAAGCCTGGTCATCCCTAACTGCCCACCCCTACAGGCTTGATCGCCCCCAACTGCCCTCCTTTGCAGGCCTAGAACCTCCCAACAGCCTTCCCCTGCTAGCCATCTTATGGTGGCCATCTTGTGTTCACATGGGGGCAGCTGTCTTGTGTGTTGAAGTTATGGTCAATCTGCATATTATTCTTTTATTAGATAGGATAGAGGCCTGGTACATGGGTGGGGGACAGCTGGTTTGTCCCTAAAGTGTCTTGGATCAGGGTGGGGCTTCCCTTGGGGTATGGGGCCTAGGCAAGGGCCTGTGGTAGTTTTCAGGCTGGCCACACCCCACAGTGACCCAAGCAGAGGCCCTGGGATCTGGGATTTATTTACGTTCTACAATTGAAACATTGTAGCCTGGAGCAGAGCCAAGCCTTCTGTTCACTCCATGGCAATAGCCATTTCTGTTGCGTTTATTTACCTTCTACAATTGAAATTTTATAGCCCAGAGTGAAGGCCTAGACTGGCTAGGGCTGCAGAAGCTTGGCTTCCCCCATTGCCTGGACAACCCTAACCTCTGCTCTCTCCAGCTCCGTGGCTGCCACCATTTCTGTTGGGATTTATATATCTTCTATAGCATTGAGTGGAGGCCTTGGCTGGCAAGGACAGGCAGAAAACTTGGCTTCCTTCATTGGGAAAACCCAAGGCTCTCTCCTTGCTCTCAGTGGCTGCAGCCATCTTGGTTGGGGTTTATTTGCATATTTTCTCCTGATTGGCTGGTGGGCATGGCTTGTGGGTGTGACTTGTATGTATAGTGGAGGTATGTTACTCTTTTAAAAAACAAAAGCCATAACAAGAATGTACACTACAAGACAAATTGTTCCAGAAAACAAAGGAAAATTTTAGGCAACTAATACTACATAGTTTTTAAGTATTTAATGATAATTTTTTAAATGATAATTGACTTTACCTGTAGAAGATAGAAAATATTGAGTGATGCTAGTATTATAAAGAGAGTGATAAAACAGCAGCACAATATTTAAAAATGTGTGGAAAACAACAAAAAATGAAGAAAAAATTGGAATTAAATACTTATATTAGTAAATTAAAAAGTTCTCAAATAAATGTTCATAAGAAACTAGGAAAATAAGAATGAATTGACTCCAAAGCTGAAAATAAGAAAATAATAAACTTTAAGTTTAAAGTACTTCAACAACTTACTTGAAATGAAAGACTTCCCCAAAGGAAAAATAAAACAAAGCTCACTCAAGAAGAAATAAATACCCTGGTTAGTTCTAAATCTATGAAAAATAATGGCATTCATAGTTAATACCTTTCTATCAGAGAAAATGTCAGAGCCAGATGGTCTCACTGATGAAATATTTAAGGCTTCTTCACAGTAATGTTAGTCTGTAGATATTAGATGTGTCAACAAATATATAAGGCAAATAATGTATCAGAAAAAAATTCAAACCAGTATTTTTCTGGAGAAAATAAAGAATATTATTTGAGAATAAATTCAACCATTCAAAAGATAAGATCAAATAAAGAACTAAACAATGAAAACTCAATGGCAAAGGCCAAACATGAATATGGAACAAATCCAATTACACATTATACTATTAGCATTATACATGTTGTCAATCCAATTTAATAAAATAGTAATATGCAAATTGACCATCACTCCAACACACAGGATGGCAGCCCCCATTTGGTCAAAGATGGCTGCCCCTATGTGGACACAAGATGGCTGCCACAAGATGGCCTGCAGGGGAGGGCAGTTGGGGGGGAGCAGGCCTGCAGGGGAAGGCAGTTGGGGTTGAGCAGGCCTGCAGGGGAGGGCAGTTATGTGTCAATCAGGCTGGCAGGGGAGTGGTTAGGTGGTGATCAAGCTGGCAGGCAGAAGTGCTTAGGGGCAATCAGGCAGGCAGGCAGGTGAGCAGTTTGGAGCCAGCATTCTTGGATTGTGAGAGGGATGTCCAACTGTCCATTTAGGCCTGATGTATCGAGCCTGTTTAGACCTGGTCCTGGGCCTAAATGGGTAGTTGGACATCCCTTGAGGGGTTCCAGATTGTGGAGGGTACAGGCTGGGCTGAAGGACACACATACTCACCCATGCACAAATTTTGTGCACCAGGCCTCTAGTCTAAAAATAAACCTATAATTAGTCAAAATCCAAAGCACAAGACCATATTGTATAAAAATATATAATTATATTTATTATTTAACTTTATTGACAGGAAGACCACAAATATTGCTAAAGTTGAAATAATTTCCAAACAAAAGTAAATGACCTTAAGTCCTTCAAATATTTCCATTTTATTTCAGAAGTATTTTTTAAAAACTAAGGTAAATATAGATTCATTAGATATTCTACAACTCTCCATTTTATTTTCATTCTTTTTTTCCTGTTATTCAGATTTTAAAAAGTTAGTATTTTATATCAAAAAAGAGATTGCTTGGGATTTTTTTAAATTTGGGATTCCATCTATTTATTCATCTGTTGCCTTATTCGTAGATGAACAGAGAGATATCCAAAATAATCTAGAATAAATATTTAAAGTGTTAATTTCTGGACAGCAGGAAATGGGAGTATATCTTGGTTTACTGTTTGTATTATCCTATATTGGTTAAGTTTATATAGTAATGAGCATAATTTTTAAAATAAAAGGAATAATGTTATATGCAAAAATCATAGGAAGTATTTTCTTTTTATAATATGGGCTTACATTGAGAGGTTACATCAATTGTTAATGAAAGGTATCTTTATTGTTTTGATTTTATATTTTTAGGCATCTTTTTTATTAATATTACAGTGATGATTCCAGATAAAAGAATAAGGCACTCATATTTTGCAAACAGTTTTTGCTTTTTCGTTTTTTCACATGCCAACACTTAGGGTCATCAATGAAGGCTTGTATGGTATTACTTGGAATGATAATGATGGTGTGTTAGGGCTTAGAAACAAAAGTGCCTTGATCAGTTATGGTATCTGTCATAACTATAAGAAGCAGTATATACACATTTGTCTTTAAAAAGAGAATATGTCTGCATTATGTTAGAGCTCTATCTATAAAATCACTTTTGAAAGGGTAGATTATTTTATACGGTATACTATATGAGTTTCAATAAAATTTATGACAGTTTTAGGTCGATGAAGAAACATAAAAAGAAAAAATACATTGCCTTAAGTAATACCTAAATTGCCATGATCAGGACTATTAGTACAATATGGACAGTTGTGGTGTTGAGAGCTCAGAAAAAGTAACGTGCTCTTGGACACGGAAGGAAGGGAAACCCTTGTGGTGGAAAGCTAATCAGAAATCTGTCCTGTAGTTATATGGAAAGCACAACTTGTAAAAAAGTGAACTTGAATAATTAGCTAAGTATATTTCCACAAAAAAATGTCGAAGGTTACTTTAGTTTCTTCATGCTGCTTATAATGAAACTAGAGGCCCCATGCCTGGGTGGGGTCCCTCTGACTGGGGCCAATCGTTGCATCCCACTCTCTCCCTTCCTCCCTGAAATAAATAAAAATATATTTTTTAAAAATAAAATAGAATTAAGAGTTAATCAATTCACCTCAAAAGCAAACTTACATTAACCTCAGGAATAAGAAACTCACAGAAGTCAACATATAATCACCACCAGGCTCCCTCAAGACCAATTGGTGACATTCATGTTCATTATCATCTCTCTATTGCCTAACTTCATCCCTATCACACACATACAACATATATATGTACAAACAAAATATTCAAATAATAGTTTTGGGGAAATGATTGATTGGATGAACACAAATATTAAAGAGAGCATGAAAACTGTTACTTATATTGTTTTTCTTGTGAACCATGATAGTAATATTTATTATTTGTTCATTGTAAAGAATATGAATAATTATTGTTTGTTACCTGTATGCTTGACCCTCCCATCCAGATATGGCAACAATTCATAACTTTATTTATCACTTATTGCTAACAATCGAGGTCACCTAAGAAAACTAGAGCTTTAACAAAACTAGATGAAGAGCCTAAATAACCTAGAGGAGGGAAGACCATTCAGATTTTGACTTTTATCTATGCCAAAAAATAAAAATAAAAAATAAAAAATAAAAAATGAGTTTGCCTGAAAATGGCATTGAGTTCTGAAGTTTTAGGTGATGATCCTTCATAATGCTACCATTTGCAGGTTCTTGATTAAAATAATCACTTCAAATTGCACCTTGGGGATGTACTTCACTGGAGTTCCTAGTTGAATAACAACGAGGTCACAGTCATTCAAGAAAGATGAGTTTCCTAAGTCTTTTTTGACTGCCACTGTAGCAGGAACATACACATTAGTAGTTATATTGGGCTTTGCCTCTTAGCTCTTTAAATCAAAGCTTATCAAGGAAGTCTGTGCTTGTGGGGTCTGTGACAAATTTACCACCATTTTACTTTTTTTTTTTTTAATATGCCAGCAGCAGAAGTAGAAATAGGTGCTTTATACCTGATTACTAAAGCACCTGCTAAGTAAGTGCTATGGATATCAGTGACCTTTGTCCAGAAATATGTATTTCCTTTAACACAGCTGCTAGAGCTGAACAGGTGTATAGGCTGGAAATGATAACATTAGGAAAGAAAGGTGCCTGTTTACTAATACTGATGTGGTATAGGTGATAGGACTGAATTTTTTTATTCAAAAAGCAAAAAAATTCTTTGGGAGAAAGGCAGGGTTTAAAACATCAACAACATGATTTAGCTAAACATAACTCTGCCATCTCTGCCATACAAAACCCCAAAGGCAGTAGACTCATAGAGAGAAAAATTGTGAAAATATATTGTGGCAAGTGAAATTTATCTTTTAATCATTGTCTATTTCCTTCAGGCCCTATTATGATTCTCAATCTATATGTCTATGTATCTAAATATTTTGCTAAGCGGGAGGAGGTTTCAATGGAATTAAATTGCACAGGTGTGCTCTGGAGGGATGCTTCATATATAATAATGAATTAAGCTCATTTTAAAGACTGGTTATTTGAATCAGATAAGGCATCTAACATTTTATTACTTAGTAGAAACTTTAATAAACACTATGATGTAAATAACTAAGTGCTAACAATTATAGAGATAAATTTCTTCTTACAACCAGATTTAAAATATTGAAAAACCTGGTTAGCTTTCATAGAGGTGTGTGTGTGTGTGTGTGTGTGTGTGTGTGTGTGTGTGTGAATTTGCAAAATACAATAATACTAGAAAGTAAAAAAATTTGGAAAAGATTGATTTCAAATTTTAAAAGACATAAAGTTATGTTTTGCACATGAAATTCAAGATCACATAGTGAGCAGGTACTAGGGCCTTTGAATAAAACCCAGATACATAAACTAAGACATGGTTGTGGATGAGAATATAGTGTAATAATATGTGAAAGGAAGGCTTATAAAAAGGAAATGGCATAAGGTAACTGGAGGATTCTGTCCCAACCTTTAACTCAATTAAAAATTAAATGTAGTAAAAAATAAATAAATAAAATTTGTTGCCTTGGTTAGCTGACTATATGGTGTTCGTGATAATAAAGCAAGAAAGTGATTCGTTAATTTAAAAAAATTAACTGAAATATTGATTACATTAGGTGCCAAAATACTGGAATCCCAGGAGTCCCCAATCTTGAATAAAGTTTCCATATAAAAGAGAGAAGGTACAGCAAAATTCAAATTTCAATTTAACAAAATTGGACTTTTAAAAAGATAAAAATATTTTAAATATAACATGGGGCATACTTAAACAACCTACCTAATAAAAGAGAAACATGCTAATTGACTGTACTTTCGTGATCCCCAACAGCCAATAAAGAGTGAGTATGCAAATCAACCCAACAAAGATGGTTGGGGGACAAAACTGCTGGCAACCAGAAAAAGGAAGGCCCATTCTTGCAAAAATCTTTGTGCTTTGGCCCTTTAGTTCTATATAATAACCCTATATAATAAATAATATGCAAATTGACCATCACTCCAACACACAAGATGGCCAGCAGGAGAGGGCAGTTGTGGGCAATCATGCCAGCAGGGAAGGGCAGTAGGGAGGGACAGGCCTGCAAGGGATGGCAGTTAGGGGTGACCAGGCTAGCAGGGAAGGGTAGTTAGGGGTGCAGGCTAATATGCAAATTGACCAAACAGGGGAACAGCTGGTCACTATGATGCGCACTGACTGGGGCCAGATGCTCAATGCAGGAGCTGCCCCCTGGTGGTCAGTGGACTCCCATAGGGGGAGCACTGCTCAGCCAGAATTGGGGATCATGGCTGGTGAGCACAGCGTCAGTAGTAAAAGCCTCTCCTGCCTCCATGGCAGTTAGATTTTCCCCGAGGGCCCAGACTATGAGAGGGCCTTGGCCTGGCTGGCGATCAGGACTGATCAGGGCAACTTGTCCAGTCCCTATTGGTACCAATCAGGGCTGCAGGAGTTTGGTTAGCTAGAGGGGAGGGCCACAGGAGGCTGGCTGGCTAGCGTGGGGGAGGGGCCATGGGAGTTTGGCCAGTCGTGGAAGGTTGGCTGTGGGAGTGCACTGACCACCAGGAGGTAGTTCCTGTATTGGGCGTCTGCCCTCTGGTGGTCAGTGCACATCATAGCAACTGTTTGACCAGTCACTCCGGTTGTTCAGTCGTAAAGGTCACTTAGGTTTTTATATATAGAGATCACTTAATATTAATAACCTGTAAAAGAAAGCAAGCAGAATTAGAACATGTCCAATAGCAGCAAGATAAAGTGATGAAAAGCCTAAATAAATTCCTAGAAAACATTCTTATCCTTGCCTAACCCCTAGAAATCTAGGCACACAATTGTCCCTTTCCAAGGGCTACGCAATTTCTTGCCATCACTTAGCAGAGTTGGCAAATCAACACACCTTGATTGACCTTGAGGTGTCTTTACTAAGTTGCCATTATCAAAAATATTTTTCCTATATCTCATAATGTTGTTTCACTGTGAAGAACATATGTAAGTCTTAGAAACTCAAAGAATTTCTTTCAAGAAAAATAAATATGAATGCAGAACTGAAATCTATAGTGTGATTTTAGAAAAATAATCCCCATAAGTCAAGGGAGAATCCTATCTAATAAAAGAGAAATATGCAAATTGCCACTTCCGCTACGCCAACCAACCACACACACCAGCCAATCAGGAGCGAGTATAGAAATTAACCCAACCAAGATGGCAGTTAATTTACATATCCAGTGCAGAGCAAAGACTGAAGACAGCGTAGAAGGAAGTCACGCACTGCAGAAAGTAGCAAAGCTGCTGAGAAGCAAGCGGGACAGCGGAGAAGGGAGGAAAGCAGGCAGAGCAGTGGAGAAGGCTGCAGGAAGCCTTATTCTTGCAGGAATCTTCCTGCAACAGGCCTCTAGTATTAAATAAAATACAGGAGCCATTGCTAACATTCTTTTCCATCTAAAGACATTTAAAACTGTTCTTAATTGTATACCAGGACATTTGCTGAAGTTCTTAATAGAAAACGAGGACATATCTATATCTTTGAAGAAACTTCTAACATTCCAACTGTTGTAAAATATTTAAATTGGTGTTATAAACTTAAAAATTGAGAATTTAACCAAAAATTTGCTACTTTAGAAAGAGACTATAATAAACTAAGAATGCAAAAATACACTTGGTTGTTAAATGTAAAATTATTTATGATAAAATGAGTTATAAAAGAGATTGCAATAAAAAGTTATATTTGCTGAAGTTGCAGAATTTCAATTAAATGATTTATTTTTTTATGTTTAAAGCTCTAAGAATATTTTATCATATTAGCTTTTAAAATTATAATTAATGCTTTAATTATCTTTTTATGGCCAGGCAGTATTCCTGGGAACCACATTGATACACTAAATATTATTTTCAAACAAAATAATTACTCCCAAAATATATTTTGGAGATATTTTTATCTCTTAGTGTATTGTGAAAATTTGGTATAAACATCCTTTGAAATAGATGTGTTTGTGCCTACTTCATGTACCATTTAAACAACAATCATGATTTATTAGATTGTAAGTAAGTAAATCTAAAAACACGATCATTTTATCTTGTATATTTTAGCTTGTATGAAAATGCCCTGATGTTAATTGTACCAGAAAATCTGGGACCAAGTGTTTGTACCTAGAAGGCAAAAAGCATTAGTTCGTAATTATTTTCTAAAGAATGTTTTCAGTCTTTCATATAATAGAGCTAATAGTTTTAAAACTACAAACGAATGTAGCAAAGCAATGATTTTTAAAATCATAGCAGAATTTACAAAGTTGACATATGTATTATAATCTCTGTGAGACAAAATACGTTCACATACTGATAATTGTTCATGTTACACCAAAAACCAACAGAAGCGTGCTGTAGTTATGGTTAAGTGTATGGGAGGGCCCAACAACAGCAAGGCAACATTCCAGACCCAGAGGAGCGGCCCGGTGGAGGTAGGAGCAAGCGCAGCTCTGGGCTGATGGGTCATGCAAAGGTCAGTTGTCAGGGTTCTGTTCAGAGACCCATGATAACAGTAGTAGATATGCAGCTTCCAAAACCTTAGGAGGCACAGGTTGGGTTGCGCGGAGCAGGGCCAGATAGATGACTTCACAGTTTGGAGTGTTTCTGAGTTCAGGCTCTCTGTCCCATCATTTCTTACTTCCCTCTACATGGAATTTAAGGAATCTTAGCGGGTACATGTTCTGTCCATCTGAGGTTTCTGATGATTCTTTCTAGTTTTTGATGCCAGGTAACAGTTTAGCTCCATATTTTCTAAAGTTAAGTAGTTTTCTCTTCCATCTGATTGATCTTTAAAAGCCACTGCTCACTATGTTCTATTTCTAGAAAAGGTAGCTTCAAAAATATCCACTATGACCACAGCTTAGCCACATAGTGATTCAAATTCACTCCAAATCCATGGGACAGATCTGTATTTTTATTACAGTGGAGGTTATGTGAACCTCCACGTGATAAAATTGTGGAGCTATGCACACATTTACCATGTAAATTTCTAGTTTTGATATAGTACTTCATTAAATTTAACCATTAAGTTTTATCATGGTACAAGTGATTGCAACTTTCGATGAATCTATACTTATTTTAAAATAAAAATATAATCATTTAGAAATAATTGTCCTAGTTTTATTTTTACTTTTATAAACAAGAGATTTTTTTTCATTCAAAGGGCCTCCTTCCACCTCTCACAAGAAGATGGGGACTCAGAATGAAATAGAAATAGTTAATTTCTGTTGAAAACAGAAAATAAAATGTTGGAGACTCAAAAGATAAAAGATTAAAAAACACACAAGAAACTGGCCTAAATAGATAAGACTTTTGAAAGGAAAAATAACAGGAAACTTAGATGCGAGTGCATTGTGAAAATTCAGAGAAGTTGAAATTTTAGAGTTAGAAAGGTGCTAGTTTTATCTATTCAACTAGGAGCCCAATGGCTGAATCAGTGCACTTTGAAAGGAACTGTGGGCCATGAAGCTGCAGTAGGCACAGGGGCAGGTGGGTCTTGGCCCATCCTCCGTGCCCCCGCCAGGCCTCTCCCACATGGTCCCTGGTCACCTGTCTGCAGCAGCTCCACTCTAGCCACTGTCACTCCCATGTGCTGATGGCACCAGCCCCACTCACATCTAATAACGGTGCAGAGTGATTTGGCCAGTGCCACCAGGGGGTGCAGGTGATGGCTGCTGCCCCAATCTCCCGTTAGGAGCAGGGGGAGGTGGATAAGCCCACAGAGACAATTGGGGCTGGCAGCTACTGCTTACACCCAGTGATGGTGCCCAGTGATTGGGATTGGTGCTGGGAGCTGGCAGGGAGTACAAGCATGGCTGTGGGTGTGAGCAGGGCCAGCACCGGCAATGGGTGTGAGTGGCAGCTCTGGTGTCAGCAGCAGGTGCAAGCAGTGGCTGCCATGTTTCATGCTCTGCCACCTGCTGCTGACGCCCACCACGTTCCTGCCACTGGGTGCTGGTGCCTCCCAGCCGGACACCCGGGCTGCAACATCATAGCAACCAAATGTTCAGTTGTTCCAGTGTTTGGTCTATTTGCATTTTAGGGTTTTATATGTATAGATTTATGCCACCTGGTGTTGTTCTGACAAGGTGTTAATTCCTGTCCAATAAACGAGAAGCTGAAAGTCTATGAGCCAGGCAGGGAGCTGAGAGAACTGGTAGGTCAATTCTAGATTTTGAAGAAACCTAAATAAATGATATACTGAACTTACAATATTAGTCAAGCAAATTGGGATTCAAATACTAGTGACTTACTATATTGCTTTATAATTTTAGGCACATTCTATAATATCTTTAGATTTCATCTAAAAAATGATACTATATTTTATTATGAAAATTAAATAGTTGCTAAGCATTCAGTGCTTTAAAATATAATACATTCAATAGATATCCTATCTAATAAAAGAGTAATATCCAAATTGACCGTACCTTTGATCAAGCCATGCCCACAAGGCACACCCACTAGCCAATCAGGAGCAAATAAACCCCAACCAAGATGGCTGCAGCCACTGAGAGCAGGAGAGAGGCTTGGGTTTCCTCGGCAATGAAGGAAACCAAACTTTTCCCTGCCATTGCTGGTCTAGGCCTCCACTCAATGCTACAAAGTTTCAATTACCCTATCTAATAGAATTAACCATCACTTTGCTACAAAAATGGCGGCACTCAATCTCTTAGCCCCACCTGAGTCCCCCAGTCTGCCCAGCGGAGGCAGCCCAGGTGTCCGGCTGGGAGGCGCCAGCACCCAGCGTGATCCCTGGCCAGCAGCTGCGGCCTGAGCTGTGGTCTCAGGCCAGCATGGCCATGCACGCCTGTCACACAATCTTCTGGCCAGTGGCAGCAGCCTGGGCTGGGGCCACACACCCAACTACATGATCACCTGGCCAGGAGCAGCAGCTTGAGCTGGGGTCTCATGCTGGCAGGGATGCACACCCCCATAGCACAAACCTTGGCTGGGCTGAGGTCTCATCCTGACCAGGCGGGGGTGCGCATTCCCCTTTGGTGGTGCCATCTCTGGCCAGGATGAGAACCCAGACCAGGCTGCCATCTCAGCCTGGTCGGCGTGGTGTACACACCTCCCCATGGCAGCACGATCTTAGGCCAGGCTGAATGGTAGCCCAGGCCGGGGTCTCATGCTGGCCGGGGCCCACACCCCATGGCACAATCCCTGGTCAGGCTGAGATGGAGCCCAGGCTGGGGTCTCAGCCTGGCCTGGGAGGGCACCCTCCTCAGCACCCTCCCTGGCCGGGGTATGTCAGCCTGGGCTCGGGTCTCAGCCTGGCTGGGGTGCGCACCTCGGCAGAGTGATCTCTGACCAGGCTGAGATGGAAGCCTGGGTTGGGGTCTCAGCCTGGCCAGGCTGAGGCTGCAGCCCAGACTGGATCTCAGCCTGGCTGAGGTGATACCTTTCCAGTGGTGGCAGCCTGGGGTCTCAAGCAATGAGTCAACCAGCCAGGAAGATATGGAGGAATCTTAAATGTTCCTTTTATTAAATATATATTTTATTGATTTTTTTACAGAGAGGAAGGGAAAGGGATAGAGAGTTAGACACATCTATGAGAGAGAAACATCGACCAGGTGCTTCCTGCACACTCCCCACTGGGTGTGTGCCCTCAACCAAGGTATATGCCCTTGACTGGAATCGAACCTGGGACCCTTGAGTCTGCAGGCTGATACTCCATCTACTAAGCCAAACAGTTATGGTTATCCAATATGCTAAAGAAAAAACCCTATCTAATAAAGAGGGAATATGCAGGGGTGGGCATTTGGGGGTGACCGGGTTGTCAGGGGAGGGCAGTTGGGGATGATGGGGCTGGCAGGGGAGCAGTTAGGTGTAGATCAGGCTGGCAGGGAAATGGTTAGGGGATGATCAGGCTGGCAGGCAGAAGCAGTTAGGGGCAATGAGGCAGGCAGGCCAGCAGTTGGGAGCCAGCAGTCATAGATTGTGAAAGGGACAGGCAGTTGGACATTCACTAAGGGGTGTCAGATTGGACAGGGTGCAGGTTGGGCTGAGGGACCCCCCCCCCAGTGCACAAATTTTGTGCACCAGGCCTCTAATGATACTATAATTATTATTGTATAGGTTAGCATAAGGAACTCATTGTCTGACTAATGCAGATTAGTGCCCTGCAAAAAAATAAATAAGACAAACACAAGTACAACTGTTATCTTAGTTAAAGATAACAGCATACTATGGTTACTCTCCTGAATTTTCACAAAAGTAGCATATTACTATTCCTGAGTTAAATAAACTGTGTAACTCAAACCCATACTTCCTGAGTTCATTTAGTTACTCAACTGTTTCAGTACCGCCTACTCCATCTGGGGCACTGCCCTTGCCTAGATAGCCCAGGAAGAGCATGCAGAACCTAGACTTTTCAAATGCTTTCAATAGCAAAATCCTTTTCATTCCAACTCTATTAAGTAAAACACATCAAGGTGATAAATGCTTTCCTTGGGCAGTTAAAATCTTATTGTCTAGTATACACTTGATAATTTGCAAAATCCCCAAAGTAACTCAACCTGCCTGGAAAACAGTTTGAAAATCTTGATATAATGAGTCCTTGTGCTTCAGAAAAAGAATTCATCCAAGACAGTTTTTCTGTCTCAGATACACTCTCAGAGAGACTTTTAAAATAGTCTTTTCCTTTTTTATTACACCCTTAAAAATCAAATATTTGAAGAGGTCTTGTGGTCATCCCATCCTCCAGGGCCATGTTCACCTTGGTGGCATGTGTCAGTGTTCCACCTCAAACATTCCCCAGATTTGCTGGTTGTTTTTCTTCTTTAAAAATAAAGTCTAGATTTTCAGAACCAAGATGGCGGCATAGGTAAAACACCTATCTTGCAGTCATACTCAGCAATTTTAATACTACAACTTAACGAAAGAACAAACACCTTCCAGAATCACCAGAAAGCTGGCCGAGTGAAAATTCCACAAATAAAAGTGAAGATAAGACACTGTGACTCGGAGGAGCTGTGGTGGACAGCGTTGAAAGATTCTCGCGGAGAGAGGTTTGGAGCGCACACCAGCGGAGAGGGCGGGCAGCTGAAAACCGGCCAGTTTTCTCGAACAGGGAGACAAAGACGTCCCACTGGACTGATTCTCCAGCTCTGGACGAAGTCCAGGGAACCAACCCACTATCATACGGGGTGAAAACTGGACAGTGGGAGGGCACGCCAAAGCTCAGGTACTGCTGGGTCTCCCGGCTTGTGGAGAAGGCAGCTTGTGTAAACAGCTCAGCTGAGTGACCGTGCAGAGAGCGCTCAGCGACTCGCTCTCTCATTCGGAAAACCGTCAGACTGCTTTGTTTTACGACCCCGGGTGAGACATTGGGCGTGCAGACTCATTTGGGGAGAGGCTGAATTCCCCAGCAGCCAGTGGAGCTCGGCAGCGGCTCTCTCTCAGAGGTGCTGGCAGCCATTGCTCCCGGCACTGAGTCCCTGGGGCCACATAGGGCGGAGCTAATGCTGTCTGCTTGGCCCGGAGACTCTGCCCATCCAACCTGAGCACAGCTGAGCTTCACAGACAAATGGCCTGGAGGTCAACCCCTCCAAGTGCTAACAATGATTAACCTGAGCTTAACTTCAGCAAGACGGTGCAATCCATATCCACCTCAGGTAACTGGGGAGGCTGAGCCACTGTCCCTAGGAGGAAGTCTACCACACAAAGCTAATTGACCAACTCAGGGAAGCAGCCACCATGCAGAGACATGGAAAGAAATCAGATGTGAAAGAAATGGAGGGAAAAAAACGAATGGACATGGAATTCAAAACCACGGTTATAGGGTTTTTCAAGAGGCTCCAACAAAAGATCGAGGCCTATAAGGAAATAAGCAAGACCACAAAGGAAATGATCAAGACCAACGTGGAAATGAATGAGTCCTACAAGGAAATGAACAAGACCCTCAAGGATATGAACGAGACCTGCAAGGAAATGATCAAGACCAACGTGGAAATGAATGAGTCCTACAAGGAAATGAAGGAGACCCTCAAGGATATAAAGGAGACTCTCAAGGATATGAAAAGGACCAACCAGAAATTAAGCATACACTGACTGAAATAAAAAATATTATACAAAGACCTAAAAGTGCTCTGGAGCACCCCAAGAAGCAAGTTAAAGATTTGAAATACAAAGAGGGAAAATCCACTCAGCTGAAAAAGCAAGATACCAAAAGAATCCAAAAAACTGAAGATAGTGTAAGGGGCCTCTGGGACAACCTCAAGCATACCAACATCCAAATTATAGGGGTGCCAGAAAAAGAGAGAGAGCAAGACAATGAAAACCTATTTGAAGAAATAGTGACTGAAAACTTCCCACACCTGGTGAAAGAAATTGACTTAGGAGTCCAAGAAGCACACTGAACCCCAATATATAGGAACCCTAAGAGGACCACACCAAGGCACATCATAATTAAAATGCCAAGAGCAAAAGACAAAGAGAGAATAATAAAAGCAGCAAGAGAGAAACAGTTGGTTACCTATAAGGGAGCACCCATACGATTGTCAGCGGATTTCTCAACAGAAAGGATGCAGGCCAGACGGGAGTGGCAAGAAATATTCAAAGTGATGAACAGCAAGAATCTACAACCAAGAGTACTCTATCCAGCAAAGCTATCATTCAGAATTGAAGGCCAGATAAAGTGCTTCGCAGATAAGAAAAAGCTAAAGGAGTTCATCACCACCAAACCAATCTTATATGAAATGCTGAAAGATATTCTTTAAGAAGAGGAAGAAGAAAAAGATAAAACTGTAAATTAGGAACAACAAATACACATCTATCAACAAATGAATCTAAAAATCAAGTGAATTAATAAGCTGATGAACAGGATAAACTGGTGAATGTAACAGAATCACAGACATAGAGAGGGAATGGACTGACAACTCTTGGGGAGAAAAGGGGTGTGGGAAGTGCAGCAAGAAACTGGACAAAAAACATGCAACTATGGGAGAGGACAGTGGAGGGGGGTGAGGGCAGAGGGTGGGATGGGTACCAGGTGGAGGGGAACTATAGGGTGAAAAAAAAGGGAACAATGTAATTAATAAACTGAACAATAAAGATAAACAAATGTTTTAAAAAAATAAATAAATAAAGTCTATTTACTTTAAATGTAAGAAAATATTATATAAACTTTTAGAAAAAATCTTTCTCCTCTTATCTTTATAATAAACAGAAAAATAAGGAAAAGATTTCATCTTATATTCATAAAATACTCTAAATGAAACATTTAGTAGTGGTCATCTATCACATTTTCCCTTAAAATGCTTACAATGACTCAATGTCTTTATTTACAGAGTGCCCATATGAATCCTTTGCCTCCCTATAACCCCTGGGTGAAGTGAGAAGTATGTGTACTCTACACTTGCTTAATTCTTATTCTTCTTCTTTTATTCCAACTGAATAGCTCTTTTGGTCAAATTGTCTGTTTTCCATATTTAAGTTGGTTCATTTAACACATTGAGAAGATGCTGGGTAGAGAAATTCTTAGAGAACATCCAAACCTGGTCCTTGCTATCATGAGACTTACACTCTCCTCCAGGGAGAGAATGGAAAAGCAGAAGCAAACTCCACAAGAGTTATACATTGGACGAAGTGCCGTGAAAAACATAAAGGACATGCATTGGGTATATTGGTAGAAAATATTAGCAGTAAATGAGTCCAGATTGTATCCTAAGAGCTACATGAATCTCTTGAAGGAAATTTTGCAGGGGTGACCAGGCCTGCAAGGGAGGGCAGTTGGGGGTGACCAGGCCAGCAGAGGAGGGAAGTTGGGGGCAAACAGGCTGGCAGGGGAGCAGTTAAACATCAATTAGGCTGGCAGGGGAGTGGTTAGGGAGTGATCAGTCTGGCAGGCAGAAGAAGTTATGGGCAATCAGGGAAGCAGGCAGGTGAGCAGTTTGGAGCCAACAGTCCTGGATTGTGAGAAGGATGTCCGACTGCCCGTTTAGGCCCTACCAGGATCAGGCCTAAATGGGCAGTTGGACATCCCTCGAGGGGTCCCAAATTGGAGAGGGTGCAGGCTGGGCTAAGGGACAACCCCTGCCCCCCTGCCCCCCCCCCCCCCCCGTGCATGAATTTCAGGAACCGGGCCTCTAGTATAAATGTAAAATGTAAAGAGAAGGAACACTACTGATTAAATTTGAACATACCAAAAACCACCAACATTAAAACTTAAAACTAAATAAGCTAAATGATATCAAATGACATTATGTAAGAACAGTTCAAAACCAAATAGAGCATAAATACATATATTTTTATATGTCAACAATTTGATTTAAGTTTGTATCTAGAAAAGATCATGCATAACTAAGCAGTTCTACAGACCATTACGAGGGGAGAAGAGTGATGACTAGAAGTTCATGGGAAAACTGACATATCATGGGTAAAAATGTATAATATAAACATTTAAATTTATATTAAGTTTATATTTAAAACTTCATATAAAATCCAATAAAAATTATTTGTCTTTTTAGTTTTTTAGGTGGTACAGATTCTGCTGGTCCTTGATCTGCATTTCAATGAGCAAGAACATAGGAACTGCCTGTAACTTCCAGATCACCAGTAAGTGTTCTAGCACAGGACCTGCACTGTGGGCAGGAAGCCAAGGTCAAGACAGATGTGGAGAGACAGGATGGTTTCCTAGAGGCAAAGGTGTCAGATAAGATGCACTTTACCTCCCTATTTGTTTTATCCCAATGCAGAATATATCAGACAAAAACTGGGCTAGACTCAGAAGAAAGGGTGAAAACTGGTGGGAGAAATGGTGAAAACTTACCATACACAGATGACACTATTTTTTGGAGAAAGTAGTGCGAGTGTACCCTCCTTGTCAGCGTGGTTCAGGGTTCAGGTTCAGGGTTAGGGCTCTGCCTGTGGCTGCACACTGTCCGGTGTCCTGGGGCGGGCCCAGGCCGAACCCTGGGGCCTTGCTGGTTCAGACTGGCATGAGATGCTTGACTGCCCCAGGATTTCAGTGACCTTTACACACCCTGTTTTGTAAAGTCCCTACCTTCGTCATGCACCTGCCAGCGCGACAGACTGTCGCCACCGCAAGCACAATGGAAAACCCACCCATCATCCCGGGAGGGGGACACAAGGCCCCTGCCCCAGTCACAGGGCGCGGTTTCCCCGGCTCCATTCCCCCCGAGCCTGTGAACCCACCCGGAGAACCCCAATAAAGCCTGATTAATTCGTTCACTTATTCGGACTCCCTGCCTGCAGTTTCTCTCATGGCGGCGTAGAGCCTTACACACACAAATGAAGGGGACTAGACAAGAGAATACTAATTTGGGAATTGGGGGCCAGGCAGAAGCCCAAGGGAGGACTCTGTTTTTCTCTGGCCTTGTGATCCCTTTTATTCAGGCTTGGTATCCACCTATACCCCTTAGGCAGGCAATTTCCAGTAACAGGCAAACTATGTTACCAGTAAGGATTTACATGAGACTAAAAGGTGGAAGTTGCTTCAGCTCCCTTTGTCTCCACCAGACAGTGGGTGTATGGCTGACCCTTGCCAGAGCCTCAAGGTTGACCAGCCTTCCAGACTCCTTGTCCACCTCTTTCTGCCGGTGAAGGCCATGGGCAGCTTCCAACAAAGTAGCCATCATTTGAAATGACTTCTGATAAAGGTGAAAGAAGTAAGTGCCAAAGCAAGGCTGCATTTAAACATAAAAAAGACAAAAATCGTAACTATGGAAGAAATGTACAACTTTAACCTAGACAATGGGGACACTAAAATTGTTAAAGAAAGTTCAGTCACCAGTTCAAATGGAAACTGCCTCCAGAAATGAAGAGAAACCTGAGACTCAAAGGGCAGAAAAGAAAGAATTAGAAAGATGAAGGACAAAGGTGTGCTGTTAGAGACCAATGCTAAGATCAACCACAACCTTGTAGTCCCAATCATTATATACACATGGGAAACTGGTCAGGGAAGAAGGCTGATGGAAAAAAGATTACTTCATTGGAAACACAGTGTTGGGGGTGGGGAGCTCTATAGATACACTGGACCACCAGAAAGGTGAACAAGTGGCTTCTGGAGCAAATAAGCCTAAACATCGCTGGCGGCAAAAAATGACCAAACAGAAGTTGTCCTGGTTGGACATGAGAAGGCAGTGTTATTTGGAAAAGACAGTAGTACTCAGAACAAAAATAGAAGGCAGCAGCAAGAGAGGGAGACCAAGTGTGTTATGGTTGACTCCATAAAAAAGGTCATAAGTATCAGTGTACAGAAGCTGAGCAGGGCTGTTGAGGACAGGACATTGTTTTGGAGCTGACTCAACAGCCCTTTACAGACAGACAGACACACACACACACACACACACACACACACACACATACACATACATACACACACATACACACACATACACACACACACACACACACACACACAGCCTCATGTGGAGGCTTTCCCAGAATCTCATTCTCTGCTTAGTGCTGGGTTGGGGTTGTTCACAAAAGAAATGATCGGGAAGGAAACATAAAAAAATAGCTACACTGATGCTGTGAGACAGGTGCTCTTCCAGCTCATGCAGATTGCTGCAGCAGCCAGCTTACATGGTTGGCACAGGCTAAGGTCAGATGTGCAACTCCCGTCTCTCCATTCAGCTTCTCTAGGTCATAGGCAGTTCATGTGTGGCTGCTGAGTGTGTCTATGCCATCATCCACACCATTAGAGTGTGGAAGCACTGAGCCACTGGTTTAGATTCCAGGCTGTACACATAGGTGAGAATTTTTCTTGGATTTCCAACACTTCATGCCCATCACCTCTTTCTGACTGAGACCCAGTTCCAAAGATAGGGTCAACAGTGTTACATAGAATTCTTATCCAGGTCCCAGGACTACATATGATGTCATTCATATAGTAACTCGAGACCCAGTGCACAAAATTCATGCATGGGAGGAGTGTCCCTCTGCCCAGCCTGTGCCCTCTCCAATCTGGGATGGTATTGAGGTATGTCAGACAGCCTGTTGGACATCCTTCTCACAATCCAGGACAGCTGGCTCCCAACTGCTCATCTGCCTCCTTCCTAATTGCCCCTAACCGCTTCTGCCTGCCAGCCTGATCACCCCCTAACCACTCCCCTGCCAGCCTGATTGATGTCTAACTGCTCCCCTGCCAGCCTGTATGCTCCCAATTTCTCTCCTCTGCCAGCCTGGTCATCCCTAACTGCCTTCCCCTGCAGGCTTGATCACCTGGTCCCTCCCAACTGCCCTCCCTTGATGGCCATCTTTGTGGTGGCCATCTTGGTGTCCACATGGGGGCAGCCCTTTTGTGTATTCGAGTGATGGTCAATTTGCATATTATTCTTTTATTAGATAGGATAGAGGCCTGGTACATGGGTGGGGGCCAGCTGGTTTGCCCTGAAGAGTGTCCCAGATTAGGGTGGGGGTTCCCTTGGGGCGTGGGACACTCTGGGTGAAAGGCCTGGGTGGTTTGCAGGCTAGTCATGCCCCCCAGTGATCCAAGTGGAGGCCCTGGTATCTGGGATTTATTTTATGTTCTACAATTGAAACTTTGTAGCCTGGAGTGAAGCCAAGCCTTCTGCTCACTCCATGGTGGCAGCTATTTCTGTTGGTACATTTACCTTCTATAATTGAAACATTGCAGCCTGGAGTAGAGGTCTAGGCTGGCCAGAACTACAAAAGCTTGGCTTTCTCCATCACTGGGTTAACCCTAGCCTCTGCTCTCTCCAGCTCCCTGGCTACTGCCATTTCTGTTGGGTTTATGTATCTTCTATAATTGAAACTTTGTAGCATTGAGTGGAGGCTTAGGCTGGCAAGGGCAAGTAGAAAGCTTGGCTTCCTCCATTGCTGAGAAACCTGAGCCTCCCTCCTGCTCTCAGTGGCCACAGCCATCTTGGTTGTTTGGTTTTTTGGGTTTTTTTGCATATTTGCTCCTGATTAGCTGATGGGCATGGCTCTGGGCATGGCTTGATCAGAGGTATGGTCAATTTGCATATTAGTCTTTTATTAGATAGTATTACATAGCAATTCTGCTGCTCCAAACAAGCCCAAACTGCTATACCTTGAAGCTGGGCAGTGGGGAGATAATTTTTTTTAATCTTTGGAATTAAACAATGTAAAGTAAATAATCAATGATAGTTTTAAATCATTATCATATTAAAATTTAGTACAACTCATAGACAAAATTGAAGACATATGTCATTTAAGGAGAAGATATTACCAACTTCTAGCAAAAGGACATCAGCATTTAAATTATTTCAATATTTCAAGGAACTAATAAAAATCAACAAGAATAAATAAGGAAACCAAATAGAAAAACAGTCAAGAAATATGAAAAGGCAACTCACTGGAGAGTTCTAGATAGTTAACAAGCTTTAATGGATACTTAAACTCAATGTAATTAAATAAATTTAAAGAAACAGTGAGATAACTATTTGAACCTACTAAGTAGACAAAATTCAGATAATATCAAGTTGGATTTTCTCAAGCACTGGAAGCAGTGGGGCCTCTGGAACTAGTGGAAGTTTAAACTGCCATAGTCATTCTAAAAGGGCTCTGACTGGTAACTGAGGAAATTAAATGTATATGAAATTAAATGTATATGTCCCATGTTACAGTGATCCTACTCCTGCAGCAGCATCACCTTCCACTCCAGCAAAAGCAGCTCACAGCCCAGCCTTCTGGGGGCCTTGACCGAGGATATTCAGAGCATCCTTGTGAGGCATGGAGTGGAGAGATCCTCACAGCCTGTCTGTCACTCTGCTGAGGAAGAGGAACATTGGCTGGATGCCACCATAAAATACATGCAGCTTTTAGAAGCAATTAACTCACTGCGCCAGAAACATAAATAAATATTTTTAAAAATTAAAAATTTATGCTTTACTTCAGTGTTACTTATGTGAATTAAAACATAAATATAAAAAGTCATCCATGTTTATCTTCAAATACATATAATCTCTATCCAAATATTAAACATTTTATAGTGGACTAAAAGCCCAATGCATGAGGGTTCATGCCAGAATGGGCCTTCCTTTCCCGGACCTATCTTCACTCTGGCTGGAGCTGCCTTTCAGCCTTCCCATGCTGCCCAGAGGCCTGGAGTGGCTGGGGGCGGGGCGGAACACCTGTGTCATCCCCTTGGCAACTACACAAGCATCCCACCCAGCCCACTCAGTGTTTAACCCATGCTTGTTGGGTTAATTTGCATACTCACTCCTGATTGGGTGGTGGGCATCGTGAGGGTACAGTCAATTACCATCTTACTCTTTTATTAGGTAGATTGCTTGTGAGGGTTAAGTGTGGAAATATGCTTGGTGCTGAAGGGGAAAATCAAATAAGACTCTATGAAATTAATCAGGCACTCATACCTGAATTCCAAATGAATAGAACTTAAGGAGCAAAGAAGAGAGACAGGCAGAGACTTTGAAGACATGTACAAAGTGACCTCAGGCCCAAAGCTGGCATATTTTTCCAATATTTTATCATCATCTCACCTACACCAAATCTACCCAGCAGAACTTCTTATAAATGACTTTTATTGAGTCTTTTTTCCACAGAAGTCAACTTAATTTTCATTAAATTAACCACCCACTATGTTTTTTAAATAAAGAGATAATTCATTTTTAAATTATGTTTTTAAATTTATAGTTGACATATGATATTAGTTTTGATGTACAACATAATAACTCGACTTTTATATACTTTATGATGTCATCACCATTAGTCTAGCCACCATCAAATGTATTCTCCCATTTTATGTAACCATGTAATGAAATGACAGGGACAACACAACTAGCCTGAAGACACTGGGAAGCAGACATTGGTAGATGGGCCTTATGAAGAGCATCCCCTCACCTGGGGCAGTCATCAGGAGTGAGTGTACTATGTCCAGCAGCCAGCATGTCACAAGCCAGGGCATCTGCCAGTTTTTACACGGAAGTGTGGGATGTTGGTGGTATCCTGGAAAGTCAACACATGGAGTTGTATTAAGAAAAAAAAGTATACCCAGCAAATAAAATGCATGATGACCTGGAGATTATTGCTGACAATGAGATTAAATTTAAATGAAAAAAAGAAAGCTGATTAAAAAGAAAAAGAAAGATTATGTAGATAAATGTTGAGTCAGCTCCAACACAATGTCCTGTCCTCAATTAGTAAGCTAATTATAAGAATTCATATATGCTCAGTACTATAAATTTAAACATTTGCACTTGTATTATTAATAGTAAAAAGCCAAAATGTTAAAAAACAGGGCGATTTCATTTGGGTAAACCAGATAATAGTATAGTTTTATGCTTATAGTTATAAATCTGGTTAGGATGATAGATAAATGATGTAGGAAAAAATGAGAGATTTAAAATGTAAAGTTCTTAAGAAAAGAAAAAGAATATATTTTACAAGAAAGATGTTGTGGTGTATTTACTGAGCCATCGAATTTCTATAAATAGTTTTAGTTTTCTCTACTCATGAAATAAACTGTGCTAATGAGATATTTGGTTTGTATGCAATGCCAATTGTGTATCAAGCTGTATATCGACATATGTTCTGCAGCGTCGTGATGGGCCTTCTCAGGAGCGTCTCAGGAAGGTGGAGGTCCTAAGAACTGCTGTGCCAGGCAGGCAATCTGGTTTTTATTTTGTAAATTGGGGATTTTGTTGCTATTGTGCACTTAGGATATTCCTTCAGTTTGACTGGTCTGTCATTCTATTGGACCTTTATTGTTAGGTAGTGTTTGGGACTGGGGAAAGCTTTGTTGCTTTCTTATTGCTTGTGCCTCAGGTGTCTGGGCTGCTTCTATAGGAACACATGCAAGCCTTCCCTTTGTCCTCTGATGCCTCTAATCTTGCATGCCAAGGTTTCCTTGTTAGCATCTGTCTTCGGAGGGACCATCTCACATTGTCCTCTGCGTTTTTCACTCAACTTTCCACAGTATCCATTCTGCTCATCACACCTCCAGTACAGATTTTAATTTTTATATTGCACTTTTATTTGCGAATCTTCTGTTCCATCTCATATTATTAACTTTTTCTACCCAATTAAATTAGTTCACACATTTCTGCTCCAGTTTGTTTCTTTTATAGTCTATTGAATATAACAGTAGTATTTATTACTATTACATTATAATGCATGTTATAACATGCATTATAATGTAATAGTAATAAATTGCTTCTACTGGTCTTTTTTCCCCTCTGAATCCTCAGCATGATGTTTTGCTTATCTGTTTATTTTACAATATTTTTATAAGCCCTGGGTAAGCTGTTTTTTTCTACTCACTCTAAAAGAAAGTAAAATCTCACCAGATAAAACCAACAGACTTATTGACTTCATATTCCAATAGCAATCTGCTCACATTTTCCTGGATCCCCTTCTCACAACCATCTATAGGCGGTGAGCTGATGTCTAGCTCCTGGTCCAGTGCCTTCCTGTTCTCAATGGTCATCTTCTATCCCACTGCCCAGATCTCTGACACTTGCAAAATCAGAGTAAGGAGACTATTTTATAAGACTCAGAGCAGACTGCTTCAAACGTCTACCTCTTTCCTTACCCATTTTCCTGTGGGAAATACACACTGCTACATTCAATGCCTCTGTGCTGGCTTCCTAGGCCACTCTATCCTCATTCCCCCCACATTCCAGTGCTGACAACAAAAGTCTTCACTGTCTTTGCCACCAGTGAGTTGGTGATGAATTAGAAATTGCCAGAGGTCTTTGACTGGAAAAGCACACTTATTGCATAGGCGGAGAACATCATGCCTGTCTATGAAGACTTGAACGCTCTCAACAGGGCAATCGGAAGAAGGGATGGGATCAATGAAAGCTCTCCCCCCTTACTTTTAGACAGGGAAGCTAGCTCTGATTCAGGCAGCAGAGCATGAGTGGTTTAGGAAATTAATATTTCAGAAGTGGGTGTTCCATAAGCTTTACATTCAGTATAAATATCTCTCATATTTTGTCAACAGACTTTTACATTATCTTTTATTCCTGGTTTGGGTTTGAAGATATTATTTATGAGTATTAGCAAGCACTAGCCAAAGTAGATTTTAGAAAGAAACTATTATACCTGAAAATAACATAATATTGTTGATTATGTCTAAAAAAAACAAATTTAAAAATAATTAAATAAGAGAAACCCCACATTTTATCATAAGCTATAGACTTATAAACTTTTTAACTCACCATTTCGCATTTTTTATAGCTTTTAAAACACTAGGTTTCCTTTCATTACCTCTTAATTTTATTTTTTCTTCTAAATATTTTTAGTTTCTGCTAATTCTGACACTTAACTTTTTTTTCTATTCCTATTTTCTCTCAACTACAAGTATTTTTCTTCTCAGTTGCACATTTTATGTCTTTTCCTACATAATAACAATTTGAGAATTTCCCTCTTCTGGCATTTATATTTCCAGTTTCACACCATGGCAATTAGTTACACAACACATTCTGAATTATTGAAGAGGGCCTACCAGGACCCACAACAGGTAGTGGCAGATTGGAATGCTATGCTTCCAGCTCAGTACAGCCAGTCAACTTTCCAAATGAATTATTTAGAGAACGCCATTCCTCTTCTCGCTGGGAGCGCACCGTAAAAGGGAAAATGAAACCAGCATCTTTCACTGCTCACTCAGCATAAGTCACTGTTTGGGGAGCAGCTGACCATTTGCAAACCCGTGTTTGAATCTGTTGTTTGTCCATGTTATATTAGAGTTCTAAACGTGAAAGAAACATAGTAATTCTTCCCAAGAGATTTTGATGACTATACAAAAGCATAAGCATCACTTTAATGTTTATATATATTTTGTCTTTGCTCTAGTCTATGTATAGATGAGTCAGTGGAGAAGAATGAAACAGGCAGAAGACAGGAAAAAGGAGGCAGTGGCTGGTGCATCTTCAGAATGACCACTGCCCATTCCTCCTGTGCTAAAGATTTGTTTGTGTTCATCTCTTAGACCTACTCCCACTGTTCTTCACTTCCTGACAAATTATGTGTTGTCATCATATTGTAAATAACAGTTGGGGAATGTGTAATGAAAAAATCTCATGGGCTGAGCAAAGCATCACATTATTAATTTTTCAGAAATGCTAGAACCCATTTTAAAACTGCAACATTTGTAACATGGCAGCAGAGCCACTCACACCGAGCAGCATTTAGCAGCACCGGCAAACGCATGGGGTGAGCACGGCCTGAGAGAACTCTTCTCGGTAGTGCCAATGATACCTTAACTTTGTGGTGTTTTCTTAATGTTGAAAAGGTACTGAAAATTAAAAAGTTCCAAAATATTTTAAGAATACATTTCAGTTAGAAATCCACTCTTCTCACTCATGTTTCTAGTTGCAATTTCTTTGACTGTATGAAATTGCGATATTTGACCTACAAAAAAATAGTGAAGAAATAACCCTCTGATCCTGCCCATCCTCACTTTGGTAAAATCACATTTGCCTACTTCTAATAAAATATATTATTAGTCAAAACATAAAAACATATGCTGAGAGGTAACAGAAAGCTATGACTCGATAAGGGGTGATGCTGAAGAAATAGTTGGAATTTGGTAATACATCAAATGATACCCTCAGCCCCTCCAAAACACTCAATTTGTGCTCCCCTCACATAGACGGGCAGTAGTTCTCCTGCAGCTCCACACAAGATGTCATCAGCCTGACTTCTTTCAGTGTTTGTTCTGTGGAGATTTCACAGGACAGCTCAGTAAGAACGGGGAAAGGAAGCAAATTCGATAAGTCACATGGTATAGTCTAAAAGCATAGTAGTACATATGTTTTCCTTCTGGTGAATATAGAAAACACAATTACCTGTGTTTTCCTTAAAAACTTTAGCAAAATTGGTTATCTTGGAAAATATTGATGAATTTCCACAAAATCAAACAAAAAGAAATATTAAAAAACATGCTGTAGCCAAAACCGGTTTGGCTCAGTGGACAGAGCATGGGCCTGCAGACTGAAAGGTCCCAGGTTCCATTCTGGTCAAGGGCTTGTACCTTGGTTGCAGGCACATCCCCAGTAGGGGGCGTGCAAGAGGCAGGTGATTTGATGTCTGTCATTGATGTTTCTGACTTTCTATCCATCTTCCTTCCTCTCTGTAAAAAAACAATAAAATATATTTTTTAAAAACATGTTGTATATGTTATAAGTCACTTTTCTTATTTTATCGCAAATATTTCTAATTTTGTTTTGCTGCAGGAATAGGAGGACAGATATTAAAAACTACATTATATGACAATAAGCAGCAATAACAAAATGAATGACTTCCTTACCATTTTTTCCTTTTGAATTCCACTCCCCCTCTCCTCAGGAGTAAAGTAACAAACTCTATGGATTAACTACTCCTTATGAGATTATTTTGCATTTGTAACTTTACCAGTATAACATTTCCACAGACATAAACTGAAGTATCATTCCTGACTACATACCTGAAACTAAGAATTTCACTGAAAGGAGAGTTCTTAAACTGGATCCAACAAGCTTCTCTTTATTATTTTTTTATTTTTTTATTTTTTTTGATAAGACAATGAAGCTATTTGGAGCTTTTTTATTTTAGAGCCAGGTGAAACTCTAAAAGAATTTCTAATTACAAGTATTTTATATTAACTTCAATATTCATTAAATTAAAAGTGAGAACTTCAGACACTTTGAAGCTCACAAGTGTGTGAAAAATGGTTGGATCTTCAAGAAATCCACAGAGATGGAGAAGACAGAGTGGACTGGGAGGCTCAGACTGCACTTCTGTAGGAATGTTTGTCTTCCACTTTGCCCCTGAGATTAAAGACACCACTTTGCTTTTACCAGAAATTGCCTTTCCATTGGCCTTTGTGCAATCTGCTCCCAAACTCTTTTTTGCAGTATAACTTATATTTAATAGTAGTACATATGTTTTCCTTCCCCCCCCCATTATCCTCCCCCCAGCCTCTCTTACCCCCCAGCACATGTCCCCAACCACCCCCATCGCCGCCTCAGTGTCTTTCATTCATTGGTTATGCTCATATGCATGCATACAAGTCCTTTGGTTGATCTCCCCGAGCATCCTCCTCCCATCCATCCAAGCCTTCCCCCTGTAGCTTGACAGCCTGTTCAATGCCTCCTTGCCTCTATATCAATCACTCTCTCCCATTTCTTTTCTTCAAAAATATCTTGCTTCTGCATACTAGAAATAAATGTATAAGAACAAAAAATGTTTGAGTCTCAGTTTCAATGTCCAACTGTTCTGAGTCCCAGTTTCAGTGTCAAATAGTTCTTTATGTGTACATGTCAGCAATGGTATCCAGATGATGGACACATCGTGGCAATGCAAGATCCATCCTCTCTGGTTTGGTCCTGGGCCGCCTGCAGCCATGCACAGCTGCCGACTGCTAGCATGGCAAGGTGTCGTCAGTGTCCCCCATCTCTGGACTGTCCTCGTGACTGGAACAGACTTGTCAGTTCCTCACTGTCGCAGGAACCCACATGGTCTTCGTGTTGTTCTCTGAAAACACACAAACACATTCTGGATCAAAAGTTAACAGAGGGATCCTCTATGCAAAATAGACTTGGGATTCCTTTTATTTTTGCCTAAACGATTTTCCTTTGGCTTATTTTGACACCATGTGTGTTTTTTCATGGGTGTCCTGCAGTTGGTTTTACAAATGGAATTTACTTTTCTGGAGTAAGAATTTTCTAGATGTATTTTACTTACAGGATATTTTTCCTTATATAATATTGCCCCACTGTCCCCTGCCCCTTTTTTTGATTAATGGGGGCTTTTGGAAATTTTATCTTGCAGTCTTGGTAATTTTAAATTTTAATTTTTGTACACAAATATGACTGCTTTAGGTTCTTTGGATGTTGTGCAATTTTACAGTGAGATGAACTACTAATAGATATTTTAGTTAATGTTTTAGGAAAAGCTTTTTGTCCAGTACACTAAAATTTTCTTGAGTATTCACTTATTTCACTTGGCCAATTTAAATTAATCTGAAAACTTGATTACTATTTTACTGTCAATTTTAATACTCAAGCAGAAATCTTAGTTTACCCTATAAATATTAGTGGAAATGAATATTTGCATTTTTGAGTAGGTCCTGAGCATTCCTGGTAATAGACTGAATTTAGATATAGAGCAGCTATTGCTGGCCGAGTCTCTGTCTGCCACTTGGGTCCCCATATGAGTTGTGTGTGGGAGGCGAAGCAACCGTTGGTGTAGACGACCTCCCTCAGGAGGGGTGAGAATTCAAGCCCCTGCAAGGTTTGTGGATGAGGGTCTGTACCCCACCTCTGTTGATCTTTTAGTTCTCTCCTGTTGGCCCCTCTGCAACTGTGCCTGTCTTAGGTTGTTCCTTCCCTGAGGAATCTTACCCGTCTCTGGCTAACCAGCCATCCTCCGGGGCCAAACAGGGTGATGTGAGGTTCAGTTCTGTCTCCTTTGTAGTCTATGCCCCTGTGGCCTCCATGTCCAGCACCTGCCTTGGCGTCCCCTCGCCTGCTGGCGGGGTCCCGGTACTGATGACATATTTCATCTCAGGGGACCCAGGTTTCTTCTCCAGAGAGGGCCCAGCTCACACCATTGGTCGAGAGACAGATCCATGGTGCCAGCTGCCCAGAGGCTTCAGCCACAGCTGGAACTGAAAGCTCAGGCATCAGCTGTGTGTATTTGGATAATAAGAAGAGGGTCCCTCTTGGCAGAAAGGGCAAGAAGGGCCAATATAGAATGCTCGGATGCCTTCCCAGTGCCTTAATTCCTTCTGAAAGGGATTAATTCCTTTCCTATCCTTTTTTAAATTGCTGCCCAACATTCAAAGAATTAGTTTGTAAGCTTACTTGGGATAATTGTATAATATGCTATTGTCAAATATCAAAACAAAAAGCTTCTCTTTAAAGAGACACTCTCAAGTGTCCTTGAAAGAGAGAAAATTCACTCACAAACAAGTAAAAGAATCCAAACAGGTAAGTGCCATTTGCTTCTCTAAGAAACATATCAGATTTACTTTTTTTTCTCTTAAAATCTTATATTTCCTAATTAATAGTTTATTAGATAATTATGGCTGATGAGGAATTGAGTTTGGATTTATAATAAAGTAATATTGTAATAAAAATTGTAAATATGTCTGAACAAAAATCTCAACATAGTTTGAGAAGATTAGGTTTAAATTATTCTAAATTAAAAAGTTGTCTAAGCAGATGAGACAGAATGATTATGTAGTTTGCCCTATAAGAACAGAAAAAAAGTTAAGTTTCTAATATATTAATAAAAATAAGGTAGAAATTTAAAATACAATGGAAAGACTCCCTGCTTCAGCTCTACCAGGTGAAGACCCTGGTGGTCGCCACTCTTATACTCACAACAAGAATCGCTGACCAAATTGACACCAGCAATTTTTCTTGGACCCATTAGAGAGCTTCTAGCAAACACTGCCCCACAGTCTGGGAAAACTGGCAAATCTAGAGAGTCCCTACTATCTCCATAACGAGCAGAAACCAATGGAGCTGTAAACTGGTAGGAACACTTAAGTGGGATTTTGACAAACAGGTGCAGGGGGAGTCTTGACTAGCTTCAGTCTTTCAGTCTTATGAGCTCCTAAACTTTCATGAGCCTCAGCTGCAGGAGACCTTTCATTATCACATGAAGACTGAGAAAGATCCCTTCATTACTGGCAGGGAGGAGAGATTAACAGTCATTATGAAACACAGCTACAGCATTCTCCATAGCAAAGGGGAAAAGGAAAAACTTTGCCTGAGACTTATTTCCCCTTGGGGAAGAACATTCCTCCCACTCAGCCCCCAATAGTTTTCCTGTGTCATTAAAAAACACTATATGTTGTCTATAGAAAACCAACTTTATTATGTTTAATGTCAATTCTTTATTGTTTAAAGTATTACATATATCTCCTTTTTTCCCATTGAATTCTCCCCAGCTGCTCCCAACCCCCAAAACATGCTCACACCCCACATTGTGTTCACTGGTTATGATCATATGCATGCACACAAGTCCTTTGGTTGGCCTCTTATGCCTTTGTCCCTCACCCCTGTGTATCTATCCCTGCCTTCTCCCTTAAGTTTGATGGTCTATTTGATGCTTCTAAGTCTCTGTATCTATTTTTGTTAATCAATTTATGTTTTTTCTTATATTCTATAAATGAGTGACATCATGTGATATTCATCTTTCTCTAACTGGCTAATTCTGTTAGTGTAATACCCTCTAGGTCCATCCATATTGTTGCAAATGGTAACATTTTCTTCTTTTCTATAATAGTGTAGTATTCCATTGTGTAGATGTATCACAGTTTGTTAATCCACTCATCTGCTGATAGACACTTAGGCTATTTCTAAATCTTAGCTATTATAAGGTGTGCTGCTATGAACATAGGGGTGCATATATCCTTTTTGCTTGGTGTTTCTGTTTTCTTGGGATATATTCCTAGTAGTGGAACTACTGGGTCAAATGGGAGTTACATTTTTAATTTTTGAGGAAACTCCATACTGTTTTCCACAGTGGCTGCACCATCTGCATTCTTACCAGCAGTGTACAAGAGTTTCTTTTTCTCCGCATCCTCACCAGCACTTATCATTTGTTGATTTGTTGATGATAGCCATTCTGACGGGTGTGAGATGGTACCTCATTGTTGTTTTTATTTGCATCTCTCTGACAATTAGTGACTTTGAGCATTTTTGCATATGCCTCTTGGTCTTCTGTATGTCAAGAAGACAAGAGTTTCTATTTAGGTCCCTTGCCCATTTTAAAATTGGATGGTTTATCTTCCTCTTGTTGTTATATGAGTTCCGTATAAATTTTGGAGTTAAACCCTTATCAGATGTAACATTGCCAAATATGTTCTCCATGCATTGGGTTTTCTTAATTGTTTTTTTGATGGTTTCTTTTGCTGCAAATAAGCTTTTTATTTTGATATATTCCCATTTGTTTATTTTCTTCTTAGTTTCCAGTGTCCTAGGTCCTAGGACCTAGGAGATGTATTGGTAAAGATACTGTTATGACATATGTCTGATAATTTTCTGCCTATGAATTATTCTAAGATTCTTATGGTTTCCTGTCTTAAGTTTAAATCCTTTATCTATTTTTAGTTTATTTTTGTGTATGGTGTAAGTTAGTGGTCTAGTTTCATTCTTTTGCATGTATCTGTCCAATTTTCCAAACACCATTTATTGAAGAGACTTTCTTGACTCCATTGTATGATCTTGCCTCCTTTGTCAAATATTAATTGAGCATAATGGCTTGCGTCTATTTCTGGGTTCTCTGTTCTGTTCCATCGGTCTATATGTCTGCTCTTGTGCCAGTACCAGGCAGTTTGAGAACCATGGCTTTCTAATATAGCTTGATATCTGGTATTGTGATCCCTCCAACTTTGTTATTTTTTCTCAGGATTGCTGCAGTTATTCGGGATCTTTTCTTATTTTCATACTGAGATTGAGTGCATGAATTCATGCATGGGTGGGGTCCCTCTGGGTGGCCTGCGGGGTTCAGGCTGAAACCTGCAGTCCAACTCTGCCTCCAGCTCCTACCTGCTGCTCTGCTCATCCCAGCCCCATTGTGCCTGCCAAGGCTTGTGCCCAATCGGTCCTAATCAGGAGAGGCTCTTGTTGCCACAGCAGTGCTCGCCAGCCACGAATCCTGCATCAATTGATATTATTATGTGATTTTTGTCTCTCAATTTGTTTATGTGATGTATACTATTTATTGATTTGTGGATATTGTACCAGCCTTGTGTCCCCAGAATAAATTCCACTTGGTCATGGTGTATGGATTTTCTAAGGTAATATTTGATCTGATTAGCTAGAATTTTGTTGAGGATTTTATCATATATATTCATTAGGGATATTGGCCTGTAATGCTCTTTCTTTGTAGAGTCTTTATCTGGTTTTGGAATTAGGGCAATACTGGCTTCATAGAAAGAGCTTGGAAGTGTGTCTTCCTCTTGAATTATTTGGAATAGTCTGAGGAGGGTAGTTTTTAGTTCTTCTTTGAATGTTTGGTAAAACTCCCCTGTGAAGCTGACAGGACTTGGACTTTTGTTTGCTGGAAGCTTTTTTATTTCTGTTTCAATTTCATCAGTAGTTTTTAGCCTATTCAGTTGTTTTGATTCTCCTGACTGAGTTTTGGAAGATTGTATTTTTCTAGGAATGTGACCATTTCCTCTAGATTGTCCATTTTATTGGAATAGAGTTGTTCATAGTATTGTTTTACAATCCTTTCTACTTCTGTAAGGTCAGTTTTACTTCACCTCCTTTATTCATGGTTTAGTTTATTTGGGTCCTCTCTCTTAACTTCTTGGTGAGCCTGGCTAGAGGGCCATCATTTTAATTTATTTTTTCAAAGATCCAGCTCTTGGCTTTATTGATACTTTTTATTTTAGTTTATTTTTGGTCTCCATGTCATTTACTTTTGCTCTGATTTTTATTCCTTCCTTCCTTCTGATTACTCTGTGCTTTTCTTGTTTCTCTATATCTAATTCATTAAGTTGTAAGGTTAGATAACTTGTTACCAGTTTTTCTTGTTTTTTTATTTTATTTTATTTTATTTATTTATTTATTTTTAAATAGGCCTATAGTGCTATGAACTTCCCTTTCAAAATGGCCTTCATTATGTCCCATAGATTTTGGACTGCTGTGTTTTCATTGTTATTTGTCTCCAGAATGTTTGTTTATTCTTTGATCTCTTCAGCAACCCAATAATTGCTTAACAGCCTGCTATTTAGCCTCCAAGTGCTTGATTTTTCTAATTTTTTATTGTACTTGGTTTCTTTTTTTTTTTTTAATATATTTTTATTGATTTTTTTTTACAGAGCGGAAGGGAGAGGGATAGAAAGTCAGAAACATCGATGAGAGAGAGACATCGATCAGCCGCCTCTTGCACGCCCCCCACTGGGGATGTACCCGCAGCCAAGGTACATGCCCTTGCCGGAATCGAACCCGGGACCTTTCAGTCCGCAGTCCGACGCTCTATCCACTGAGCCAAACCGGTCTCGGCTGTACTTGGTTTCTAATTTTATGCCATTGTGATCTGAAAAGATAATTGAGATGATATCAATCTACTTAAGTTTGAAGAGACTTTTCCAGTGTCCCAACATGTGGATTGTCTTTGAAAATGTCCTGTGTGCACTTGAGAAGAATGTATATTCTGCAGATTTCAGGTGAAATATTCTGAAGATGTCAATTAATTCCAACTGATCTAGTGAGTCATTTATGTTTCTTTGCTGATTTTTTGTTTAGAAGTTTTATCCAGTGGTGTCAATGGGGTATCAAAGTCCCTTACTATGACTGTCTTGCTGTTGCTCTCTCCCAAAGGTTTTTTTTAAATGTATTTGTGTTCTCCTATATTGGGTACATATGTGTTTATCAGATTTAAATCCTCTTGTTGAATTGCTCTCTTTAGTATTATGAAGTGGCCTCCCTTATCTTTTGTTATGGTCTTAATTTTGAGGTCTGTTTTTTCAGATATAAGTATTGCTATCATAGCTTTTTTTTTCATTTCCATTTACCTGAAAAAAATTTGCTCATCCCTTCAATATCCAACTGTGTGAGTTCTTTGTACTGAGGTGCATCTCTTGTAGCCAGCAGATATATGAGTCTTTTTCTTATCCATTCATCTACCTTATGTCTTTTGATTGGAGCATTAAATTTATTTATGTTTAAGGTTGTATTGATGGGTACTTGTTTATCACTATTTTAATTCTTTATGTCTATATTGGCTCTCCCCTTCCTATTTCTTCTTTTTAAAGCAGTCCCTTTAGCATTTCTTGCATTGCTGACTTGGTGGTAATCAACTCCCCTAGCCTTTTATTGTTGGTGAAGCTCCTGGTTTCACTTTCAATTTTTAATGAGAGCCTTGCTGGACATAGTATTCTTAAATTAATCCTTTTTTGCATCACTTTGTACACTTCATTCCATTCCCTTCTGGCCTGATATGTTTCTGTTGATAATACAGTTGATAGTCTGGGATATCCTGGTGGGTAACTTTCTGTCTCTCTCTGGCAGCCTTTAAGATTATTTTTTTTAATATTTTTATAAATTTCAGAGAGAAAGGGAGAGGAAAAAAGAGATAGAAACATCAATGATGCCACAGAATCATTGATTGGCTGCCTCCTGCATGCTCCCCAATGGGGATCAAGTGCACAACCTGGCTATATGCCCTTGAATAGAATCGAACCTGGGACCATTTAGTCTGCAGGCTGACACTCTAGCCACTGAGCTAAACCAACTAGGGTCAGCCTTTAAGATTCTTACTTTGTCATTGATCTTTGTCCATTCAGTTATGATGTGCCTTAGTGTTGGTCTTTTGGGGTTCATCTTTTTTGGGACTGTGTGCTTCTTAGACTTTTATGACTTTTTTCTTCCCCAAATCAACCAAGTTTTCTGTCATTTATTCAAACAAGTTTTCTATTCCTTACTCAGCTTCCTCTCCTTCTGGAGGCCCTATTATGTGGATGTTGTTTTGTTTTGCCCCAAAGCTCCCTTAGGCTCTTTTCCTGCTATTTAAATTTATTTTTTCCACTTGCTGCTCTGTTTGGGTGTTGTTGTTTTGTTTTTTTACCTTTTCTTTTAACTCATTCATTTGGTCCTCAGCTTCTTCTAGTCTACCTTTTAAACCTTCCATTAGGTTATTTATTGCCTCTATGCCACTCTTTATTTCCTATTGATTTTTACACATATTTGTGAATTTGTCTTCCATCCTTTTCAGCATCTTTATAACCATTGGTCTGAATTCTTTCTCTGACAAATTGCCCCATATTTTTGTTTTGTTTTTATGGTGATTCTTTCTTTTCTTTTGTATTGTTTTTTTTTTTTTTTGTCTTCCTATTTTTGTTGTTCCTTTGTGATTGTTTCTATGTATTAGATCAAACTGCTATGCCACCCAGACTGTTTGAGTTTGTCTTATTTGGTAGATGGTTTGTGGGAGCCAGTGGTGCAGTCTCTCAGGTCTTCTGGGCTGGGTATTCTAGGGATGTCCCCTATGTGAGATATTTGGGTTTTCTTAGTGTCGTTGGATCTTGAGTGTTTTTGTCCCACTCATGAATGGAATCTCATCTCAGGGTGTCTTGTTATGAGGTTCACTGTCTAGCACATTTCACCAAACAGCACAAAATACAACTTTATTAGAACAACACAAAGGGAACAAAACACAAATGTACACAAGACACTGATAACCCCAATAAAAGGACCACCATAAAGCACAGAGGTAAAAGAGAACAAAGATTATATTGAGAAAAGAAACAAAAAATTGGGGGAGAAAACACCACAAATCAAACATATAAAACAAAAACTGCAAATAACAAACAATCAGAAAAAGGAGGGTACTGAATCTATAGAGACAGAGCTTATATATAGAAAGTAAGGCTAAGGAATCGGATAACTAGAGGAAGGACTATGGTTCAGTATAAAGAAGAAAGAAAGAGAAAGAGTAGATAAGAAGAAAAATAGATAGACAAAAAATTATTTTTATCTATTTATTTATTCATCTATTTTTGGAAAAGGAGAATAGAGGAGAGAGCAGATAGATTTGAGTTTAGTGAGTGAAGCTAATTAAACAATTAGGAGAAGAAGAGAGCAAGAGAAGAAAGGAATTATGAAAGCTTTCAAAAATTGACTAGTAGCTGAACCAGTCTGGCTCAGTGGATAGAGCATCAGCCTGTGGACTGGAAAGTCCCGGGTTCGATTCTGGTCAAGGGCATGTTCCTTGGCTGCGGGTACATCCCCAGTTTGAGGTGTGCAAGAGGCAGCTGATCAATGTTTCTCTCCCATCGATGTTTCTGACTTTCTATCCCTCTCCCTTCCTCTCTGTGAAAAATCAATAATAAAATATTTTTTTAAAAAAAATTGACTAGCAAAGAAAGAGAAGAGTTCATGGACTTGGAGCATAGGAGAGCAAGTTATATATATGAGTAATCCAACAGAGACTACAATAATAATAACACATCAATAAAGCAGATCAATTTTTAACAGAGGTACAAAGAAAGGAAAGAGCAAATGTAAAGCAGGTACAGGACAAGAGAACACAGGATGAAAAAGGGAGAAGTGAGGAAGAATAAGGTAAAAAATAAAAATAACAGTATAAAATATAAATAGAATAATGAAAAATAATAAAATAAAATACAAAAATAAAATATAGTAAATGATAAAAATAAAAAGAGTGGAGTGTTGTTCACTTCAGCTGAGTGTTAATGCCCAGTGTTGACCCCACTCATCTGTTCTGTCTGCCTCTTCTCCATTTCCTGTTAGGTAGTCAGCACTGTGTTGAGTTTCCAAGTGATCCACAACTCTCTTTGTGTATGTCTCCACAGCCTTGATTGCCAGCAGCCAGGACCAATCTGCCTATTTTTCCTATCTGGCTGCTGTCAATCTTAATCACTCAAGTGCTTGACAGAGCTTAAGGTGGGGGTGGTGCTGTATCACTTTCTGGGACTGAATGGCCTCTCTTCAAACCAGTTCATGATGGCTCTTCAAGGCTACTCAGAGTTTTTTGTGCCCTTGGTACCACTCAAGGTGTAGGCTAGTTGTGGTTGTATTCACTGTATTGAGGCTGCTGAGAGGGGGTGGTTCTTCAGGAGAAAAATGTCTGCTTAGCTTTGGAGGGTCATGAATATCTCAGTCTCCAGATTCCTTTTCATCTCTCCCTGTCCTTCTCTCCTCCACAGCCTCTCTGCAAACTGCACAAATCTGTACTTCCACCTGTACTGAAGCCTCAGGTGAGTGTTTGTATTTGAAAGGGTTTAGCAAATAAAAGTAAAGACCAAACAGAGACAAAACAACTGTGCCATTGGGGACAGTCAGATGTTATGCCTGTCCCCAAGGGATGTGGCCTTGGTGCAATGCAGCTTCCTTCTGACCCTCTTGGCTAGGTGGTTACACGTTTCTCTCTAGCTCAGATCCCCAATCCTACTGTTCTCCAGTCATACTCTGCCCACCCGGGCTGAGAATTGTCTCACCAGTATGTCTAATTCACTAATTCTGGGTGATGCTCTTTGATGTACATGTTTCTTCCAAATACTCTGGCTCAAGGCACAGGACATGTCTGCCTATTGAGCTGCCATTTTTCCTCCCCAGGAAACCCACTTTGAAAATACACAGATTAATTAAAAGTAAATGATTGTTGCTATACTACCTTCAGACAAAGCAGACTTCAAAACCAGAAAAAATTTCAGGGTGAGAGATGGCTGTTACATAGTGAGAAAGTAGCCAATTCTCAAAGAAGATATAGAAATCTTAACCAGATGTAAACCTAATAATAGAGTATCAAAATCTGTGAAGCACTGCGAACAGGTTTTCATCTGGACACACCCTTTTCCACCAACCCACTGGTTCCTTATTTGGGCCCTTCTTCCACATATGCCAGCCCCATAACAGAAGGCTCTATACAGAAAAAAACACTATGTCTACCCTGGCTCTGTGCTATAATTTAGGCAGGCACCTGGGATGTATGTTAAGACACTTGCCAGGTTGTGTACCACTGTGGAAAGTTCAATAAACTATAGAATAAATACTTGGGGTTCCAAAATACGGAAGGAAAAAAAAAATAACCTAAGCAGTACCATCAGTCATTTTGATCTAATTGGCATTTATAGAACACTTCATTCAACAACAAAATAATTTATATTGTCTCATTCTCATGTGGAACATTTACCAAGATAGACCATGTTTTGTACCTTAAGACATGTTATATCATTCAAAACAAGAGAAATCATACAAATTATGTTCTCGACCAGAGTAGAATCAAACTACAAATAACAGGGAGATCATTGTAACATACCTAAATATCCTATCTAATAAAAGAGTAATATGCAAATTGGCCATGCCTCTGCTCAAGCCATGCTCACAACCATGCCCATCAGCCAATCAGGAGCAAATTATGCAAATAAACCCCAACCAAGATGGCTGCTGCCACTGAGCAGGAGGGAGGCTTGGATTCCCCTGGAAATGAAGGGAGCCAAGCTTTCTGCCTGCTATTGCTAGCCTAGGCCTCCACTCAATGCTACAAAGTTTCAATTATAGAAGATACATAATCCCAACAGAAATGTCAGCAGCCACTGAGCTGGAGAGAGAAGAGGCTAAGGTTGCTGGGGTGATGGAAGAAGCCAAACTTCTGCAGCTCTAGCCTAGGCCTCCATTCTAGGCTACAATTTTTCAATTATAGAAAGTTAATGTCCCAAACAGAAATGGCTGTTGCCTCTGAGTGAGCAGAAGGCTTGGTTCCACTCCAGGCTACAAAGTTTCAATTTTAGAACATAAATTAATCCCATATCCCAGGGCCTCAATTGGGTCGCTGGGGGGTGAGGCTGGCCTGCAAACCATCATAGGCCTCTCACTCAGGCCGCCCCACATCCCAAGGAAACCCCCACCCTGCTCTGGGACACTCTTCAGGGCAAATAAGCTGACCCCAACCTGTGCATCAGGCCTCTATCCTATCTCATAAAAGAGTAATACACAGATTGACCATCATTCCAACACAAGTGGGCTGCCCCCATGTGGTCAAAGATCCTTCCCCAGGTGGACACAAGATGGCCATCATAAGATGGCCAGCAAGAGAGGGCAGTTGGGAAGTTCCAGGCCTGCAAGGAAGGGCAGTTGGGGGTGATCAAGCCTGCAGGGAGGGCAGTTAGGGGTGACCAGGCCATCAGAGGAGGGAACTTGGGGGCAAACAGGCTGGCAGGGGAGCAGTTAGATATCAATTAGGCTGACAGGGTAGTGGTTAGTGGGTGACTAGGCTGGCAGGCAGAATTGGTTAGGGGCAATCAGGGAGGCAAGCAGATGAGCTATTTGGAGCCAGCAGTCCTGGATTGTGAGAAGGGTGTCTGACCTCCCGTTTAGGCCCAAGTAAGATTGGGCCTAAATGGATGGTCAGACATCCCTCGAGGAGTCCCAGATTGGAGAGGGGGCAGGCTGGGGTGAGGGACATCCCCCGCACCCTATGCATGAATTTCGTGAACCGGGGCTCTAGTTTGGAGATAAACCAGCACACTCTAAAAAAGTTCTCAGATATAATAAAAATAATTTTAATTAAATTATAATAAAAAACTTTCATCATAATTTTTGGGTGCAATAAAAGTAGTATTTACAGGGAATTTTAAAAGGCTAAATGCATATTCTATAAATGAAAGAAATTCTATAATTAATATTCTAAGTTCCCACTTAAGAAACTAGAGAATGAAAGGCAAATTAAATTTAAAGCAAGATGCAAGCATTAAATAAGAAAAATTAGAGCAGATACTAATTAAATTGAATACAGAAAAATAATCAAAACCAAATATTTCTTCAAAAGGATCAATAAAATTGATTAATGTCTAGCCAGGCTAACTAAGAATAAAAGAAAGATTTAAAAACAAACAAACAAACAAAAAACAGACCAATATCAGAAATGAAAGCGGTGTTAACATTATTGAATCCGTGGACATTAAAAAGATAATAAAGGAATATTATGAACATCTCTATCCTAGCAAATATTTAAATGGTTCATTGGTTTTTAGGGAGAGAGAAAGGGAGTGGAGAGATAGAGAGAAATATCAATGTGAGTTTAATAGCAATCTGCTGCCTCCTACATGCCCCCTACTGGGCTTTGAGCTTGCAACCTGGCACATGCCCTGACTCCCCAACTGTCCACCTTCCGGTGCATGAGACAACACCCAACCAAATGAGCTACAATGGCCGGGGCTCTTCCTAAAAATTTTATAATTTAGATAAAATTGGCCAATTTCATGAAAGATACCAACTATCAAAACTCACACAAGGTGTCCCAAAATATGTATATACAATTTAACAGCTGATAGCTCAATTTATTTTTTTCTTTTCAGATTTAACCCATTGGAATTAATAATTCTTCAAAGTGTGTATAAATTTTGAGAGAAACCAAAAATTCATACTAGGGGCCCGGTGCATGAAATTCATGCACTGGGGGGTCCCCTCAGCCTAGCCTGCCCCCTTTCACATACTGGGAGCCCTCAGGGGATGTCCTACGGACGGCTCCCTATGGGGAGCAGGCCTAAGCTGCAGTCTGGCTTCCCTCTGTGGGGAGGCAACCAGGCTGATCAGGGAAAGGCACCAGCCCATCACCCTGCTGCTGCAGCCACTGTCACTCACCGCAGCCACAAAGGTGTTTTCATCAACCCAGACTCCAGTCCCTTTACCATGAAAAAATGACAACTTTCTTTAGGCATTTTCAAGATGTGTCTTTCATAGAATATGACTTTTTTTTTATCCTCACCTGAGGATATGTTCACATTGATTTTTAGAGAGTGTGGAAGAAAAAGGGAAAGACAGAGAGAAACATCAAAGTGAGAGGAACATTGTGATTGGTTGCCTCCTGCATGAGTTCTGATCTGAGCCTTAGCCAGGGAGGCACCTGCAACATATGTAGATGCCCTTGATCAGAATCTAACCCGGACCCTACGGTTGGCAAACCTAGGCACTATCCACTGAGCCAAACCACCTAGAGCAGGATAAGACATTTCCTACCCCCAAGAAGCAGACCTTCATTTTTTTTCTCCAGGAGTGTGATGGAAAAACCCTAGATTACTTTTTTGGATTCTTATACCCAAGTTACTAAGAATATTACCAGTGGCATACAGGGAGCTTAGCCAATGAGCAGTCAGAAAAGGTGTTTCCTTTATAGTTCACACCTATCTCCTCTGATCTCCAACTCCACCCCTGCTAAGATGTAAAGCCTCTGGCCCTGGGCAGGGACCTCCAGCATGCTGTGATTGCCCTGCTTCACCCCTGGCCAAGGCCACAAGCCTCTCGCCTAGGCTTGAGCCCTGGGTGGGGGGCCCCTGGTACACTGTGATCACCCTACTCCACCCCTTGCCAAGGTCACAAGCTTCTGGAAGAGGCTCTGAGGGTCGAGCCTTAGGTGGGGGACCGCCGTCTCGCTCTGATTGCCAGGCTCTAACCTGGCCAAGGCCTACAAGGGCAGGCGGAAAGCTTGACTTCCTCCATTGCCGGGTAAATCTAAACCTTCCTTCTGCTCTCAGTGGCCACAGCCATTTTGGTTGGGTTTATTTGCATATCACTCCTGATTGGGTTGTGGGCATGGCTTGTGGGTGTAGGGAAGGTACGGTCAATTTGCATATTACTCTTTTATTAGATAGGATATGTGTGTGTGTGTGTGTGTGTGTGTGTGTGTGTGTGTGTGTATACATCCTATCCTAATCTATAAAAAGCCAGGGGGCTATCATCTGTCATGACCAAAACAACCAGATGAATGACTGAACAACAGAACAATAGGCTGCATGGGGTGACCATGCTGGTAGGGGTATTAGTAAGGAACAACCAAATGACTGAACAGCAGGCTTCATGGGGCAACCACGCTGGGGGGGGGGGGGGGCAGTTTAGGATGACGGGGCCAGAGGGTGTGGGGCAGTTTGGGGTGACCAGGCTGGTGGAAAGGGGCAGTTGGGGGCAATCAGGCTGGCAGGGAGGATAGTGAGGGGCAACCAGGTCAGCAGGGTTCAGTTAGAGGTGACCAGGCTGGCAGGGGTGGCAGTAAAGGGTGACCAGGCCTATGGGAGTATAGTAAGGAGCAACTAGGCTGACGGGGGCAGTTGAGGTCCATCAAACTGGCAGGGGAAGGGAAGTTGGGAGTGACCAGGCTGGCAGGCAGAGGTGGTTAGGGGTGATCAGGTTGGTGGAGGGTGGGGAAGTTAGGGGCAGTCAGGTAGGCAGGCAATAGTGAAGAGCCAGTGGTCTCAGATTGTTAGAGGGCTGTCCAACTGTCAGTTTAGGCCCAATCCCCAGGATTGGAACTAAACCAGAAGTTGGATATCCCCTGAAGGGTCCTGGATTGGAGAGGACACAGCCTTTTCATGCATCAGGTCTCTAGTATATATATATATATATATATATATATATATATATATATATATATATATATATATATATTCTATTAAAGTACCAAGTTAATAACTAATAACCTTAAAAAAAAGGACAAGATTAAATGTGACTGGTAGATACTATCAAATATTTAGTAGTGAGGTACTAAATGCTTCCTCCCTAATATCAGAAAAAAAGCAAAGATAGTCTCTCCCACCACTCATATTGAACATAAAACTATCCCTACTTAGAGCAATAAGACAGCTAATGGAAATAACAAATATATAGGTTAAGAAGGAAAAAAAATTGATTACTCATTTGTTCATAGAGGACATTATTGTTTCTATAATACCAAGGAAATGACAAAAATATTAAAGAAAAGAAAATAGTATTGAATTTATGCCAAAGTATATGAGTCTATACCAATAAAAATAAATGTTTGAATAATTACGTTTCCTGTGGAGAAGAATTACCAATAATTTATGTAGATAAGTAGATATTGTACCTACATAACCCCATCTCATCTCCAAGGGTAGGACATGGGAAGCAAGCACGGTAACTCCACAGAGCAGAAATGTGATGAGCACTACCTGAACTGGGTGATCAACATTGGCATCCGCAGTGTTATGTCAGGCTGGTCTATGTATCCATGAAATATATAATGAGAATGGCACTTAATTTCTATGGTCTTCCTCCCAACAATTCATAACATTAGCCTATCCATGAGGAAGATATCAAAAGTGCCAAATGAGGGACATTCTAGAAAACACCCTTCCAGGATTCCCAAAATGCTCAGGTCCTCCTGAGCTGTGGGAAGACTGTCACAGTGAAGAGGAAGCAAGGAAACAAACAGCTGAATGTGATGTGATGTTCCCAATGGAGTCATGAAACAGAAGAAGAACCTTCATAACAATTAGGGCCACTAAATAATGTGTGAACTGTAATTAATAATAATATATAAGGAGAGGGTCATTAATTACAACAAATATACTATATTCACATACAGTGTTAATAATAGGAAAAACTGGATGAGAAGAATATTGGAATCTCTGTCCTATCACTGAAATTTTTCTTGAAATCTAAACTCTCAGAAATAAAACAACACACATAAAACTATAAAATTTTAAGAATATGTAAAAGTCAAATGCTGTTCTAGAAATTTCATACTCCTTCCTTCAGTCAGAGAGAACAGTATGAGACATCCTATCTAATAAAAGAGTAATATGCAAATTGACAATACCTTTGCTACACCCAAAAGCCATGCCCACCAGCCATGCTTAACAGCCAATTAGGAGCTGGGGCGGAGCCAGCCAGCAAGCTTGCGGACGCAGGCTGGGGGGGCGGGACCGAGGAGGCCAGCACATGCTGGCTGGGGCGAAGGCCCTGGCCTAGGGTTTGGGGCTGAGGTAGCCAGGGTCAGGGGGGTGGGGCTGAGGCAGCCAGAGCTGTTGGGGTGCAGGGTTGAGGCGGCCAGCGCTTGATGGCCAGGTAGAAGGCCTGGGCCAGGGGGTGGGAAGGCTGAGGCCCACACTAGCCAGACACGAGCTGGTTGGGGCGAAGGCTTGGGCTGGGGGTCAAGGCTGGGGTGGAGCCAGCCATCAGCCCCATTGCAGGGCAATGGCTGTGTGCCCAAGGGCTTTAGGCCTTGGGCAGGCTGGGAATGAGTGGTCAGTAGGACATCCCCTGAGGGCTCCCAGTATGTGTGAGTGGCCAGGATGGGCTGAGGGATCACCCACCCCCAGGGCACAAATTCCATGCACCGGGCCCCTAGTATGCTTTATAAAATGCTAAGGCCTCTGTGATAGAAGGTGTTTTATTGGCAATTTGAAATCCAGAATGTGTTGCAATTTTATTTCTGAAGATCATTTGTAATCTGTATATTCTATTCACAGTCAATAATGGGTTTTATTTTCATTAATCTAATTATTCAAAGTATATTATTGGAAACTCAATATGTTAAAGGCACTTTGGTGCCAGGACTGACTGGCAGACCCTGAACAATGGATGAATGATTACTCTGACACATGTTTCTGTGAAAGAGAGGCTAAGAGACTGCTCGGCCATCATCACCAAATAGCCCTGTTTGCTTCCTCCTTTGTATTTTATTGTAACAACAGCTTGAATTAAAATTTTGTAACAATAGCTTGAACTAAAATTAACTATTCGATACTATCAGGAGGATTAGTATCCTTGAGAAAACACATGTGTATTTTAAGCAAGACTAAACATAGAGATTCTAGTAAAACACCCAGGGGTCAGACTTGTTTGGAAAAGTCAAGGTAGGGGCTTCCACCTTTGGCAAAGCCCCCAAGGGACCCCTGACCTTTTGGAGACTCCTCCTTACAGACTTTCCTACCAAGACCCATGCTTCCCCACACTTTGGTAGATCTACAGAAATTAAGAAAATAATTCAGGCAGGTATTTCATCCTTAAGGCCCCTATTTAAACCAGGGTGGTGTTTTGTTTGTTTTGTACCAAACAAATGCCTTCCCCCCCCAAAAAAAATTTGTGGATCTTATTTTGCCCATGCCAATGTTATCCATTATCAGAGAAATTCTGATTCTTTATTGTAGTAAGCATTCTGACAAGCTTAGGATGATGTATAATGAGGATCACTTTTCTAGGAGAAACAAGGTGTTTTATCCTAGGTCAAAAGAGAGAGAGAGAGAGAGAGAGAGAGAGAGAGAGAGAGAGAGAGAGAGAACTGAATTTCTATGAATTCACTCATCCACTCATGCCTGGCTTAGAGTTATTTCATGTGAAAGTTATAATGATGTAATTAAAAGTCCAGTTAGATGGAACATTGTCCAAAAATGAATATATCATTTTTTAAATTAAAGCTAACATGTTATATTTCTTTTTTTTTCTTGTAAGCATTAACAGTAAACAGAATTCTAGCAAGAGCATTTTTCATTTTAAAGCATTTTAAAAAGCATTAAATTTTTCACTTAAAATATGCAACTCTGACAAAGTAGAAGTGTACATCTGCTGATACTTTGGAGTGAAAGGAAACCAATAACTTTTTGAGCATCTTTATAGACTTATGTAATTCAGCTATTTAAATAATCCAATTCTCTGGTTCCATTCTAACCACACATTCCCTAACCACCTACTCGAAAAGAAAACTATGTAAACTATATGCAATTTGTCTGCTTTATTAAAACAAATATTCATCCAGTTTTTCCAGGATTGTTACATGCATGTGGCACCTGTCAAGCAAATGTTCCCATTCCATGAATGTCAGCATTCCTATTTGTTCAGAGCCTCTGGCGGGATCAGAATCCTGTCAACCTTTGGTTTAGCAGAAGCAGAGAGGACATCGGAGAGAACCTCTCTGGAATTTTTTTTCAGCACAAGAAAGTTCTGGTGCTAAAAGAAAGATTGTTGATTTGCATCTCTCAGATGATTAGTGACTTTGAACATGTTTTTCATTGGATCATTTATCTTTTTTGTTGTTGTTAAGTTGTATGAGTTCTCTGTAAATTTTAGAGATTAAACCTTATCTGAAATAGCATTGGCAAATATGTTCTCACATGCTACGGGATTTCCTATTGTTTTGTTGATAGTTTCTTTTGCTGTACATAAGCTTTTTATTTTGATGTAGTTCCATTTGTTTATATTCTCCTTAGCCTCCATTGCCCTATGAGCTGTGTCGGTAAAGATATTGCTAGGACATATGTCTGTTATTTTGCTGCCTATGGAGTCTTGTAGGATTTTTATGGTTTCCCATCTTACATTTAAGTCCTTTAGCCATTTTTAGTTTGTGTATGGTGTAATTTGGTGATCTAGTTTCATTTTTTGCATGTATCTGACAAATTTCCCCAGCACCATTTATTGAAGAGACTACAATGTATGCTTTTGCCTCCTTTATCAAATATTAATTGAGCATAATGGCTTAGTTTGATTTCTGGCTTCTCTGTTCTATTCCATTGGTCTATATGTCTGTTCTTGTGCCAATGCCAGGCAGTTTTGAGAACCATGGCAAAACAACAATGAGATACCATCTCCCATCTATCAGAATGGCTATCATCAACAAATCAAAAAACAACAAGTGCTGGTGAAGATGTGGAGAAAAATGAACCCTCGCGCACTGCTGATGGAATGCAGACTGGTGCAGGCACTGGTGAAGACATTATGGAGTTTCCTTAAAAAATTAAAAACCCAGATGCATGCCCTTAACCAGGAATCAAACCTCACTAATCCCACTTCCAGGAATGTATCCAAAAAAAAATCAGAAACACCTATCAGAAAGGATACATTCACCCCTATGGTAACAGCAGCACAATTTACAAAAGCTAAGATTTGGAAACAACCTAAATGTCCATCAGCAGATGAGTGGATTAGAAAACTGTGGTACATCTATACAATGGAATACTATGCTGCTGCATTATGATAAGCAAAATAAGTCAGTCAGAGAAAGATAAATATCCCATGATCTCACTCATTTGTAGCATATAATGATCAACATAATTTGATGAACAAGAATAGATCCAGAGACTAATGGCAGGGAATTGGGGGAGGGGGGAGTTAGGATTCGCATGCATGCATACTAGCATAACCAATGGACATAAACACTGGGGTGGTGGGGCTTGCCCAAGGTGGGCATGGCTGGGGAGGGGATCAACTGGGAAAAAGGAAGACATATGTAAAACTTGAGACAATAAATAATAAAAAAGAAAGATTTTTGTTTTAGCCACAATCACTCTGGGAGAAGCTCGCAAGAACCCATGCACAGTAAGGGAAGTCTGTGAGGAGGGAACGAGACTGACTGGTGTTGTTGTCCCTCAGTGTCCAGCCTTGGTGGGCCTCTATTGTATTTACAATTCACTAACACACCGTTACAGACAACAAAATGTTTAGTAGGAACAAGGTATATTCCTGTTCTGTTCATTTACCATCTTTGTAATCTTTAGATGCAACACATACAGTTTGAGGGACTGAGAAGTATAAGTTCATCATAGCAAGTGAATAGCAAATAATATGCTCGTTTGTTAGATATTTAATTAAACAGTTACTTCTTGTGGATCATTGTGATTTCTTCCACCCACAATCTTCATTTCAGTTTCTATCCCCACTGAAATGATTATTTCTGGGCCACAGATTTTTAGTCTGCAAAATGGGTTTAATACCAGGGACTTATACTGATGCTGTACCAAGTGAACTACTACCTCCCACATTCTTGTACCAATGCTTCATGCTGAACAAAGACTCAATAAGTGTAAGCAGTTATGATGGTCATTAAGTATAATATATTTTTCATTGAGAACAAAATTAATTTATGTATTATTCAGTTCCATTTAATGACAAAATATGTGGCAATTAAAGAAAAATTGACTTTTGAAAACTTTAGAAAAAATTAAACCCATCAGGAGCCAAATTCTGAATGAAAGCTAATAAGCATATTACTGTGTTGTCAAGATTCCAACATGACCTCATATTTTACCATAAGAAGAAAGGAATAAGACCTTGCTTTAAAATGTTCTTTCAAGTTGTAAGAATGAAACTTGTCAAAAATTAATTCCAACATTTCAGGTTATAATATATTTCATATGATAACTACTTTGCATCTTTTCATTGTTAATAAAATCATTGCATCTTTCCAACCATGTTGCATGCAGCTTGATCTTCATCTTCCATGGCACATGGCTCTCTATATTTTGCTTGAGTGGCCTTTCAGAAATGATTTGGAATTTTTTTTAATGAATACATTTTATTCAAACAAATGACACAGTGACTCTTTGAAAATTCTGAGACCACAAATGGTTGAACACTTAATTTTTTGTTTTTAATTATTGAATAATCAGATATTTTATTTAAGTGAGTAATTTAATACATGGGGCCCAATTTATATTGTCCATTGCACTAACTTATGTTTAAATTTAAAAGAGTTAAATAAATGTATTGATGAATATAATATGGAACTTTCACATTACAGTCTTCCTTAACTACTTCTATAGCCTAATAGAATTTTATTTTACTTCTTTTATAAAATACCAATGGAAGGACCATGACATCTGTAGAAAGATCTCTCAAGGTCTTGAAGTCTAAACCCTCTCTGAACAAAATCCAAAACAGTGCAGCTCTCACCACCTTCCTCCTCCAGCTTTCTCCTCTCACTTTGTCTCTGTGCATTTACACATTCTCTTTACTAATTCATCTTCCTACTCCCTATCCCAGAGCTCGAGGCTGCAGGCAAAGAAAGACATGGGATGGAGTGTGGCCAAGACTGCTGGTAATGACTTCAGGCATAACTAAACTTGGAGGAGAGATTTTGAACTGCCCCAGAAGTGACAGAGTCCAGGAAACAATGTTTTCTTGGTTGTTTGGAACCCTCACTGCCCTGTTGATTTTTAAAGGGAATGCGAGGGTGAGAAGAGGGAGAGAGAGAGAGAGAAAGGTGATAGAGACACATCAATGTGAGAGAGAAGATACAGCAATCGGTTATCTCTCAATCACGCCCTGACTGGGGCCAGGCATCTAACCAGCAACCCACATACATGCCCTTAACCAGGAATTAAACCTCAGACCCTTTGGTGGAAGGATTGGCACTCTAGCCACTAGGCATTATTGTTTTTTTATCCAGGAATAAATACATACCCTCACTTTCACTTTCATCTTATAGTCGTTTTTCTATTAAACACTATCCCTTCAGTGGTTGCACACACTCCCTTTTATCTTAGAACTAGAGGCCTGATGCACAAAATTTATGCAAGAGGCTCAGCCCTCACAGCCCTTGTGTCCCCATGGCCCCATCAAGTGGTCTTTTCAGAAGGTTGTTCCACCATCCAGTCTAATTAGCATATTAGCTCTTTATTATATAGGATATTTTCCTTCAGTATCTTCTATTTGCTATATAAAATGTATTACTATATAAAACCTATTAATGCAATTCAAAAGGAAAAGGAAGAAAGTGTAAGCAGCATTCACCATGTCCTGAGAGCTCCTGTAAAAGGATTTTCCAAGAGTAACATTTCTAAGTCAAAAGCAGAATTGTCAGTGGCAAAGTAAGAAAGCATCTTTCATATGTAAACCTTGTTAGCATTGTTTATTTTGAGAGCCATGTAACAGATATTTCATGGTCTTATTATCAGGCTGCTTCCTACACACAACAAAAATGTTGAAAGACTCCATAAGTCAGACTGTTATTCCTTTAAAAGGATAGTCCAATACCAAAATGGCCCCAGCTACTGGAAAAGCAGCAAGGATCAGAATGCTTGGTATTTTTTCATTTTTCAACTCTCATTATATTCATGCTTCTTCCCCAGAAGGTTTGGTTTATCTTGATATGTATTTGGAGGCTTATGTATGCTTTCTTGCATACTGAATACTATCTGTAAAAAGCATATCAAGAGATAACTCCCAGCTGGATAAAATAAAACCTATATCAGGAAAGAAGAAACCTTTGGTTCCAGAGATGCCTGAACATCAACTCTCCCATGAAAGCAATCTACCATTCAGGTGAAAATACATTTCCAAAAATCATCCTTCATCTTTTATTAAGATTACCACAATTATAGGTTTTCTCTGAGATGCTTCACAAGGCATTAAATATTCAATATTACTTGGAAACAATGTATAGTGTGCTTCTGATAAAAATGTGGACTCTTTCAGAAAACCTGTTGTTAACATGCAATTAATTAATTAATTAATTCTCGTTAGTGCCCCCAGCAGGTCTCTACCATTATATTGTGACAACACATGCCAGGGAATGAAGTGGGTAAGCATTAAAGGAACAACAAACATTGACTAACTCTAGATAAGAAGCATAGGGTACTCAACTCTTTATGAGACAATCTTCACGAAGCCACAATTGACCTGAAAATAATTAGCATGTTGTAGGTATTCAGTTTTCATTTAGTGGATGAGGCTGTGTCTTCTTACCAGGAAATCTAAAACCACTTTCAGTACTGAGACACTTGCTCAGGGAGAAAAGTCATCAGAGAAAGGCCACATAGAAGAAAGAGAGATAATTAAGGAGATAACTATAGCTAACCCTTGCAAAATACATCCTATCTCATAAAAGAGTAATATGCAAATTGACCATACCTCCAATCAAGCCAAGCCCACAAAGCCATGCTCACCAGCCAATCAGGAACAAATAAACCCCAACCAAGATGACTGCGGCCACTGAGAGCAGGAGGGAGGCTCATATTTCCCCTGCAATGGAGGAAGCCAAGCTTTCCACCTGCCCTTGCTGGCCTAGGTCTCCACTAAATGCCATAAAGTTTCAATTATAGAAGATACATAAATCCAACAGAAATGGCATCAGCCACAGAGCTGGAGAGAGCGGAGGCTAGGGTTGCCCAGGCGATGGAGGAAGCCAAGCTTCTGCAGCCCTAGCACGTAGGCCTCCAAGCGAGGCTACAAAGTTTTGATTATAGAATTTAAATAAACCCAAACAGAAATGGCTGTCTCCACGGAGTGAGCAGAAAGCTTGGCTCCACTCCAGGCTACAAAGATTCAATTGTAGAACATAAATTAATCTCAGATCCCAGGGCCTCAGCTTGGGTTGCTGGGGCCGTGGCCAGCCTGCAAACAACCATTGGCCCCTCACCCAGGCCAAACCACACCCCAAGGGAACCGCCACCCTGATGCGGGACACCCTTCAGGGCAAACCAGCTGGCCCCCACCCATGCACCAGGCCTCTATCCTATCTAATAAAAGAGTAATTTGCAGATTGACCATCACTCCAACACACAAGAGGGCTGCCCCGATGTGGTCAAAACTCCTGCCCCCTGTGGACACAAGATGGCCATCAGTGAAGGGCAGTTGGGAGGAACCAGGCCTGCAAGGGAGTGCAGTTGGGGGTGACCAGGCCCGTAGAGGAGGGAAGTTGGCAAACAGGCTGGCAGGGGAGCAGTTAGACATCAATTAGGCTGGCAGGGTAGTGGTTAGGGGGTGATCAGGCTGGCAGGCAGAAGCGGTTAGGGCCAATTGGGGAGGCAGGCAGGCAAGCAGTTTGGAGCTAGTCCTGGATTGTGAGAAGGATGTCCGACTGCCCATTTAGGTCTTACCGGGATCAGGCCTAAATGGGCAGTTGGACATCCCTCAAGGGTTCCCAGATTGGAGACGGTGCAGGCTGGGCTAAGTGACACATCCCACCCCCCATGCATGAATTTTGTGCACCGGGCCCCTAGTGTAGGAATAAAGAAAAATCCTTAGTTTTGAGAAAGAAAAAGTAGAATTCCAGGCACATTATATATGAAGATGGCACCTCATGTCAATGGAGGAAAGTGAAGCTAAAGAATCCATAGTATAATAGATAAATATGTGTCCTGGTGCCATGCTCTGTGCTAGGTGTGGGATAGCACAGAGTTGTGGTAGAGGTCCCACCATAAGAAAATGACCATGTTAATACTAGTTATCCTGGTACAGAAATATTTGCCAGATGGTACAGAAACATCACCAAGAGTTGTGATGGATCCAGAAGGATAAGGACTGGAATACTTCACTTGGTTACACTTAGCTAAGGTTTTCAAGAATAATTTACAGAAAAAGTATTGGACATGAACTTCATAAAAGCAGTAGCTATAATTCAAAGTTTAGCATTTATATAACTACTAGGGGCCCAGTGCATGAATTCGTACATCTTGAAAGAAACTAAGGGCCGCAAGGCTGCAGTCAACACAGGGGAGGGTCTCAGCCCGTCCTCCACACCCATAGCCATTGCCTCCTGCTGTGGCTCCTGATCTCCTCTCTGCCAGCAGCCCCGCTTACACCACCACTGCTCTCACGTTCTGATGGTGCTGGCCCCACTCACACCCACTGATGGTACTGAGCAATGGGGACCAGCACCAGGCACTGGCAGTGGGTTCAAGTGGTGGCTCCAGTGTCAGCTGCAGGTGTGAGGTTGGCCAGTGCTGGCAGTAGGTGCTAGTGGCAGTGCCACCCCTGGTAATAGGTGCTAGGGGGGCCAGCAGCAGATGCGAGTGCCAGGCAGGACTGTAGTACATGGGAGCAAAGAATTTCCAGTAACCACCAGAGGTTTGCCCTGATGACAGCGACTAGTGCCCCATCTTGATGTGGCACCCCCACTCACCTGCTCTTCCATCCTGCCATGGCCAATGCTGGCCATGGTCTGTGTGCACCCCCTGTGGTTAGCACAGGTCATAGTGAACAGTTGTTCAGTTTTTTGGTTGTTTGATTGTTCTGCTATTTGGTCTATTAGTATATTAGGGTTTTACATATATAGACTAGTGGCATGGTGGACAAATTCATGCAGATTGAAAGGGAATTAATTTGAATAAATACTTTAATATTGCTATTTGCCCTTTCTGGAAAAAAATAGTAAAATGTACATGAAAATAATGTATAAATTTATTAATAAATAAACAATAATAATATGATATAACAACAACAAAGACATGATACAAAAACAACATTGATACAAACAATGACATAAATTATATCTACCTGTATACCACATTAAAAGTAAGAATACTTTCAGAGTGCTTGATTAATTTCCCTTGTGATGAAGTATTTACAACGTTAATGTCACACGCTCTTTGAACTAGAAAGAAAGCAACATATAACTGACCATGTGTAAAAACAGGTTCAGATAGGAATATTCCTATTCTGTCTAGAGTTTGTCCTTGTGATTTATTAATAGTCATGGCAAATGCTGGCAGCACAGGAAACTGTCTTCAAATTTATTTAAATGAAAGGCAGTGTCAGATGGGGACAAACCCATTCTTGGAATCTCCTTCCACATATCCTGTTAATACTTCAGCTTCAATTATGTTAGGTCACAATCTTTTGATAAGAAAACTAGTATGATTACAAAGACCCTGTTTACTATTAAGATTTCTCAGTAGCATGATGATTCCACCTATTTTTAATTTTAATTTATGACACAGCATTCCTGAAGGAGTAAAACTATTAAGAAATTCAACGGGAAAATTTTCCTTTTCAGCATCATCTGTTGAATCAATGGAATCATCATTCAAATAGGTGTGAAAATCTCCATCAAGTATATCCAAAATTTCCTCATTTAATTTATGAACATGCTCATTTTTAGAATAAAGAATTGCATGTTTAGATATATCTTAATATTACCTATAGATATACTATTTCTAAAGGTAGCTTTAATAATAGATCCATTATAATGCATTTTATGGGGGATTTTAATAATATCCATTCCTAAATGAAAACTGCTACCAAGTTTGCCATCTCCAAGTTTTACTAACCATCCTATCTAATAAAAGAGTAATATGCAAATTGACCGTAACTTCACTACAACCACAAGCCATGCCCACCAGCTACACCCACCAGCCAATCGGGGCGTGGATGGGACCAAGGTGACCGGTGAGCGCCCAAGGCGAGGGGTGGGGCCAAGGTATGTGTGAGGTGGCCATCGAGTGCAAAAGGAAAGGGGCTCAGAGGTGGGCCAAGGCAGCTGGTGAGCACATGAGGCAGGGGCGGGGCCTCCAAGGCAGTGGGTGGGGCCGCCAAGTGTGGGTTGCCCCCACGGCTGGGCAGTCACTGCTGGGGCTAAGGCCTGGGCTGGAGGGGGCAGGGCCAAGGCAGTCGGGGCAGAGCCAGCCATTGGCCCCATTGCAGGGTGATGGCTGGGTGCCCAAGGCCTAAAGCTTTGGCCAGGGGTGAGAGGTCAGTAGGACATCCCTTGAGGGCTCCCAGTATATGTGAGGGGGCAGGTTGAGCTGAGGGACCACCCACCCCCAGTGCACGAATTTCATGCACCGGGCCCCTAGTTCTATATAATAAAAGGCTAATATGCAAATAGACCAAATGGCAGAACAACCAGAACAACAAAACTACTGGTTGCTAGGATGTGCACTGACCAACAGGGGGCGTGTGCAGAACATGGTTGCTGTGGGATGGTAGAGCAGGTGAGTGGGGGCACCAGACCAAGTCAGGATGCCAGTCACTGTCACTGGGGTGAGCCTCTGGTGGTTACTAAAAATTCTTTGCTCCCAAGTGTCACGATCCTGCCTGGCACTTGCACCTGCCCCCAGCACAAGTCCCACTCGCATCCGCTGCTGATGCCGGAGCTGCTGCTCACACCCACTGTTGGTGCCTGGTGCTGATCCCAATTGCTTGGTGTTATCAGTGGATGCTAGCAGTGGCTGCCCACCCTGATCACCCCTGAGGGCTTCTCCACCTCCCCTTGCTCTTGAGGGGCAATCAGGTAAGCAGCTGCCACTCACACCCACTGCTGCTGTCAACCCCAATTGCTCCATGCCATCAGTGGATGTGAGTAGGGCTAGCACCATCAGCATCCGGGAGGGGTGGTGGCAGGAGCAGGGCTGCCAGCAGATAGGGGGCTGGGGACCACAGCAGGAGGAGCCAGGTGGTTGTGTGGAGGATGAGCCAAGACCCACTCCTGTGCCCACCACAGCCTCAAGGCCCACGGTTCCTTTTAAGGTGCATGAATTCGTGCACTGGGCCCCTAGTTCACTATAAGCAGAATCCTCTAGTCTCATGTTTTATTTAAGAGACAACTTTTTAAGAATTATCCCCAAACACTGCAGTACTTTAAAGTCATTTGTACAATGGCCATTTGCATACCAGGTGGCACAACACTGCGACATTGTTGAAAATCCCCTCCAAGGAGAACATGTCCACCAAATGCAACATTCAAATTCATAATTTCTCTTAGGAATCTGTCTATGGCATTTATATCATGACTGGATGCCATGATGCATTCATCAATAATGAGAAGTTGGGCTTTTTAAATGATTTTAGCAACTTCAATCTTTATATTGAGTCTAGAAATTGAAGTTTTATTTAATGGAATTGGTAATTTATATTGGAAATTAAAGATTCTTCCACTGAGAAGTAAATTTTCAGCAATTCCTGTAGATGTTGTGGGTAAAACAATACTACTATGACCTCTAATAAAATTTATTAAGACTTTATAAAGATATGATTTTCCACTACTGCCTGAACCATCCAAGAAAAAGCATTTGGGATGCACAGTTTGGTCTTTGATGGTGAAAGTTATGAAAGGATGCCAACTTCATCATTCAGAGAATTTATCAAGACCTCTGCCAGCTGTTGCTCATAAGATTCATCACATGTAGTTGTATTTGTTAATCAAGGATAGTTTGGAAGTTTGAAATGCAAAACTTCATTCCATGCAATGTGAATACTTCCTGAATTTGTTAAAGGCATGAATTTCACAGTTCACACAGGAACCTTCTCTTAAGTATAATTTCCAACAAAAATCTTCAATAAAAAGAGATTTTTCTCATCTTATAATTAATCTACATCATAAGGACATCCAAACATGTTCCGGGATGAACAGGAATCTGGGCTGTTAGGGTGTGGACAGCAAACTGACCAATAGGTGCTCCTGCCTCCCTGCTGTCAGGGTCTGGGATGTGGGTGAGCAGTTACCTGAGCTGTCATGGCACCAATGGCCAGTTCCATGAGGAATCGGGCTCCCACCTTACTGCTGACAGAGTCTGGGGTGCAGATGAATGAGATTCAGGGCTGTCAGGGAGCCGACAGCAAGATCTGGGTCAGAGTTCATCATAGCTACCAACTGGTTGCCTGGACAATGGTCGTTCTGGTCATTACACCATAATGGTCGCTGGTCTTTTATTATATAGGGTGTTTAAGGTAGTTATTAGGAAACTTTTTTATTTAGTAGTATGAGTTCCATCCATTTCAAATTTAAAAAATTCACCCTAGCCCATTTGGCTCAGTGGATAGAGGCATCAGCCTGTGGCCTGAAGGGTCCCAGGTTCGATTCCAGTCAAGGCCACATGCCCAGGTTGTGGGCTTGGTCCCCAGTAGGAGGCAGCAAATCAATGATTCTCTCTCATCATTGATGTTTCTATTTTTTTAAATATATTTTATTGATTTTTTACAGATAGAAAGGGAGAGGGATAGAAAGTCAGAAACATCGATGAGACAGAAACATCGATCAGCTGCCTCTTGTACACTCCCTACTGGGGATGTGCCCGCAGCCAAGGTACATGCCCTTGACAGGAATCGAACCTAGGACCTTTCAGTTCCCAGGCTGACCCTCTAGCCACTGAGCCAAACCGGTTAGGGAATTGATGTTTCTATCTCTTTCTCCGTCTCTCTTCCTCCTAGAAATAAATAAAAGTTATATTTTGAAAAATCATTATAATTTTGTCTGTAATTTTAAAAAATCTCCGGAAGTATTTTCATAGATAATACTGAGTAGGTTGACTTATAATTTCATGGAATATCTTGGTATTTAGATCACATACTGAGAGATGGTGATATATAATAGTTATAATTATGAACTTCAGAACCAGACTACAAATTATAAGCCTGGTGCTCTTACATGCAGGCTAGGTAATTGAGTCTCTGTTTTCTTCTCAGTAAAATGGAGGAAATAGTCAATTTGCAAGGTTTATAGGAGCACTACATGAGTTATTACATGGAAATGTAGAACCTACCTTAATGTGGAATGTTCAATGAATATGGATTACTATTTCATTGTGACTGTAGAACACACTATAGAAATGTGCCATGATAGGCCATAGCCTTGCTGACTGTGTAAAATACTTGTAAGGGGTATATAATGCTGCAATTGGAAAAAAGTTTTCAATTTTTTAGTGGGTCTTATGAAATCAAACTACATTGAATGAATGACAAGAAATGGATAAAAGCTCCACCTATCCATAACCTTAAAAAATAGCACTGCCAACTTTGTTTCAAATGAATTTCCTATTTTAGACTGATGTTTTGGGACTTTTATATGTGTTTAGCACCCAGGGCAGGAAATGATGGCAATGAAACCCAAGTTGCTGGTGAACCTCAATATAAATTATATTTCAAGCCCACATGAGTAATGCACACATTAACTTGGTGGCCATGGAGATGGGAGCCTGGCCAGAAATCTGAGCAATCTGGTAGATTCAGACAGCCTTTCAAGCAGATGAGAATTTAAAGACTTGTTCAACTAAAGTTAAAGACAAGGAAACAGATTTAGAAGGAGAAATAAAAATGACTGGTATAAAGTCTCTAATGGGTTAATGCAGAAATGAGAATAGAAAGAAGCTGACTAGAGTTTCTTTATATCACCCCAAAATGCCATTACATTTTCCCTCATATCATTGTCAGATCCTTGCTATAGAAAGTGCTTCAACTAAAAATTCGATAAAAATAGAATTATTATGAATTTTATTAGTTGGTATTCACCTATCAGTATTTGATAAAGAGTCTGTATCTAAATATACATAGAACTCTAAAAACAGAATAGTAAGAAAGAACCCCAATTTAAAAATGGAAAATATTTGGGCACCTCCCTAAGAATATACAGATGGCAGGGGGGGGGACCAAGATGGCGGCAAAGGCAAAACACCTATCTTGCCGTCATAATCAGCAATTTTAATACTACAGCTTAACGAAAGAACAAACACCTTCCAGAATCACCAGAAAGCTCGCCGAGTGAAAATTCCACAAATAAAAGTGAAGATAAGGCACTGTGACTCGGGGGAGCGGCGGCGAACAGCGTTGAAAGATTCGCACGGAGAGAGGTTTGGAGTGCGCGCTGCGGAGAGGGCGGGCGGCTGAAAACCGGCCAGTTTTCTCGAACGGGGAGACAGGGGCGTCCCACTGGACAGATTCTCCAGCTCTGGGCGAAGTCCAGAGAACCCACTATCACTCGGGGTGAAAACTGGACAGTGGGAGGGCACGCCGAAGCTCGGGTGCTGCGGAGTCTCCCGGCTTGTGGAGAAGGCAGCTTTTGCGAACAGCTCGGCTGCGTGACGGCGCAGAGAGCGCACCGCAACTAGCCCCTCATTCGGAAAACCGTCAGACTGCTTTGTTTTACGATCCTGGGTGAGACATTGGGCATGCAGACTCATTTTGGGAAAGTCTGAATTCCCCGGCAACCGGCAGGCAGTGGAGCTCCGCAGCGGCTCCCTCTCAGAGGTGCTGGCGGCCATTGCCCCGGCACAGAGTCCCTGGGGCCGCATAGGGCGGAGCTAACGCTGTCTGCTTGGTCCGGAGATCCGGAGACTCCGCCCACCCAACCTGAGCATAGCTGAGCTTCACAGACAATTGGCCTGGAGGTCAACCCTCCAAGTGCTAGCAACGATTAACTGAGCTTAACTTCAGCAAGACTGTGCAGCCCATATCCACCTCAGGTAACCGGGGAGGCTGAGCCACTATCCCTAGTAGGAAGTCTACCACACAAAGCTAATTGACCAACTCAGGGAAGCAGCCACCATGCAGCAACATGGAAAGAAATCAGATGTGAAAGAAATGGAGGAAAAAAACGAATGGACATGGAATTCAGAACCACAGTTATAGGGTTTTTTAAGAGGCTCCAACAAAAGATCGAGGCCTATAAGGAAATAAGCAAGACCACAAAGGAAATGAATGAGTCCTACAAGAAAATGAATAACACCCTCCAGGATATAAATGAGACCTGCAAGGAAATTATCAAGACCAACGTGGAAATGAAAGAAACCCTCAAGGATATAAAGCAGATTCTCAAGGATATGAAAAAGGACCAACCAGAAATTAAGCATACACTGACTGAAACAAAAAATATTATACAAAGACCTGAAAGTGCCCTGGAGCACCCCAAGAACCAAGTTAAAGATTTGAAATACAAAGAGGGAAAATCCACTCAGCTGAAAAAGCAAAAAACCAAAAGAATCCAAAAAATTGAAGATAGTGTAAGGGGCCTCTGGGACAACCTCAAGCATACCAACATCCGAATTATAGGGGTGCCAGAAAAAGCGAGAGGCCAAGACAATGAAAACCTATTTGAAGAAATAGTGACTGAAAACTTCCCACACCTGGTGAAAGAAATTGACTTAGGAGTCCAAGAAGTGCACCGAACCCCAATATATAGGAACCCTAAGAGGACCACACCGAGGCACATCATAATTAAAATGCCAAGAGCAAAAGACAAAGAGAGAATATTAAAAGCAGCAAGAGAGAAACAGTTGGTTACCTGTAAGGGAGCACCCATACGACTGTCAGCGGATTTCTCAATAGAAACGATGCAGGCCAGACGGGAGTGGCAAGAAATATTCAAAGTGATGAACAGCAAGAATCTACAACCAAGATTACTCTATCCAGCAAAGCTATCATTCAGAATTGAAGGTCAGATGAAGTGCTTCGCAGATAAGAAAAAGCTAAAGGAGTTCATCACCACCAAACCAACATTATATGAAATGCTGAAAGATATTCTTTAAGAAGAGGAAGAAGAAAAAGGTAAAGATGAAAATTATGAACAACAAATACACATCTATCAACAAATGAACATAAAAATCAAGTGAATTGATAGGCTGTTGAACAGGATAGACTGGTGAATATAACAGGGACATGGACATAGAGAGGGAATGGACTGACAATTCTTGGGGAGAAAAGGGTTGTGGGAAGTGCAGCAAGAGACTGGACAAAAATCTAGCAACAATGGGAGAGGACAGTGGGGAGGGGGAGGTGGAGGGTGGGATAGGTACAGGGTGGAGGGAAGCTATAGGGGGATAAAAAGGGGAAACAATGTAATTAATAAACTGAACAATAAAGATTAAAAAAAGAAAAAAATAATATACAGATGGCAAATATGTATATGAAAAGATGCTCAAAATTATGTCATCAGAAGACTGAAAAATCAATAATAATGAGATACCACTGCATAGTGATTACTATTACAAGGCTAAATCCTAAAGCAGCTGTGATGCCAAATGCTGAGAAGCATGTGGAGCAAAAGCAACTTTTATTTATTGCTAATGGGAATGCAAAATAGCACAAACCTTTTGAAAGACAGTTTAGCAGTTTTTTACAAAGCTAAATATACTCTTACCATATAATCCAGTAATTACAAACACCTCAATGTTCGCTCATATGATTTAAAACATGTTTACACACAAACCTGCATGTGAATGTTTACAGTGGCCTTATACAGAAATGTCAAGAATAGGAAACAATGAAAAAGTCTTTCAGTTGAACAATGGGTAAGCACACTATGGTATATCCATGCAAGAGAATACTATTTAACACTAAAAATAAATGACAGATCAAGGCATAAGAAGACATAGAGAATCCTCGAATGCGTATTGCTAAGCTAAAGAAGCCAATCCACATGAATCTGAAGCAAAAATATGATCATGATAGAAAGACCCTCTAGTCAACCATTCTGCACATTCAACTGGTCCTTTAACCCAGCCTGCACCCTCTCCAATCCAGGACATCCCTCTTTCAATTGGGACTGCTAGCTCCTAACTACTCACCTGCCTGCTTGCCTGATCACCTCTAACCACTCTGCCTGCCATCCTGATTGCCCCTAACTGCTCCCACCTCCCAGGCTGATTGCCCCTAACCACTCTCCCCTACCAGCCTGATTGCCCCTAACTGCTCTCCCCTGCTGGCCTGATTGCCCCTAATCACCTCTGCCTTGGCTTCCACCACTGTGGCTTTGTCTGAAAGGACATCAAGAAGACGTCCAGTCTAATTAGCATATGATCCTTTTATGAGTATAGATGTCCTCCTCTCTTTGGTGCTATTATGCACTGATTCATTTTTAAGGCAAAAATACATTTCCCTTTCCTATAGTTCATAGATAAAGATCTCCAGCTCTCCACACTCCATGTAAATTGCTCCTGAGACATCTGCAGAAGCTGGAATATCTCCGAGCCCCCAAGGGAGTGCATATGACTCATATATAAACACACACTTTTTTGATATCTAAAATCTCTACCAATTTTATAGCAACTATAAATAACCATTAATTTACAACCCTAAAACTAATTTCTTTGATTATGCTTCATATAATTATATATTTTAAATGTAAATATTTGCTTATAAATATTATTCAAAGGACTAATAAGCTCTTTTAAGTACCAAAATATCTCCCTTCTCCTAGTTATGATAATCTGATGGCTGGATGAATAGCATGCCGTGCTGCTTGTTCTGCTCTGTCCATTGTGGTGCACTCAAGCGGGAAATACAAAAAATAAAGTTTGTGGCAGGTTTTCCAACTGGCTTCTGGTTTTGAACATAGAATGTTAAGAAAATATGTGTTTTACTGTGCAGTTATGATACATAAGAACATTTAAAATATAATATATTATTTTACATCCCCAAATATATTTCTGATGGTTCTGTAATCATAGTTTTTGCATCAAAGTTATAGCAATAATGCTATTAGTTATTAACTAGAGCAGGGTATTCTGTTTACACTAGTACATATCCTTGCTATGGTAGATAAGTTTGCTCAATTTACAAGTTGATAATCTGCTTCATTTACTACCACCTTTTCTATGGAAACTCTGTTTATTTTAAGGTCCTCATAGTATTTCCTCTCTATACTCTTTTACACTGCCCCTACTTGCCCTGCCCTGATGGCAGTGTCTCTCATAGTTTGGGCAACCTGCACAGTAAAAACACACATGAAAACACAACCTTTTCATAGAGCCCCAAACACTCTTACAATCTTTCTGTCCCTGTCTGTCTTTCTACCTCCCTATCTACTTATCTATCTCCCATGTGAGCACGCGCGCGCATACACACACACACACACACACACACACACACACACACACCAAAAACAAAAACGAAAAAAAAAAACACAACCATTTCTCAAAGCAGTGCTTAAAGTACCACTGCCATGGTTAACTAAGGTAGGGCATGTAAAATACAGTGCATGACATAGTCGTTCCCAGTAAATACTTACTGAATAAAATGGCTAAATATTGAATTTAGGCACTGTTATAGACAGCTCATGAGTCATTAGATATAAGTTTTAATATGCAGGAGTTACGGAGATTACCAAATATGGATATTGGACGAAAACATCCCAAGAGATAACTGGGAGGCACAGCACATAGGTTAGGAAATGACCAATGAGCATCTGTTGCGAAAAGTGTTGGAGGAAGACACAGCCACTTCTGCCCTCGTGGAACAAGCATTGTAGGGGCTAAGACCGGTCTTAAAGGCAAACGAGAAAAATGAGAGTTTCTGGTGAGTGTTATGGGAGAAAATAAAACAGGAAACAATAAGGGTAGGGCCCTCTGGCTAGCAAAGAAGGTCTCAGAGACAGCAGTACCGAGGTTAAGGATTAACTCAGATTTCTGCCTGAGTAAGGTGAGGTTCAGGCCGCAGATTAAATAATACAACTTAGAGTAAAGTGTGGCTCAGGCAGAGGACTAAATAAGATAACTCTGATTAAAGTGCAACTCAGGCACCAGATTAAATAAATTTCTGCCTGAGTAAAGTGTGGTTTGGGCACAGGAAGCAGTGACAGCAAAGGCCTTGATGCAGAGGGTGTGGAATGCTGAGAAAATGTTAAGAGTACAGTGTGGCTGAAAGAGGGGTAAAGAGCAGAGTGCTAGGAGATAAACATTAATTGGGCAACAAATCCTGAGAGCTTTGGAGACCATTTTAACAATTTGTTATGATGTCAAAAAGAAATTGGTAACCACTGGAAAATTTGACCAGAGGACCCACATGGTCTAACTTTAGGTTTTACGGAACCCCTGTGCAGAGCACATAAATACTCAGGTCACAGTTGCAAGCCATTTTATAGGCTGACCTAAATTTGTCTGATAGGCATAATACTAGCCCCAAACTTGTTCACATCCTCATAACCAGAACCTGTGACTATATTAGGTCACATGTTAAAGGAAAATGAAGATTGCAGATGGAATTACAATTGCTATTTAGCTGACCTCGAGGAAGTTAGCCTGGGCTATCCAGTTGGGCCCGGGTAATCATAAGGACATGTGCAAGGAAGACCAGGGAGTCAATAAAGAATGACCTGAAGATGCTAGACTGAAGGTTTTGATGTAGAAGAAGGGGCCACAAGCCAACAGATGTGGGAAAGCTGGAAAAGCCAGAGAATGGATTTTCCTCTAAATCCTTTAGAGGAAACTCAGCTCTGCAAGTCCTCAATATCAGCCCAGTGAGAACATCTTAGACTTCTAACCAGTATAACTGCAGGAGAATAGACTTGAGCTGCTTTAAGCTTCGAGGTTTGTGGTAAATGTTTATAGCGGTGATAGAAAACTAACATATGTGGTATTTCAACAAACTTGCCTTAGGAGAGCTCCTGAGAGAGGTGGAGAAAGGCCTAGAAAAGTCCTTACGAGGCCCGCAGAGTCTCGCCAGGTTCCAGCATGCCATTAGAACAGATGGAGTGTTACCTGGGTCTCCCTACTCTTCTAGTTCTACTGCTTCTCTTCCAGTGCTCCTTACATCTGGTAGTGTTATTAGCTTCATAAGTCCTTTCCAATGTTGACCAGTGAGATCACAAAACACATTTTTCTCATTATATATTATCATGAAACATGTGTGTGTGTGTGTGTATGAGCACACATGTGTAGAAATTTAAGGGAGAAAACACGGGCAATATATGTTGCAAATAAACAAGTGTTGGAGTTAGACATGTGGAAACAAAGTTTTTCCGGAAGAGTGGCAGATTCATAAATAATTTACATGTCTTTAAATTAAGAAAAGAAACCTATATACTGTGTTCAGACTCTAATTTTATTATTTTGTCACTATCTCAAGTATCCATCTAAAACCCTTCAAAGTCTTATCTACCAGCAACCTAAGATACTGGCGTTTCTCTGGCTGACCAGACACCAGGCGCTAGGCAGTGCTTTCACCATGAGCAGAGCAGAGCAATATGTTTTCCCTCCTGCTCAATCAAAACCAAAACTGAAGATAAATAAGTACTTATATAGACCTCAAATTACATATCCTTTAAGTCAAAACAAATACTGACAATCTCATATGGTTTGAAGTAACACGTTGCTGCACAAATCTCGCCAATCCCTGTTGTTTGGTGAGGGCGTGCACATGGGTGCCCTGTCAGGAAGCAATCCTGTGTGAGAGAAAAGGCACTGGCGGTGCATTCCTTGGTGAGAGGTCAATGAAGAGCTCTGGAGAGATGAGTGCCATTCAGGCAGCCAGGACCAACACAAGCAAAATGAAAAAAACAAAACAACCGCCAAAAAAATGGGGTTTATCTAGTCACTCAGCAGTTGATCAAGCCTGACAGGTTAATTAAATCACTTTCATTAAGGTTGCTATCCCATGTGATACTTCTGTGATAACACATTCAACTGATGTGGACAATATTTGTGAAAAATACTACCGAAAAAAAAAATAACAAAAGTTTGTTCTTTAAAAGCCTTTTAAAACAAGTGACCTATATTAAGTAAAATACATTTAAAATTTTTATCTCTAAAACTATTTTTAAAACATCAAACTCCCATAAAATGATGGCAGGATATCAAGAATAGTTTAAAACATTCAAAATGGGTATGAGAATGAGTAGTTTATAATATAATACAAAGGTAGCAATATTTAAAAGCTTTCACACTTTAAAAAATTCTTGATGCAACTTACATTTCTCAAAAGGTACTATCAGGTTAATACATTTCTTTTCAGATATTTTAGCAAATTAAGGGTATATGTTTATCTCAAACTCAACTTAAATATTTCATTCTCAGGGTCAAAACTTTCTGAAAATAACTTCTGGGATCCTCATTATTAATAGTGTTACTCTCTTGTTAAGTTTATAGTTAGCTTCTCAGGATATTATGGAACCCTAAAAATTCTATCCCAATAAACATGTCTATTGAATAGAAGTTACAGTCGATGAGTTTCACGTTGACTGATGTTCATCAAATCAAGTGTCGTCATGGTCTGCACAACCAAGGTGAGGGCAGCAGATGGTTGACTGTCTGTGGGAGAGTAAGATCCAGAAAGAGTACTGATTTGGAAAAAGTAAGAATAAAATGATATCAGAATATAATACTCAACTAGGGCCCCAGTGCACGGAATTCATGCACTGGGGGTGGGTGATCTCTCAGCCCAACCTGTCCCCATCAATGGGGCCAATGGCTGGCTCTGCCCCAGCCGCCTTGGCCCCACCATCCCGGCCCTGCCTGGCCTTACCCCTGGCCACTGGTGACTGCTTAGGAACTGCCCAGCCCTGGGGGCCCCACGCTTGCCAGATGAATGCCCCGGCTCCGCTCCCTCAGCCCTGACCTTAGCCCTGGTGGCAACTGCCCAGCCCTGGGGGGACCCAGCACTCGCCCCCCCACCCTGTGCCCCCCACCTCACACGTGCCTCATTGGCCCTGCCCCCCACCTCATACTCGCCTCAACGGCCCCACCCCTCACCTCACGAATGCCTCGGCCCTGCCCCCACCTCACATGCTCACCAGCCACTTTTGCCCTGGCTGCCGGTGAACGCTAGACCCCGGGGGTCCACTCCCTCCGCCCTCACTGGCCACCTCACGCACGCCTTGGCGCTGCCCCGGACCTCATGTGCTCACCACCTGCCTTGGCCCCACACCCCACTCCTGATTGGTGGGTATGGCTGATGGGCGTGGCTTATGGGTATAGGGAAGCTACAGTCAATTTGCATATTACTCTTTTATTAGGTAGGATTTCTAGCTCAAACTTGAGTAGGAAAATTCACAATCAATAATTTATTCTTTCAGAATACTCTTTTATTTGAGATAAAATATTAGACTCAATAGAATGTGCTTCTGGCAGTGATTAAGGGTTAAAGATGAGAGATATGCCACAGGGATTTTAGTACACATACTTGGGGCATTTTCCTACCTGATAAAATCATGGCCCAGCTGGCATGGTGTGGCTCAGTGGTTGAGCATAGTCCTATGAACCATAAGGTCATAGTTAGATGCAGGTCAGCACATGCTGGGTTTTGGTGTCTATCACCAGTGAGGGATGTGCAGGAGGCATCTGATCAATGATTCTCTCTCACCATTGATGTTTCTCTCTCTATCCCTCTGCCTTCCTCTCTGAAAAAATAAAAACATATTTTTAAAAAAATCATGTCTTCTATTGTGGTTCTATTGTACATATCACTGACATAGATTTTCATATTTAAATTGAAGGAAATCTTTAAAAATTGTAATTATGAACATTGCAATCTCCCATTCATATCCAATCTAAAAATTTTTATTTAACACCTTAGTTTCAAATATCAGGATAAAAAATTAAAATTACAGTTTATTATGTTCTCAAATGTAGGAATCATCAGAATTTTCATATTAAAGATAAAATTTAAAGATAATAAATAATCTTTACCTAGATATTTGCTGTATTCACTCAGCCTTAGGAAGTTACTTCGACACTATATATTTTCCTTTTCTTAAACAGAAATGTGAATTAAAAACAATCAAAGCATTTTTAATTCCATGACATTTAATGTTTGACTATTTTCAAATAAAGGCTTTTAAATTAAAAAACATATTCAAATAAAAATAATTTCCTTTTTAGATATATTTGTCATGATTTTATATTATATTTAAATTATGGTATTATTAAGTTTTAATGAGATAACATTTAAGTAAAGCTTTATATTTTGGGATGCATGATATAAAATACTTAAAATATCTTCATATGGTTTATCATCTTAAATACAAGCATGTCCTACTGTGGTTAATAACAAGTGGAACACCTCATCCAAGGTAAGAAATGAGAAATACTAATTCATATTGAACACAATATAACTGCACAGTGGGTAAAACCAAATTCATACAGCACAAGTGTTTTTCATAACTGGATTTCATTAGAAAAATGCACCATGTTCCACATTCAACATTATTCAAACATGATTTCATCTGAGTACTTTGCTGATCTCACAATGGGCAACTTATCCTATCAAATAAAAGAGTAATATGCAAATTTGACCATACATTCACTACACCCACAAGCCATGCCCACAGCCATGCCCACCAGCCAATCAGGAACCGATTATGCAAATAAACCCCAACCAAGATGGCTGCCACTATTGAGAGAAAAAGGAAGGCTTGGGTTTCCCTGGCAATAGAGGAAGCCAAGCTTTCCGCCTGCCATTTCCAGCCTAGGCCTCCAGTCCAGGCTACAAAGTTTCAAACAGAAATGGCTGCCACCATGAAGAAGGAGAAGGCTTGGCTCCGCTCCAGGCTACAATGCTTCAATTGTAGAGATAAATTAGTCCCAGATCCCAGGGCCTCCACTTGGGTCACTGGGGAGCATGGCCAGCCTGCAAACCTCCACAGGACCCTCGCCCAAACCGCCCCTCACCCCAAGGGAACCCCTACCCTGATCTGGGACACTCTTCAGGGCAAACCAGCTGGCCCCCACCCATGCACCAGGCCTCTATCCTATCTAATAAAAGAGTAATATGCAGACTGACCATTAATCCAACACGCAAGAGGGTGCCCCATGTGGACAAAAATCCTGCCCCCATGTGGACACAAGATGGCCATCAGAAGATGGCCAGCAAGGGAGGGCCATTGAGAGGCGCCAGGCCCTGCAAGGAGGGGAATTATGGGCAATCAGGCCAGCAAGGGAGGTCAGTTGGGAAGGACCGGGCCTGCAAGGGAGGGTGTTTGGGGTCAATCAAGCCTGCAGGGAAGGGCATTTAGGGGTGACCAGGCCGGCAGAGGAGGGAAGTTGGGGACAAACAGGCTGGCAGGGGAGCAGTTAGACATCAATTAGGCTGGCAGGGTAGTGGTTAGGGGGTGATCAGGCTGGCAGGCAGAAGCGGTTAGGGGTAATCAGGGAGGCAGGCAGGTGAGTAATTTGGAGCCAGCAATCCTGGATTGTGAGAAGGATGTCCAAATCCCTATTTAGGGATCAGGCCTAAACGAGCAGTCGGACATCCCTTGAGGGGTCCCAGATTGAAGAGGGTGCAGGCTGGGTTAAGGAACATCCCCCACTCCCTGTGCATCAATTTTGTGCAACAGGCCTCTAGTTGAAATATAAAAATAATACACGTAAACTCCAAAATGAATAATATTGCAAAATACATTTGCCTTCTTGCCTAGGAATTTTTGGGATTCCTAATATACTTAAAAAATCCCTTTTTTAGCTGAGACCGGTTTGGCTCAGTGGATGGAGTGTTGGACTGCGGACTGAAGGGTCCAGGTTTCGATTCCAGCAAGGGCATGTACCTTGGCTGCGGGCACATCCCCGGTAGGGGGCGTGCAAGAGGCAGCTGATCGATGTCTCTCTCTCATCGATGTTTCTGACTTTCTATCCCTCTCCCTTCCGCTCTGTAAAGCATCAGTAAAATATATTTTTTAAAAAAATTCCTTTTTTAAGTATCTATATATAAGTATTTTAATAAAATTAATAAAATTTTGATGACAATTATCTCAAATTTCAAAAATAATAGATATCATTTAAAGAGTGCAATGCAGTTTTTAAGAACTATGTGCAAGCCCAGGGCAGGCGGCTCAGTTGGTTTCTGGTTTATTCCCAGTTTTTGCACATAAGGCAACTGATTAATATTTTTCTCACCTCTCTCTCTCTCTCTCTCTCTCTCTCTCTCTCTCTCTCTCTCTCTCTGTCATTTCTCCCCCAAAATCAATAAAAAATATCCTCAGGTGAAAATTAAAATAAAAATGAATTATGTGTAAGATAACTTTAAATCTATCTATATAAAACCCTAATATTCAAATGGACCAAATGGTGGAATGACCATTGGAATGACTAGTCATTACAATGCACACTGACTACCAGGGGACAGACACTTAACACAGGAGCTGCCTCCATACTGCAGGCCCCGACTGGCAGCAGTGGTGGGGCGTGGAGCCAGTGAGCAGGTGGTGCCAGGACAGCCAGGGCAGGTAGACACAGGGGCCCCGATCACCCTGCTGGTCATCACAGAGATTTGCCCTGACCACTGGCGAGGCCTAGGAACCCTACTCATGCACAAATGTTGTGTGCTGGGCCTCTAGTCTGTACTAATAAAAGGATAATATGCAAATTGGTCACAATACCCTCACAGTAACAACTGAAGAGAAGGCTGCATAACACGACAAGGCCGGGGGATTAGCGAGGGATGACCAAACGACTGGCCAGCAGGCTGCATGGGGTGACCAGGCTGGCAGGGTGGGCAGTGAGGGTTGACCATGCCAGCAGAGAGGAGCAGTGAGGGACAACCAGGCCAGTTGGGGGGGGGGGGGGCAGTTGTGGAAGACCCAGCAGGTAGGGGGGCAGTTGTTAGGCAACCAGGCTGGCGGAGGGGCAGTCAGGGACAATCTGGCTGGCAGGCAGAGGCAGTTAGGGGCAAACAGCCAGGCCGACAGGTAAGCAGTTAGGAGCCAGCGGTCCCAGAGTGTGAGAGGGTCTAGGCTGGACTGAGGGGACCCCCTCCTACTGTGCACAAATTTTGTGCACTGAGCCTCTAGTCTTATAATAAAAACTAGTAGCCCCCAGTGTCTTTTGTGACTAACAGACTCTTCATTTCCACTCATCTTCACACTGTGGACCAATTAAGCTTCTTCCACTTGTCAGCAGACTATGACTCATCAAGTAAATTAGAAATTTTGAGTAAAATACAAATCACAACACTGAAAATACTGCAAAATAAGTATTCTAACTTTATAGATAAATATATCTTACATATTTTTAAAACAAACATTAAAATCTGGGCTCCTCATCCTTCAGGAATAAGAAGCCACACTCCCTCTTGGGAAAAATAGAGTTGAGAGGCATCTGTGCCGGTGGCCTTTTCCCTCCACGAGCCAGCATCTGCCGCTCAGGGGCTGGGATGGCCTCCAGCCTGAACTGCGATGTGGTTCCTGAATTACAGGCCTGAGGGACAAGCATATATGAGGAAGGCAATCCTTCCAACAAATAGGCCCATCTCTCTGTCAGTGTCAAACTACGCTTGCTCCTGAGGTTCATCAGTTCTTCCCATTCTATTGCTCTTTCCCTGTTTCCCTCCTCGCAGCTACACTTTTTCTTCTTCTCATTCACCCTCGTCAAGCTAGCATGTCTGATAAATATCTACATCATGAACAAGCATCAGAGCTTACTGCACACTTCCAAATGTTTAAGTCAGTAAGTATTTTCTCCAGAAACAAATAACTGAATGGCCAGAAAACAAAAGCCATGCTTTGTCATATTAAGAAACTAGTAAGAATTTATATTGAAACTAGTGGCCTGGTGCATGGATTTGTGCACATTGAAAGGAATTAATTAGAATAAATATTTTAATATCACTATTCACCCTTTCTCTATAATAGAAGTATCAGATATGAAAGAAAAATAGTAAAATATATATAAAAATAATGTATAAATTGATTAATAAATAAACAATATCATGATATGACAACAAAGACATGATATGAAAACCGCAAAAATATTATATAAAAACAACAAAAACATGATATATAAGAAACAACATTGATAAAAACAATGACTGATAAATTGACTAATTTATTCTAATATCTCTCTATACACCATATTGAAATTAGAAACACTTTCAGAATGTTTTACTAATTCCCCTTGTGATGAAGTATTTACAACTTTAAGTCACACATTCTTTGAACTTCAGAGAAAGCAACATAAAACTGACCACGTGTGAAAACGGGTTCAGGTAGGAATATTCCTACTCTGTCTAGAATTTGTCCTTGTGATTTATTAATAGTCATGGCAAATGCTGGCATCACAGGAAACTATCTTTGAATTAATTTAAATAGGACGCCAGTGTCAGACTGGGACAAATCCATTCTTGGAATCAGAACAACCTCTCCTTCTGAAGATCCTGCTAATACTTCAGCTTCAATTATGTTAGGTCACAATCTTTGATAATAAATCTAGTCCATTACAAAGACCCCATATAGTATTATGATTTCTCAGTATCATGATGACTGCACCTACTTTCAATTTTAATTTATGACATGTCATTCCTGAATGACAGATCAAAACACACACATGCAATTGGCTCCAGCAAGAACTTTATATGTATCATGCAAGTGAGAGTCATATGTACCAGCCAGTCAGTTGGACAGTCAGTCAGATGGACGTCCGGTCGGTCACTTAGCCTTTTAAATATATAGATTATACTCTGAATTTATAGTTGCTTTAAAGGCTGTAAAGTTGTCATAAAGCAGAGCCTCCTTGGTATCCTTTAACCAACAAACACAATTATAGAACCATTATTAAACTGAATCTGATTTAGTGTCAATCCCTGTTCTGGAACGGGAGTAACATTTCAACCCACATATGACTCTAAATAACATCAGAAGATGGCTTGAGGACTCCATACACTGGTGGAAAATATTGCAGAAGTGGAGAGAATTGAGGGGGCAATAAGTTAAAAGGTAAAGGCCTCCAGACTATGGCACCCTAAGGTATAAACTTACAGCACACAGCTGAGTGCTCAGATGTCTGTGTGGGGACATAGTGCCTTTTGTTAATTGCTTAAAGAAAATTAAGGTTTCCAGAGTGAAACTTGTTACTAATTTATTGAATAACTTAGCATTTGCTTTTTCCCCAGTTTTCTTTTGCAAACACTTTAAAATGATTGTTGTAATTACATAAAAATATGACTTGGGAATCTTTCCATTTCCTAGTTTGCTTATATTACTTATAAAACATGACTTCGTTTGTTTGTTTGTTTGTTTGTTTTTTAAGGAGTTCATTTCCCTTTTTTCCCGTTTTCTTTTTTTTAAAGATATTTTGTTGATTTCAGAGAGGAAGGAAGAGGAAGAGAGAATCACTGATCAGCTGCCTCCTGCACACCCCTCCTTGAGCCAGCAGCCCAGGCGTGTGCCCTGACTGGGGGTCCAACTGTGACCTCCTGGTTCAGAAGTTGCTGCTCAACCATGACTCACACCGACCGGTTGGGCGAACATGAAGTTTTTTTTATACTTAACAAGGTTATTGTTATAAAAATGTTAATTAAAATATCTTCAACAGTTTGCAAAATTTAAAAGATATGACAAAATTTGTTGGTTATGAAAACTTTATAACATTCAAAAAGCCAAATTTGTCATAGAAACCAAATTAAAACATAGGGGTTTTTGTGTTGTTAATTTGACCTAAATAATTCTGATTACTCTAAGTTCTCTTTTATATAGACTATGTCTAAAACGCTGTGTCTGCACTGTGATAACACTCAATAAAAAAGTAAAGATGATTTGAAGCAGTTTTTTGCTTCCTTTTTAAAAATTTATATTTATTGTCTAAAGTATCACAAATGTCCCCCTTCTTCCCTCTTTGACTCTTCCACCCTGCACCCACCACCTCCAGTCCTATAACACTGCTGCCTGTGCCCATGGGTTACGCACATATACCAGTGTGCTCATAAGCGCCTTGGGTAATCTCCTCCTGTAGGAAGAAATGCTTTGGAAGTTTATCATTTTCAATTCTAAATTATTAATTTTTTATTTGTCTAAGTGATCTAATTAAATTTTAGACAACATAAAGCCACCGTAAAGAAAAATTTGTAATAGTTTCTTTTGTTATCCCTACAGAATCACAATTCTACTGTAAATAAAAGAGACCATAGCACTCATTGGAATATCTGTACTAAATTTTATTCTCGTGTAAGGACATGTTGGTAGAGAGTTCTAACCTCAGTTATACTCCCAATTTAATATAAAGTCAGATTTCTGAACATATTTGCTTGGGTAGACCAGACACTCGCCCATGGCAAATCTCACTGTAAGGCCTGATTCGCCAGTACATTCTAGGTGAGCTGGCACTGGGGGCTGCCACTGCTTTAGGAGCCATGCTGTGTAGGGGTGAAAAACGCCGTGTGCCCCGTTTACATGACTTCAAACATCTCTTGTTTGGGAGTTACCTCTAAGGAAGAGAGCAGTGTGAATTGAAATGGCATTCCATCGTTGTCTACATTAAAACCTCGGTGTGCACTCTTTTGGAATGTTGTATCCTTGGCAAGGAGACTGTTTTAGCCAGGATGGGCTTCCATATCCAGAGGAGGGCATAAGAAATGATTGAGATATCCCTGTTAGCATTCCCTAAATCCATACTTTCTTGAAATTATTAAACCATTCTGGCTAGTGAAGCCCCCTGGAAAGAAGGTAAAATATAGCAGGCTAGCCTCCCCACATTAACCAAAACAGACAAACCTACCTGTGTGGTGTACGCTTTCACTTGTGTGCATCTAATGCTACACCCAGGCTTCTTGGCTGCGGGAAACCTGAGGTGGGAGGAGCCCTCTTCCCACACAATCTCACTGGCATTCCAGAGGGAGCAGTCCAGACAAGGCTTCTTTGAAGACAAATCCTTGCTGAGGTTTGAGTTTACTTTCCTGGGAGTCTTTATATTATGACTGTACTCCAATAGAAATGTTAATTCCAGCATTGTCCTCAGGTTAACAGTAAAAGGGACAAATATCCCTCCTTTTTCAGGGACTCACTGAATTGTTTTAGAGACTTTCAGCAAGACTTCACAATAAAATTTGAATTTCATCCAAGCTTATAACGATTCAAACTGAATTAGAGATTCATCAATAAATTAGGCATAAAAACTGCAAACACTTGCCTAATAATCTATTGTGGAAACCCATTTTGTAAGTCCTACAGAAATTAGGAATCTTTTAGATTATTCTTGTTTTAATAAACTTGAATATTATGATTTTGCCTTTGAACAATTAAGACTTCCTAACAATGAATGTGATTGCACTCCTGTGATGAGAAGACACTGTGGTCTCCACTAGAATGTCTTAGAATTCTTTTTCTTTACGTTCCACTCAGAAACATGGGGATTGCTTTAATGCCTACAAAGAATAGTTTTATGCAGTTCATGGGTGTAATAGCTGCTTACTTAAAAATTGAATAACATTTCATTATTTTGGCTTAAGGAAAATTTTTCTACTACAGTCTTCCTCCTAATGTTTACTTTCTTATTTGTAATGTATTTATGATAACTTAAGAATAATTGGGATTTGTACTGAATTTTATATTGACTTAAACATATAATCTTTCTTTGAAAAAAAAATAGGTACTGTGGTACTCTAACAATTCAATGGTCAGAGCCTAGTATCAATTCAGTTCTTAAAAGAGATCTCATAAACAATGACATTCTTTATTTCCTTTAAAATGAACTCAGGATATAACTTATTCCATAATAAGATAAAGGCCTCACAAATCTAAATCTTTCCATATTTTGGGGAAATGCCCTGCAGGTTTAAATATAACATAGCACATCTCTTTTATTTCTATTAATAATATATGAACAGATTTGGGAACATTTAAGTCTATTCACATAAAAATTAAAATAATGTTATGGACAAAATCCTCGACCTGCATAGTTTCTATCCTCAGATAGTTGTGTGTGTGTGTGTGTGTGTGTGTGTGTGTGTGTGTGTGTGTGTGAAAGAGAGACAAAGACAGAGGAAGAGTGAGATGGAAATGGAGACAGGAACAAACACAGAAATGGAGGAAAGGCAAGAGATGAAAAGAGAGAATTTCTCAGAATCAGGTCAGAGATGCTGCACCTGGGACATGTTATGCACATTCTGCATGGGCTTCCATAGATGCATGATAAAAGGTGGGTGTATAATACCAGTTCAGCCTGGTTTTATGTTATGGTTGTATACAAGGATCCCACAAACTCCTTCACGCATTGTACAATCTAATGACAGTGTAATCTTCCAGAAGAAAATATATTATCCTATCACCTCCAGCTACTTCTTGATTATTATTTTCTGTAACTACTGCTGCACTGGGTTACAGCCAGCTTTCTTCAGTCCATCCCCTCTGTGTTGGACACTGAGCATTGCCGAATATTTGATCACACAGCATTTAATATTTATGATGAAGCCTGACAAATGGGGATGTAACATTTATGCTCTGCTATTGTGAATACACTTAACACATGTATTCACAACAATGCCTCTTGGTTGTTAGTGTATTAAAATTGCAAGAAAGAGTTCACATTTAAAATTCACTGGGTTTACAAACATATGATGACTGTAGAAAAGTAAACACTCAGCAACCAATTTTTTCTGAAACATTTTTCAGATAAGATATAATTATCCAAAAGTATTTTTTTCAACTGTCACTGTGCTCTCTATTGAGCACTGCACATCTGACCGATCCTCTCTGCCTCCCTGCAGACACTGGCTAATGCTGAGCTGGGTTCTGTCGAAGGAAAAGACATGGATGCCTGGGCTGAAGACGGACCGAGTCTAAGCTAAGAGATATAAATGCAGAGAAAAACACCCTGGAACTCCTGCCACTTCTGCCCTCTCTTTATGGGTCCCTGTGCCCTTCTTCTATCTCTGTCTCTGTTCTTGGATTTTCTTTTCTCTTACTACACCTCCCTATATAAACTTCGACACACACTCCCAGGGCATCGCAGACTGGCCTCTGCGCAGAGCACAGACTCACTAAGTCAAGGTCCTGAATGTTTCTGGAAGCTGCCCCTGCACCTGTTGCATCTGCCCTGGGAGCCGCTCCAGAGGTGGCTCAGCACTCGGGAGGCTACTCTTTCTGCCGCAGAAACACTCAGTTGCAGAAGTGAATGGATGCTTTGAGCACAAAGTAACAAGCCCTGAGAGGAGCACAGCAGACCCGTGTGCCCCCCCACCTGCAGGACGCCACCTGCTCCCGTTCCGTGACTGACACTGTGGGACCCGGCTGGGGTCATGGGCCAGAGGGACTTCCTGGTTCCCAAGGTTTCCAATTACTCAAGGGTATCTTTATCAGAAAGCTACTGTTTTCCTCTTTAAATTAAATTTGCTACCTTTATTGTTTAACAGTTGGTGACCAATTTGTGCTTTTGTGGGAGGCTTTTTTAATATTTTTATTTAAAGACATAAAAGTAAATGTTGTCAGAACAGATGGGTTGAGAGGGCTGGGTGAAAAAGGTGAAGGCATTAGGAAGTACAAATTGGTAGTTACAAATAGACACAGAGATGTAAATTACAGTGTAGAAAATACAGTCAATAATCCTATCTAATAAAAGAGTAATATGCAAATTGAACATCACTCTAACACACAAGATGGCTGACCCCATGTGGTTAAAGATCCTGCCCCCATGTGGGCACAAGATGGCTGCCAAAAGATAGCCAGCAGGGGAGGGTGGTTGGGAGGGATCAGGCCTGCAAGGGAGGGCAGTTGTGGGTGATCAGGCCAGCAGGGGAGGGCAGTTGGGAGGGACCAGGCCTGCAAGGGAGGGCAGTTGGGGGCGATCAAGCCTGCAGGGGATGGTAGGTAGGGGTGGCCAGGCCAGCAGAAGAGTGAAGTTGGGGACAACCAGGCCTGCATGGGAGAGCAGTTGGAGGGTACCGGGCATGCAGGGAAGGGCAGTTAGGGGCAAAGAGGCTGGCAGGGGAGCAGTTAGGCATCGATCAGGCTGGCAGGAGAGTGGTTAGGGGGTGATCAGGCTGGCAGGCAGAAGCAGTTAGGGGCAATCAGAAAGGCAGGCAGGCAAGCAGTTGGGAGCCAGCAGTCCTGGGATGTCCGACTGCCCGTTTAGGCTCGATCCTACTGGGATCGGGCCTAAAAGGGCAGTCAGACATCCCTCATGAGGTACCAGATTGGAGAGGGTGCAGGCTGGGCTTCCCCCCCACACACACACACACTCCAGTGCATGAATTTTGTGGGCTGGGCCTCAACTATCATAATAACTATGTGTGGGGCCAGGAGAGTCTTTGTATCATTGGGGGGCTACTCTGTAAAGTACATGATTGTCTAACCACTTTATCCCACATGTGAAACTAATACACAATAATATCAAATGGAACTGCAATGGGTAAATTATATATATATTCTATCTAATAAAAGAGTAATATACAAATTGACTGTACCTTCACTATACCCACAAGCCATGCCCACAAGCCAATCAAAGTGAGTATGCAAATTAACCCAACTAAGATGGTGGTTAATTTGCATATCCACATGCAGAAGATGGCATAGAAGGGAGCCAAGTGCTACAGAAGGGAGCAAAGCTGCAAAGTAAGCAAGCCGGGTGGGGGAGAAGGGAGGGAGCAAGGCAGCAGAGACGGAGAGAGTGAGGTAGTGGAGAAGGGAGGGAGCTTTGCTCAGGCCACAGGAAACTCTATTCTTGCAGGAATCTTTCTGCAATGAGTCTCTAGTATATATATATATATATATATATATATATATATATATATATATATATAATATTATATATGCTACATGTAGACAGCTTTAATAGACCCTGGGTACAATATTTATCCATTTAGGTAAGATTTTTAAAAATGAATACCAATAGTACAAAGCTAAAGCTTGAAGGTGTCCCTAGCTGCACTGACAGACACAGTTCTGACTCCAATTGCACAACATTTGTTGCACTTGACCAGAGTTAGAATCCCTGCCCTAACCAAATGGAAAGTATTTGATAGTTGCTATGAGACAATTTAATTCACTTTAAAAATACTCTTTGATCAAAAATTGGAATTTCTGTGTTAATCTTTTTGAACTGCAATGGAGTTCAGGGATAAAGCTTATTTTTACTATTTTTCCAGACAAAACTTTAAGAAGGGAGTGTATTACTCACTGGTTAAATTCTTGAGAATGCTTTCTGAAGATTCTTGAAATAATCTTTCACCAACTGAAATTTCGCTGCATTTCTGATTGGCGATGGGAAGAACAGTTAATATAGGCACATGAAAAGAAGCCACCCAGGAAAGAAAAAAGAATAAAATCATAGAGGCACAAAGTTGCTTTCATAAGACAAATAAGATCCCAGTGAGGTTGACTATCAATTGAGGCAACTGTCCATTCCAATGAAAAGAAGAGGAACTTTTTGAAGACATAATGTCTTCTGTTTAAGGAATCCACCTATACCCCACATTGGATGAGAAGAATGCCCTGCTCAGTATGACTTGGATTTAAAAAATTCTAGAAGGCCTTGGGGGTGTGGCTCAGTTGGTTGTGTGTTGTCCTGTGCATAGAAAGGTCCTGGGCTCCATCCCAGGTAGGAGTTGTGAAGGAGGCAGCCCATGTTTTTCTCTTCCTCTCCCTGTTACTTACTCTCTCTCTAAAAATCAATAAAAATGTAAAAAAAGAATTTTGGAGGCCACAACAGTTTAGCTTTCTCTCTGAGCAATAATGAAGACTGTTTTATCTTGTTCCATGCACAGATTGTTTTAGTTTCACAAAAGTGCTTTCAACCTTACAAATGTAGGCATGTAGAAAGTCCTTTTCCCCTGTAAACTTTTGCTGACATTTGGTTTCATTGTGTGCATTAAAGCTGTGTTACAACACAACCACCCAGTGGAAGCAAAAGTGCAGCGAGGGACCTCTTATCCACAAGCCTGTTTTCTTCTAATCAAAGACACCTGGTTTGGTTTTTTGAAGCTCTGACTCCAAATAATTCAGAGTAAATTTTTCTTTCTTTCTTTCCCTCTCTCACCCCTCCCTTTTTTTTATTTTTATTTTTTGTAGAGGGCCTTTCTTTTCTCTAAATGGTACCGTCAAAATGCATGGGTTCCCGCTACCCCCAAACCAAAGAAGTAAACATTATTCATGTAGGGAGAGTATAGGTTGAACAGTTCACAGGAGCACCCAAACACTTAATGGCATAAAATCTTCAACATGCGCTATTTTGTTAAATTTTAACAGTGTTTTCTCAAATCTTCAAAGCTTGCCTTGATGGCTTGCTGCAGTAATGGAGCCACCGTGGAGTCGTTTCATACAGGACATGTTATCTTTCATTCCCCAGGCAGGGGCTTGCAGATTCCCAGGGAATCCAAGCGCACACTTAGAAGCTCTCCAGAACAAGCTGCTTCTAACTTTCACAGAGCTGCTGGCGCAATTTGAATACGAAAGAGATGCTGAATAGAAAGCTTTAATCTCTTGTCTGTTATGCTTCTTTCTTGCCTCTTCATCTCCTCCTGTTCCAAGGGTTTCTCTGTGTGAGGAAAGGAACACTTTGTGTGGAAGTGAGGTGTACGCTCAAAATGCTTTTGCTAGGCTAGGACGGGAGTGCGGCTCCTGCAGATCTGCCCAAAGCGTGGCTAGTTTGGGCTGACTGTCTGGTTTGCGCGTCTTTGCCGGTAAAAACCAGCACAAAGCTCTGAGTAACAGCGATCTTTTGGTCTCCGAGTGGACGGGGATCGGGTGGGCCTCCCCTCCACCGCCGCGGCTCTGCTCCTCTGACTCCTCGCCCTCCGCGAGCCGGAGCCTTTGAAAGGTTTTTCTGTTCTCCGAGTCCCCCGCCAATTGCTCGCCAGGAAATGAGCCCCCTTTGTGAGATTAATTAACAGCAGGAGCGATCGCCAGAGCCCGATCGCCACGCAACGAGGCTGTAATTGCTACTGTGCGGAGGGGAAGGAGAACGGTTTAAGAAGAGGGCTTAAGGGGAGCTCTTTGAACTGGAGGTCTCAGTGCGCGGGTTACGGCGAGCAGCGAGGCGGCCTTTGAAGTCGCTAAGAGGTTTTGGAAGGAAAAAAGTTGGTGGCGAATGGGAGCTGGCAACATCAAAAGCGCTCGCACCGCCGCACCTCACCTGCTCGGCGTCCAGCGGGGCCGCGCGGGCTGGGGCGGCCTGGGGGCGGCTGAGGCTGCCGCCCGCGCCGCCGGTGCCCCGCGTGGGCCTCCCGCGGGCGCACGCAGCGAGGGGGCGTCGCGGGGCTGAGCTTGAGCGGCGAGCAGCCCGAGCACGTCCGAGGGCCGGCGGCCGCGCCCTCCTCCCCCCTCAGAGACACTGAGAAAAGTTTCTCTGCTTATCGCCGAGCAATGCTGTCTGCATAAGAGGAGGACGAGGGGAGAGTATTACAGAAATCAGACTCACGTCCTGTCTGAAAATAAGAATGAGCGGAGCTCGTTTCTCTCAACAGAGGCAATAGCGCCCCCAAGAGGGTGGAATTAATCTTCGGGGTGGGATGCGGGGGAGGGGGCAAGGGAGGGAGGGAGGACCTCAGATATTATCATGGTTTAGGCGCTTCAAGGCCCCAGCGCATTAACAGATATATATATACTTTTGCTAATAATATTTCATGGAGAGGGGACAATTAGAAATAAAATACTTAAAAAGGCTCCTATGGGCCATCATTAAAAAAATAAAAATAAAAAATCCCCAAACATGAGAATCAGTGGTGCAGACAAATTTCTAAAAAGCTGCAAGAGGTTCATTTTTTAATGAATTATATGTTAACCAGAAATTAACTCGACAGTTTGTATTTCATATTTTGATTTTGTGTGGATCAGGTCTTATCTTAAATACTTTTATACTCCCCAATCTCCTATTAAATATTTTTAGTATTTTATCAAACTTGTCAGATCCCTTCAAACTTTGTATACTTTTTTTCTAAGCAAATACGGTCAGGTACTAATTTTAAAGGATAAGCAATATTTAAGTAAAACATAAAAATTATATTAACACTTATTAGCTGGTAGAATAGTTTTAGATCTCTTAATAATTTAAACTTAAGGATTTTGTTTTCATTTTTAACTCAAAACTCAACTTCCAAGATAAATATATAAAATTTTAATGTAGCCAAATATGCAAATATTTAGGGATATGCTTTAATGAGAAAATTTTGAGTTCTTATTTTTTGTAACCTATAGGAATGCTATATTTTTCTCCTATCACAATGACAAGAAATGTTTGAAAATCAAGAATCAAACCCAGTCCAAACCCAGTCCGCACTGAATAAACCTGAAACTCTTACAGGCCTGCCCTGAAGCCAGACACCATCGCCCTTCAGACGTCTAGACTTCGCTGACCTTGACAAAGAAGTGTTGGAGTCCTGCCCTCCAGTGATGTGTAGACACACAGCGACGTGCACTGGGAGCTGCAGCTTCTTTCCCAGGTCTTTGGTCTGTTGTGTTTGGACAGACAGTCAGCAGAGTGACAGTCCCAGCTAGTGCAGCATTGACATTTCAGAGCTTCCTTTTCATTGACATCCGATACCAGTTCATGCTGTACAGCAGGTTGCCCAGCCTAGCACTCAGCCCACAGTGAGCAATCAATAACCGTGTTGACTGACTACACTGGAGCACCCAACACGGCAACCATTGACTTTGCAGCCTCGTTACAGAACCATCTGGGGGGACCTGCCATTTTAAAAGTTTAACAAACATCTTTAATACAACAAGTGACTGAATAAAGTAGCAGGTCATTATGAGTCCATTGCCAGAATTCCCCATTTCCATCCTTCCAAACTCGCAGGAGCACACGCCTGTTTCCAATGAAAGCCCATGTCTAATAGCTGACGTCACTTAGAAGTGACCTTTCAGTTCTGTGCACTACAGAAACTATGCACATATAGAAATATGTACGATACAAATGACAAAAATCTATACTTTACAGTATTGCCTATGCTTTAGTGTACTAGCTGTCAAGAAGCTGTATATAATTATACTCATTTAAAAAAGAGACAAATTCAATTCCTTTCCTGCTGCCAATAGTTTTTTCTTTTATTATATCAAATATCTTGGCTCATGCCCCAAATGTTAAAGTTTACCACTCCTTGAGGCTTGCAACGGCAACAGTTTGTAGCTATCTGGAGGATTATAATTGCAAGCACACATCAATTATGGATTGGGTTCAGCATTTTCAGATAACTTCCCAAATCTCAAAGAGCACAGTGGTCTCCAGGCACTTCCAGGCCAGACTGGTCATAGGTGTAGCACACACCACCTCGTTAGGCCTCCGCCATGAGGGCTTCCTCCCCGCTGGCTCTGGGCGGGCGCTGACCGCTGCTTTCCACTAACAATTCCTTCCTGATCCCCAGAGATGCCTTAATGAGCCCCTTGGACATGGCCAAAGGCAATCTTGTTCTCTGGGCCACTGAGGTGAAAAGCCAAAGCTTTACCTACCAGGCGAGCAATAATTAATAAGGTATCTCTAATTCATCTCAGTTCATTAACAAAGTTACAGGTTTGATGGCCTCAAGGAGTACAGTGTTAGTCTGTCACTTCGTTTACAAGCATTGAATGAAACACGGGTGCCAAGGTATGTTAAAAAAATTAACTTACAACAAAAATAAATGGATGTAGAATACTAATTGGGAGAGAGAAACTGACAGATACTGCAAAAGATTGATTTTAGGGAAAGCTGAGAAATCTGTTTTCTGTTTATTTTAAGGACAGGAAATGAATACTGATTAGAAATGTATAGGCAGATGCGTGTGCGGCATTTGGTAATGCTTTTGCTGGATATTTGATTTGTCTGTTTTATTCAGACTTTAGATTGGATGCCAGCTCTCAGAGTTAGTTTTTGGTCTAATAGTTAACTGGACTTTCTTGGATACAATGCTCTTCACTTACAAGTTTTCGCCTCGCCTCCCCGGAAAAGCAGTTCAAGCCCGAGTGTCGCTTCCGCAGTGAGAAATGTCTGCTTTGCATGAGCGAATGGTGCCCACATGAGGTGGTCACATTTATTCCGGCCTTTTTTTCCCTCAGAAACTGTTGTCAGCTTAAGAAATATTACCCATTGGTAATATTTATATTTCCATCTAATCTGGGATAAAAGCAGAAACAAAACAAAGCCATATTCCCAAATAGGAAATACCCGTTTAGCATGGCTGTGTTGGAACACAGCGATCAGAGAAAGGGAGGCTGGACGTTCTGGGCGCACGTGCTCGCTCCTGCAGGTCGCGGCAGGTGCGACTCACTTGCATTTGTGGTGCTTGTCTTGCTGGGGGCCTGTTTGCACAGGGAAGGTGACTGCAAGGCAGGTAGGAGCTGGCATAAAGGCCAAGGTGAGTCTTCCCTTGGCAACTCCATGGTTCCCACTGCCCGAGAGCCTGTGTGAGGAGACCACTGCATCCTGGAGCTGCCGCAGTGGATATGGGCTGGACTCAACGGACCCCAGCCCTTCCTGGCATTTGGGAAACACTGCAGTGAGGCTGCAGTGACATCTAAAGGCAGACTCTCCGACTTGTGCTGCACTTCTGAGCAGCTCGCTCCTTCCTGCAAACGCTCTAAGCTTCTCTTCTGACAAATTCCTCCTAAAATTGGCACAAAGCAATTTCACCTCAATCCTTTGCTTTGGTCAGCGTGCTATCTTTGGGGCGGGATTTTCTTGCCATCTGGGGGGCCTCTCCTGCGTTCCATATCCCATCACTAAGACCTCGCTGTAGGGCCTTCTCTGTGCGTTAGAACCAGAACAAATATCTGGCCACCGGCTTAAGCACAGAAGCTACACCTCAGGTAAGAGCACCCTCTGCCATCGTGCTAAGACCCAGCCTAAAGCACTGGCCTCTGCGTAGTCTTCCTCGCCTGGGTCCGTGGCCTAACAGGATGGCCATTGGCTGTATGCGCATCCACTGGAGGGCAGACATTGCCTAGCCACATGCTGCTCCTGTGGCCTGGGTATGGCTGCCTTACCAATCTGGGCAAGGAAGTGTGTGTTTAATAGTGGACACTCACAGGTGAAGCCCCCACTTTCCTTTGGCTTTAAATACAATGGCCTTTGTTGGCGGTGTTTGCTTTAGCCAGTCAGGTAGCCTGATGTCCTCCCCTCCAGCTTGAACGGCGAGGTTTCGCCTTTACCGTCATGCAGAGCGGCCGCCTCCACACCACCACCTTCCAGTTTTACACAAACCGTGGGACTTGAAAATTTACTAAGTTAAAAATGAGACAATTAATACACGAAGAAAAATAGTCAACTTAGTTATATTTTGGGTTTCTTAACAATGTATTAGCAGCAAAACTAATTTTGTGCCTTTTAAAGAGAATTACACAATTTGGAGTTTAAAAATCTTCATTTTCATGTTTGTCATTATATGTTTAGCATTCCATGTGTCCTTACATCTGTACCCCTAAGTGAAGGGAGGGGGTGCTGTAGCATGGGGGGAGAGGTTTGGAGATTTTTACAATTACAAATGTTATTGGTAATCCCCCAAAATAGACCATTTGCAAACATTAAATGATGCCTGGAATATGAGAACAATTGCTCAACTCAAAACTTCTAGTGTACTACAAACATGCTAAATTAGCTATTGAAATAATAAAAATGCTCCTATAATCAATTAAATGCAACAATCTGCTAATAATGAAATTGAAATCTGAGTTGTGGCATTGTTGTTTGAAGCACATGAGCTTTCAAATATTCAAGTACTTCTACCATTTGTGTGTGTGTGTGTGTGTGTGTGTGTGTGTGTGTGTGTGTTGTGTGTGATCGCTCGCGCCTGATGAATTATTAATACAGGACTTGTGCCGGGCTCACCAGCTACTCCTGAACAGAATTCTAAAAGTCACAATTTGAAGTGTCATAATGAAGGGTGAAGTATGGTCTAATAAGCCTATAACCTATCTATCGATGAACACACATTGATGTTTCTTGACCCTTTTTGCATTGGGTAAATTACTTAAAATGGACTTTGTGTTATTCTGTAAGAAATTGCTTGTTTGTTGGTTTTTTTTTAGTTGTTAGGGGCATGCATGCATGTCTGCATGTGTATATTTTCATGGGCTATTTGTGTGCCATAATTCTTTTGGTGTTTCTTTATACCACATATTTAAATTCAAATATATACATACATATATGTACCGCATACCTGTATATGTGGTGTCTGTTTACATTTTCTGTCATGTAGTCATTAAGCACACAATGTAGACTTAAAGGATGTCAAAACTGACAGGCTGGCATGATGGATGATGCTGTGCTAGGCTGATTCTTACCAGGTGTGGTGTGATGGGAATTCAAATGCTGTTCAGAGCTCTTGTTTGTGTTAGTAAAGTTTTGCTTTCTGTCATTTTTGGGCGGAGGACTTCTGAACTTATAATCTTAAACCATTTTATAAAATGTTTTGGATATGTTAAGGAAAATCCATGGAGATTTCTTCCAAAATGTATATTTGAGACATAATCCATTTTTATATCATTTATTCTCCAATACATTTATTATATGTATTGGAGAATAAATGATATAATGTATTATTTATTTTCCAAGTGATCAACTTATCAGGATAAATATTTTCTAAGATACACAATTACTGACCCTGCTCTCATTATTCCTCTGCTTTCATTATTACCTAGGCGGAAGTCACCACTGCCTGCCTGTGTCTATAAAATACCAAGCCAAGTTTTTAATGAAAGTTTATTTAAATATTGACAGCCAGCCATATGTTTCAAATGACGAATGCAACATTCGCTGGCCTCTATGCGGACAATGCCCGATATCTAAACTCAGCTTCCTACGTCAAGTTGGCCCCTTCAGGGCAATCAGTGCAGAAGAGTGGAGAACCCCGTGACTGCTTTGCATTTGTTCCTCCCAAGCTCATGAGGCTGACACTTGGTACATGAGGCATCCCTGAGCAGGAACAATGCATGCTGCCACCAGAATGAAGTTCAGTCATTTTCCATAATTCAATATCTGTGGGAACCCACACGATTCAGGGTCCCATGGTCAGGGTTTGAGTTTCTGCAGGAGGCCGCATACAAATGAATTAAGAGACTCAGAAAAATACTAATTTGGAAAATGGGAGCCAGGAGGTAGTTCAGCTCTAGTGGCAGAACTCCCCCTCGCTCTGGCTTCCCCACTCCTTTTATTAAGATTAAAATCATAAGATACAGCTGTATCCCCCAGGCCAGAAATACCAATGAAAGTCAATCAGTAGATCTTCTTAGGACTAACATGTGGGGGCTGCTCCAACCACCTACATCCCAGTAACCAGCTCCAACCCCTCAGAGCAATCAAGGTTGACCAGCCCTCCAAACTCCCTGTCCACAGCTCTGTTATTAAAACAGTGATTGGCTTCTGGCATCTTCCCCATTTCTTTAAAAAAATCCACAGATTTAGAAATAAACATCCTCCTATCTAATAAAAGAGTAACATGCAAATATGATTGTGAACAGGGGCATAGCAGGGGGTAGGGTGGAGCAGGGGGTAGGGTGGAGCAAGGGGCAGAGCAGGGGACAGAGCAGAACAGAGGGTGGGGCAGAACAGAGGGTGGGCCGGCGGGGTGGGGCAGAGCAAGGGCAGGGACAGCACACAGGGGGCAGGGCTGGCAGGGGTGTGGCCACAGTGTAGTGAAAACAACCACCACCCTTTAAGGGTGGCCCACAAGATACTTAAGGGCTGGCCCTCCTTCAGCTTATGGTGCCTGAATCACATGCAAATGAGCGCCTGGGATCCCTGTATGCCCCCCAGCCCAGCACCCATGATGGGAGTGGGGGGGGGAGGCTGCTGCCAGTCTTTGGGGTGTGCGGAGACCCCAGTGGCCACCACAGGGTGGAGAAAATTCACTGTGCTCTTGGTTCGTGCAGGGTATCCTGGGCGCCAGGAATTCTGGGAAATGTAGTTCTCTTGATAGATCCACTGTAGGAGTGAGTTTGAAGTGGGGGGGGGGGGGCGTGGAAGCGGCAGGGTGGGGCAGGCTGGGCTGGGGTGGGGGCTTTAGACCTTGGGCTGGCGGGGGGGCTCAATGGGCAGGGTGTGTGCGGGGTGCAAACCTGCTGGGAGGCTGGCACCCAATAGCCCCTGGATCAGAGACACAAACCCACAGGGGGCCGGTACCCAGCACCCACAAGCTCTGCCACCCATGTACTGGAGCTGCAAAGGCCGAATCAGAGACATAAACCTGCAGGGAGGCCAGCACCCAGCGGCCCCTGATTGGAGATACAAACCAGCAGGGAGGCTGGCACCCAGCAGCTGCAAGCCCTGCCATGGGGGCGCTGGGGCTGTGAGGGGCTGGATCTGAGACAAACCAGCAGGGAGGCCAGCACTCAGCAGCCCCAAGCCCCGCCACCGCAGACCTGGGGCTGGGGGTGGGAGGGGGGTGGACTGGAGATACAAACCCGCAGGTCTGGCAGCCAGCAGCCCCAAGACCCGATGTGTAGGCTCTGGGGCTGCTGGGGGGTGGGAGAGGTGCAGTGGGTGGGGGCAGCTGAGACACAAACCCACAAGAAACCTGTGAAAAGGGAGATAAACTATTATAACTTTATCTCCCTTTCCTCAAGATGAGAAAACTGTCCCTGGATTATTTAGTGATGTGGCCCACACCTTTCTACATACACAGGGTATGTTATGACCACTCCTGGAATGCCGTCTCCAGGGAATAACCCACTGAGGCAAATCATCTGAGAGAGGAAAGAAGCTTTTGTTGGGTTTATTCTGAAGGTCAGAGAACATGCCACCCCCCAACATATGCTTTGTTATATTGATCTTGAGCTGCAGATTCTTGAAAAACTGCAAGTGCATGCAGAGGATTTCACTGAAGTCTCCTGATCTAAAATTGGACCCCCCTAAAGGAGCTTAAATGTCATAGGTCCCCTTGATGGGAGAAGTGTCATCAGGCAGAGAAGACTGACTCCTGTCACAGGACATAACACCCAAACTTTGTTACAAACTATTTCTCTCCACCCCCATTCATCTTTCCTAAAAATCGTTTACTCTCCTCTAGGAGGCCTACAGCTCCTGTTCCCTTTCCCTAGGAAGAAGGTATTTAAATCTGCATTCTAAGCCAGCTTGGGGAGTTATTCATTTTTCCCTGAGATCTCCCACATATACATGAGGTACACATGTTAATGAATTTTTGTTTTTCTCTTGGCGATCTGTCTTTCATTACAAGGGCCTCCACTAAGAACTCAGAAAGGTTGAGGAAAACTATTTTTCTTCCTCCATAATTCTATCTCGGGAAATCAAGTCCCCAGCTGAACAATGAGGTTGGCTCAAGTATCAAGCATTCCCAGCTGGCAGGAGGGAAGCTTCTAGGGAGAAATCAATGATATTGGCATCAAAGTGGGATGGAGGGCACGCGCATGGTTGATGGTGGGAGTTTAAAGTGGTTTGACATTTTTGGAGGATGACTTGGCAAATTTGATAGAAATGTTCAAGGTATATCCAAGAGTCTTCTTCTAGGAATCACATCTGCTGAGATAAAGCACAAGCACTTAAGCCCTGGTCAGAACCCAGGATGCTACTGCAGGCTCCCCTTCCATGACAGGAAAACCTGGGAACGACCTGCATTTTTAGGACAAGGTAGCATCTATGCTAATAAAAGAGTACTATGCTAGTTAGACTGAACATCTTCCTGGCGACCTTCCAGATGTCCTTCCAAACATCCTTCCTGACAAAGCCATGTTGGCAGGGCCAAGGCAGAGGAGGTTAGAGGCAATCAGGCAGGCAGGGGAGAGCAGTTAGGGGGACCAGGCCAGCAGAGGAGAGCAGTTAGGGTAAATAGGCTGTCAGGGGAGAGCAGTTAAGGGGATCAGGCTGGCAGGTAGGTGAGTGGTTAGGAGCCAGAGGCCTAAGGGGTCCCAGATTGGAGAGGGTGCAGGCTGGGCTGAGGGAATCCCCCTCCCTCCGCCCCCGTGCACGAATTTCGTGCACCGGGCCACTAGTATAAGAATAAAATGCTTAAGTCCCAATTTTGACGTCCAACAATTCTCCATGTGTACATGCCAGCAATAATATCTAGATGGTGGACAAATGATGACAATGCAGGTCCGACCCTCTTCGGTCTGGTTCTGAGCAACCTGTAGCAATACACAGCTGCTGACTGCAAGAATGGCAAGGCGTGATCAGCGTCTTCCATCTCTGAGCTGTTTTTAATTCACAGGGTCTTAAATTTGTTCCCTGAAAATACACAAACACACTCTTGACCAAAAGTTAAAAGAATCCTTTTCACAAATTTGACTCAGAATTATTTTTCATCCTTGCCCAAATAATTTTTCCCTGATCTATTTTGACACCATGTGTGTTCTTCATAGGTGTCTTGCTGTTATCACAAATGGAAACTAATTTTTTAAAGTAAAATTTTTTCTAGATGTAATTTACTTACAGAATAACTTTTCTTTACATCATATTACTCCATTACCCCCTTTTTTAATTAATGGAGGCTTTTAGAAATTTTTATAATGCAGTCTTGATAACTTTAAATTTTATTCTTTTTACACAAAATTATGCTGCTTTAGGTTTATTGCATGTTAAGTAACATTACCATGAAATCAACTACCGATAGAATTTTTAGTTAATACTTTAGAAACAGCTTTTTATCTAGTACAACTGAACCTTCCTGAATATTTACTTATTTCAATTAGCCAATTAAATTAATCTGAAAACTTAATTACTATTTTAGTGTCAAATTTAATAGTCTAATGACAAATTTAATTTGCCCTATAAATATTAGTAGAAAGGATTATTTGCATTCTTGAGTAGGCCTCTGAGCTTTCCTGGTGCTAGACTTGATTTAAATATAGAGCATCTGCTGTCAGTCAAGTCTCTGTTGCCTAGGCCCCAATCTGAGCTTGGCCAAACCTCTGTTACCCGGCTCCCAATCTGAGCTGGGCATGGGAAACAAAGAAGCCATGGGACAGGAGACCTCCCTCATAAGGGGCTAAAGTTCAGGCCCCTGCACAGTTGGGGAGGTGAGGGTCTACACCCACCCCTGTTGATCCCCAAGGTCTCCCCTGATGGCCCCTCTGTGACTGTGCCTGTTTTAGGTTGTTCCTTCCATGAGGAATCTTACCCGTCTCTAGCTAACCAGCCATCCTCCAGGGCCAAGCAGGGTAATGTGAGGTTCATTTCTGTCTCCTTGATAGTATATGTCTCTGTGGCCTCCATGTCCAGCACCTGCCTCAGGATCCCACCCTGGCCATCAGTGGGGCCCCGACACTGATCACAGATCTTGGGAAACCCAGGTTTCCTCTCCAGAGAGGGCCCAGCTCATACCATTGGGCGAGAGACAAATCCATGGTATCAGCCACTACGAGGGTTCAACCTCAGGATGAACAGAAAGCTAAAGCAACAGTCATGGGTAATTAGATTGTAAGAAAAGGGTCCCTCTTGGCAAAAAGGCGAGAGAGGCCAATATACAATGCTCAGGTGCCTTCCCAAGGAACCTTACACACAGTGGAAGAAATTAAACCCTTTCATATCCCTTTTTAAATTTGCTACCAATCATTCAAAAATTTAGTTTATAAATTTGTTTGGAATAATTGTACAATATGCTGTTATAAAGTATCAAAAATTATAATGACATTGTAGAGTAATATCATGTAAGGATATTCTTTTCTCTAGGTCATGATAATTCAATTTTAAACTGGCTGTCAATTTCTTTTTGTATATACAAGATCTAACTACATTTTCTGCACCTCTCCCAAGAGCAAGTAGTAATAGTACCCTATTTCCTTAATATTCATGCAAGCCAGAAACCTCTTTAATTTTACACACAAAAAAGCAGTGGTTTGATTTTTGTTACACAAAAGGGAAACTGGGTGGTGACACCTATGTAATTATACTTCCTTGTCCCATCCGTGTTCCTCCTGAATGAACCAAGGTGCTTGGTATTATTGATGACTACATTAGGCGGGAATCAACCCACATAAGGGTTCAACCCCATGAAAGGTCAGAAACATATGTCAAAAATACTTCCCCATTTGCCCTATTTTGCCCAGATATTACCATAGAACTGATCACTATTAGGATGGCAAGAAAGGCATTCTCATACATCTGTACCATCCTCTTTACCATGTAAGTTATCTGCCTCATACTTCTCCTGCTCCTCATCCTACCTAATAAAAGAGTAACATGCAAATGTGACCATACCTTGGCTCCTGATTGGCTATGCTACCAGCCAATCAGGAGCGGGGGGCGTGACTGTGGGCATGGCCATGGTTTGCCTGGATGCCAGTGAACACTTCCCTTCACGAATGCTTAGCTTCATGCTGGCGCCTCAAGTGCTTCACGCCTGTGGGGAACACTTCGCTTCACACCGGCAGATGCGGAGAACAAAACGCTTCATGCCAGTGCCAGCTGGGAATGCTTAGCTTCAAGCTGGTGGAGGCAGGGAACGAAGCAGGGACCACACCCCTGCACAGGGTGTTTGCAAGGGCCTAGTGAGGAAGCAGGAGAGGCTCAGTCTGTGGTGCAGGAAGGGCTGGGCCAGGACAACACCATACTTTCAAAGTAAGTTGTTTCCCACTTAAATATCCTCTGATGAGTACCTTTAAAAAAGAAGTAAATATTCAGCCATTGTCACACCTTGAAAAGTTAAGGTAATTTCCAGAGGGGCTTGACAGGGGACCACAGGCCACGCCCCCCACCTGGTAGGGTTTGACAGGGAACCTCAAGGTGTGCTTCCCGCCCTGGTGCTGGGCTAGGGTACCTCAGGCTGCTCCCCCCACCCCAGCTCCAGGCTGGGGGACCTCAGGCTGTGCCTCCCACCTGGTACAGCTTGACAGAGGACTGGAGGCCACACTTCCAATCCAACAGGGCTTCACAGGGGACCTGAAGGTGTGCTTCCCATACTGTTGCTGGGTTAGGGGACCTCAGACTGTTCTCTCCACCTGCCAGGGCTTGACAGGGGACCTTAGGCTGTGCCTCCACCTGGCAGGGCTTGACAGGGGACCTCAAGCTGCACCCCCACCCTGGCACCAGGCTGGGGGACCTCAGACCACACCCTGTGCCCCAGCACCAGGTCAGCGGTCCTGAGGCTGTGTCCCTCCTGCCTGGCTGGGCTTGACAGGCAACCTCAGGCTGTGCCCCCCACCCAGCAGGGCTTCATAGGGGACCTGAGCCTGTGCCTCTGTGCCAGTGAGGATTGATGGGGGACCTGAGGTTTGCTCCTCTGCGTAGTGGGGCTTGACAGGGGACCTCAGGCCATGCCCCTTACCCAGTGGGGCTTGACAGGGGATCTCAGATCGTGCCTCCCACCTGGTGGGACTTGATGGGGGACCTCAGGCCACGCCCCCCATCCTGGTGCTGGGCCAGGGGACCTGAGGACACACCCTGCCCTGGGTGGCTTGAAAAGAGTGGGACTGGCAGGATCTGGATCTACCCCAATGCGGGGGGGGAGGGGTGCGGCTGGGTCTGGGTCTCACGTGATTTTGAGGCACATGTGAGTGAGTGGGACTTGACTCTGGGCCCTGTGATGCACCCCAGACTCTGACAGAAGGAAGGTTTTCATATACGTTTTACTAATTTTCTTTAGTCTCTGATACTTCTATTATAGAGAAAGAGCAAATAGCAATATTAAATTATTTCCTCTAATTAATACCCTTTTAATGTGCATGAATTTCATGCACTGGGCCACTAGTCTTCAATGGATTGCTTGGAATCACTGCTCTCTGTGGCTGAAATAGTTGATTGTGTGCAGCTGCATGGTGTGGCTCCAGGTGCCAAATCCTTATTAGTCTGACTAGTTTCTCTCTTGGATCACTGTTGCAATTTAATATTTCTAGCAGGAATCTACACAGGTTTGGAAAAATTCTCTGGAAATCTACAAGCATACCCTCTGCCAAAGGTTAATAATGCATCAGGTCCCTTCCATATACCAGATTTGGTATCCTTCCATTTCACCAGACCATTTTCCTTTGTTTTATTATGTTCCCAATGTATCTCCATAGGTGTTCTTCCATCAGCATCACAAGTGAAAAAATTTAAAGTAATTAAGGCTTGGTGCAGCTTACCCACAGGTGATATCTCCATCACCCCCCCTTTTTTTCAAGTTGGGATTTTAGTCACTGATGTTGTCCTTCAATAACGGTCTGTCCTTGAGAATTATATGGTATCCCTGTAATGTGCTGAATTTTCCACCTTTTACAAAAATTCTGAAATTGACAGCTTGTATAAGCAGGCCCATTATCAGTTTTAATAATTTTTGAAACTCCCATAATGGCAAAAGCAGCTAAGCAATGATTAATAGCCTGTTTTGCCATTTCTCCCATAGATGCAGTAGCTCATAGGACTTTTGAGAAGGTATCTACAGAAACATGTAATGCCCCAAGGCATCCAAAAGAAGTATGTGTTACATCCATTTGACAAATATGGTCTCTTAATAAACCTCTAGGATTTTTTCCTGTGTTAGGCACTTGAGGTAGATGTAACATGCAAGTGGGACATTCCTTAACAATTTGTTTTGCCTGCTGTCGATTGAGAATTGTTTAGGCAGCACTTTGGCAGGCTGATGTAAAAGCTGATGAGATTCCAAGGCCTATTTTAATAAAGCAACCAATTGATCAGCATGTGCATTCCCTTTTGTTAAAAGACCAGGTAGAACGCTATGAGCCCTAATGTGAGTGATATAAAAAGGATATTGTCCCTGTTGTACAATCTGCTAAACTTGCTTAAATAGTAAAAATAAACTTTGGTCACTAAGCCATTTCAACCAGGCAGTTTCAATTCTATTCTCTAAGTTTACAGAATAAAAAGAATCAGAAACAATATTAAGAGGCTCTTGAAAATCCTGCAATGCAGCCTTAATAGCCTCCAACTCAATTCTTTGTACAGAAGTATGACTGGTCAATATGACTCAGTCTGAATTTATTATATGATAGACAGCTTCCCCATTAGATGACCCATCAGTAAAAACAGTTAAAGCTCCAGGAATAAGTTCCTGCCTAGTATTTTTTGGTATAATAATAGGAGTATTATACAAAAATTGTAGTAATTTATCTTTTAATAGATGACAGCTAAGTTCCCCTGAATATCCACTTAAACCAATTTGCTATTTTATATCAGTCTGAAATAACATTTCTAATTGCTTCCCAGTGAGGGGAAGATAAATATGCTGGGGCTCTTCTGCTCTAAGCTGTTTACAGCATTTTCTAATTTGAAATATTAATTGGTCCATTAGTTCTACATATGTAACCGCAGTTTTAGAAGATTGATGCACTAAGTGGACCCATTCAATAATGGCAGGAAAATTTTTATTTTGAAAGATGACTCCAGTGGGACTACCTGCAGTAGGGTTAATTTATCCCAATAATGGTAATTCGGGCTGAACCCATGCTACCTGGGCCGAGGAAATTGCCTGCTCAATTCTTAACAACTCATTCCTAGCTTCATCTGTTAGTGTTCAGGAAGAAGAAAGATTAGAATCACCTCTAAGTAAATTAAATAAATTTGTCATTTCTCCTGTAGAGATCTTCAAATAAGGTCTTAACCAGTTAATGTCCCCTAATTTCTGAAAGTCATTTAAAGTTTTAAGACAATCTTTTCTTACCTCCACCTTTTGTGGCCTAATGCATTGGTTCTCAATTATGGTTCCCAGATATTGAAAAGGTGTTTCTTTTTGTACCTTTTCTGGAGCAATTTTTAAGCCCCATTTAGGGAGCTCCTCTTCTAATTGGGAAAACATAGCCAAAGTCTGTTCTTTCCGTGGGCTTGCTAAGAGCAAGTCATCCATATAATGAATAATATAACATTGGGAGTATTTATCTCTTAAAGGCTGAACAGCCTGAGCCACATATTTTTGACACAAAGTAGAGCTATTGGCCATTCCTTGAGGCAAAACCTTCCATTGATATATTTTCATGGGTTCTATATTATTAATAGATGGCACTGAGAAAGCAAATCTGTTTATTTTGAGGTGCCAAAGGAAAAGTGAAAAAACAATCCTTAAGATCTACTACTATAAGAGACCAATTTAAAGGAATTTGTGAAGGCGCTGGGAGTCCAGGTTGTAAACCTCCCATAGAATGCATAGTAGCATTAACTGCTCTAAGATCATGTAACATTTTCCTGTCACATTTTTAGGGATTGTAAATATAGGCGTATTCCAAGGACTACTGGAAGGCTCTATGTGGCCAGCCTCTATTTGTTCTTGTATTAATTCATGAATATGACTTAATTTCTCCTGGCTAATGGCCACTGATCCACCCATACTGGTCTATCATCTTTCCACTGTATAGGATCAGCATGAGGGTGAGGAGACTGAGCAGTGACCGCTCCTAAAAAGGTTGTTATCCTAATCATCGTCTTCCTGAGTTTCTTTTAGCTTAGATGGGCTCCTTAATTCCCTGATCATTTTTTTCCAAGCCTTGACTAGTCTGATATCCCATCTGAGTCATTAACTGATGTTCTTTGCCAGTAATAATACATGCCTGTAAACCTTCCAAAACATCCCGGCCCCATAAATTGACTGCAATTCCAGAGATGATGTAAGGCTGGAACCATCCCTTCTGTCCTTCCTCATCTTGCCATCTTAACACTGCAGCACTACGCTGTGTGTCATCAAGGACTCCTACCCCTTAATTAAGCCCATAGCTTTTGTCATGGATCAGCTTGGAGGCCAGAATTCTTTACTGATAACACCAGTATCCACTCCAGTGTCCACTAGACCCCTAAATTGTTTTCCTTCTATTCTTAAATTAATCATAAGATGGGTTTTGCTAATTTCATGTACCCAATAGATGTTCAAGCTTCCAAATCTTTGCATTCCTCTTTTCCTATTTATAGCCTCACCTTGCTGAACATAAGATAGAAGTAGTATCTGAGCAATTCTTTGCCCTGCAGTAATTTGCATAACATGATTACATTCTAGTATAACTTTAATTTCTCCTTCGTAATCTGAATCAATGACTCCAGGCAGAACAGTTAGTTCTTTCAGAGTGTTCCCACTCCTTCCTAAAATTAATCCTAAATTTCCCGGTGGCACAGGCCCCCAAATTCCTGTAAGAATAGCTTGCCGAGCAATATCGGGGGTTAAAGTAACTCCTATAGTGCTGTTAAGATCCAGACCTGCCCTTCCTGCAGTTGCTTGGATGAGGGAATTCACTGTGAGTGAGCCTTGGAGGGCAGATTTCCCCTATTGATAATGGGGTTGGGGGGTGCCCCTTTGGCCGTTTCCTGGCCATTGACCATACCTTCTATCTTGATCTAGCGGCTGCCCGTTTCTATGAAATTTAGACCAACGAGACTAGCCCAATGGTTCCCTTTCTGACATCTGGGACACCGAAAGGTTGAATCTGGAGGCTGAATGTTTATACTCTCCTTAGAGTGCTGCCTTGTGTCCTTCTCAATTGCCTACATTCCTTTTGGAAATGTCTTGCTTTCCCACACTTACAACACTCCTTATTCCCCACTGTTACTGCAGCAGCAAGTAAACTTGCTTGAAAAGTGCCTGATCCCACATTCTGACACACTCGAATCATCTCTGTATAGTACTATTTCTTCGAAGAGGAATCAGGCATTTCTTACAATCAGCATTGGCATTTTCATAAGCCAATTTCTGAATTAAAATATCTCCTGCTGTCTCATGTTGAATCTGTCTTCTCACTGCTCGAGTGAGGTGAGCCACAAAATCAGAAAATGACTCTGCAGGTCCCTGCATACATTTACTAAAAGCTCCGTGAGGGTCCCCTTTTGCTGGTAAAGCCCACCAGGCTTTCCTCCCACAAAGTCTAATTTGCTCATACGCCTGTTGCACATAATGTAACTGATTTTGTATATCCTCATACTGTCCCAGTCCTGCCAGTATTTCATAAGTTATTTGAGCATTCGACCCTCCATTTACACGGGCTTGCTCCTGACATTTCTCCAAATATTCTCCCTTCCATAATAAATAATCTCCTCCATCCAGAGTTGCACGAGCCAGAGAGTACCAATCATAAGGACTAAGAATGCTTCAGATATATTATTCATAATTTCTCCCGTAAAAGGAGCCATTGGACCATTTTGAACAACGCTTTCTCCTAAAGCTTTTATCATTTTGAAATCGATTTTTTCCATGTTGTCTTATTATCTAATTTGGTAGCTGTGGATCAGCTACTTGTATAACAGGAAAAGCAAGCCTTTCTTCCACCGACATGTCCTTCATCCCTTCTCTGATGGCTCTCTGTATAGATGATTCTATTGGTGGTGAATTAAATGTTTCAGGATTAGGACATGGAGGTGGAGGGGGCCATAGAGACTCTTCCTCTAAGTGTTCTTCCTGCTCCTCTCTAGGAGGAGCGGAGGGAACCAGGCGAGGAGACTCCTCCTCAACCTCTCTAAAAGGCGCTGCTAGCAAATGCAATATTATGTTCCCCCTGGGGAAACAGAAAAAGATACCCTTTCAAATTCTTAAGCATACAAACCAAAAATCTATAATAAAACTTACTTTATAGCTGAATTCTTCCCCATTAGCCCGGCTGAAAAAGACGTTTCCACACTACTTACAGACCGAGACTCTGCAGTTAGTCCGTGGGCTTTGAGTGCGGTGAACCTCCCTCACCTTTCTCTGGGTGAATCCTTCCTCCTTCGCTCTAGTGAAAAATATCATCTCCTCCAGATGCCCCATATTGGGTGCCAAAATGTGGGAACCCCTTTTCACGACCCGCATGATTCAGGGTCCCCTAGTCAGGGTTTGGGTTTCTGCAGGAGGCCGCATACAAATGAATTAAGAGACTCAGAAAAATACTACTTTGGAAAATGGGAGCCAGACGGTAATTCAGCTCCAGTGGCAGAACTTCCTCTTGCTCTGGCTTCACCACTCCTTTTATTAAGATTAAAATCATAAGATACAGCTGTATTCCCCACGCCAGAAACACCAGTAAAAGTCAATCAGTAGATCTTCTTAGGACTAACATGTGGGGGCTGCTCCAACCACCTACATCCCAGTAACCAGCTCCAACCCCTCAGAGCAATCAAGGTTGACCAGCCCTCCAAACTCCTTGTCCACAGCTTTCTCTTATTAAAGCACTGATTGGCTTTCGGCAAATATCTTTTTATAGGAAAAAAAAGCAGTCCTTCTCTTTTGATCATTTGAGGTAGGAACAACAGTGCTAAGTAGGTGAATTTGTGCTCTGCATCTTCCACACAACTGGATATCCTGCGGAGTGCCCACCCACCCTTTATGATAGGCAGGAAAACAGTGACCACAGCGGGGGCGCCTGTTGAACTGGCCACTATGGGGACAATTGTGCAGCAGCCCAAAGCCACGTGAAAAAGGCCACTAACCTCCTTCTGTAGGGGAGGACTTCCGATGGTGCCTGCAGTGGTACCTGGAGATGAGATGTGGCAACTGTGGTGAGATTTCAGACAAGTGGGGATACGTTTGGCTGATGGATAGTGAGGCACTGAAGGAGGCTGTGACAGCACATCCAGGGTCCAGAAGTGCAAGCTGTGAGACAGGTAAAACTCCATTGAGATTGCCATCAAATCTGACAATGCTGAAGACAATGAGAAGTTCAAGATAACAGTAGAGTTTGAGTGTCAGGGCCTTGAACCACTTGATTTCAAGCCTCAGGCTGGGTTTGCTGCTGAGGGTGTAGAATCAAGGACAATCTTCAGGGACATTAATCTGCAGGAGAGACTGGACTGACTCTGAGGAAAAGGCTCAGGAGTCTGTGGGAACTTATGAAATTACCCACTAGTTTGTGAGGTGCTGAACCCTCTTCCTGCTCACTTGCCTGTAAGAACTGAGAAGGGACAACCAAGCCGCAGAGCCAACTGAGGATAGTCCCTCTGCCCTTACCTCCTGGAGCTGCCTGAGCCCTCACAGGCTGCATGGTGGGCTGTCAGTTTCCCAAGCTCGTCGATAAAGCCACTGTTTGCCCTGTACTCATGCACTGAGGTAGAGGCAGTAGCAGCCACTCCCCCGACAAATAAGAGTTCATATTAGAGGTATTTTTCTGTTTCCTGAAAGAAATGGAAAAAAACAAACTACTGGATATAGAGTTTAAAGCCACAGTTAAAAGGTTACTCAAGAATCTTCTAGAAACCTCCAAGGAACTTAGTGAGACCTTCAAGGATCATAATGAGAAAGCCCTCCCTCCCCCCCAAAAAAATGGAAAAGGAACAATCAGAAATTAAGCATAAAGAATAATATACAGAGATTGAACAGTAGACTAGAGGATCCCGAGAATCAAAACAAAGATTTGAAATATGAGGAAACAAAAAACAGCCAACCAGAAAAGAAAAAAAAAGAATAAAAAAATATGAAGATAGTGTAAGGAGCCTATGGGACAACTTCAAGCATACTAACATCCAAATTATGGGTGCCAGAAGAAGAGAAAGAGCAAGATATTGAAAACCTATCTGAAGAAATAATGACAGAAAACTTCCCCTACCTGGACTTGCAAGTCCAGGAAGCACAGAGAACCCCAAATAAGAGGAATCCAAAGACAACCATACCAAGACACACATAATTAAAATGCCAAAGGCAAAAGACAAAGAGAGAATCTTAAAAGCAGCAAGAGAAAAACAATTAGTTACCTACAAGGGAGTACCCATATGATTGGCAGCTGATTTCTCAACAGAAACTATGCAGGCCAGAAGGGAGTGGCAAGAAATATTCAAAGTGAGGAATAGCAAGAAACTACAACCGAGATTACTCTACCCAGCAAAGCTATCATTTAGAACTGAAGGTCAGATAAATAGCTTCACAGACAGGAAAAAGTTAAAGAGTTCATCACTGCCAAACCAATATTATTTGAAATGCTAAAGAATATTCTTTAAGAAGAGGAAGAAGAAGAAAAAGATAAAGATAAAAATTATGAACAACAAAGTGACAACAAATATATATATATATATATATATATATATATATATATATATATCAACAAGTGAATCTAAAAATCAAATGAATAAAAACTCTGATGAACAGAATAAACTGGTGAATGTAATAGAATCAGGGGCATGGAAAGAAAGCAGAGTGACAATTCTTGGGTGAAAGGGTGTGTGGGGGTGTAGGAGGAGATTGGGCACAAATCTCATACATATAGATGAGGACAGTGGGTGGGAGGTGAGGGCATGAGGTGGTGACAAGGTGGAGGAAGACTATGGGGGGGGGGAAAAGAGGGCATCTGTAATATTCTCAACTATAAATACTAAAATAATAGTAACAATAACAATAACAATAATAAGTGTCTACCTAGGTCCTTTGCGATTTATTGATTGGATTATCTTCCTTTTGTTAAATTGTATGAGTTTCCTTTAAGTTTTGGAGATTAAACCCTTACCTGAAATAGCATTGGGAAATATGTTCTCCCATGCAATGGGCTTTCTTATTGTTTTGTTCATGTTTTATTTTGCTGTGAAGCAGCTTTTTATTTTGATTTAGCCCACTTGTTTATTTTCTCCTTAGTTTCCATTGCCTTAGGAGCTATATTGGTAAAAGATATTGCTATTACAATGTCTTATATTTTCCTGCATATGGAGTCTTCTAAGATTTTTATGGTTTTCCATTTTACATTTAAATCTTTTAACCATTTTCAGTTTGTTTTTGTGTGGTGTACACTGGTGATCTAGTTTTACTTTTTTTTTTTTTTTTTTTTGCATGTATCTGACCAATTTTCCCAACATCATTTATTTTTTTATTTTTTTTAATATATTTTATTGATTTTTTACAGAGCAGAAGGGAGAGGGATAGAAAGTCAGAAACATCGATGAGAGAGAATCATCGATCAGCTGCCTCTTGCATGCCCCCTACTGGGGATGTGCCCGCAGCCAAGGTACATGCCCTTGACCGGAATCGAACCCGGGTCCCTTCAGTCCGCAGTCCGACGCTCTATCCACTGAGCCAAACCAGTCTCGGCCCCAACATCATTTATTGAAGAGACTGTCTTGACTCCATTGTATGCTCTTGCTTTCTTTGTCAAATATTAATTGAGAATAATGGCTTGGGTAGATTTCTGGGTTCTCTGTCCTGTTCCATTGATCTATATATCTGTTCTTGTGCCAGTACCAGGCAGTTTGAGAACCATGGCTTTGTAATATAGCTTGATATCTGGTATTGTGATCCCTCCAACTTTGTTCTTCTTTCTCAGGATTTCTGTGGCTATTCCAGGTCCTTTTTATTCCATACGAATTTTTGGAGTGTTTGTTCTAGGTCTGTGAAATATGCTACTGGTATTTTAATGGGGATTGCGTTAAATCTATGAACTGTTTTGGATAGTATGGACATTTTAATGATGTTGATTCTACCAATCTATAAAAACAGTATGTTCTTCCATTTGTTTATATCTTCCTCTATCTCTTTTTTTTAATGTCCTATAGTTTTCTGAGTATAGGTCTTTTATCTTCTTAGTTAAGCTCATTCCTATGCATCTTAAGTTTTTTGGTGTGGTGGTAAATGGGATTTTTTTGTTTTGTTTTGTTTTTCTTTATGTGAGTTCATTGTTGGTGGTTAAAAATCCATACATTTCTGGGTGTTGATTTTGTATCCTACTACATTGCTGAATTCATTTATAAGTTTAGTAGTTTTTTGATGAAGTATTTGGGATTTTCTATGTATTGTATCATTTCATCTGCAAATAAGGACAGTTTTACTTCTTTTCCAATTTGGATGCCTTTTATTTCTTCTTCTCTGATCAGTACGGCTAGCACTTCCAGTAGTATATTGAACAGGAGTGGCGAATGTGGTCATCCCTGTCTTGTTCCTGTTCTTGGAGGAAATGAATGTAGTTTTGCCCATTGAGTATGATGTTGATTGTAGGTTTCTCATATAAAGATTTTATTATGTTGAAGTATGATACCACTATTCCCACTTTGCTGAAAGTTTTTATCAAGAAAGGGTGTTGGATTTTGTTGAATGATTTTTTTGCATCGATTTATATAATTGTGTGATTTTTGTCTCTCAATTTGTTTATGTAATGTGTCACATTTATTGATTTGCATATATTGTACCATCCTTGCATTCCTGTAATAAATTCCTCTTGGTCATGGTGTATGGTCTTTCTAACGTAATGTTGGATCAGATTTGCTAGAATTTTGTTGAGAATTTTAGCATCTATGTTCATCAAGTATATTGGCCTAGTTTTATTTCTTTGTTGTCTCTATCTGGTTTTGGAATTAGGGAAATGCTGGCTTCATAGAAAGAGCTTGGAAGTGTCCCTTCCTCTTGAATTTTTTTTGGAATGGTCTGAGGAGGATAGCTTTTAGTTTAGTTCTACTTTGAACTCCCCTGTAAAGCCATCTGGACCAGGGCTTTTGTTTGCTGGAATACTTTTTTATTACTGCTTCAATTTTATTAGTAGTTATCAGCCTATTAAGATTTTTAAAATTCTTCCTGATTGAGTTTTGGAAGCTTTTATTTTTATAAGAATATGTCCATTCTGTCTAGGTTGTTCATTTTGTTGGAATAGAGTTGTTCATAACATTTTTCACAATTGCTTATATTTCTGTGGGGTCAGTTGCTACTTCATCTCTTTCATTTCTGATTTTGTTTATATGGATCTTCTCTCTTTGCTTCTCGGTGAGCCTGACTAGAGGTTCTTCAAGCTTGTTTATCCTTTAAAAGAACCAGTGCTTGGTTTTGTTGATCTTTTGTATGTTATTGTCTTTATATTATTTATTTCTACTCTGACTTTATTATCTCCTTCCCTCTGGTTACTCTGGGCTTTTTTTATTGCTCTATTTCTAATTCTTTGAGTTGTAGGGTTAGTTTGTTACTATTTTTCTTGTTTTTTGATGTAGGCCTATAGAAGTATGAACTTCCCTCTCAAGACTTCTTTCACTGTGTCCCATAGATTTTGGATTGTTGTGTTTTCATTATTGTTTGTTGTCAAGATGTTTTTTTTTTAATTTCCTCTTTGATCTCTTTGGTAATGCAGTTATTGTTTAATAGCATGCTGTTTAGCCTCCAAGTATTTGATTTTTTTCATTGGTTTTATTGTAGTGGGTTTCTAGTTTTATGCCATTGTGGTCTGAGAAGATGCTTGATATGATTTCTATCTTCTTCAGTTTGAAGAGACATTGCCTGTGTACCAATATGCAGCCTATATTTGAAAATGTCCTGTTGCAGTTGAGAAGAATGTATATTGTGTAGCTTTGGGATAAAATGTTCTGAAGATGTTAATTAATTCCATCTGATTTAGTGAGTCATGTAGGACTCATGTTTCTTTGCTGATTTTTTTTGTTCAGAGGATTTATCCAGTGGTGTCAATGGGGTATTAAAGTCCCCTACTATGACTGTATTGTCATCAGTCTCTCAGTTGATATCTTCCAGAAGATTGTTTATTTATTTATGTATTTGGGTGCTCCTGCATTGGATGCATATATGTTTAACAGCATTATTTCCTCTTGTTGAATTGCCGCTTTTAGTATTATGAAGTGGCCTTCCTTATCACTTGCTATGGCCTTCAGTTTGAGGTCTAATTTGTCAGATATAAATATTGCTACTCCAGATTTTTTCTAATTTTTTTTGCCTCAATTTTTTTTTCTCATCTCTTCATTTTCAGTCTGTGTGGAGCCTGTGTTCTGAGATGGGTCTCTTGTAGACAGCAGATATATGGGTCATATTTTGTTATCCATTCAGCTACCTTATGTTGTTTTTTTTTTTTTTTTGAGCATTTAACCTATTTACATTTAAGGTTATTATTTATGGGTACTTGTTTGTTGCCATTTATATTCCTTATGCCTGTGTTCCTTCTTACTTTCCTATTTCTTCTTTTTACAGCAGTCCCTTTAGCATTTCTTGCATTGCTGGCTTGGTGATAATAAACCCCCATAGTCCAGTTTTGTCTCTAAAGCTCCTGGTTACACCTTCAATTTTGAATGATAGCATTGCTGGGTATAGTATTCTTGTATTTAGTCCCTTGCTTTGCATCACTTTGTATATTTTATTCCATTCCCTTCTGGCCTGATATGTTTCAGTTGAGAAATTTGTTGATAGTCTAATGGGAGTTTCTGATTCTCTCTGACAGCCTTTAAGATTCTTACTTTGTCATTTGTGTTTGCTAATTTAATTATACTGTGTCTTGGTGTTGGTCTTTTTGGGTTCATCTTTTTTGGGACTCTGTGAACTTCTTGGTTTTTCTTCCCAAACTCAGGGAAGTTTTCTGTTATTATTTCTTCAATCAGGTTTTCTATTTCTTGCTCAGTTTCTTCTCCTTTTGGCATACCTATTATGTTGGTGTTGTTTCATTTTGTGTTGTCCCAAAGCTCCCTTAGGCTCTCCTTCTGTTTTTATATTTTTCCTGCTTTGTCTTACTGATGTGGCCCTCAGCTTCTTCTAGTCTACTATTGATGCTTTCTCTTGAGTCTTTGTTGCAGCTATGTTATTCTTCATTTCTGCTGGGTTCTTTTTCAATCCTCTTGATTCTTACTCATGTTGTTGAATTTTCCTTCAATCCTTTTCAGCATCCTTATGACCATTGTTCTGAATTGTTTCCATGACAAATTGTTTGCCTCAATTACTTTGCATCCTTTTCTGGTGATTCCTCATTTTTGTTTGTTTGTTTTGAGTTTTTTGTTGTTGTTTTCTGTGTGTGTGTGTGTGTGTGTGTGTGTGTGTGTGTGTGTGTGTAGGAGCTGCTTCTTTGTGTCCCCATTTTCACTCCTCTCAGAGTGTCTGGTTGTGTGGCTCACTCTCCTGCATGTTGACCAAAAGGCACAAAAACAACTCAACAAGGCATGACACAGAAGGAACAAAATATGAATGTATTCACAACATCAATACCACCAAATTAAGGTGATCACTAGAGAAAAGAGAATTAGAGGAGAGGAAAAGCACAAATTAAATTGAGAAAAGGAACAAAGGAAGAGAGGAAAGAAAATGAAGAAACAAAGAAGAGTAAAGAAAAAAATATATACATACTAGTGGCCCAGTGCATGAAATTCATGCATATGGGGATATGCCTCAGCCTGGCCTGTACTCTCTTTAATCTGGGACACCTTGGGGGATGTCTAACTGCCAGCTTGGGCCTATTCCCTATCAGATTGGGTCTAAAATGATAGTTGGACATCCCTCTCACAATCCAGGACTGCTGACTCCTAACCACTAACCTGCCTGCCTGCCAGATCAACCCTAACCACTCTGCCTGCCAGCCTGCTCACCCCCAGCTGCCTTCCATGGCTTGCCTCATGATGCCCAACTGCCCTCCCTGGCTGACCTCATGGCCCCCAACTGACCACCCTACCAGGCAGCTAGCCCCCAACTGCCACCCTGCCAGCCTGTTCACCCCCATCTGCCACCCATCCCCCCCGCTGGCCTGATTGCCTCCAATGGCCTCCTTCTGCTAGTCAGCTTGCCCCAATGATCTCTCTGCCAGCCTGCTAGCCCCCAACTGCTCTTCTGTGCTGGCCAGCTTGCCCCAAACTGCCCCTCTGCCAGTCTGCTTGCCTCCAACGGCCCTCTCCTGCCAGCCAACTCACCCCCAACTACCCCATCTGCTGGCCTGATTGCCACCACCTTCCCCCCCTCCAACCTTCTTGCCTTCAACTGCCCTCCCTGCTTCCCTCCAAGTGCCCTCCCCTGCCAGCTGAATTGTCCCCACCTGCCTCTGCCTCAGCCCCTCCACCATGACTTTGCCTGGAAGGATGTCTGGAGGACCCTAATTAGCATATTACTCTTTTATTGGTATGGATGTGGGGAGAATACTCCACAAAACCAACAACTAGACCAAAAAATGAAAACAACAGACTCCCAGAAAAAACAAACAACCAAAAAAACAAAAACAAAAAAAAGAAAAAAAAAAAAGAAAGGGAGCTGAATCTAAATAGGCAGAGAGAGCTTATTTCCAGAAAGTACGGTAAAGGAATTGAATGAATGGGGGAATGGCCATGAATCAGTAAAGAGGATGCAGAAAGAGAAAGAGTTTATAAGGAGAAAAGTAAAAAACCAAAATACTCAATTAAAAAATATTAAAGTAATAAGAATAGAAAATAATAAATTAAAATACACACTAGATGCCCGGTGCATGAAATTCCAATCTGGGACCCTTCGAGGGATGTCTGACTGCCCGTTTAGGCACTGGATATTATGCACCAGACCTCTACTATGTGTATATACACACACACACACACACACACACACATATATATATATATATATATATATATATATACATACACAGACATATATATATGTATATATATATATATACATATATATATATACACACACACATATATACACACACACACACACACACACACATATATATATATATATATATATATATATACATACACAGACATATATATATATATGTATATATATACACACATAGTAGAGGTCTGGTGCATAATATCCAGTGCCTGGGGCAGGGGTGTTCCTTAGCCCAGCCTGCACTCTCTCCAATCTGGGATATCCCTCTCATAATCCAAGACCGATGGCTCCTAACTGCTCACCTATCTCCCTGTCTGATTGCCCCTAACTGATTCTGCCTGCCAACCTGATTTCTCCCTAACACTCCCCTGATGGCCTAATAGACACCTAACCACTCCCCTGCCAGCCCAATCACCCCCAACTGCCCTCTTCTGCCAGCTTGATGGACCCCAACTGCCCTCTCCTGCCAGCCTGGTCACCACTAACTATCCTCCCCCCGATGGCCCAGTTGCCCCCAACTGCCCTCCCCTGCAGGCCTGGTTGCCACCAATTGCCCGCCCCTGCCAGCCAGATCATCCACAACTGCCATTCCCTGCTGGCCATCTTGTGGCAGCCATCTTGTGACAACACCACAGCGACCATCTTATAATGACATCCAACACCACGTAGGCTTTTACTATATAGGATAAAATTTATTTATAAAAATGCTCCCCTTTTCTTTTATCTATCTATATATTAATCTATTTCTGAAAAAGGAGAAAAGAGTAGGTAACAGATAGGCCTGAGTTTGGTGAGTAAAAGTAATTAAGCTATTAGTAGGAGAAGAGAACAACTAAGGTGAAGAAGAACAAAATCAAAAATAAAAACAGTAACAAAAACAATAAAACAAACTATCAAACAAGGAACAACAGCAGGAAAAACTGGCTAGCAAAGAAAGAGAAAAGAAAAGGGTGTATGAACTTGTGGTGGGAGGGATTATATATACAAGTAGGCCAATAGAGATTGCTGTAATCGTAATGAGTCAATAAAGCAGATAAAAATCAATTTTGCAAGGAGTGAAAAGAAAGGAGAGAGAAAAACTAAAGAGGAACAGGAGAGAAACAGGATAAAAAAGGGTGAAGTTAGGAAGAAATGGTTGTCCTAAAGGAAAAAAATGAGATAAAGTAATGGTAAAAAAGTAAAATAAAATAAATATAGAATGTATAACCCTAATCCAAAACACAACAAAAAAAAAGGTTTTAATAATAGTAATAGTAATTAAAATAATAAAAATAAAATAAAGAAAAAAATTTAGTTTCTTAAGTAGAAGTTTTTTAAAAACAATGAAATAGTTATGTTCATTTGCTTCAGCTGAGTATTTAATGTGCCATGGAGGCTGGTCTAAGATCCCTCTCCACTGTTCTGTCTGCCATGTCTCAGCTCCCCGCTGGAGGGTCAGCACCTTGTTGACGCCCCGACAGTTCCATAAGCTCCTTCGTGTCAGATGCCACAGCCTTGGAGTCAGCCCGGAGGGACCAGGCTGCCTGCTTTGTCTGCCTGCCTGCTTTCAGTGGTGTTTACACAGCGTGTATTTCTAACAGCGCCTTTAGGTGGTGGTGTTTCTGTACTAGTTTCCCAAGGGCTCCCTGGGGCATTTCTAATTCTCCTCTCCCTGCTGAGCTCAAGGCTGGGCGTGGCTGCGCTGCTCCGAGTGGCCTTGTCTTCAGAAGAAAAATGTCTGTTCTGGGTTGGAGGGATGGACTGACCCAGAGCTGACTTCCTGATCATCTCTCCCTCTTTTGCTCCCCACCTTCCACAAAACTACCTTCCCCTGCATCACAGCCTTGGTGATGAAATATGGTAGCAATCATCTCCGGTAAAACTGCTGAAACTTGAGCCTGATGTTCTAGTTTAAACAAAAGGGTAGTCTGCAGCGATCTGCTTTTGCGCGACAGGACTAGGTTCCCACGTCTAGCGAGGTTAGAGACAGGGAGCAGGCCGACTCCCCGTCTCAGATGCGACCCTGAGAGCTGTTCTGGATTTAAGACAACCACAGCTTACAGTGCAGACCCGAAAAGGCCTGCCTGCACCCGAGGCTGTGCGGTCGTGTTGGGTCTCCGACCGTCCTGGCCAGTTCAGTAAGTCCTTGCCTGCTTATTACCAACTTCACAGCCTCGTGGTCAGCTGGTGGTGGAAGACACCCCACAACAGTGAGTGTTTGTAACTGGAAGATCCCGTGCACTGGGCTCAGTGAGTAAACGCAAAGAAAATGTGCAACGGAGCCACTGCGCTGCTGCAGCCTCTGCCTTCCCCCCCAGCCCCGACCCGGCCGCCGGCCCGCGGGCTCCGGCCTCTCTGTCCTTGGACTGCCGCCCAGCTGCGTGTAGCTCACCAGGTCCGGTGGGAGCTATTTGATTCCCTTGTTTCTTTCATCTGCTCATCTGCTTTTTGAGAAGGCGCCCAACCCATCCTTCTATCCGGCCACCACTGACTCCCGCCGGACAAGCGTTTTAGGGTCTCTGGTGGGAGAGGCTGGAGTCTTGGTGTTTGTGGGTGCGCAGCTATGGCAGCTGGTCCCCGGCCCGCGCGGCTGCGGGGTCACACGTAGTCTCCTCGGGTACAGGTGGGGGTGGGCTCCCAGCCACAGCGGCTCTCCCCTCACGAGGGTGTGGTCTCTGCAGCAGAGCCGGCCACAGGGCCACAGGCAGAGACCTCAGTGGCAGCAGAGGCCAGGCGAGCCCGGCCCGCTGGTCCCCGACAACCCCGCAGAACACAACTGTGCCTCTCTCTCTCTCTCTCTCCCTCTCTCTCTCTCTCTCTCTCTCTCACACACACACACACACACACACACACACACACGTCTACGCACTACCCCTTCGCTCACTCTCCACATTCTCTCTCACTGCCCCTCTTGGCGCCATGTGTTCCTCCTTTGGCAACCCTAACAACATTTATTAACCTTGTAATAAAAAATACAGATAAATAAATTTAAGGTGACTTTTAGTCTTTATTTTCAATGTCCTTCCTTCCTTTGTGTGAATCTAATTTTCTGACCTGCTGCATACTCCTTCCTGAAGTTATTCTTTTAACATTTCTTGTAGAATAATTCTAGAATTAACTGATTCATTATTTATTGGTGGAAATCATTTTATTTTCCTTTATTTTTAGATAATGAAGAATATTATTGTTCAGCATTGAGTTTTTGGTGAGAGTTGGTTTTTGTTTTTTCTCTAGCACATTGCCATTTTGCTAGCCTGGATCCTGACAAGAAATTTGCTGAAATTATTGTGAATGTTCCTTTTAAGATAATGTGTTATTTTTTTCTGGGGTCTATTAAAATATTTCATCCAGAAGTTGGGGATGTGACTTTCAATAGAGAAATAGAGTAGTGTTGAATAAATGAGGTAGTTTTAACAGTGGTGACGACACTCATCAAATATTCGGACTTTTCACTAAAATTCTCAGCTGCACTGGGAAGTCATATGTTTATTTCTGGCCAATGGAATGTGGGCAGAAATGCCACATGACACTAGCAGGTGAACATATTTATAAGCTGGCAAAGGATCCTTGATTTCCAAGGTAATGAACCTAGAAGGCAGCATAAATTCCTTTAGGCTTAACCTCTGAATGGGCACCTCTGTTTCTACCAGACAAGCACTTTGGGTGAAAATAGGTTTTTTAGAGGTTAAGAAACTGGGATTCATGGGTTAATTTTTAACTTTAGTGTGACCAAGTTTATTTTGATAAATAAGAACACCATGAATAACTTTCTCCAAGAAGGAAAGCATGTAAAATCATAACTTTACCTGAGAATGTAAAGACCAAAATAGTATATTTTAAAAAGCAAAGCAAAAAAGAGGTGTTGGAGAGCATTAAGAAGAAAATTTTAACCCAAATAGGAGAAACAGCAAATATTTCATGGAAGAATTAGAATCTGAACTAAATTGAAAATCATATTCCATTTGTCACTTAAGGTATCATAAGCCCAGAATTGCTCCTAATTATTTTCTCAGTAGCAGCAGCGTAAAGGCCAATTCTTGGGTCTCCTTACAGACTGCCACTATTTAGCACATTTAAAAAAAGTTTTTGTTAATAATCTATTCGCTTAAATAGTTTTGATTAAACAAACATCAAATGAACCCTTTATAAGACTTGAAGATGTCAAGAAATGGGAGGAAATAGCTTATTCCCAGGATATTTGAGTAAGATATTCTGACGGTACATCTCAATTTCGTCACTGAAGTATCAAAGAAAATAAATTAATATATATTTATATAACTTATAAACAAATATGAGAACTTTATCAAAACATTTAGATAATCTACTTTTTAAAAAGCATTTCTCTCACTTATTACTTTCTTTTAGATATGGTCTAAAAAGCTCAGCAAAGAGGCTCTATATTCAACATCAATAAATAGGCTCTTAAAACTGGATTCAGTCCCCCAAAGAGCTCCAGTAGTTACCTCTTTCCTATATAATCATGACTTTTTTTTGGTAATTGTCCTATTAGAACTGTTATTTATTTTCCCAACAAAAGAGAATATCCTGTGAATGAAAGAAATTGGCAGAGGCTTTTGGTATTAACTCCCTGTGTCAGTAAAAAATTTCCCCAACAAACATTTCTGGAAATATTTTCTATGTATTTGTGATAATCTTGTAAAATGATTACTAGCACATGGAATTTTTGAAATGATTTAATTATATCATGAAATGTAACATCACATTAAATATACACTTTACTTCCTGGCTGGGTGCTCGGTTGGTTAGAGCACCGTCCCAATGCACCAAGGCTGCGGGTTCAGTCTTTGGTCAGGCCCATGCAAGGAGGAATCGGTGAATGCATGAATAAGTGGAACAATCAATTGATGTTTCCCTTTCTCTCTCTCCCAACCTCTCTCCCTCTATAAAATGAATAAAAAATTTTAGAAAAATATATATTTAAAATATTAGTATAAAAACACCTTATAAATACATATAAAATCTATATCCTTACAGACTAAATACATTCTGACCGCATATTCCCAGGACAGGCTTGAGAAATGCCTAGAGTCCGGACAGACTTTGTGGACCCAATTGTATGTGTGAAAGTCTGCATATGGAACCATGATGAAAGTTCTATTTAGGTAATACCGTACACAAAACATCTCACCAAAGGCAAGAGTGCAGTCTGAAATCCAGTCCACTGTCAGTTCGCCAAGCCTTCGGCTGCAGTTAAACTGTCTTCAGTGAGATGAGAGGGTGTTTAATTCTGCACAGCCATAGGCGGTCCTGCTAGGATGGTAAATGTCTCCTTATCTGTACACCAACTTGATATAGTTAGCAGTGGCCTTTTCTGTACCTTTAGAGACTCTCCATGATCGCTTACAAATGGTGGGGAAGATCACACCCTGTCAACCATTGAATTGGAAGAAAATTTTCCAAACCAATCTAAGGCCTATCAACAAAGAAGACAAAGAAAGGATGGGGAGATGTAACAGATACACCTGATACAGTTAACTGAATTAGACATCAAATCAAAGTAATTCTTATTTATATGCTAAAAAATATTTTACCAAGCTTAAAAAACATTTAAAATGAAATAAAATGGATAGCCTAGAACTAATATATACATATCCTATCTAATAAAAGAGTAATGGGCAAATTTGACCTTACCTTCACTACACCCACAAACCACGCCCACAGCCACGCCCACCAGCCAATCAAGAGCAGATTATGCAAATAAACCCCAATAAAGATGGCTGCCACCACTAAGAGCAGGAGGAAGGCTTGGGTTTCCCCGGCAACAGAGGAAGCCAAAATTTCTACCTTTCTAAGCCTCCACTCAATGTTACAAAGTTTCAATTATAAAAGATACAGAAATGCCAGCAGCCACTGAGCTGGAGAGAATAGAGGCTTGGGTTTCACTGGTAATGGAGGAAGCCAAGCTTTCAGCCTGTCGAGGCCGAGGCTACAAAGTTTCAAACAGAAATGGCTGCCGCCCTGGAGCAAGCAGAAGGCTTTGCTCCGCTCCAGGTTACAAAGTTTCAATTGTAGATATAGATTAATCTCAGATACCAGGGCTTCTGCTTGGGTTGCTGCGGGGGTGGGGGGGGATGGCAGGGCTGGCCTGCAAACCTCCACAGGTTCCTCCCTGAGGCCGCCTTTTGCCCCAAGGGAACCCCCATCCTGATCTGGGACACTCTTCAGGGCAAATCACCTGGCCCCCACCCATGCACCAGGCCTCTATCCTGTCTGATAAAAGAGTAATTTGCAGTTTGACCATCACTCCAACACACAAGAGGGCTGCCTCCATGTGGTCAAAGATCCTGCCTCCATGTGGACACAAGATGGCCACCACAAGATGGACAGCAGGGGAGGGCAGTTGTGAGCAATCAGGCCAGCAGGGAAGGGCAGTTGGGAGGGACCAGGCCTGCAAGGGAGGGCAGTTGGGGGTGATCAAGCCTGCAGGGGAGGGCAGTTAGGGGTGACCAGGCTGGCAGAGGAGGGAAGTTGGGGACAAACAGACTGGCATGGGAGCAGTTAGACATCAATTAGGCTGGCAGGGTAGTGGTTAGGGGGTGATCAGGCTGGCAGGTAGAAGCAATTAGGGACAATCAGGGAGACAGGCAAAAGAGCAGTTTGGAGCCAGCAGTCCTGGATTGTGAGAAGGATGTCCAACTGCCCGTTTAGGCCCGATCTTACCAGGATCAGACCTAAATGAGCAGTCAGACATCCCTCGAGGGATTCCCAGATTGGAAAGGGTACAGGCTAGGCTAAGGGACATCCCTCACCCCCCCCAATGCATAAATTTTGTGCACTGGGCCTCTAATATACATATATATATATATATATATATATATATATATATATGTTATTAACTAAAATTAGGATATTAACAAATGTGTTTAATAGCTGAACGGGGGCACTAAAGGAAAGGATTTATGAATAAGAAGGAAATTAATTAAGAAATACACAGAGTTAAAGCACAGAAGAAAAGAGAGAAAAGAATAAAATAATACAGAATAAGGCATAAAATGACACAAAAAGTCATGTTGAAAAGTCTGACACACATGTTATTAGAGTCACAAATGGAAAGGAAAGAATGAAGTAAAAGTAATACAATACCCAACAATACTAATAGAATTTTTAAAACTAGTGATAGACATCAAGTGACATATTCTCTTATGCTCATAAACTCTAACCACAATAAATACCAGGAACAAACTAATACATTTTTAAAAGAAAACACACACACACACACACACACACACACACACACACACACACACGGCCACTTCAGAATCAAAATGCAGAAAACCAGTGACAGGTCTTATTTAAAAGTCATATTATCCTCAAAGAAGCAACAAGAAGACTGCAACTGTCCTCTCAAAAGAAATAGAAAGGTAGGAAGCAATCTATACAAAGAAAATAAAAAGGAGTGTTGGCTAGAGTTCTATAGTCAGCAAAATATTTCTAAAAAATGAAAGTAAAATGGGACATTTTTAGACAAGAGAAAAAAGAATATAATTTTGGCAAAACCACTTTAAATTAATATCTTCAGGCAGAAATAAAATTAACCCAAATGGGGCAAAATTAAGAATAAAAAGTTGAAAAATAAAAGTATAAAAATTTTCGTAAATCTACATGGCTGTTGACTATAAAAACAATAATAGCAATAACAAACACTTATAAAGTATAAATATTCATAGACTTAATATTCATAAAAAACAATGGGGAGAGGGTAAATGAATGTAAAGTTTTTAAAAATCTTGATTTGTCTGGAATATGACAGAAATGCTAATTACATGTAACTATTAAATCAGAGAAGCAAACAATGTATTGACATTGATATTCACTAAGTAATAGCAATCCTTATCTAATAAAAGAGTAATATCCAAATTGACTGTACCATTGCTACACCCACAAGCCACGACCACCAGCCACCCCCACCAGCCAATCATGAGCAAGTATGCAAATTAACCTCAACCAAGATGGCTGCAGCCACAGAGGGAGCAGGAGGGAGGCTTAGATTTCCCCAGCAATGGAGGAAGCCACGCTTTCCACCTGCCCTGACTGGCCCAGGCCTCCACTTAAGGCTATAAAGTTTCAATTATAGAATTTAAATAACCCCCCACCCTGATCCTGATCCTGATCCAGGACACCTTTCAGGGAAATTGAGCTGGCCCCCACCCATGCACCAAACCTCTATCCTATCTAATAAAAGAGTAATATTCAGCTTGACCATCACTCCAACATGCAAGATGGCTGCTTCCATGTGGTCAAAGATGCTGCCCCCATACCAGCAAAAGATGGCCAGCAAGAAAGGGCAGTTGAAAGGGACCAGGCCTGCAGGGGAGGGCTGTTAGGGGTGACTAGGCTGGCAGAGGAGGGAAGTTGGGGGTGACTGGGCCTGCAAGGGAGGGCATTTAGGGGTGACCAGGCCTGCAGGGGAGGGCAGTTAAGGGGCAAATAAGCTGGCAGGGGAGCAGTTAGGCATTAATCAGGTTGGCAGGAGAGTCATTAGGGGGTTATCAGGCTAGAAGTGGATAGGGACAATCAGGAAGGCAGGCAGGTGAGCAGTTGAGAGCCAACAGTCCTGGATTGTGAGAGGGATGTCTGACTGCCCGGTTAGACCCAATCCTCACAGTAGGATTGGGCCTAAACAGGCAGTCGGACATCCCTTGAGGGGTCTCAGATTGGAGAGGGTGCAGGTTGGGCTGAGGGACACCCCCTGCCCCCAGTGTACAAATTTCGTGCACAGGGCCTCGTGTGTAACTAATAAAAGGGAGAAAGTTACATAATACATACCCCTTCATATATGAGAAAAAAATTAAATAGACAATTCAACACAAAATATGTAAAAATAAGGAAAAAGAAGTAAAATACAAGTGTTCCATACTTCTTAACTCAGTGCTAAATAATATTTTTAAATAAAAAGTATAATTACCTAACATGAATCTGGTCATAAGAAGTCTATAGAGTTAAAGCTACATACTTCACATTAGAAAGCTATTCAAGAATATCTAAAATGGAAACATTACAGAAGATGTAGTATATAAATGGAATACTACTCAGACATATGAAAAGATAAGATACTCTCATTTGTGACAACATGGCTGGAACTTCAAAATAGCATGCTAAGCAAACAAAGCAGATGGGAAAAGTTAAAAACCATTTGATTTCTCTCAGATGTGGGATATGAAACTAAAAGCAACAAATAAGCAAACAAGAAAGGCAAAAAAAAACAAAAAAAAAACACAAAACCTCATAGACACAGAAGTATGGGGACCAGAGGGAGGGGGCTGGAGGACTAGTAAAGGGTAAAGAGGTTCAAATATATAGGGATAGAAAATGATTTGACTTTGGGTGGTGGGCACACAATGCAATGTGAAGGTCATGCATCACAGAAATGTACACTTCAAATTTGTATAATCTTTTTTTAAGCATATATAATCTATTAACCAATGACAGCACAATAAATTTAATTAAAAAAGAAAAAATGGGAACAGTAAGAAATATACTATAAAAATAAAGAAATAACAACGATATCCTATATAATAAAGAGCTAATATGCTAATTAGATGAACAGCAGAACAACTGTCTGGATGACCTTCCAGATGAAGCCAGGGCTGCAAGGGTTAAACCCCTTGCAGGAATTTTATGAATCAATCCTCTAATAAAAATATAAATGTAAAAAAAACATGAGAAATACTAAAACTGTTAAAAAAAAACCACATTGTCTCTGAGAATCAGTGTGAAGGCAAAAAGAACAAAGTGAGGGTGATTTCTCATTGTAAGACTTATTTCACTTTGGTTAAGTGAAAATATCAAATTAAAATAAAAAGAAATATGGGAAAATTTTATCCTTAGATGAATACTAAAAAGAACATATACGGCCCTGACCAGTTTGGATCAGTGGCTAGAGCGTGGGCCTGTGGACTCAGGGACCCCATGTTTGATTCCGGTCAAGGGCATGTACGTTGGTTGCAGGCACATGCCCCATAAGGAGTGTGTAGGAGGCAGCTGATCGATGTTTCTAACTCTCTATCCTTCTCCCTTCTTCTCTGTAAAAAAATCAATAAAATATATATTTTTAAAAAGAACGTAGACATTTAAGTAGCCCAGACAATTAAAAACAGCAAAGGTTAATGAAAATTCATATTAGATTAGTATACGAAATTAAATGGCTCTTTCATTGGGAAATGTTGACATGATTTCCACATATGATGAAGAAAAGGAACAATTATTGACTTGAACTTTGCTTCTCCCTTTTAAGGCCAACATATTTTTCTTCAAACTAGAAATGTTAGAGTATTTTAAAAAGGAGACAGTTTAACTCATCCAGAATCACTGAGAAAATCCATTCAGAGGAAAGTCATTGAACCTTGTAGGAGGCTAGATTACACAGCTCTCAAAGCAAAAAAGAAGGTATATTGTGAAAATTATAAATTGTTTGATAGATTTCTCCCAAATCTTAGATAATTTGTGAATATTTTGAAAATATATGATCACAAATAAATAACATAGTTTTGTTAAAGACAAAGTCAGAGAGATTGTGGAAGAGAGATTTGTGCATGCTTTTTCAACAAAAGCAACTCTTTAGAGAGTAGTTTTGGAGCTAGTTCCTAATATTTATGTGAAGGAAGATTTCAGTGACTACGAAGAATTGAACATCATTGGGAAGGACGTTATTGCCATTTACAACAACATGGCTGAAATGTCAAAATATTGTGCTAAGCAAAACAAGTAGACAGAAAAGTGAAGAACCATCAGAGGTCAGGAAACACAGCTCATGGGCACAATTTGGTTTGCTATATGATTTTGTAAATTAAGTTGTATTAAAACAGCACATTCTGGTCAATGATTGTTTTTCTCTATAGCAACAGAGCTAAATAGTTGCAACAGGCCATCTGTCTTGCAAAGTCTAAAGTATTTACTTCTAGATCTTTATAGAAAAAAATTTTTTGCTGAAACCTGGATTATATAAAACTGAATGCAATTAATATTTTATTGAACAGCCATACTCCTTATTATTCAACAATTACATCCATGATTTGGATTAAGAAGGTGTCATTGAAAATACTTTTGACAGCAAATAATAGAGCTGAACTGACAATGACTTAATTAACTCTACAGGAAATTATCCTTTATGCATAAAATCAGGTCTAAATATAGTCATCTGGGGATGGAAGCTGTTTACAGATGTCAGCCAAGACCCACCTTCCTTCTAACTTCTTGCTTTCACTTATTTTTTTTTAATGTTTATCCTCATGGTGTATCTTCAAGAATCACATCCTCATTCAGATAGGACAAAGGACAAAAGGCTTTTTTCTGTGAGTATTTTTTTTTTTCCTTTTCACTTGAGTGGCAAAGACATCCACAAAACTTTTGCCTATATTTCATTTGTCATAGTGGATTATTTACTTACCCAAAATTATTTATTGTTTTGTTTGTCTTTTCATTTTTTTTCAATTACAGTTTATATTTCACATTTTGATTAGTTTCACATGTACGGAATCATGGTTGGATAATCGTATGCTTTACAAAGTGTTCCTCCTAATATTTCCAGTACCCACTGGCACCATGCGTAGTTATCACAATATTATTGACTATATTCCTATGCTGTGCTTTACACTCCCATCACTAATTTTAACTACCTATCTATACTCTTTAATCCCTTCCCTCTCACCTAGTCCTCAAACCCCTTCCCTCTGGCAGTCATCAGTCTGTTGTCTGTACCTATGACTCTGTTTCTGCTTTGTTTGTTTGTTTATATTGTTCTTTAGATTCCAAATACAAGTGAAATCATATGGTATTATTGACTGTCCAGCAAACTAAACATGATGCAAGGTACTAATGGGATAGTAGTGAGTAAACATAAGAGCGATTAATGAGATCGCATGAGGAGACACATGCTGAGAGGGAACCATCATGAGTTTAGTCTGGGCCACAGGAAGTTTGAGAGGCTTGTAATCTATATAGATCTATATAATCAATGGGAAATTAGTAGACATCTGGACATCAGCTTTGAAAACCGAGTAGTTAGAGAGTTTTGGGAATCTTCAGGGTCTAGCTATAAATTAAGGCACAGTAGTAAGTGAAATCTCTCAGGGGCTTGTGAGATGAGGATAGACCCAAGCCTATTGTGTAGCTGGTAAATACTAACTGAGGCAGAGATTCTCTAAGGATTGGCAGACAAGATGAAATTGATGCTTTCTGAAACTACAAAAGGAGAACTTCTTATGGCTAATCCATGGAATTTTTAATTATATTAAAGCTTGGGAACCAGTGCACTGAGGCTTTGTGGAAGGGAAAATGTCAAGAAAGAGGTTTTACAGGGAACAATTGAAAAAATTTAAGAAAATACAACAGAGGGTGAAATTGTTTCAAAGAAGAAATAGTGGTCAATGGTGACAAATGTGTTTAGAAGTCTGAATGAAATAGAGTTGGGAATTGCTACTGTGTCCAACGCAGACTTTTTGTTGGTATACTTGAGAAATGCTAAGTCTCCCAGTCCATTCCAACTGGTCACAAGAATGTTACTAAAAGGCTACTCTTGGGTAATCAGTCTCCCAACAAAAAAAGACAGCCCTAGCTGGCTTTGCTCAGTAGACAGAGCACAGGCCCGCTGACCAAAGGGTTCCGGTTCAGTTCCAATCCAGAGCATGCACCTTAGCTCCAGGCTCCTCCCTGGCCCAGGGCCTGGTCTAGCCTCAGCAGGAGGCAGCCGATTCCTGTGTTTCTCTCACATCTGTGTTTCTCTCTGTCTTTCCCTCTCTCTTCCACTCTCTCTAAAAGATCAGCTGAAAAATATCCTCAGGAGAGGATTAACAAAACAAAAGACATATCAATAAAAATGTTATTGTTTGTGGGGAAATTTGAAGGGGGCCTCGTGGGCTTTTGTTCTTAAACATTTGTGATAAAGGGTGAATGTTGCCTAAAATGTCAGTATTTTCCTCAGTGAGAATCATTGCAGATGGAGAAGTAGTGTAGCAGACTAAGAGAAGCAGACACCAATTCTGAGACTCACTTCCAGCTCCTTAGGTGCTATTTAGCCTCTATAGGCCTTACTGAGCCTGTTTTACACTTACCTTTTGGAGTTGTCTTAAGAACCAAATGAAACAGCATGTGAAAATGTCCATGTTGACTGGGTGTTTTTCAAAAGGATGGCACCATGTTACCATCCCAGACAATAACATAGAAGTGGATAACATGATATGATGGTAAAATATTAGTGGCATGAAGGCTAGTATTGCAAGGCTTTGCTGCTTACAGGAACATGTGGCCTGGCCAAGGTGAGCTTGTCTGCCATTCTTCAATAACTTATGCAGATTTGGCCCTCATCCCAGTTGGCAGCAGCTTTAGACTGAGACTGAAGTGAACAAAGGACAGGACATTCTACAGACGACGGTGCAGGCAGTGGGGATACTCTCCCTCCCAGCTATCCACCCTCTCTCCCTCTGGTGACTCCCTGCCAGGATGACAGTGACAATATGAGATATCGCCTCTGAGGAAGCACAGCCAAATATTTGATTTGGATGATTATGCCTCATCACAACTGTGGTGCCCAGATTACCAACTCCTTGCTCTTGGCTTCCGCACACTTTGCAGTGAGTATCAACTGCACAGAAGAGCTCATTACAACACTGATGGAAGGGATCCCAAATGGCTGATGTGCCGTGTCTTGTTTGGGGAAGAGTTCACTGATGAGGAATAAGCTGAGGAGACAAGATGCTGTTGTTTTTCCTGTCAAGGCAAATGGTATGAAGAACATGGCAAGCGTGTTTTACATCTTTTTTTTTCCCCTTCTAACTTGGTTTCAGAAATTCTTGGCAAAGAGAAAGCAATTGCTTTCCAGAGAGATTACAGAGGAAGAGTCCCAGTGATGCTTACCCTCCTCTCTTTGGCACAATTGTCCCCATTTCGGTTAGCATCCATGATTAAATTGCAGATCCGTAAAACCTGGCTATAGCTGTTCCTTACCCCTCCCCAGTCTTAGCTATTTCTAATTCACAAAAATGTGCATGTTTCAATTTGACTGAAACATAAATGAAACCATTATGCCTAATTAACACAAAGGATATCATCTTTATATTTTATTTTACAAGTGATATCATTTGAATTTTATGCAGAAACTCTTACAATTTCTAAAGAAGAAAGGAAACAAGGACTTCAGCTATCCTTACATTTGCTTGTGAAATAAAAGGGATACTGTGTTTTTATTTTAAATGTATAAAAGGTAATGTCTCATTCTAAAGTATTCGATGTTTCTGTCATTAGAATTCAGTGACGATAGTAGTGATTTCAAAGTCCAGGAAGTTCACTGAAATGCAAGATCGGTTGTGCCTTGATCATTTCACATGTGTACATACACACCCACACTCACATACATTCATTATATGACAACAGAAATAGATGGGCATGTATTGATGCATACATATGATGAGGCCTATATTCTATACCCATGAGTGTTTGTATTTTAATGTATTCACATATATATCCTCATGTCTACAAACACAAATCACATGCCAACCTGTATACAGATCTAAATCAAAGCCTTTAAAATGATCCGGGAAAAGGAATATTACACCGCAATAGAAAGAATGAAATCTTTCCATTTGTGGCAACATGGATGGACCTAGAAGGTAAGACAAATGCAACATGATCTCATTTGTATGTAGAATCTAAAGATAAAAACAAAACAAGTGAACAGAACTAAACAAAAATAGACTTGTAGAAACAGAGACCAAAGGGATGTTACCAGAAAGGAGTGAGTGGAGTGATGGTGAAAAAGGTGAATGTAATCAATTCTATGATAAGTTTTTATGATGACAGATAGTACTAGAACTAGTGGGATGGGTAATCCCTGTGTAAGGCATAAAAATGTTGAATTACTATATTATCCACCTGCAACTAATATAACTAGCATATCAACTATACTTAAATAAAAAATACATAAAGCTGAAAATGCTCATGTTATAATCGTAAGAGTGAAAGGCACGATATAAAATTCTATAGTGAAAAAATGGAAGAGAGCCCAGTCTGTGTGGCTCAGCGACTGAGCGTCGACCAGGAACCGAGAGGTCACTGGATTGATTCCTAGTCAGGGCATATGCCCAGGTTGTGGGCTCCATCCCCAGTAAGGGGTGTGCAGGAGGCAGCCAATCAATGATGTTTCTCTCACTGATGTTTCTATCTCTCGATTCTCCTCCCTTCCTCTCTCTAAAAATCAATTTTTAAAAAAGATTAAAGAGATTAAATATGCATGTATTTCAATAGACTTCCATTTTCTGATTTTCATAGTCTGACCTGAAAAACAAAACAAAACAAACAAACAAACCCAAACCATATGAGAGGAACCTGGAGAACATGCTTATGCTGCTGAATTAGTTTGTTGGCCCTGAGTAACACGAAAGGTCACAGGTTGTGTCCCCAAGCAGGCTGGTTACATTTGCTGTGCTCCTACACACCAGGCTGCACTTCCAGCTCTACATCAGCATGAGGTGACTGTCCTGCACGGGGCAGGGTCGGAGTGGGCTCCGGAATCAGACGCCTTGGATTTAAGGCCCAGCTCTCCATGCCTAGAAATGTAATGTCAACAAGCCACTCACCCTAAGCTCCTGTCTGCTCTCTGTAAAGTTAGGAAAACAATTGTGTTTATCTCATCAGACTGTTGTGGAAACTAAATGAGGATACATCTAGCACGGGGTAAGTGCTTAATAAACAAGGATTGGTGTGGGTTGAGACCTGGACAAGATAGAGATGGTGCTAACATTCATAACTTAAATGAATGGGAACTAAGAAGTTATGTTGAGTGAATAATTCATATACATTTCATCCAGTATTCAAAACCAGTACCGTATTTGAAAACCGCGGTTTAGAATTTGAAGAATTTGTCCCTAAAAATTCAAAAGTAATGGAACAATAACTGGTTTATTATCCAACTTCCTAATCCCTGATTATTATTTGAGAGGTTCACAAAATGGATTCATAATTAGGCTTAAAACTTAATTAAACCTTTTTTTAAAAAGTAAAAAAGTACATAATAATAATTTCAAAAAATATGTAGCCAACTTGTCAAAGAGAAATGTATGCACAGTAGAAAGTTCATTAACTGTGTTCTCTGTGAACCCTACTTAACTGCTTTTAACTGAGTGCTTCCCACTAGCATTGCTCTGGAACTGCTCTGAGTTCCACAGCAGAGCTTCCAGCAGAAGACAGGGTCAGATTTAGTTATTTCAGCTAACATGCTCATTCATTATAACTATGTTTACGCTAAAAGTAAGAAACAATGTGGTCAGCCAAATGTTTTCCGTGTGGTAATTCACCTGATATCCCTAAAGGAGAAGCTAGGCTGATGTTTGCTTTGAAGGGATACTTTGAGTCCCAGACTACCTAATTTTTCTGTGTTCACAGTTGCCACAGTTTATTCTCACAGTATCAGTTTGTGTTGCTTCTTTAGATTAAATTTTCTATATTTCAACATATTATCCAAGAAACCAAGGTCACATGTAAATAATACCTCAACTTATTAAAAAGTAGGAAAAATTAAACTAATCATTTGTCACCTTTTTCCATTTCCATATTTGTTTCTTATAGACAGGTAATCATTTAAATAAATTCAACCTGTAATACAGAAATGGTTCATTTTATAATTTGTTGTAACATAACTTAAAACTTGCAAAATCATTTTGTGGGAACTCTAAGCTTTCTCAGCCATTTTGAAGAAGTCCCTCTTTAGCACCAGAATCCTCTCACAGAGACTATACAATTATTGTGTGTCTCCATAAAACTCAATCCAATTTAAAATACATTCAGATTACTTACCATCCTATCTAATAAAATAATAATATGCAACTTGACCATCACTCGAACACACAAAAGGGCTTCCCCCATTGTGGACACAAGATGGCCACCACAAGATGGTCGGCAGGGGAGGACAGTTGGGGGGGACCAGACCAGCAGGGGAGGGCAATTGTGGGGACTCAGACCTTTAGGGTAATGCAGTTAGAGGAGACCAGGACTACAGAGGAGGGCAGTTAGGGGTAACCAGACCTGCAGGGAGGACAGTTGGGGGCAACCAGGCCATCAGGGGAGGGCAGTTAGGAGTGACCAGGCTGGCAAGGGAGGACAGTTAGTGGTTATTGGGCTAGCACGGGAGGGCAGTTGGGGGTGACAAGGCCTTCAGTGGAAGGCAATTAGGGGTGACCAGGCCAGCAGGGGTGGGAAGTTAGGGGCAATCAGGTCAGCAGGGGAACAGTTAGGTATTGATCAGGCTGGAAGGGGAGTGGATAGGGGGTGATCAGGCAGGCAGGCAGGTGAGCAGTTGGGAGCCAGCAGTCCTGGATTGTGAGAGGGATGTCCGACTGATCCCTGGTGGGATCAGACCTAAACAGGCAGTCAGATATCCTTCAAGGGGTCCCAGATTGGAGAGTGTGGAGGCTGGGCTGAGGGACACACCCCTCCCAAGCCTCGTGCACCAGGCCTCTAGTCCTATATAATATTAGGGACCTGGTGCACGAAATTTGTGCACTCGGGATAGGTGGTCCCTCAACCTAACCTGCCCCCTCTCACATACCTGGGATGTCCAACTGATGGCTCAACCCCAGCCTGCCCAAGGCCTAAAGCCTCTGGTGAGGTTTTAGGCCGTGGGCACCCAGCCATCACCCTGCTCAGCTCAGCCCTGGCTGCCTATGACCACCCAGTCCCAGGGGCTGGGCACTCACTGCCACTTCCACTCACAACACCTGGGGGCCAGGCACTCTCTGCCACCACCACCACCACCACCACCGCAGCTACGGCTGCTGCTTCCTCTCAGAGAGCCCAGGGGATGGATGCTCACTTCCATCTCTGTTTCATCTCCACCTCTGGGGCCCAACGCTCGCACCACTTGGCCCCACCCAGGCTCCTGATTGGCTGGTAGCATAGCCAATCAGGAGCAAAGGTACGGTCAAATTTGCATGTTTCTCTTTTATTAAATAGGAAAAGAGAAATATGTAAATTGACCATACCTCTGCTACCCTCACTAGACAATCAGGATGAGTATGCAGATTAACCCAACAATGATGGCAGGTTAACTTGCATATGAAGGCACTGAGCAGCCTGGGTCCCAGAAGCATCCTCGGGACCGAGGCCACTCCTAACCTGTAGGTCTGCACATAGGCCCTGAGCACCCAGGGTTCCAGAATGCCCTCAGCTACTGCGGGCCTATCAGCGCAGGTTCCAAGGCATGTTTCTGCCCTGCGACTACTTGCACAAGCACCAGCACCAAGCAGTGGCCAAGGTCCATGTTCCCCAGCCTGGCACTCATAACATGGGGCTGCCAGCCTGGGGGGCATGCCCTCTGGACCGTGGGTACCTGCCCCTAGCCTAGTGGACACAGCGCAGAGGGTCCTCTGTGCATGAGCTGCAGAGGAAACACCTTTTATTTTTTTAAAATATATTTTATTGATTTTTTTACAGAGGAGAGGGGAGAGGGATAGACACTTGAAAACATCAATGAGAGAGAAACATCAATCAGTTGCGTCCTGCACAACCCCCCTGGGGATGTGCCCCCAACAGGAATCAAACCTGGGACTCTTCAGTCTGCAGGCCAATGCTCTATCCACTGAGCCAAACCAATTCAAGCATAAACACCTTTTCTGACTGCACATTGGCAAAGCTCCCTGTATGCTGCCACTTGCAGTGTTCTTGGTAACCTGGGTTATAAGAATGCAAGAAGGTGATCTAGGGTTTTTCCACCATACTCCTGGAGGAAAAAACGAAGATCTGCTCCTGGAGGGGCTAAGAAATGCCATATCCTGCCCTAGCTGGTTTGCTTCAGTGGATAAAGCCTTGGCCTGCCGACTGCAGAGTCTGGGTTTGATTCTGATCGAGAGCATGTACTTAGGTTACAGGGTCCTCCCTGGCAGGGCCCAGGTCAGGACTCATGCCGGAGGCAACCAAACAAATTGTCTCTCTCACTTTGATGTTTCTCTCTGTTTCTCTCTTCCACACTCTAAAAATCAATGGAAACATATCCTCAGGGGAGGAGAAGAAAGAAAGAGGGAGAGAGAGAGAGAGAGAGAGAGAGAGAGAGAGAGAGAGAGAGAGAGAGAAGGAAGGAAGGAGGAAGGAAGGAAGGAAGGAAAGAAGGAAGGAAAGAAGGAAGGAAGGAAGGAAGGAAGGAAGGAAGGAAGGAAGGAAGGAAGGAAGGAAGAAATATCATATCCTATGAAAGACACCTCTTGAAAATGCCTAAAGAAAGTTGTCATTTTTTCATGATGAAGGGACTGGAGTCCATGTTGATGAAAACACCTGGTGGCTGTGGTGGCTGTCAGTGGCTGCAGGCAGTGGGGTGATGGGGCTGGCACCTTTCCCTGATCAGCTGAGTCGCCTCCCACAGGGAGCAGGCCTAAGCCATCTGTAGGACATCCCCTGAGGGCTCCCAGTCTGTAAGAGGGGGGCAAGCTGGGCTGAGTGATGCCCCTCCCCAGTGCACCAATTTTGTGCACTGGGCCCCTAGCTTGTATCTACATTTCTGTTTGTTTATTCTAACTCTTTCCTTCCTAGAGCAAAATAAAATTAGAATACTTAGAATTTTTAAATCAGAATTTTTAAAACTACTTCCTCTCTCTCTCTCTCTCTCTCTCTCTCTCTCTCTCTCTCTCTTTGTTTTTTTTTTTTATATTTTTTACAGAGAGGAAGGGAGAGAGATAGAAAGTCAGAAACATCAATGAGAGAGAAACATCCATCAGCTGTCTCTTGCACACCCCCTACTGGGGACTTGATGCCTGTGACCCAAATGGAACCTGGGACCTTTCAGTCCACACGCCGACACTCTATCCACTGAGCCAAACCGGTTTTGGATATTCACTCTATATTTATTGAACCCACATAATACAGTTTTGCTTTAACGATTTCCTCTCCTGGTACTGATATCCACATATTCAAATCAGACTACAAATAGCATTTATGAAAGGTTAGCACTTACACTGAATTCAGAATATAATACCTTACACTGCTCATTGATATAACATAATTACCAGTTTGGGGGGCTGTATAAATAAGAAAAAATTCCTAAATAGGTTCATCTGCATTTTTAATAATAAAAAAGAATAAGCAAAGCTACTATGAGATGTTTATTGAGATACTGGTTATTCCTGTTGGGAGTTTCTCTGACAGTTTAATGAGGCCTCCTGAAAAGAGTCTATGGCCTGGAGATTTACACTGACCCCTACAGGAGAGCAAGAACAATATACCTTGGGGTGGGCAGGCAAGGCCAATGCTTCCCTATTTATCTCATAAAACTCTGCTAAAGCTTCCCTAGCTGGCCTGTAGGCTGGCCAGCATACAGCAGCTGTGCTCTGAACACTAGGAAGAAATCTAAGCAGAGCCTTTTCCCTGAAAGGAGCCTACAAAGGATGCCGAGAATGTGGAGATGTCCCTTTGTGTCCCAGAGGCTCCGTCCTGCCTTGTTTGGTTAAGGCACCATGATTTCAGTTTATATTCCCAGCTAGGCTCAGTCTAATCTGCCACCTTTGGCACATTTCAAGGTCAGAGATATACCAAAATAATCTTTTCAAAAAGAACAATCAGCTATTAATTTGGATAACTGAACAAGAAGGAATCCAGCAAGAATCAGGTCCTTTTCAGTGGCACCTTTCTGTCGGAAGCTGTGCATTGCCTTCATTAGCAGAGAGGTATGCACAGGAACCTGGAAGGCTGATAATCTTGAAGCTCTGAAAGGTCAGAGCCTCCACTCACTGTCTAGTTGAGACAAAGGTAGCTAAAGCAACTTCCACCTTTCAATCTTATGTAAATTCTTGCTGATTGGCTATTATGGAATTGCCTGCCTAGAGCTATGGGTGTATCCAATCCTATCTAATAAAAGAGAAACATGCAAATTGCCATACCGATAGCTATGCTACCAGCCAATCTGGAGCAGGAGGGTGGGAGGGAGGTGCGGTGGCAGGATGGGAGGTGGGGGGCTGCAGTGAAGGGCTGAAGTCAGCCCTCTGGAGACTACCCAAGGTCTTATTTCAGCCCTGATGTTGGGCTGCTTCCCCCGACCATAAGTTCCCAACGCACTTCCAGCCAGAGTTAAAGGGGCTTCTTCTGTTTCTAAGGCATCGCCATATCCAGTGCCTGCCAGGCCCCTGTGAAAGCACTACTCCTTAGGTCCCGGGTGCTGGGAGCTGAAGCAGAGAGGCTGTGAGGCCCAGCTCACCCAGGATGCTGGCCCCCCATCACCCCCTGCGGCCATGCCCCCCGAGAGCCTCCTGTCCCTCTGCCAGGACCACCTCGTGCTCTCCGTGAGCAGGTATGCATAGGGAAGGCTGGGCCTTCCCCTGTCAAACTCAGCCTCAGGACCCCTGGCCTGGTGTTGGGGACCTCAAGCTGCACCCCACCCCAACACCAGGCTGGGTGACCTCAGACCATACCCTCTGCCCCAGCACCAGACCAGGGGTCCTGAGGCTGAGTTTGACAGGGGAAGGCCCAGCCTTCCCTATGCATACCTGCTCACGGAGAGCACGAGGTGGTCCTGGCAGAGGGACAGGAGGCTCTCGGGGGGCATGGCCGCAGCACGAGGGAAGGGAGGCCTACACCCTCCCCCAATCCAGAGGGGCTTGACAAGGGACCTCAGGCCTCGACCCCCACCCTGGCACCAGGCCAAGGAACCTGAGGACATATCCTCCACTCAGTAGGGCTTGATGGGGGACCTCAAAGTGTACTTCCCATCATGGTGCTGGGTTAGGGGACCCGCAGCTGCGCCCCCTGCCAGGCAGGGCTTGACAGGGGACCATAGGCCACACACCCCCACCCGGAAGAGCTTGACAGGGAACCTCAATGTGTGCTTTCCACCCTGGTACTAGGATAGGGTACCGCAAGCTGATCCTCCCACTCCAGCTCCAGGCTAGGGGACCTCAGGCCATGCCTCCCAGCTGGTGCAGCTTGACAGGGGACTGCAGGCCACACTCCCAACCCAGCAGGGCTTGACAGGGGACCTCAAGGTGCGCTTCCCATCCTGGTGCTGGGTTAGGGGACCTCAGACTGTTCTCTCGAACCAGTGGGGCTTGACAGGGGACCTCAGGCTGCCCCCCCACCTGGCAGGGCTTGACAGAGGACCTCAAGCTGCACTCCACCCCAACACCAGGCTGGGTGACCTCAGACCATACCCTCTGCCCCAGCACCAGGCCAGGGGTCCTGAGGCTGAGTTTGACAGGGGACCTCAGGCTGTGCCCCCCATCCAGCGGGTCTTCACAGGGGACCTGAGTCTGTGCCCCTGTGCCAGTGAGGATTGACAGGGGACCTGAGGCTGCACCTCCCTCCTGGTGCTGGCCTGGAGGACCTGAGGCTGTGCTCCTCTGCGTGGTGGGGCTTGACAGGGGACCTCAGGCCATGCCCCCTACCCAGTGGGGTGTGACAGGGGATCTCAGGTTGTGTCTCCCACCTGGTGAGACTTTATGGCTAACCTCAGGCCACACTCTCCATTCTGGTGCTGGGCCAGGGGACCTGAGGCCACATCCTGCCCTGTGGGGCTTGACAAGGGTGGGACTGGTCAGGTCTGGATCTACCCCAATGCAGAGGGGCATGACTAGGTCTGGGTCTCACGTGATTTTGAGGCACATGTGAGTGAGTGGGGACTTGACTCTGGGCCCATGGTGCACTCCTGACTCTGACAGGAGGAAGGTTTTCATAGACATTTTACTAATTTTCTTTAGTCTCTGATACTTCTATTATAGAGAAAGAGCAAATAGCAATATTAAATTATTTCCAATAATTATTACCCTTTTGATGTGCATGAATTTTGTGGACCGAGCCACTAGTAGTCTTAATAAAAGTGATAGCAAGGCCAGATCAGGGTTGAGTCCTTCCCCTTGAGCTGGGCTCCCGCCTGGCCCCCAACATTCCCAAATTTATACTTTCTTGTCTAGTCTCTTTCATTTGTGTGCTGCCTCCTCCAGAACCCAAGCCCTGAACCTGAACCCTGAACCATGCAGGACATGAAAGGGGTTCACTACAAACTGGAGCCCAAATGTGGGACACTACACCTTTCAGTCATGGGCCAAGGTTATAAAACAGAACTATTACTTGTAGCAACCGTAAAGTAGATTATTTTATAGTTTCATAGATTAATTTTTTACCCAGAAATATTGCTCATGGCAAAAAGGAATAAATAAATAGTATTTAGTTATGAATAATAGTCCAGATAGAGCATAAAGCTACAGAAAGGTGATAAAGTTTCTCATAAGACTTGATGAGTGCTGGAAGTGGATTCTAAGTACAAATAGAGAGAAGGTATTACAGGATCAAGAGCTGCTGAGGAGATGTTTTCTGCATCATGCATGGCTGAAATGGCTTTGTATGTCTTCCCTGCTAAACAGTGCCTGCTATATTGTGACACTCTATAAATATTAATGGAAAATAAAAAATGCATGAAGAGATAGATAGTAGCCTACTGTCAGAGGGAAGGAGATTGAGAACTCAAAAATGCTTTTACTCCAATTTTAGTCTGAGTAAATATAAGGACTTGGAGGAGCACTATGAAATCCTCAAAACTGGTAGGAAAGAAAAGGAAGGGGGAAAGGAAAATGAGAATGATTTTTAATTACTCTTAAACCTGCTTATTACCATTTCATATCTTGAAAAGAATTTCATAATGATATTTTTTTAACAAGAGGAGGAATAAGATACATTCATAGAAGAGAACCATAAGTTTAAAAAATTCAGCTTTGAGAACATGTAATTAAGAAAGGAAAAAAAGAAGATACAAGATATAGCAGAGGAGGTGGAAGTTACAATCACCTCCTGCTAGGACCAAACTGGAATTACAACTAAGTTATAGAACAAACAACCTGAATCACCACCTGAGGACTAGCTAAAGAGAAGTCTTGTAACCAAGATTTTACAGAGAAGCCACATGGAGACTGGTAGGAAGGGCAGGGCATGAGAAAAAGTAACAACTGACACCAACCAAATGCAAAGAATTGTAAGAAAATATTACAAATAACTATATGCCAGCCAATTTGATAATCAAGAAGAAATGTAATCTTCAAAAACTAAATCAGGAAGAACTGCAAAATATGAAGAGACTAATTACAATTAATTATTTTATGAGGTGAGAATGATCCTAATTCCAAAACCAGGTAAGAAAATTATAGGCTAATATTCTCAATGAACACAAATGCTAAAATCCTCAAAAATATTAGAATATCAAATCCAGAAATACATTAAAAATCATAAACTATGACCATGTGGAATATATTCTAAGGATGCAATGTTGGTACAATAAATGTAAATCAATAAATGTGATATACCATATACACAAAATCAAGGATAAAAATCATATAATCATATCAACAGATGCAGAAAAAGCATTTGATAAAATCCAGCACCCATTTATGATACAAACTCTCAGCAAAATGGGAATTGCAAAGAAATATCTCAATGTGATAAAGGTATATATAACAAGCTTATAGCCAACATTATACTCAATGGGGAAAAAAACTAAAAGCTTTTTCCTTTAAGTAGGAAGCCAAAAGAGAAATGTCTGTTTTCACCACCTTTATTCCACATAGCACTGGAAGTCCTAGCCACAGCAATTAGACAAGAAGAATAAATAAAAGGCATACAAGTTGGAAAAGAAGTAAAACCATCATTAGTTGTAGATGACATGATACTATATAGAGAGAACCCTAAAGAATCCAACAAAAATACTAGAACTGATAAATTAATTCAGTAAAGTAGCAAGATACAAAATAAATATCTGGAAATAAGTTGCACATTTACACAGCAACAATGAACTCCCAGAAAGGGAAGCTAAGAAAAACAATCCCATTTGCAATTGCATAAAAAATATCTAGGACTAAATTTAACTGAGGATATAAAAGACCTGTACTCAGAAAAGTATAAGACATTGAATAAATAAATGGAAGAAGTAGAAATATATACCAATTTCATGGATAAGAAGAATTAATATCATTAAAATGTTCATATCACCCAAAATAATCTATAGATTCAGTGCACTTTTTATCAAGTTACCAATGGTGTATTACTCAGAACTAGAATAAATATTCCAAAAAATTTATAGGAAACCACTAAAGGCCCTAAATAGCCATTGCAATCTTGAGAAAGAAGAAGAGAGTAGAAAGAATCATGCTACCTGATATCAAACTATACTACAAGTCTATATTAACCAAAAAAGCATGGTACTGGCATTAAACAGGCATGCATATTAATGGAACAGAATACAGTGCCCATAAGTAAACTTACTAATTTATTCTGTTCGACTACACTAACTGTGGGGGGTACAGGTCCTCCTATCCTAGGAACTGGACCTTTATAGATGCGAGGGAATATGAGCCATCATAGGCATATAGGAGTGTCTTTATTGTAGAACATGTAGCCATTGCTAACAAGGAGCCATTAGACAAAACAGTTATTCAAAATAGGTTTACAAAGTAGCTACATAAAGTAGCCCTTATTAATACAGTAAGTAGTAAATACAGGAACCATACCAAGCAGTCGCACACTGGCTAGTCTACAGAACATCATTATATCAAGTCAGACAAAAGAGGCTTCTTGTCAAATAGTGACATCAATATTTGGGTTACTAAAAAAGTATGCTTGCGCAGTGCATACAGTATAATTGCTGTGTCCTTGACTTTTTACCTGTGTATGGCAACTTGGCCTTGATCATCTGGTGTACTCTGGAGAGGGCCCCCACACTCAAATTAGGCTTGAACATTTGGCATACTTTGATTAGGGTTCCCACAATGGTCAATTTTTTTAATATTTGACAAAGAGGGCAAGAACATACAATGGGGTAAACATAGTTAATAAATAGAGATGGAAATACTGGAAAGATATATGCAAAAAAAAATGAAACTTGACCACCTTCTTATACTACATACAAGAAAAAAACTCAAAATGGGTTAAAGACTTAAATGCAAGATTTGAAACCATAAAAATCCTAGAAGAAAACATAGGTAGTAAAATCTCAGACATTTCTCATAGCAATATTTTTTCTTATTTATTTCCTCATGCAAGGGAAACAAAATTAAAAAGTCAACAAATAAACTATATAAAAAAAGTTTTGGTACAGCAAAACAATATTTTATTAAGTTTTGCTGTCCCAACAAAATAAAAATACAATCCACTGAATGAGAGAACATTCACTAAAGATGTATCCGATAAGGTTTTAATGTTCAAAATTTATAAAGAACTTACACAATTCAGGATAAAAAACCCCACAAACAATCCAATTAAAAGTGGCAAAGGGCATCCTATATAATAAAATCCTAATATGCTATGTGTCTAGTTGTCCAGTCCTCCATTCAACCAATAAAAGCATAATATGCTAATGATATGATAAGGCCACTCAACCTCTCACTATGAAGTTCACTGACCACCAGGGGGCTGATGCTCCAACCTGTAGGTTAGCTTGCTGCTGAGGTCTGGCTGATTGGGACTGAGTGAGATGGGCCGGACATACTCTGGAGCCCTCCAGTGGTCCCTCCTGGGCCGGCCAACCTCCTGCGTACCTCCCTGGCCCTGATTGTGCAATGGTAGGGTCTCTTGGCTTGGCTTGTGCCCTCTGGCAATCCAAGACCCCTTGGGGAATTTTGGAGAGAGAGTTTTGGCCTGATCCCACAAGCCAAGGGACCCCACTGGTGCATGAATTCATGCACTGGGCCTCAATGAATAGATAATGCTCTAAAAAAGAAATACAGATGGGCAACAGATCTATGAAAAGATGTTTAATGTCACTAATCACCAGAGAAATGCAAATTAAAACCACAGTGAGATATCACCTCACACCTATCAGAATAGCTATCATTAATAAATTAAATACAACTATTGTTGGCCAGAATGTAGAGAAAAGGGAAATCTTGTACATTGTTGGTGGGAATACACATTGGTACAGCCAATGTGGAAAGCAGTATGAAGTTACCTCAAAAAATTAAAGATGGAGGGGGGTCCACCGGGGAGGGGGGGTGTTCCTCAGCCCAGGCAGAACCCTCTCCAATCTGGGCCCCCTTGATGGATATATTTCTCACAATCTGGGACTGCTGGCTCCTAACTGCTCACCTACTTGCCTGCCTAATTGCCCCTAACTTCTTCTGCCTGCCTATCTGATCACCTCCTAACTGCTCCCCTGCCAGCCTGATTGCCCCCAATTGCCCTCCCCTGCCACAACCCTCCTCCTCTGCCAGTATTCACTTTCTCTGCATGAGGCAGTGGAGACACTGGGACCACCCTCCTCTAGGCTGCCCAGAGCCACAGGACCCCCAGACTTCACCATGCAGAGCAGCCACTGGGGCCCACATCCACTGTGTGTGTGACCATCTTTGGTGGCCATCTTTGTGGCAACCATCTTGTAGCAGCCATCTTGTGATGGTGTCGTGCATGAGGACCACTTAGTTTTCTATTAGTATAGATAGCCAAGATTTGGAACAGCCTACATGCCTATCAGTAGATGAGTAGGTAAAAAAAAAAAAAGTTATGGTACATTTATACAAGGGAGTAGTACTCAGCCATTAAAAAGGAACTCTAACCTTTTGAGAAAGCATAAATAAACCTGGAGAATATTATGCTAAGCCAGTCAGATAAAGACAAACACTATATGATTTCACTTATACATGGAATCTAATGGACAAAACAAACTGAGAAACCAAATAGAAATGAACACAGAGACTAGTATGTGGAACAGACCAACAGTTGTCAGATGGAAAGAGTGTTGGGGGTCTGGATAAAAAAGGTGAAGAGACATAGCAAGAAAAAAACACAACTTTACATACATACAACAGTATAATGGTTACAGAGGGAAAAAGGGTATTGGGGAGATAGGAGAGGATAAAATGGACATAAATGGTGATAGAAGGAGACTTGACATAGTGGTGAACACACAATACAATATACAAATGATGTACTGTAGAATTTTACACCTAAAACCTGTGTACTTTTCTTAATAAATTCAATATATGAATCAGGAAATAAAGAAAGGAGAAAAAATAAAGTGCATCAAATAGTTAGCATGATAAATAAGATCTGAGTTTCAAATACCCAATTAAGGAAAAAGAATATGGAACAAGGAAAGAAGTTTGCTTTCAGTTTTTATTTTGATTTTTTAATTGGTATTAGAGGTCATCATTAATGAGATTTTTTTTGTTGGGATGAGAAAAGACGTTCACTGCCATTTCAAGTAATAGGATATTGTACATGGGATGATGTTTCTTTCAACCAATTGCTACATCATATGTTGGCATTCTAAAGCTCAGGGAGTTCTGACACTGGCTGATGTTGAAGCTAATAGGAGAGCCGGTGCTTGAGTTGGTGACGTCTGTACATTAAGAATTCATGGCTAAATGTTCTTTTCTTGAGAAGTTCTCTTTTCTTGGGTATGTTTATTTCTTTTTAATAGGATTTTTTGAGCAAGGAAAAGTTATTACACATTGAATATAGGTAGAAAAAGGAAAGAAGAGTATAGAAAACACAGAGAGTTTTGAATGATTACAAAAGTACAACAATAAATTCCTTATTTTTGTTGGACAATTGTTGGAATGATGATAATAATTATGATAATAAAATAGCAAAAATATTATTTATTGTTATAATTTGTAATGTGTCATTAGGCCTAGTATGCCCAAACACAACTACTTTCCCACCTTTTTCTTGTCTTATGTGCCACAACCAGCACGGCTAGGGTTCAGGATCTGAAGAAGGGGCCAATGCACAAATAACACTAGACAAGAAATATGAATTATTAAGGGGTTGGGGCCAGATGGTCACCTCCTTGGACCAGGAGAGGCACACTGAAACCTGTCCTTTTCTGCTTTTATTTAATTTTAGATACACATCTTGCCCTCAGTAAAGCACAGCAAACAGGTAGCAGACAGACCATCTCAAAGGTCAATAAAGATCAGTAAGGTTTAGTAAACATTTACTTTGAGGCTATTACATCAGGAAATTGCTTCCAGCCATCACTATCTCCATATAACAATGGTGCATTGGCCTGCCAAAGCTCAAGGTCCATCAGTCTTCCACATTCCTTGATGCACTCTTATGATAGTATCAACAGTGGATGGCTTCCCACACTTCTGATGTATTTAACAAAAGCTAATTTGGTTATTTGAGTTAATTAATAAATTAATTAATTGATGATGGTCATTTATTTTATAAATAATGCCAATGATGATTATTTTAATGCCTATATTAAAACGAAACGTCACACAATACATGGTTGTTGTTGATGTGAAGAGTAGGAAAATGTCAACAACAAATATTCTCTAATATCAAAATATCTACCAAGGAAGTTTTGTGAATAAAGAGAGTATCCTATACAATAAAAACTAATACACAAATTGTTCCCTCCACCAGAAGTTCAGCCAGGGGGCAGGGCTAGTCAGGGGACAGGGCTGCAGGCAGTTGGCCAACTGGCCCCGCCCCATTATTTCACTCTGATGGGGTGGGTTGGACCTCACCCGTGCACAAATTCATGTAGTGGGCTTCTAGTGTTTCCATAAAAGCATGGCTTCTAAAGACTCCAGACTCTCTCCAGTATCACACAACAGAAGGGCATTTACCTGGCATCAGAGCAGGGAGGCTCTGTAATCTTATTAAGTCTTATTAAGTCTTATTAAGTCTTTCTGCTATCCTCAATTTTTCCTAGCCCTTGAATATTCTTTCTATTTTAACTATGTCTACTTTCTAAGTACAAAATAAAATGTTGTCTAAAAAAATCCCAACACTCTCCTGAGTATTTCATCTGCGACTGAGTACAGGGAAAACCAGTTTAATAGATCCAGTTTTTAGACATATTTGAAATAGATTCCTTAAAATGTAGGCATATTTTGATTGATTGATTTTTATGGAATTTTTAAAAGATAAAAATTTGCCACATGCCTAATAAATCTAAGTATATTAATGAAATACTAGTGACCCAGTGCACGAAATTTGTGCACGCAGTGGGGAAGAGGGGTGTCTCTCAGCCCGGTCTGCATCCTCTCCAGTCTGAGACCCCTGTGGCATCAGGCCTAAATTGGCAGTCAGACAACCCCCTTGCAATCCACTCCTAACCGCTCACCTGCCTGACTGCTTGATCACCCCTAACCGCTCTGCCTGCTGGCCTGATTGCCCCAACTGGTCCCCTCTGCCCCTCCCACCAACCTGATCACCCTCAACTCTCCTCTCCTCCTGGCCTGATCACACCAAACTGACTTCCCCTCTTGGCCTGATCAACCCTAATGGCCTCTGACTTGGCCCCCTCACCATGGCTTTGTCCTCTGGGATTGGGCTGTGATTGGGGACCCCTGGCACCTGCAGCTAAGTGCTGACCTGGACAGTCTTCCCCGAGGGCAGCTGGATTGCCCACTGGGACTGGGCTGCGATCTGGGACCCCCAGTGCACGAGACAAAGCATTGTGGTGGATGGCCTTCACCCCAGGTCGCTGGGGGGGCCTGATCACCCGCTGGGGTTGGGGTTGGGCTGCGATCTGAAACCCCCTGTGCCCGCGGCACCCGTTCCATCCCTCCGTGGAGCCCCGACCTGGAGAGCGGATGCTGAGTTGACAGCCCTGCCCCTTGTGCCCGTTTCATCCCTCCCTGAACCCCACAGAGCCCTGGCGGCACCAGGGGCGGTGCCGCACTGCTGGCACCATAGCTGCCCCACCCCTCGCATGCCCCTTGCCTCACATGCCCTCAGCCCTGCCCCCCGCTCCTGATTGGCTGGTAGCATAGTGAAGGTACCATCAAATTTGCATATTACTTTTATTAGATAGCATTACATATAATCTTAAATATATAGCTGACAGTACAAAAAATGTGAACCCACTAAATCACAAAATAGAGAAACTTAGAATCTGTGATAACTAGGTACTGATGCTTCAACAGTCATGATGACATTGGCTTGTTCACATAACTAAGTAGTGCCTATTTCAATGCCTAGAAAGTAAAGACAACAAGGTACAGAGATAAAGCTGAAATATTAACCTAAAACTTGGTCAGAGTTCACTTTAGACATAAAGATAGTTTAGAAAAAACAATGCCTCATCTAACAAAACAAGAAGATGAATAAAGCTTATTATGAAAGTGAAGGAATGGGAAAAATATTCCATGCAAATGGAAATGAAAAAAAATAGCTAAGGTAGCAATACTCATAGCTGATAAAATATACTTTAAAACAAAGGCCATAACAAGAGACAAGGAAATATACTATATGTATAATACTAAAAGGATCATGCAACCATGAAAATATAACCCTGGTAAACATATAGGTACCCAATATAGGAGCAAGTATTTATAGTTTAAAAATCTTGGAAGACTTTAAAGGAGAGATCTATAGTAGTCACTGAAGGGGACTTCAATCACCCAGTGACATCACTGGATAGATATTACAAAAAAAATTAATAAGGTAACAGCAGCCTTAAACAGCACACTAGATCAGGTGGATTTAAATTATATTCATAGAATATTTAATCCCAATGAAGCAAAATACACATTCTTTTCAAGTGAACATGGCTCAATCTCAAATGTAGACCATATGTCAAGAAAGAAAATGTCTTCACAAACATAAGACGATTAAAATCATATAAAGCATCTTCTTGGATCACAGTGGCATGAAACCAGAAATTAACTACATTAAAAAACCTCAAGAATATCCAAACACACAGTAACTAATAATTTGTTATTAGACAATGAATAAGGATTACCAATGAAATCAAGGCAGAAATTTAAAAAAAAAACTTCCTAGAAACAAATTAAAATACACAACAACCTAAAATCTATGGGACACAGTGAAAGCAGTCCTGGGAGGGAAATTCATAACATTACAGTCCTACCTCAAGAAACAAGAAAACTTTCTAATATGTTATCTAAACCTACAAATAAAAGAACTAGAGAAAGAATAATAAGAAAGTCTCAGATTAGTAAAAGGAAGGAAATAATAAAGTTCAGAGTAGAAATAAATGACATGGAGACTAAAACAAAAGATCAATGAAACTGGCTCTTTGAAAAGAAAAACAAGATTAAACTTTAGCAAGACCTATCAAGGAAAAAAGAGAGAGGAGAGGATCCAAAAAAATTAAATCAGAAATGAATGAGGTGAAGTAACAACTGACAACACAGAAATACAAAGGAATGTAAGAAAATATGCCAACAAACTGATCAAACTGGGTGAGATGGAAAAAAATTCCTAGAAACATAGAATCTGCCAAAACTCAATCAGGAAGAATCAGAATACTTGAATAGGATGATAACAACCAATTTAATTGAAGGAGTAATAAAACAAGCAAGCAAACAAACAAACAAAAACAACTCCCAGCAAACAAAAGCCCTGGACCGGAGGGCTTCACAGGTGAGTTTTGCCAAATGTTCAAATAAGAATAACAAAAAATCTAACAGAAAGCATTATTTTTAAGCTCTTTTTATAATACCAGCATTATCTTTGTTCTAAAACCACATAAAGACACCACAAAGAAAGAAAATTACAGGTCAATTTCTCTGATGAACATAGGTGCTAAAATCCCCAACAAAATATTAGGCAATCAAATCCAGCAATACATTAAAAAGATCATACACCATAACCAAATGAAATTTATTTGGGGGATACAAAGTGATTCAATATTCACAAATTAATAAGTGTACTAATGAATACATTTGGCCAAATAGCAGTATGCAAAATTAACACAGAGAAATCGATGGCAATTTATACAGTAATAATAAACTCTCAGGAAGAGACACTAACAAAAACAATCCTATTTGCCATTGCAATAACAATAACAACAACAAAAAATAAGATACCTAAAATAAACTTAACCAAGACAGTAAAAGACCTTACTCATAAAACTATAGGACATTGAGAAAGGAAATAGAGAAAGATACAAACAAGTAGAATCATATACCATGGTCAGGGATTGGAATAATTAACATAATTAAAATGTCCATACTACCCAAAGCAATGTACAGATTCAAAACAACCCCAATTAAAGTATGAAAGGCATGTTTCACATACCTAGAGCAAATATTCCAAAAATTTATGGGGAACAAAAAAGATCCTGAATAGCCACAGCAATCTTGAGAAAGAAGAATAAAGTTATTTAGAGAAATCACTGGATATCAAACTACACTAGGAAGCCATTTTAATCACACCAGACTGGTACTGGCACAAGCACAGGCAAATAGACCAATAGGAATGGGAAAAAAAAGGCCCCAGAATTGACCCATTATGCTTAGTTAATATTTGACAAAGGAGACAAGAGCATATAATGGAGTAAAGACAGTCTCTCTTCAATAAATGGTGCTGGGAAAATTGGACAGATACACACAAAAATAGGAAACTATACCACCAACTTAAACCATATATGAGAATAAACTCAAAATGGATAAAATATTTAATTATAAGTTGTAAAATGATAAAAATTCTAGAAGAAAACATAGGCACTAAAATCTCAGCCATCTGATATAACAGTATTTTCACCAATACATCACCTAGAGCAAGGGGAAAAAAGAAAAAATTAACATATGCATTTAATTATTTTTGAAATATATATAAAGACTACAGGCCCGGTGCACAAAATTCATGCATGGGTAGGGGGGTTGTCCCTTAGCCCAGCCTTCACCCTCTCCAATCTGGGAACCCTCGAGGGATATCCAACTTCCTGTTTAGGCTCGATCCCACTGGCAGTCGGACATCCCTCTCACAATCTAGGACAGCTGGCACCCAACCATTCACCTACCTGCCAGCCTCATCACCCCCTAACCACTCTCCTGCCAGCCTGGTCACCCCTAAATGCCTTTTCTTTCTGGCCAGGTCATCCCTAACTGCCCTACCCTGCTGGCACAGTAACCCCTAACTGCCCTTCGTTGCCAGCCTGGTTGCCCCCAATTTCCTGCAGGTTTGGTCCCCACCAGCTGCCCTCTCCTGCTGGCCTGGTCCCCCTAACTGCCCTCTCCTGCAATCTTTGTTCTAACTGCCCTCCCCTGCAGGCCTGATTGCCCCCAATTGCCCTCTCTTTTAGGTCTGGTTCCTCCCAATTGCTCTCACCTGCTGGCCATCTTGTGGTGGCCATCTTGTGTCCACATGGGAGCAGCCATCTTGTGTGTTGGAATGACAGTCAATTCGCATATTATTCTTTTATTAGATAGGATATATAATGTATACATAGCAGTACTTTGCGAATGTGCACACATACCCCTTTTTAGGTATGTGTGTTCATGTTCATTCACACCCATTTCTCTTCTTGGCATTTTTAACCTGTCAACTTAACACTACATAGACATATACCTCATTCCTACAGTTACTTGCTACTTCACCATGTAGACTATATACTGTATTCCCTGCAATTTTGTTCTTCATTTTATGTTTTAATAAGCCTTTCACACATATTAAAGAAATTTCCATTGTCTGTAAAAAAACAAAAACAAAACTTAAATGTCCACCAACAAAGGAAAAGGAAAACATAATTTATTGATAGAAGCAGTGAGAGTGAGTGAGCTTACTGATGTGTAACTTTAAACAATTTAAACTCTCTAAGCTGATTTCCTCAATGACTAAGCAATCATCCTACGTAATAAAGAGATAATATGCAAATGGTCATTATGCCCTTGCACCCTCGCACACTAGTGCACTCGCTAGGGCAAGGGGACCTGAGGCTGGGCTAGGGAACTTGAGGCCCTGCCCTCCCCACCAGGAGCTGGGGCACCTAAGGCTGAGCTCCCTGCCTCAATGCCAGGGGAACCTAAGGCCGGGCTGGGGGATGTGAGGCTGTGCCTCCAGCCTAGACTGGGGACCTGAAGCTGCACGTCTCACCCTCCAGGGCTTAGCCTAGCCTATCTTAAATGTGCCCAGAACACTTACATTACCGACAGCTTGGTAAAAGCATCTCACTGCCACTACCAGAATCAAAAGAGACTATTATAATGCATGTCACCAGCCCAAAAGATCATTCAAAATTTGAAGTGCAGTTTTGACTGAATATTAAGATTTTACAATAAAGTCAAAAATTGCAAGTCAGACCATGTTAAGTCAGGAACTTTCTGTATAGACACAATTATGATTTTGATACCTAGTAAATATGGTCTATTGGGCAAAATATTTCAGAGGAAAATGATTAAATTGTGGTTCTAAAGATTAAGTTCATAGGTGCCATAATTAAGTTGAGAATGAAAAGGTCATAAAAAGGAAAGGAGAGAACAGAAAAGTCATTAAATATATTTCAAGAATTATGGCTGTAGCTCTTGACTTATGAAGGCAATTGAAATAAAGTATTATAAAAAAGTATATTATTTTTAAAGAAGTTTAAGGCCAAAGAAATGATAACTGACCATAAAAATATTTGTGAATAGTCAAGACATAAAATGGCCCATGATCTCCAATTATTCTATGGGCAGTTTAGCTCCAAGTAGAGCATATTTTCTAACAACCATTTCAGATATTGCCAAGGAATAACACTGAGAAGGAAGAGCCTCTCAGGGGGTGGACTGTGAGCTCCTAGTCTAACCGAAGCTAGTGTTAGGTTGGCTCCCTTAGAGAGAAGATGAGTATTTTATGAATTTCTGGGTCCCGTTGTTTTTGGGTGGATCATGTGACTAGTGTTGACTGGTGTATTATGAACAGAAGTGATAGTGCAAGGACTTTGGGACCAGAACATTTAAGCAAAGATAAAATGCTCTGCTGAAGTCACTGCCAGTTGAGATGGTGTCTGCTTCATTACCCAGTGTCCTAGAGTGAAGAGGCCTAGAAGAGAGTCCCCAACGATATTGTGTGGACATGTTCCAGACCAAAAATAAGCTCATTGTTTAAAGAAGAAGTGCAGGTTGTTTTCACCACAGAGTATCCTGGTCAACTTATTAGTAAAAACTCAGGGCTATAAGGCCCTAGCCAGGTAAGTTCAGTTTGTTAAAGTGGCATCCAATACCCTAAGGTTCAGGTTAAATCCCCAGTCAGGGCACATAAAAGAATCAACCAATGAATGCATAAATAAGCGGAACAACAAATCTCTCTCTCTCTCTCTCTCTCTCTCTCTCTCTCTCTCTCTCTCTCTCATAAATAAAAGTTATTTTTTTAAAAACCCTCAGCATTGTAAAGAAAAATTATAATAATGAAAATTTTAGTGAGTTATAGTGCTAATATATGACTCATTAATGGTAGCCTATTATTTAAAAGTTTACACTGGAATAAATATTGGCCATCTATGCTTATTTAGCAGGTTTTCTTTGTTAAATTGTGTCATTTTCTGCCTCTCCAGCACTTCCTAAGGCTTGCAGTTCTTTCATTGAGCCTTATCTTCTCTCTTTCTACTTAAATATTTGTAATAACTTAACTTGTTCTTCATTTTATTACATTAATCATATTTTCTCCAGCAGAGGAAGAACTTTCCCCATTTTTGAATTCTTCCTTAAACAAGGGAGAATCCACTTTAAGGGTACTGGACACCAACAGACATCACAGGCAAATTCCCTCTGATCACTGCCTGAGGGCACATCTCAGATAGAGGCAGAGATATTGGGCACCAGGTTCACCAAGGTGCCAGATAGTAAATTTGAAAACACCATATTTCAGAGGTAACCTTGTCTCCAATCCCCTTTCTGATTTTATGATAGTCTAGAGAAAATGGTCTAAATTATATGAAAATCTCAACCAATATAGAAACTCCAAGTAGCCCTCCTCTCTCCTCTTTCCTCCCTCAGGGGAACTCCAGATTTCCTCCTGGTACCACTTTTATCATCAGGCCCTCACAGTAGGGAATCTGTCTTATTTAACACTTTGAAGACTGGAAGTAACAAACAGGACATTGTTAGAGGTTAAATTGTGTTCCCCTGCAAGAGATATGTTGGAGTCCTGACCCCCAGTGCCTTCTAATAAGAACTAATTTGAAGATAGGGTACCTGTAGAGGTAATACATTTAAAATGAAGTCATTGAGTTGGTCCAAATCCAAAATGATTGGTGTCCTTATAAAAGGGAGAAATTTGACACAGTCAGACAAAAATAGAGGATACACATGAAAAAACAAACAAAAACAAACAAACAAACAAACAACAACAGTTATCTACAAGAGGCTTGGAACATATTCTCCCCTCAGAGCCCTGAAAGGAATCAAACAACCCTGCCAACCTTACTTCAAACCTGTAGCCTCCGAAATCTAATACCACTCAGCTGTGGTACTTTGCTGTGACAGCCTTAGCAAACTAATATCTACATGTTTAAAATGTTTACACTATTATTTAAACCAATAATTAATTATGATTCTTTAAACATAGACTTTAAATATAGTATGCTCCTGAGGGATCAGGACAAGATGATGATTTCCATAATTACTCCAAAAATGTGGGTCATGGACTTTCTTCCAGAACCTGTGCTCAGCCTTGTGGTGAATTCTACTATTTATGGCAAGACCCCTGCCAGCCTCAGAACTCTCAGGGTGGCCATAACTCTCAGCCTATTTTAGTGAGTTCTTTTTTTTAAGCTAAAAACTACATCTAAATACATTTTATTTTTGACATTAAAAATGACAGCTCTCAAAAACCCACCCCAGACAATACAGATTTTATCGAGGAAACAGAGAGAAAACAAAAAGAGGAATTAGATATCTGTAAACACTTTATCTAAGGAATCAGGGAAACTTAATCTGGAGAATAAATAGTTGAAGAGAAACTAGGCACAGTTCCTTGGGGACTGGCTATTTACCCTCTCTGATGAGAATAAAGTGAAGCAATGTTTAATGTAAAAACAACCTGGAAATAGGTTTTCTTTTCTTTTTTAAATTTATTTTTTATTTTTTTTGTTTTTTTTATTTTATTTACAATATAACTTATATTTAATAGTAGTACATATGTTTTCCTCCTCCCCCCAATATCGTCCCCCCAGCCTCCCCTACCCCCCAGCACATGTCCCCACCTGCCCCCCTCCCCACCCCAGAGTCTTTCATTCATTGGTTATGCTCATATGTATGCATACAAGTCCTTCGGTTGATCTCCCCCAGCATCTGCCTCCCCTCCACTCCAGCCTTCCACCTGTAGCTTGACAGCCCGTTCGAGGCCACCCTGCCTCTATATCAATCACTCTCCCCTGTTTCTTTTCTTCAAAAATATCTTGCCTCTGCATACTGAAAATAAACGTATAAGAGCAAAAAAAGTTTGAGTGTCAGTTTCAATGTCCAACTGTTCTGAGTCCCAGTTTCAATGTCAAATAGTTCTTTATGTGTACATGTCAGCAATGGTATCCAGATGGTGGACACATCATGGCAATGCAAGATCCATCCTCTCTGGTATGGTCCTGGGCCGCCTGCAGCCACGCACAGCTGCCGACTGCTAGCATGGCAAGATGTCATCAGCGTCCCCCATCTCTGGACCGTCCTCGTGGCTGGAACAGGCCCGTCAGTTCCTCACTGTCGCAGGAACCCACATGGTCTTGGAGTTGTTCTCTGCAAACACACAAACACATTCTCGACCAAAGGTTAACAAAGGGATCCTCTCTGCAAAACAGACTTGGGATTCTTTTTATTTTTGCCTAAATGATTTTCCTTTGGCTTATTTTGACACCATGTGTGTTTTTTTTATGGGTGTCCTGCAGCTGGTTTTACAAATGGAATTTTCTTTTCTGGAGTAAGAATTTTCTACATGTATTTTACTTATAGGATATTTTTCCTTACATGATATTACCCCACTGCCCCCCCCCTTTTTTTTGGTTAATAGGGGCTTTTGGAAATTTTATCTTGCAGTCTTGGTAATTTTAAATTTTAATTTTTGCTCACAAATATTACTGCTTTAGGTTCTTTGGATGTTAGGCAATTTTGCAGTGAGATGAACTACTAATAGATAATTTAGTTAATGTTTTAGGAAAAGCTTTTTGTCCAGTACAGTTAGATTTTCTTGAGTATTCACTTATTTCACTTGTACAATTTAAATTAATCTGAAAACTTGATTACTATTTTACTGTCAATTTTAATACTCAAGCAGAAATCTTAGTTTATCCAGTAAATACTTGTGGAAAGGAATATTTGCATTTTTGAGTAGGTCCTCAGCATTCCTTGTAATAAATTAAATTCAGATATAGGGCAGCTATTGCTGGCCGAGTCTCTGTCTACCACCTGGGTCCCGGTGTGAGTTGTGCGTGGGAGGCGTAGGAGACCTTCCTCAGGAGGGGTGAGAATTCAAGCCCCTGCAAGGTTTGTGGATGAGGGTCTGTGCCCCACCTCTGTTGATCATTTAGTTCTCTCCTGTTGGCCCCTCTGCGACTGTGCCTGTCTTAGGTTGTTCCTTCCCTGAGGAATCTTACCCATGTCTTGCTAACCAGCCATCCTCTGAAGCCAAACAGGATGATGTGAGGTTCAGTTCTGTCTCCTTTGTAGTCTATGCCCCTGTGGCCTCCACGTCCAGCACCTGCCTTGAGTTCCCCTCGCCTGTTGGCGGGTTCCCGGTACTGATCACATATCTCGGGTGACCCAGGTTTCTTCTCCAGAGAGGGCCCAGCTCATGCCATTGGTCGAGAGACAGATCCATGGTGCCAGCTGCACAGAGACTTCAGCCACAGCTTGAACTGAAAGTTCACGCATCAGCTGTGTGTATTTGGATAATAAGAAGAGGGTTCCTCTTGGCAAAATGGCCAGAGGGGCCAATATAGAATGCTCGGATGCCTTCCCAGTGCCTTAATCCATTCTGAAAGGGATGAATTCCTTCCCTATCCTTTTTTTAAGTTGCTGCCCAACATTCAAAGAATAAGTTTGTAAGTTTATTTGGCATAATTGTATAATATGCTGTTGTCAAATATCAAATATTATAATGACATTGTAGAATAATATCATGTAAGGGTATTGTGGTGTCACGGGAGGTTAAGGAGGGCCTAGCCTAAGAACTGGTGTCCATAAGAGATGACATGCTCTAGGCCATGTTAATTCAATCTCAAACTAGCTGCCAATTTTTTAAAATAACTTTATATAAACTTTGTCAGGGATGTAAAAACACAAATCACTTACCTTAGTTCAAGCATTCAAATATATTGACTTTCCCCCTTACTCCCACCACCTGCCACTTACCCTGAGGAATATTTGCATTTTGTCGTTTTGATGGACTTTTCTCAGTCTCTAGATCCATTCTTGTTCATCAGTCTATGTCATTGATTGTATTCCTCAAATGAGTGAGATCATGTGATAGTTGTCTTTCTCTGCCTGGCTAATTTCACTTAGCATAATGCTCTCTAATTCCATCCATGTTGTTACAAATGGTAGGAGCTCTTTATTACCGCAGCGTAGTATTCCATTGTGTAGATGTACCACAGTTTTTTAATCCACTCATCTGCTGATGGGCACTTAGGCTGATTCCAAGTCTTAGCTATGATAAATTGTGCTGCTACGAACATAGGGGTACATATATCCTTTCTAATTCGCCTTTCGAGTTTCTTGGGGTATATTCCTAGAAGTGGGATCACTGGGTTGAATGGGAGCTCCATTTTTAGTTTTTTGAGGAAACTCCATACTGTTCTCCACAGTGGCTGCACTAGTCTACAATCCCACCAACAGTGCAGGAGAGTTCCTTTTTCTCCGCACTCTTGACAGCACTTGTCATTTGTTGATTTGTTGATGTAAGCCATTCTGACAGGTGTGAGATGGTACCACATAGTCGTTTTGATTTGCATCTCTCGGATAATTAGTGACTTTGAGCAAGTTTTCATATGTCGCTGGGCCTTCCTTTTGTCTTCTTTAGAAAAGGTTCTATTTAGGTCTGTTGCCCATTTTTTTATTGGATCATTTGTCTTCCTTTTATTGAGTTGTGTGAGTTGCCTGTAGATGCTTGAGATTAAACCTTTATCAGTAATAACATTTGCAAATATGTTCTCCCATACAGTGGGTTTTCTTGTTGTTTTGTTGATGGTTTCTTTAGCTGTGCAAAAGCTTTTGATTTTGATCTAGTCCCATTTGTTTATTCTGTCTTTAGCTTCCATTGCCCTCGGAGCAGTATCATCAAAGAAGTTCTTTTGGCATATGTCTGAGATTTTATTTCCTGTAGATTCCTCTAATGTTTTTATGGTTTCCCGTCTTACGTTTAAGTCCTGTATCCATTTGGAGTTTATTTTTGTGTATGGTGTAAGTTGGTGGTCTAGTTTCATTTTTTTGCATGTATCTATCCAATTTTCCCAACACCATTTATTGAAGAGACTATCTTGACGCCATTTTATGTTCATACCTCCTTTGTCAAATATTAATTGAGCATAGTGGTTTGGGTTGATATCTGGAATCTCTATTCTATTCCATTGATCTATATGTCTGTTCTTGTGCCGGTACCAGGCTGTTTTGAGAACAGTAGCTTTGTAATACAGCTTTAAATCTGGTATTGAGATCCCACCGACTTTGTGCTTCTTTCTCAGGATTGCTGTGGCTATCCAGGGCCTTTTTTTATTCCAGATGAATTTTTGGAGAGTTCTTTCTAGGTCTGTGAAGTATGCCATTGGTATTTTAATGGGGAGTGCATTAAATTTATAGATTGCTTTGGGTAGTATGGACATTTTAATTATGTTGATTCTCCCAATCCATGAACATGGTATGTTCTTCTATCTGTTTACATCTTCCTCTATCTCTTTTTTTTTTTAGCGTCCTGTAGTTTTCCGTGAATAGGTCTTTTACCTCCTTAGTTAAGTTTATTCCTAGGTGTTTTCATTTTTTTGGTGTGATGGTAAATGGGATTGCTTTTTTAGTTTCCTTTTCTGTAAGTTCACTATTGGTGTATAGGAATGCCATAGATTTCTTGGCATTGATTTTGTAGCCAGCTACATTGCTGAACTCATTTATTAAGTCTATTAGCTTTTTTATGTGTAGTCTTTCGGGTTTTTTATGTACAATATCATGTCATCTGCAAATAAGGATAGCTTTACTTCTTCTTTTCCAATTTGGATGCCTTTTATTTCTTCTTCTTGTCTAATTGCAATGGCTAATACTTCCAGTACTATGTTGAATAGGAGTGGTGAGAGTGGGCAACCCTGTCTTGTTCCTGTTCTTAAGGGAAATGGTTGTAGTTTTTACCCATTGAGTATGATGTTTGCTGTGGGTTTCTCATGTATGGCTTTTATTACGTTGAGGTATGATCCTTCTATTCCTACCTTGTTGAGAGTTTTTATTAAGAAAGGGTGTTGGATTTTGTCAAATGCTTTTTCTGCATCAATTGATATGACTATGTGATTTTTATCTCTCAGTTTGTTTATGTGATGTATCACATTTATTGATTTGCGGATATTGTACCATCCTTGCATTCCTGGATAAATCCTACTTGGTCATGGTGTATGATCTTTCTGATGTACTGCTGGATCCGATTTGCTAGAATTTTAGTGAGGATTTTGGCATCTATATTCATGAGGGATATTGGCCTGTTATTCTCTTTCATTGTTTCATCTTTATCTGCTTTAGGTATTAGGGTGATGTTAGCTTCATAGAAGGAGTTTGGAAGTGTTCCATCCTCTTGAATTTTCTGGAATAATCTGAGGAGTATAGGTTTTAGTTCTTCCTTGAATGTTTGGTAAAACTCCCCTATGAAGCCGTCTGGCCCTGGGCTTTTGTTTGCCGGAAGCTTTATGATGACTGCTTCAATTTCTTCCACAGTTATTGGTCTATTGAGTTGTTTAGATTCTTCTGATTGAGTTTTGGGAGGTTATATTTTTCTAGAAACATATCCATTTCCTCCAGGTTGTCCAGTTTGTTGGAGTAGAGTTGTTCATAGTAATTTTTAACAATCCTTTGTATTTCAATGGGGTCTGTTGTTATTTCACCTCTTTCATTTCTGATTTTATTTATTAGGGTTCTCTCTCTTTGCTTCTTGGTGAGTCTGGCTAGAGGTTCATCAATCTTGTTTAATCTTTCAAAGAACCAGCTGTTGGTTTTGTTGATCTTCTGTATTGTGTCTTTGGTCTCTATGTCATTTATTTCTGCTCTGATCTTTACTATTTCCTTCCTTCTGCTTACACTGGGCTTTTCTTGTTGCTTTCTTTCTAACTCTTTGAGTTGTTGGGTTAGATAATTTATTGCCGCTGTTTCTAGTTTTTTGCAGTAGGATTGTAGAGCTATGAACTTCCCTCTCAGAACTGCTTTCACTGTGTCCCATAGATTTTGGATTGTTGTGCTGTCATTGTCATTTGTTTCCATAATGTTTTCTATCTCTTCCTTGATCTCTATAGTAACCCAGTCATAGTTTAATAGCATGCTGTTTAGTCTCCATGTGTTTGATTTCTTTGGATTGTTTCTATTGTAGTTGATTTCCAGCTTTATGCCATTGTGATCTGAGAATGAGCTTGATATGATTTCTATCTTCTTGAATTTGGAGAGACTTTGCCTATGACCCAGTACATGGTCTATCTTTGAGAATGACCCATGGGCACTTGAAAAGAATGTATATTCTGTGGCTTTGGGGTGAAATGATCTGAAGATGTCAATTAATTCCTTCTGGTCTAGTGATTCATTGAGGATTGATGTTTCTTTACTAATTTTTTGTTTAGAGGATTTGTCCAATGGTGATAGTGGGGTATTAAAGTCTCCTACTATGATAGTATTGCTGTCTATCTCTCCCTTGACATCCTCTAGGAGTTTTAGTATGTATTTGGATGCTCCTGTATTGGATGCGTATATGTTTACCAGAGTTATTTCTTCTTGTTGGATTGCTCCCTTTAGTATTATGTAGTGGCCTTCTTTATCTCTTCTTACATCCTTCACTTTGAGATCTAATTTGTCGGATATAAGTATTGCTACCCCAGCTTTTTTTCCATTTCCATTCACCTGAAGAACCTTTTTCCATCCTTTCATCCTGTCTGTGTGCATCTTTTTTTTGGAGGTGGGTTTCTTGTAGAGAGCAGATATATGGGTCGTGTTTTCTTATCCAGTCTATTACCCTATGTCTTTTGATTGGAGCATTTAAATCATTTACATTTTAAGTAATTATTGATGGATAGTTATTTGTAGCCATTTTTGTTTTGGCCCCTATGTTCTTTCATGGCTTCCTATTGCTTTTCACAGCAGACCCTTTAGTATTTCTTGCATTGCTGGTTTGGTGGTAATGTATTCCCTTAGACATTTTTGTCTGTGAAGCTCCTGATTTGACCTTCAATTTTTATTGATAGCCTTGCTGGGTACAGTATTCTAGGATTCAGACCCTTTCTTTGCATGACTTTGTATATTTCATTCCAATTCCTTCTGGCCTGATAAGTTTCTGTTGAGAAATCACTTGCTAATCTTATGGGGGTTCCTTTGCAGGTGACTTTCTGTCTGTCTCTGGCAGCTTTTAGGATTCTCACTTTGTCGTTGATGTTTGCCAATTTAATTATAACATGCCTTGGTATAGGTCTTTTGGGGGGTTAATTTGCTTGGAACTCTGTGAGCTTCTTGGATTTGTGTGGGTTTTTTCTTTCCTATATCAGGGAAGTTTTCTGTCATTATTTCTTCCAACAGGTTTTCTATTCTTGCTCAGTTTCCTGTCCCTCTGGAAGCCCTATTATACGTATGTTGTTTTGTTTCATGTTGTCCCGAAGTTCCCTTAGGCTCTCCTCCTGCTTTTTAATATTTTTTTCTAGAAGCTGCTCTACTTGGGTGTTTTTTTCCTACCTTGTCTTCCAGCTCACTGATGCGGTCCTCTGCTTCATCTAGTCTACTCCTGATACTTTCTATGGAGTTCTTTACCTCAGCAATGTCACTTTTCATTTCTTCTTGGGTCTTCTTCATTTCTTCATAATTCTTCTTCATTTCTTCATAATTCTTCATTTCTTGATAATTCTTCTTCATTTCTTCATAGTTCTTATTCATTTCTTCCTGGCTCTTCTTCATTTCCTCTTGATTCCTCTTCAATTCCTCATGGTTCTTACTTGTATTGGCTTCTGTTCTTTTCATCCAGCCTATGACCATTTCTCTGAACTCTCTCTCTGACAGGTTGTTTGCTTCCATTTCCGTTACCTCTTTTTCTGGTGAGGCTTGTTTTTCTTTCATTGGTGGGCTATTTCTTTGTCTCTCCATAGTCTTTCTTCTCTGTGTGTCTTGTTATGTAGTTCTCACTCTCCTGTGTTGATTTAAAGGCTCAGACTACAACACAATCAGGTGCAGCACACCAGGCACAGAAGAAGAATGTATTCACAGTATTGGTAACTCCAAATTAAAAGTGATTGCCAGAGGAAGGTAAATTAGGTGATAGGTGGGGTAAGAGAGAGTAAGAGAAAACACACTCGCACACACAAAAGAAAGAAAGAAGAAAGAAAGAAAGAAAGAAAGAAAGAAAGAAAGAAAGAAAGAAAGAAAGAATAAAAAAAGGGAATGCCAAAATAAAGTTGGGAAAAGGCGAAGGAGTAAAGAGAAAGGAAAAGGGAGTAAACTATAAATATGGGTTGGAAACTCCCAGAGGACCGCCACTAATTCCAGCAAAAGCCAGCAACGAGTACCTGGAGACTGATACAAACTACATACAACAACTAATATCAAGGGAGGTTAGGGAACACAGAAGCTTAAATCTATCAAAAAACAATGTAAACATCACCAATACACAAAACAATGCCAACTCCCTCCCCACAAAACAAATTAAAAGAAAAGAATAATCAAACCAATCTCACAAATATGCATAAAATATAAACAACATCAGCAGGACCGAGCGAAAAACATTTTAGGATAGTGAAGTCGGAGAAACATTAGATGTGTATGGACTTGGAGCAGGTGGTTGGAGATTGGGTATAAAAGTGGGGTGAAATTTTAACAGGGGATAAAAAGAGAGAATAAGGAAAATCTAAACCAGAAAAAGTGTAAGGGGAATAAGACACTAACTAAGGAAAGGTTAGCAAGAGAGTGCTGGCATAAGGGGGAATTTGAAGTAGATTAAAGAGATACTAAAGGGTAGATGAAAAAAGACTATATAACACTAATCTCTGAGTAGAATAAAGATGGAATAAAATGGCACTTAAAATTTTTTAAATAGTAGCAGAAATAAAATTGATTCCTTAATTTGTGTTACACAAGAGACAATTTATGATTCAGCCCCTAGGTGGCAGTGTTTCTGAATTGACCTCCGGGTCTATTGGTCCTCTCTAGCCTGATCTAAAATCCCGCTATGTCTATGGTATTTACTACTGATTTATGGAAATAGGTTACCTCAGAGCTGCCTCTCTAATTGTGAGGACCTGTTCTGATCCCCAGCGTCAGAAAATCAGCTCGCCCCTGTGGTCTCCCAGGTTCTCCCCCATCAGGGGATCCCCCCTTCCTCGTTCAGTGCTGAGAAATTCGGATTTAGAGAGGACAAACGCAGGCGCACGAACTCACGTCCTGCTCGTATGTTTGCACGAAACCCTTTCTCCCCTTGGGTTTGGCAGCCCGCTCCCTCCCAAAACTGCCAGGCTGGCCTTCTCCTTCAGGTCCAAATGGGTCGCCCTCTATGTATCCCCCCCTCCTGTCACCAGCTCCGAGGACCCTCTTCCATGTTTGCCGGCTCCAACAGCCCGGGTTTTTCCTCTTTTTTTCACCAGGCGCGAATCTCCCTGTGTTATCAGCTCCCTTAACCCCCAGAGAAACCTGACCTTTCCGTGGCTGAGCACAGGTTTCCTCGGAGTCCGCTTCCTCACCAACTAGGAACCGATGTTGGGGGGGAGGTGGGGGTCTCAGACGCCTAGTGGGTACCGCAACTGTAAAATCTTCAGGCTCTTCCCCTTTAAGATGGCGCAGCCGCTTCTGGAAATAGGTTTTCTTCAAAAGGTTGTCACCACTCATGTTGTTCCCCAGTCCTAGCTCTGCCACTGGTCATGCAGTCAAATCACAGAATTTCAAGAGGTCTCTCTTTCCTTAAATCCTATATAATAAAAGGGTAATATGCAAATTAACCATCACTCCATCACAAAGGTGGCAGCGCCTATAGCCACAAGATGGCGGTGCCCAGTCCCCTCAGCCCTGCCAGAGTCCCCCAGTCCTGGGGTGGGGGAAGCCCCTGAGAGCAGGCACAGTGAGTGGCCTGGTGGAATGCTTGCTTCATTGCCGTGGTGATGAGGTAAGCCTCCCACCCCAGCCACGGAGGTCCTCTGTGCTGCAGAGAGCCTATGGGCAGCAGGCAAGAAGCAGTCCTACCTGTGCATGGTTTTGTGTGCAGGGCTACTAGTATAAAATAATAGTCATCAAGGACAATAGAGGAAGGTGTTAGCATACAATTCTACAATTTAAATATATAATCATCGTTTAGAAAAATTTGTAAAAGGCACTTCAGAATTGACAAAATGTAGTATCAATGAATAAAATTTTATGATAAAGCAGAAGTTTAAATCAGCAATTTGGAAGATGAAATAAAAATATACCTACCCAATCAGAGCAGTAAAAAGAAAAAAAAATTAAATGAGGACAGTTTAAGGTATTGGGTCTACATGAAGTGTAACAACATATGCATCATAAGGGTACCAGAGTAGAAAAGAGAGAATAAGAGGTCAAGAGCCTATTTGAAGAAATAATATACAAAAAATTTCCTAATTTGATGAAAGAAACAAACATACAAGTCCAGGAAATGATGAACCCAAAGAGGCCCACGACATGACACATCATAACTAAAATTACGAACAGAGGATACTGAAAGCAGTAAGAGAAAGACAGTCACCTACAAGAGAGTTGTTATAAGACTGTCAACTGATTTCTTAATTGTCACATTTTAGGACAGAAGATATTGGCATCAAATGTTCAAAGTGATAAAAAGTAAAGACCTACAATCAAGACTACATTACCCAGGAAGGCTATCATTTAAAATTAAAAGTGATAGAAGCATGGAAAAGACTGACGAATTTCAGCAGGAAGGCAGGGTAGAAAGTTGGAAAGAGATTAACCAGTGAACTTATATGCATATATACATAGCCCGTGGACACAGACAACAGTGTGGTGAAGGCCTGGGAGGAGTGGGTGTGAGTGGAGAAAGTCAATGGGGAAATAAAAAAATGGGACATCTACAATGATTTCAACAATAGCAATACGTATTTTTTTGTTTTGTTTTTTAAAGTTCAAAAAAAATTAAATTAAAGGAGAAACAAAAAGCTAAGACAAAGCTAAAAGACTTTTTTATGACTGGCCAGTATTACAAGAAACATTAAAGGGCTTTCTTTCTTTCTTTCTTTCTTTCTTCCTTTCTTTCTTTCTTTCTTTCTTTTTTAAATTAAATTTATTGGGTTGGCATTGGTTAACATAACATATAGGTTTCAGGTGTGAGTTTCTATGCAACAAGGTCTGTATATTGCAACGTGTGCCCACCACTCAAAGTCAAATCTCCTCCTGTCACTAGATAAAGGCCCTTCTTGAGGAAGAGAAAAAATGTCTAAAAGAAGAAAAAAAATGAAGAAAACAAGAACAAGAAAGAGGAAGAGGAAGAAGAAGTGGAGGAGGAGGAGTAGGAAGAAGAAGAGGAGGAAGAGGAGGAAGGCTTGGCTCCACTCCAGGCTCCAAAGTTTCAATTATAGACATAGATTAATCCCAGGCACCAGGGCCTCCACTGGAGTCACTGGGGGGCATGGCCAGCCTGCAAACCTCCACAGGGTCCCTTGCCCAGGCCACTCCTCACCCCAAGGAAACCCCTACTCTGATCTGGGACACCCTTCAGGACAAACCAGCCAGCCCCCACCCATGCACCATGCTTCTATCCTATCTAATAAAAGAGTAATACTCAGATTGATCATCAGTTCAACACACAAGAGGGCTGCACCCATGTGGTCAAAGATCCTGCCCCCATGTGGACATAAGATGGCCACCAAAGATGGCCAGCAGGGGATGTCCATTGGGAGGTTCCAGGCCCTGCAAGGGAGGGCAGTTGGGGGTGATCAAGCCTGCAGGGGGGGAGAGTTAGGGGTGACCAGGCCAGCAGAGGAGGGAAGTTGGGGGCAAACAGGCTGGCAGAGGAGCAGTTAGACATCAATTAGGCTGGCAGGGTAGTGGTTAGCAGGTGATCAGGCTGGCAGGCAGAAGTGGTTAGGGGCAATCAGGGAAGCAGGCAGGCAAGCAGTTTGGAGCCAGCAATCCTGGATTGTGAGAAGGATGTCCGACTGCTGGTTTAGGCTCGATCCTACTGGAATCAGGCCTAAACTGGCAGTCGGGCATCCCTCAAGGGGTCCCAGATTGGAGAGGGTGTGGGCTGGGCTAAGGGACATCTACCGCCTCCTGTGCACGACTTTTGTGCACCGGGCCTCTAGTCCTAATATATAAAATCCCAGGATCTGTAACATCCAAAACAACGGAAGGCTGTACTGACCAGAAGTCAGTGCTCAGTTGCAGTGGTGACCCAGCACTGACTGCGGAGAGGACAGCAGATCAGCCCTGGAGAGAAGCCTGAAGAGAGCAAAGCTGGGTCTGATCTGTAGCCTCTGTGGCATCTTTTCATCAGCACTTGGCTCTTTCTTTTGTTCCAGGCCTTGCCAGCAGCAGTACCTCTTCCCTCCTTTTTTTTTTTCAAAAAAAAATCTTCATTGTTCAGATTATTACAGTTGTTTCTCTTTTTTCCCCCCTATAGCTCCCCTCCACCGGGTTCCCACCCTACCCGATTCCCTTAGCCTTTCCCACCCCCACTGTCCTTATCCATAGGTGTATGATTTTTGTCCAGGCTCTTCCTGTACCCCCCGACAATCCCCCCCCCCCCCCAAGGATTGTCCACTCCCTTTCTATACCCATGATTCTATTCACCAGATAATTCTGTTCATCAGATTTTTTTATTCAATTGATTTTTAGATTCTCTTGTTGATAGATATGTATTTGTTGTTCATAATTTTTATCTTTACCTTTTTCTTCTTCTTCTTCTTAAAGAATACCTCTCAGCATTTATAATACTGGTTTGGTGGTGATGAACTCCTTTAGCTTTTTATTATCTGTGATGCTTTTTATTTGACCTTCAATTCTGAATAATAGCTTTGCTGGGTAGAGTAATCTTGGTTATAGGTTCTTGCTATTCATCACTTTGTGTATTTCTTGCCACTCCCATCTGGCCTGCATAGTTTCTGTTGAAATCATCTGACAGTTGTATGGGTGCTCCCTTGTAGGAAATTAAGTGTTTTTCTCTTGCTGCTTTTAATATTCTCTCTTTGTCTTTTACTCTTGGCATTTTAATTATGATGTGCCTTGGTGTGGTCATCTTTGGATTCCTTTTGTTTGGGATTCTCTGCACTTCTTGGACTTGTTAGTCTATTTCTTTCACCAAGTGGGGGAAGTTTTTTATAATTATTCTTTAAAATAAGTTTTCAGTATCTTGCTTTGTCTCTTTTTCTGGAACCCCTATAATTCAGATGTTGGTATGCTTGAAGTTGTTCCAGAGGCTCTTTACACTATCTTCATATTTTTTGGATTCTTTTTGCTTTTTGCTTTACCAGTTGGGTGCTTTTTGCTTTTCCAGTTGGGTGATTTCTCCTTCTTTGTACTTAAATACTTAAATACTTGATTGTATTTAATACTTGATTCTTATGATCCTCTAGTCTGCTGTTGGATCTCTGTATATTATTTTTTATTTCATTCAGTGTATGGTTAATTTCTAATTGGTACTTTTTCATATCCTCAAGGGTCTCACTAAATTTATTGGCCTTTTCTAGAAAATTCATGAAAAACCTTGTATCCATGGTTTTCAGCTCTATATTGTTTTCTTCCATTTCTTTCATTTGTGACCTGTTTCTTTGTCTCAACATTTTGGATGCTTCCCTTAGTTGATAGAATGGCCTTGTGTGCTATGTGTTCTGTAAGGCCAGTGGCTCAGCCTCCCCATTTACCTGAGGTGGAAACTCTTGGTGCACCCCTTTGTGGGCTGTGTGCACAGTCTTGTTGTAGTTAAACCCTGATTGTTGTTGGTATCACTGGGAGGAACTGACCTACTGGTCAATTGGCTATGAGGATCAGCTGTGTCTACGATGGGAGAACTGTGCTGGAGACACCCTTCTGAGGCAAGACTTGCTTCAGTGGGGCTTTGGTGCTCACTGAATCTTCCCCCAGAGTGTGTTCCCTATTGATTTGAGGAGTTGTAATCTGGATGGTCCTACTAAGACCCCTGGGTACACTGGCTCTTGGATCTCCAAGAAGGTGCTAATTTAGCCTCTGCCTGAGGCCATGCAGCAAGATCTACAGAGTGATTTGCAGATTCATCTTTTTTGTTTGGGTTTTGGAGGTGCCTAGATGAAGCCCAGCTGTGAAGCAATGCAAGATGCTGTGTGGCCTTGGGCCTTCTTTTGGATGTTCTGGGTCTCTCTGACTCAGCTGCAGTTTAATAGGTAAGTTTAGATTTCAAAGGACCAAGCCATTCATGTGTAAAAGCCCCTGCGCACAGCTTGGATGGGACAGAGTCTGAGGTCAGAGAAAACAGCAATGGTTTCCCATAAGCCCTGCCCTAAGAGGCCCCTCAGTCTCAGTTTCCCTTGGTAATCACTGCACATATCTCTGAGAGAAACTTCCCTCGAGTTCCGCCTTCTGCCAGACAATCCAGTTTCTCCCCATATGAGTCTGGGTCCCCAGATTCTTGCCCAGAACTGGAGTTCAGAGCAGTCAGGAGCTTGTGTTTCCCTGCTGATTGAAAAAGCCAGCCACGTATTCATTTGCCAGCTCTCTCCGCACGTGCCTCCGTACCTCTGCACTTTACTTCCACAGTTCCTCTGAGTCTCAGTGTGCTTTTCTCTTCCCTTCTGGTTGTAGAATTTCCACTTAACCAGTCTCCCTGTGGTTCTGGATGATGTCTGTTTTGCCTTTTAGTTGTAGTTTTGAAGTGGTTGTGTGAGGCAGCAAGTTCAGGGGTTTACCTAGACTGCCATCTTTCTCTCAGGCTTCTGCTGGGGCTGCTGATCAGCCCTGCATCTCTGCTCAGGCCCATTGATAGGCCCAGACATGGTGATTGGCATAGAAACCAACCAATCAGAACCAAATCTGGATGAAGTGTGAGGAGCCAATGGCTGCCTAGGAGGCAGAGTGTCTGATGCTGACTGGCATAAAAATCAACCAATAAGAACCAAATCTGGGGTACTGCGAAGGCAGAATCTAAGGTTAGGGGGTTGAGAAGTGGTTTTAATGGCAACAGCTTTTTGGTGTAAGGTGTAAGAAAGCAGTTCAATTTTTTATTGTCTGGTTTGGCAATATAGTGCATATTGCTAGCTATTAGTCCAGATATAGGGATTATGTATTTTTGTTTGCCAAGAACATCTCCTCCTGATGAAGAAGACTTCTCCCCACCATTTAAGTAATTCTATCCTATATAATCTACCTCTACTAATAAAAGGGTAATATGCTAATTAGACCAGGTCAACCAGCCATCTCCTGGATGTTCGACTTCCTTTCAGACAAAGCCATGGTGGTGGGGGCTGAGGCAGAGGCCATTAGGGTGCTATCAGGTGGCAGGGGAGGGCAGTTGGGGGCTATTAGGCCAGTGGGGCAGGGTGTAGTTGGATATCCTCCAAGGGGTCCCGGATTGAAGAGGGTGTAGGCTGGGGTGAGGGGACCCCCTCCCATTCATGAATTTCATGCACTAGGCCTCTAGTCTATACTAATAAAAGGGTAATATTCTAATTAGGGTGCACATCTTCCTGACATTCATCCAGACAAAGCCACAGTTGCTGTGAGGCCCAGGGCTCAGGCAGACATGGCTTAGGCAGCCATGAGCCCTGGAGCTTGCAAGGCCTGGGACTCAGGCCTTGTAGCCGACACATCCGGCAGTGGCAGCAGCAGCGGGGTGATGGGGGTGGTGTCTTCCCCTGATCAGCCCAGTCACCTCCCTCAGAGGGAGGCCAGACTACAATTTAGGACATTTCCTGAGGGCTCTCAGACTGTGAGAGGGGGCAAGCCGGGCTGAGGGACCCCAACCCAGTGCACAAGTTTTCATGCACTGGGTCTCTAATAACTTAATAAAAAGAGGAATAAATATATAAAAATAAAATTAAACTGCCATTATTTGAAGGTAATATAAATAACATAGGAAACCTAAAACAATTAACAGAAAAATGTCGGGAAAAAATCAGGTAGGTTTTGTTGGATTCAACATCAGCTTTTGAAACCAACAGTGTTCTTCTCTGTCAGATATACCAATAAGAAAAAATCATAGAAATTAATGTGATTATAAGTGCAAGTTTAAAAATCTGTACACCAGTTAGGCTCAAGCCAAATAAAAATGTCTATGGCATTTAGGGGTAAAATTTGAAAACATTGTTAAAGATGTAAAGAAAACTTGAAATTAATTGGGATGCATTGTATGTTCCAGATTTATTATTTAAAGATAACAATTGTATCCAAGGAAATCAAACTTAATAAAAAAAAAACTATCTTCCTTTGGGGCAAAGTTCATATAGGCCTTTTCCCATTTTAAAGGTTTGCCTGTGTTAGCTTGCGGCCCCTCTCCTATACAACACAATGCACTGTGTATGGGCACCCCTGACCTCTTCACATTGGCCTCTGACCGTTGGGGCTTATAGGACCTTCTGGCTACTGAACCTTATTGCTACAACAATAAAATCTTCCTGGTCTGTGACCCAGTGGTGCCATGCCTTCTGTCAGCATCTGTGTGGAACAACAGAAACTAATTTGTTTTCTTGCAAGCAGGCTAACTATAGGGGAGGTAAGAAAATTGGACTCCTCCTGAAACTACACACCAAAATAAGTGCAGGTTGATTAAAGGCTTAAATGCAAAAAACAAAAAATAAAACTTGAAGGACATTATAAAAATAATATTTATTACCTCAAACAATTTATGTCATGAAAAGTGTGAATTGTAATATTAAATTTAAATCCTTTAACATTGAAATTTTCTGCTTCCAAAATGGTTATAACGACATTGAAAAGATAAACCATAAACTGGGAGATAATATAGTTAATATATATAATTATTAGATGATTAGTATTCAGATAAGTAAAGAAGTCCTAAAATTATCAGTAAGAAAAAAGTAGACTAATCATTTGTTAAAAAAGACAAATATGCCCAACTAGCAGCTCAGTGGGTGAGCATCAGCCTGTGAAGCAGAAGGTCATGATGTGATTCCTGGCCAGGGCCCACGCCAGGGTTGCAAACTCGATTCCCTGTTAGAGGATGTGCAGGAAGCAGCCAATCCATTATTATCTCTCACCATTGACGTTTCTCTCTCTCCTTCCCTCTCCCTTCCTCTTTGAAATCAATAAAAATATATTTGAAAAAAAAAGAGAGAAATGCTATAAAAAAATTTCACTCAAGATATATAAAAAGTCTTAAGTGTATGGAAAGATGTTTAATCTTATTTGAAGTCACAGAAATGCAAATTACAACTATAATGAGGTAACTTTTCCCACCCATTGAATTACCAAATATTTTCTTAAAAATCAGTTTATATCAAAAATTTCTCTACTGCTGGCAAAGAGTAAATTGGTACAATATTTTTGGAAAACATTTGGCATTACCGTTTAAAGCTGAACATGTGCATAGCTCTTAGTTTCCAGTACAATCCTATACATATCGCCTAACAAAATGGTTGCATGAGGAAACTGACAGATGTTTGAAGGAATGTTCGAAGCAACATAACTTGCAATAGTAAATCCTGGAATAAGCAGGAAGGCCATCCTGGTGGGTATCTGGACCATTGACCAGGCAACAGCACACTCCAAATGGTATGCGATTATGATGCCTCTGGAACACAAACAAGCATTTTCCCCGGACAGAGTTCAACTCTTGTCCCCACAGTAAAAGTCCTACTCCATCATCTCTCTAATCATTTCTCTTTGACCTCAATCTATTGGTTCTTTTTTCATCCTTGCATTCACAGAAAATATAATACCAAAAAGTTAAAAGATTGTTAAAGTTCCTATCAGACAAAGAAGTGAGGAAAAATCCACTGATTGCTCAAACAAATGAGAAATTTTGATTACTACTGCTCCAGGCCAGCTATATTTGTGGTGTTTCAGGCCCAAGGGTTCCAGGCCAACTGTGGAAAAGATAAAATTAATTAATGCTTTCTGAGATTAATTAGAAAATTAAATAGAAGTATAATGAAAACCAGCATGGTTGAGCTCACTAGATTTATCGCTATATGCAACTAAATTCCAGAACTGTTCAAAATTTCTATGTATTATTTGAATAAAAATGTAGCGATATTTGCTATAATTATTTTTAAACTTTATCACCTCATTCCAAGCAGACCTACTAGGAAATTCACAGTATTATAAAGCATAGACCTATTTGACAGCCCTGGTCTTAATGTTCTTTAAATGACCTTTATGTGCTAGAAGTTAAAATACCCCAGCTCTTTGGTGGAATTTTGGGAAAACAGGGCAATAACTGAGGAGCAGCATGCCTTCGAATTTGCTGCATGAAGTTCTGTGACAAATATTTTCACTTTCTCTAACCTGGTGGGTTTTGTTTTGTTTTTTGTAAACTGAATGTTGTATTTTAAATGTTTTCCATATATACACATTGTGTTGTCCAGTAATTAAATTAAATAAGAATTAGCCAATTATATGACAATCCCATCAAAGGGGATTTTATAGCTTTACTAGAAGCCTGGTATATGGATTTGTGCACCAGCAGAGTCCCTCTGAGTGGCCCGCGGACATCCTCCAAAGGGTCCAGGATTGTGAGAGGGCACAAGCCAGGCTGAGGGACCCCACTGGGGCATGATGGGGGCCTGGGAAGGATTGTGGGAGAGCTCCAGGGAGTGTCTAGCCTGTCTCACCCAGTCCCGATCAGCAAAACACCAGCAGCAAGCTAGCCAACTAGTTGGATCATCTGCCCCCTCGTGGTCAAAGACTGGTTGAATGGTTGAACGAAGTTGGACACTTAGCATATTAGGCTTTTATTATATAGGATGGAAAAAATATAAACGTATTCAATAACTGAATGCATAAAATAATAATTTTAAGTACATATAATTCTGAGTAAATGCAATTTCCTATCACTAGACTTGTATTTCTTAGGACCAGCATAAAGAGTCTTATTGAAACCTTACTTCTGCACATTTTCCAAATGAAGCTTCTCTGTGCTTGATTTTGGGCTATTTGCTCTCTCTCTTTCTCTCTCTCTCTCTCTTTTATTTGATTCTCTAGGTGCCATCTGATAGAATGTATATTGAGATACAAAGAAAGTAAAAAAAAACACAATGTTTGATATCACTGGGCTAGCGATATCAGGTAGGCTATCCATTTTCAACCATTTTTAGTTCATGCACACATACACTAATTACTAATATTCTGAAGTATGCTAAAATATATATTTTTGGCCAATCTAAAAAATAAAAGTAAGTATAATTTTGATAGATTTATAATAATAATAATTACTCCTTTTCTTTATGTTCTAAAGTGACTTTTTAAAAAATCAGGTACCCATCTTATCTAATAAAAGAGTAATATGTAAATTAACCATCACTCTATTACACCCACAAGCGACCCCCACTAGCCAATCAGCAGCAAGTATGCAAACTAACCCCAACCAAGATGGCTGTGGCCACTGAGAGCAGGAGGAAGGCTTGGGTTTCCCCGGCAATGGAGGAAGCCAAGTTTTCCACACACCCTGGCGGGCTCAGGTCACCACTCAAGGCTACAAAGTTTCAATTATAGAAAATAAATAAATCCCCTCAAAATTGAGCTGGACAGAGAAGAAAGGCTAGGGTTGCCCCTGATGATGGAGGAAGCCGAGCTTGTGCAGCCCTGGCTTGTCTTGGCCTCCACTTAAGGCTACAAAGTTTCAATTATAGAAGGTAAATAAATCCCAACAGAAATGGCTGCTGCCCCAAAGCGAGTACAAGGCTTGGCTCTGCTCCAGGCTACAAAGTTTCAATTGTAAAAGTTAAATAAATCCCAGATACCAGGGCCTCTACTTGGGTCACGGGGGGCCTGGCCAGCCTGAAAACCACCACAGGTCCCTCACCCAGCATGTCCCACACCCCAAGAGAACCCCCACTTTAATCCATGATACCCTTTAGAAAAATACAGCTGGACTCTATTCTATCTAATAAAAGAGTAATATGCAGATTGACCATCACTCCAACACACAAGATGGCTGCCCCCATGTGGTCAAAGATCCTGTGGACACAAGATGGCCACCACAAGATGGCCAGCAGGGGAGGGCAGGTGGGAAGGACCAGGCCTTTGAGGGAGGGTAGTTGGGGGCAGCCTGCAGGTGAGGGAAGTTAGGCGTGACCAGGCCAGCAGAGGAGGGCAGTTGGGGGGGGGGTGTCCAGGCCTGCAGGGGAGGGCAGTTAGGGACAAACAGGCTGGCAGGGGAGCAGTTAGACATCAATCAGGCTGGCAGGGGAGTGGTTAGGGGGTTATCAGGCTGGCAGGAAGAAGCGGTTAGCAGCAATCAGGAAGGCAGGCAAGAGAGCAGTTGGGAGCCAGCAGTCCTGGATTATGAGAGGGATGTCTGACTGCCTGTTTAGGCCCAATCCTGGTGGCCTGATCCTGGTAAATGGGCAGTTGGACATCCCTCTAGGGATCCCAGATTGGAGAGGGTGCAGGTTGGGCTGAGGGACACCCTCCCCCTACCCCGTGGATGAGTTTTATCTAATAAAGAAGAGATATGCTAATTGATCATTATGCCCCCACAAAGATGGAAGCATCCATGCTAATTTACTTACATGCCCTCAAAGATGGCAGTGCCCATAGCCACAATACGGTGGCACCCACAGCCTCAAGATAGCAGTGCCCAGGCCTCTCAGCCCTGCTGGGGCAGCAGGCATGCAGCATGGCTGTGCATCTGCCTCCAGACTTCCTCAGTTTCCTCAGCCCCCCATCTGCCCAGCGCTGGCTCAAGGAACAGGTAGGCCTCAGATGGCAGCTGCCCACCCACCCAGGGCCTCCTGAGGCTCAGGTAACCAGGACTGGCTGAGGCTTGTGCTGCCAGCAGTGGCAGCAGTAGAGGTGTGATGAGGGTGTAGCCTTCCCCTGATTTTCAGGTTGCCTCCCTACCCTGAAGTCTCCCAGACTGTGAGAGGGGGAAAGTCAGGCTGAGGGACCTCCCTCCAGTGCATGAATTTTCATGCACTGAGCCTATAGTGTGTGTATATATATATATATATATATATATATATGCCTAAGTGACTATTATGATTGGTCAACCAGGAGCTATGAAATGCACTGACCACCAGTGGGCAAATGCTTAATGCAGGAGTTGCTCCCTAGGGATCAGTGCATTCTCACAGCCAACTTCCAGTGGCCAGCCAAACTCCCCTGGTCCCTCCCCCAGGCCAGCTGGCCCCCTACAGCCCAGATCGGAACTAGGCAAGACAGCCCTGGTTGGCCCCAATTGCCGGCCAGGCTGGGGGACCCCACCTGTGCACGAATATGTGCACCTGATCTCTAGTACTTATATATGAGGATTTCTGGTAACAAAAATTAACTAATCTAATTCAACTTTATTATGCAACGTGACCAATAACTTTTTTTTCTTTTTTATTATTTTTTAATCTTTATTGTTCAGTTTATTAATTGCGTTATTTCCCCTTTTTTATCCCCCTATATCTCCCCTCCACCCTGTACCTATCCCACCCTCCACCCTCACCTCCCCCTCCCCATTGTCCTCTCCCATTGTTGCAAGATTTTTGTCCAGTCTCTTGCTGTACTTCTCACAACCCTTTTCTCCCCAAGAATTGTCAGTCCATTCCCTCTCTATGACCATGTTTCTGTTATATTCACCAGTTTATCCTGTTCATCAGCCTATCAATTCACTTGATTTTTATGTTCATTTGTTGATAGATGTGTATTTGTTGTTCATAATTTATATTTTTACCTTTTTCTTCTTCCTCTTCTTAAAGAATATCTTTCAGCATTTCCTATAATATTGGTTTGATGGTGATGAACTCCTTTAGCTTTTTCTTATCTGCGAAGCACTTTATCTGATCTTCAATTCTGAATGATAGCTTTGCTGGATAGAGTAATCTTGGTTGTAGATTCTTGCTATTCATTATTTTGAATATTTCTTGCCACTCCCATCTGGCCTGCATCGTTTCTGTTGAGAAATCTGCTGACAATCGTATGGGTGCTCCCCTGGCAGCCTGGACTGCAATCTCAGCCACCCCCAAGGTGCGATCCCCTCCCAGCTGCTGCAGCCTGGGGTTCAACCACTGGGTCACACCAGCCAGACAGATATGGAGGAATCTTAAACGTTTCTTTTTATAAATATATTTTATTGATTTTTACAGGGAGGATTGGAAAGGGATAGAGAGCTAGAAACATCTATGAGAGAGAAACATCTATCAGCTGCCACCTGCACACTCCCCACTGGGTATGTTCCCCCAATCAAGGTACATACCCTTGACTGGAATTGAACCTGGAACTCTTTAGTCTGCAGGCTGATGCTCCATCCTCCTAGCCAAACCAGTTAGGGCTGTCCAATATATTAAAGAAAAAGCCCTATCTAAAAAAGAGGGAATATGTAGGAGAGGGCATTTGGGGGTGACCAGTTTGTCAGGGAAGAGCTGACAGGGGAGCAGTTAGGTGTTGATCAGGCTGGCAGGGGAGCAGTTAGGGGCAATCAGGCAGGTAGGCGAGCAGTTGGGACCCAGCAGTCCTGGGTTGTTGAAAGGGATGTCTGACCACCTGTTTAGGCCCAATCCCCCGAGGGGTCACAGATTGGAGAGGGTACAGGTTGGGCTGAGGGACATACCCCTCTCCACCAGTGCATGAATTCCATGTACCAGGCCTCTAGTTGTAAATAACCTTTGTTTTAAAGTCTATTTTGTCAGGTATAATTATTGCTACCTCTAGTTTTTTCATTTCCATTTGCATGAAATATCCTTTTTCCATCTGTTTACTTTCAGTATGTGTGTCTTTTATTCTGAGGTGGGTCTCTTGTAGAGAGCATATATATGGGTCTTATTTTCTTATTTATTCACAACTATCCCACATCTTTTTTATTAGAGCATTTAATGCATTTAAATTTAAAGTGATTATTAATAGACTAGAGCCCCAGTGCATGAAATTCATGCACAGGTAGATTCTCTAGCTGTTGCTTGCTGCTGGCCAGGGCCTCCCTTCTCCAGATGCTGGTTACTGGTTGGGGCCTTCCTTCATTTTGTGCCACCCCCTGGTGGTCAGCACACATCATAGCGAGCAATCAAACTACAGATCTCCCAGTAGAACTCCCGATGGGACACTTTGCATATTAGCCTTTTATATATAGACTAGAGGTGCATGAAATTCACACATGGGGGGAGGGGGGCCCCTCAGCCCAGTCTGCACCCTCTCCAATCTGGGACCCCTTGGGGAATGTCTGACTCCTTAGGAGATGTCTGGGATGGGGCCAAAACTGGCAGTCAGACATCTCTCTCACAATCCAGGACCACTGGCTTCTAATTGCTCACCAGCCTGCCTGCCTGATTGCCTCTAACTGCCCCCCTCCTGCCAGCCTGATCATCCCTAACTGTCTCTGCCTGTCAGCCTGATCACCCCTAACTTCCCCCCCTTGCTGTCCTTGTTTCCACCAACTGCCCTCTTCTGCCAGCCTGGTTGCCCCTTAATGCCTCATCTGCTGGCCTGGTTGCCCCCAACTGCTCCCCTCTGCCAGCCTGGTCACCCCTCACAGCCTGATGGTCAGTCATTTGGTCATCCCTCGCTAACCCCCCCTGCCAGCCTGATCACCACACACAGCCTGCTGGTCAATTGTTACAGTGAGGGCGTTGTGACCACTTCGCATATTACCCTTTTATTGGTATAGATAGATAGGCATTTACTGCCATTTTATTCTTTATAACTATTCTTAAATAAGTCCCTTTAGCATTTCTTGTAATACTTGTTTGGTAGTAATGAATTTTATTAGCTTTTGCATGCCTGATGATATCCAACATTCCACATCATACATCCCATTGATATAATACCAGAAGATATAATTTGAATTTTATTTAGTAATTTGTATGTTTTAGTCTCCCTCCCCCCACAAAAAAATATCTAATGTTGATTAGATTTGGGATAATTGATTGTTGTTCTTATTGCACAAAGAAGCATGAAGTTGGCTTTGTAGGGGTTGGCATACTTTGGAAGTGTTACATCTCCTGGGGACTAAAACAGCCCCCTCATCCCCATGGTCCTAACCTTCATGTCCTTCATTAGTGGATAGGCCAACAGCAACCAAGTCTCAACTATAACAGGAGGGCTCACATAGCCCACACAAGAGACATTTCTGGAACGCCCAGCTGAAGTGATCATGAAGATTGTGCTGTTGAGCCTCACAGTATGCATATTACATAGGCCAATCTACCAAGACTAGAGACATAGCAGATCTACCTAATACCAATACACAGAAACAAGCACATAGAGGTAGTCAAATGGGGAGAAAAAGAAACACTCTGCAAATAGAAAAAACAAACAAAAAGGAGAATCTTCAGGGGGAAAAATTACACGGAGGCAAGCAATCTAACAGACATAGAAATTCAAAGCAATGGTTATTTGTATGCTCAAGGAACTTATTGAGAACTTCAACCAAAAAAGAACAGAAACTATGAAAAAGAATGAGTCAAAAATGAAGTCAAATATCTGGAAAATCTGGGGGAAAATAAATTTCTAGAAATATACAAATCTTTCAAACCAAATTAAAAAAAAAAAACACTAGAAAATTAGAATAGACCAATTACAACTAATGAAAGTGAAGAAGTAATTAAAAGAAAAAACTAACAATAAATAAAAGTCCTGGTCCAGATGACTATAAAGGTACATTTTACCAAACATTCAAAGCAGAACTAACACCTTTACTTCTAAAACTATTCCAAAAAAATTCAACAGGGGGGAGACTCCCAAGCTCATTTTATGGGACCAGCATTATGCTAATTTCAAAACCAGATAAAGACAATACAAAGAAAGAGAATCACAGGCCAATATCCCTGATAGATACAAACAATCTTCAACAAAATATTAGCAAACTAAATGCAGCAATACAATAAAGAGATCATGCCCCATGAGCAAGTCGAATTTATTTATAAGATGCAAGGTTGGTATAATATTTGCAAGTCAATTATGGTGATACAGCACATAAGCAAAATAAAGGATGAAAATCATATGAATAGATGCAAAATAAGCATTTGAAAAAAAATAAAAGTATTTCTCTTAAGATCAGGAATAAGAAGGGGATGCCCATTTTTACCACTTTGCTTAGCATAGTACATAGGCTTTAGCTTCCAGCTTCAAAGCTGAAGTAGACTGCAGGGCGAAGGAGGAGGATGGCGACAGTGGAGGCAGGCACTGCCTGGTGGCAGTGCAAGAAGAGGGCTGGCCAGCTTTTCTGGTGTCTGGGAAGGGCCACAGGGAGGGACACTGAAACTTCAGATGGAAATAGCTTATTTTTAGGTACATCTAAACAATGGGATAATACACTGCTATAAAAAAGAAGGAATTCTTACCATTTGCAATAGCATGGATAGACCTGGAGGGCATTATGCTAAGTGAAATAAGCCAGTCAGTGAAAGATCAATACCACATGGTCTCCCTCATTTGGGGAATATAATGATCAACATAAACTGATGAACAAAAACAGATCCAGAGGCACAGAAGCATCAATCGGACCATCCAACTTCAGAGGGAAGGAATGGAAGGGTGGGGGGAGAGGGAGAGACCAACCAAAGGACTTGTATACATGCATACAAGCATAACCAGTGGACACAAACAACAGGGCATGAGCAGGGGCTACTGGGGATCAATAGGAGGATTAGGACACATATGTAATACCTTAGTCAATAAATAAAAAGGAAAAAAACTTCAGATGGAATAAAGGTAGGGCTTCAGTGTAATTGGTTGTCAATGTCTCCTAAATCGAGTTTAGTATTAATGTAAAGTGTATTCCGTAGTTCCCTTATACTTCTGCTGCCCAAGGAGGAGAAACCTTTCAGATCTGCACTTCTCTTTCTAAGAAGCAAGCCCTCAGCTTCACTGGGTGACAGCCTCTTCCCCACTGGTCTGGCTCTCAGAAAAATGAAGCACCCTGGTCAGCACACCTCCCCAATAGCAAGGCCGCCTTCTGAACTTTGCTAGAAAATGGCTGCTTTGATGAAACAGTCCCATGAGAGCATACACACAACATTTAAAAATTACTGAAACCAGTTTTTCTTGTTTTAAGAGATAATAACAAAAGCAAAAAGGGGTTTCCTAATGCTTTACAATCATAACATGATCTTGCTCTTGACATTATAGATCATTTACACCAATCTGAGGGACTTGTCTGTTTTTCTTTCCCTGTTCCTTGCTGCCCAGCAAGACCTGCGTGATTGTTCAGGTAGCCCTCTGGATGAAGACCTCAGTGAAAACTGCCAGTGCCCAGACACTCTGCTGGCCTTCCACTGTCACTCACCCTGGGCAACAGGAAGGAGTGCCATTCACCCTGGCACAGAGACTGCTTTTCCACAGCGAGATGGATTGTTCCTGTGGGTCTCCACGGACTTTGAATTATCTGAGCACAGAAAAGAAGCAGAGTGAATTTTAACTCCTTTCATTTCGGAGTCTGTTTCCCAGCAGCGGGGCAGTGGGGACTGCCCGCAGTCCAGAGTGAGCTGTGGGACTTGATTATGTTGGGACTCAGTGGCTCATTTTGAGCCAGACCCAGTTAATGAGAAGAGAATGAAAAGTACATTGAGTCACAGTGTCTTTGTGGTAATTTGCGGCACATTTACTCCACTCATTTCTCTGTTCCTTCCTCCCCACTCCATGCAGGTTCTGTAGAAAAAGGAGCGATAAGCAAATTCATTGAGACTCAGTTAAGGGTGTTGACAGCAATGAATCTCTCTCTCTCCATCTGCATTGTTGGCAGTAATTGGGACACCGTTCCTCTCTACAGTAAAATGCCAGGAAAGCTCACCTTAATGAAATATCTTTTTTCCCATTATTTCACAACATATTTTTTATTGACACTGCTAGGTGTTTTTTTTTCAGTCCCCTCCCCCCCTTTTTTTTTGGTGGTGGTGGTGTTACACTATTTGCCCCCTTTTCTAATAATGATCCATTAAACAGTTTACAGAATGTGTTCTGTAGAAATGTTAGAAAAATGATTGGATGTTACTAATTAAGGAGGTATTTTGTTCCCACTTACTGTAGATTGGTGGTGGGTTACATGAATGCTGCATTCTATGATGAGTTTAAGGCAATAGAGCAGCTGTACTAAAAGCTAATTTCAAAGCATACAGGTAGACCAGCTAAGCATTGCCTTTTTAAAAAACCGATGCGTCATAAGTACAAACTCTACTTGCATAACTGGGAAGACAGGCTAATGATTCACTCTGGGAATTAGAGTTTTAGAAGAAGCTGTTTGGGATGATTCTGAGATATGTTCATCTACTTCTAATTCTTATTGATTTTACTGTGACAGTTTTTGTCTGATATTCAACAAAATTTCTAATTGAATTAGGTGTTTTATTTTTATGGTAATTTTGAATTGAGAAGAAGAAATGTAATATATTTTTCTGACTGAACCACAACTGTCTTTGTAATTATCTTTATCTACTACATGGTAGAATTTGCTTATTCCCCAGAAATATGATTTGTCTTTATACAAATACTAGAGGCCCAGTGCACGAAATTCATGCATGGGGCGTGGGGGATATCCCTTAGCTCAGCCTGCACCCTCTCCAATCTGGGACCCCTCGAGGGATATCTGACTGTCCATTTAGGCACGACCCAGGATTGGGCCTAAATGGGCAATCAGACATCCTTCTCACAATCCAGGACTGCTGGCTCCAAACAGCTCACCTGCCTGTCCCCCTGATTGCCCCTAATCACTTCTGCCTGCCCACCTGATCACCTGCTAACCACTACCCTGACAGCTTAATTGATGTCTAAGTGCTCCCCTGCCAGCCTGTTTATCCCCAACTTCCCTCTTCTGCCAGCCTGGTCACCCCTAACTGCCCTCCCCTGCAGGCTTGATCACCCCCAACTGCCCTCCCTTGCAGGCCTGGTCCCTCCCAACTGCCCTCCCCTGCTAGCCTGATCGCCCACTACTGCCCTCCCTTGCAGGGTCTGGAACCTCCCAATGGCCCTCCCCTGCTGGCTATCTTGTGGTGGCCATCTTGTGTCCACATGGGGGCAGGATCTTTGACCACATGGAGGCAGCCCTCTTGTGTGTTGGAGTGATAGTCAATCTGTGTATTACTCTTTTATTAGATAGGATAGAGGCCTGGTGCATGGGTGGGGACCAGCTGGTTTGCCCTGAAGAGTGTCCCAGATCAGGGTGGGGGTTCCCTTGGGGTGAGAGGCAGCCTGGGTGAGGGGCCTGTGGAGGTGTGCAGGCCGGCCATGCCCCCCCAGTGACCCAAGCGGAGGCCCTGGGACCTGGGATTAATCTATGTCTACAGCTGAAACTTTGTAGCATAGAGCGGAGCCAAATCTTCTGCTCCCTCCAAGGCAGCAGCCATTTCTGTTTGAAACTTTGTAGCCTAAAGTGGAGGCCTAGGCCGGCAATGGCAGGCGGGATCCATTGCCAGGGAAACCCAAGCCTCTGTTCTCTCCAGCTCAGTGGGTGCCACCATTTCTGTATCTTTTATAATTGAAACTTTGTAACATTGAGTGGAGGCTTAGACAGGCAATGGCAGGCGGAACTGGCTTCCTCTATTGCAGGGGAAACTCAAGCCTTCCCCCTGCTCTCAGTGGTGGCAGCCATCTTGGTTGGGGTTTATTTGCATAATCTGCTCCAGATTGCCTGGTGGGCGTGGCTGTGGGCGTGGATTATGGGTGTGGTGAAGGTGCGGTCAAATTTGTATATTAGCCTTTTATTAGATAGGATGAGGCAATATAGCCTAGTTCTGCAGATGACAATCAATATCCATTAAAGAGTATCCTAAACTCTGAGAGGCACAAATACTTTAATTCACAGAAAATGTTTACATCTGCCACATTATTTTGGCCTGCAGTAGCTTTGTTTCATACTGTATGCATGCAACCTATATTTATATTAATTTTCAGTAAGTTATTTTCCATGGCAGTGGTATTCCTTGTACTATTTTTTACATATATATATATTAGAGGCACGGTGCATGAAATTTGTGCACGGGGGTGGGGAAGGGTGTCCCTCAGCCCAGCCTGCAAAATATGGGACCCCTCAAGGGATTTCCAATTGCCCGTTTTGGCCCTATCCCAGCAGTATTGGGCCTAAACGAATAGTCGGACATCCCTCTCACAAACCAGCACTGCTGGCTCTCAACTGCTAACCTGCCTGCCTTCCTGATTGCCCCTAACTGCTTCTGCCTGCCAGCCTTATCAACCCTAACCACTCCCTGCCAGCCTGATTGATGCCTAACTGATGCCCTATCAGCTTGTTTGCCCCTAATTGCCCTCCACTGCAGGCCTGGTCACCCTCACCTGCTCTCCTCTGCAGGCCTGGGTCCCCCCAACTGCCCTTCCCTGCAGGCCTGGTCACCCCCAACTTCTTTCCTCTGCCAGACTGATCACCCCTAACTACCCTCTCCTGAAGGCTTGATTGCCCCCAACTGCCCTCCCCTGCTGGCCATACTGTGGTGGCTATCTTGTGTCCACATGGGGGCAGGATCTTTGACCACATGGAGGCAGCCATATTGTGTGTTGGAATGATGGTCAATCTGCATATTACTCTTTTATTAGATAGGATACAGATACACACACACTCTAGAGCCCTGGTGCATGAAATTCATGAATGGGGGGGCAGAGGGTGTCCCTTAGCCCAATCTGCACCCTCTTGAAGCTGGGACACCTCGAGGGATATCCTATTGCCCGTTTTGGCCCAATCCCAGTAGGATCGGGCCTAAATGGGCAGTCTGACATCTTTCTCACAATCCGGGACTGCTGACTCCAAACTGCTCACCTGCCTGCCTCCCTGATTTCCCCTTTGGCTTCTGCCTGCCAGCCTCATAACCCACTAACCACTACCCTGCCAGCCTACTTGATGTCTAATTGTTCCTCCTGCCAGCCTGTTTGCCCTCAACTTTCCTCCTCTGCTGGCCTGGTCACCCCTAATTGCCTGCCCCTGCAGGCTCGGTCACCCCCAACTGCCTTCTCTTGCAGGTCTGGTCCCTCCCAACTGTCCTCCCCTGCTGGCTTGATTGCCCATAACTCCCCTCCTTTGCAGGCCTGGAACCTCCCAATGGCCCTCCCCTGCTAGCCATCTTGTGGTGGCTATCTTGTGTCCACATGGGGACAGGATCTTTGACCACAAGGAGGCAGCCCTCTTGTGTGTTGTAGTGATGGTCAATCTGTGTATTACTATTTTATTATATAAAATAGAGGCCTTGGTGCATGGGTGGGGGCCAACTGGTTTGCCCCAAAGGGTGTCCCAAATCAGGGTGGGAGTTCCCCTGGGACATGGGGAGCAGCCTGGGTGAGGGGCCTATGATGGTTTGCAGGCTGGCCACGCCCCCCAGTGACCCAAGTAGAAGCCCTGTTATCTGGGGTCTCTTTATGTTCTACAATTGAAATTTTGTAGCTTGGAGAGGAGCCGAATCTTCTGCTTGCTCCTTGGCAACAGCCATTTCGGTTGGAGTTTACTTAAATTTTATAATTGAAACTTTGTAGCCTGGAGTAGAGGCCTAGATGCTAGGGCTGCAGAAGCTTGGCTTCCTCCATAGCCTGGGCAGCCCTGGCTTCTGCTCTCTCCAGCTCCGTGGCTGCCATCATTGCTGTTGGGATTTATTTATCTTCTATAATTGAAATCTTGTAGCATTGAGTGGAGGCCTGGGTCGGCCAGGGCAGGCAGAAAGCTTGGCTTCCTCCATTGCCGGAGAAACCCAAGCCTCCCTCCTGCTCTCAGTGGCCGCAGCCATCTTGGTTGGGGTTTATTTGCTTCTGACTGGCTTCTGGGCATGGATTGGGGGCATACTTTTGGGTGTATCGAAGGTTTGGCCAATTTGCATATTACTCTTTTATTAAATAGGATAATAGAGATCCTGGTTCACAAATATTTGCACCAGTGGGGTCCATCTGCCTCACCTGCAGAATCAGGCACAAACTGACTCTCTGGCATCTCATGAGGGGTCCTAGATTGCAATAAGGTGAAGGTCAGGCTAAGGGACCCCAATAGTGAAAGATAGGGGCTGGGGAGCAACTACTAGAGGGCTCCAAGGCATGTCCAACCTGTCTGTGTCAGTGTTGATCAGCCAGACCCCAGCTGCAAGCTCACCTACTAGTCAGAGTGTGTTCTCCCTGGTGGTCAGTGCATGTCATAGCAAGCGTTTGAATGGCCTGAGCATATCATTAGCATATTGCACTTTGATTGCTTGATCAGCTGACTGGACAATCAGACACTTAGAATACTAGGCTTTTATTATATAGGATATTATATGTATACTAGAGGCTCAGTGCACAAAATTCATGCATGGGGGGTGGAGGGTGTCCCTCAGCCCACCCTGGAGCCTCTCCAATCTGGGACCCCAAGGGATGTCTGATATCCTTCTTGCAATCCAGGACTGCTAGCTCCAAACTGCTTGCCTGCCTGCCTCCCTGATTGCCCCTAACCGCTTCTGCATGCTAGCATGATCATCCCCTAACCACCCACTTGCCAGCCTGATTGATGTCTAACTGCTCCCCTGCCAGCCTGTTTGCCTCCAAATTCCTTCATTTATTGGCCTGATCCCTCCCAACTGCCCTCCCCTGATGGCCCACAGCTGCCATTACTTACAGTCCTGGAACCTCCCAACGGCCCTCCCCTGATGGCCATCTTGTGTCCACATGGGGGCATGATCTTTAACCACATGTGAGCAGCACTCTTGTGTGTTGAAGTCATGGTCAATCTGTGTATTACTCTTTTATTAGATAGGAAAGAAGCCTGGTGCATGGGTAGGTACCGGCTGGTTTGCCCTGAAGGGTGTCCTGAATCAGAGTGGGGGTTCTCTTAGGGTGTGGGACGGCCTGGGCGAGGGGCTATTGGTGGTTTTCAGACTGACCACACACCCCAGCAACCCAAGTGGAGGCCCTGGGATCTGGGATTAATTTATGTTCTACAAATGAAACTTTGTAGCCTGGAGTGGAGCCAAGCCTTCTGCTTACTGGGTGGTGACAGCCATTTCTGTTTGAAACTTTGCAGTCTAGCGTGGAGGCCTAGTCTCTAGGACTACAGAAGTTTGGCTTCCTCCATTGCCCTGGCAACCCTAGCCTCTTCTCTCTCCAGCTCTGTGGCTGCCACCATTTCTGTTGGGATTATGTATCTTCTATAATTGAAACTTTGTAGCATTGAATGGAGGCCTAGGCCAACAAAGGCAGGCAGAAAGCTTGGCTTTCTCCATTGCCAGGGAAACCCATGCCTCCTTCCTGCTTTCCCAGGAAGTCAGGAGTGGGACTTCCTGGGAAGCCATCTTGGTTAAGGTTTATTTACATAATTTGCTCCTGATTGGCTGTTGGGCATGGTGGTGGGCGTGGTTTCATCTGAGGTATGGCCAATTTGCATATTAATCTTTTATTAAATAGAATACTATAGGCCCGGTACATAATCATGCATGGAGGGTTGTCTTTCAGCCCAGCTTGTACCCTCTCCATTCTGGGATCCTCAAGAAATGTCCTACTGCCCATTTTGGCCCTATTCCACCAGGAATGAGCCTAAACAGGTAGTCGGACATCCCCTCTCACAATCCAGGACTGCTGACTCCAAACTGCTCATCTGCCTGCCCCTAACTGCTTTGCCTGTGAGCTTGATCACCCCCTAACTACTCACCTGCCAGCCTGATTGATGATTAAGTGCTTCCCTGCCAGTCTGTTTGCACCCAACTTCCCTTTCCTTATAGGCCTGTTCCCCTCCAACAGCCCTGCCATGCATGCCTGGTTTCTCCCAACTGCTCTACCCTACAGACCTGGGTCCCCCCAAACTGCCCTTCCTTTCAGGCCTGGTCACCCCCATCTTCCCTCCTCTGCTGGCCTGGTCACCCCTAACTTCCCTCCCCTCCAGGCTTGATCACTCACAACTTCCCTCCCTTGCAGGCCTGGTCCTTTTCAACTGCCAGTAGAGGAGAGAAGTTGGGGGTGACCTTGTCTGTAGGCCTGGTCTCTTCCAACGGCCCGCCCCTGCTGGTAATCTTGTGGTGGCCATCTTGTGTCCACATGGTGGCAGGATCTTTTACCCCATGGAGGCAGCCATCATGTGTGTTTGAGTGATAGTCAATCTGCATATTACTCGTTTATTAGATAGGATAGAGGCCTGGTGCATGGGTGGGGACCAGCTGGTTTGCCCTGAATTTTGCTCTGCATCTGGATGGGGGTTCCCCTCAGGAGTGGGACTTCCTGGGTGAGGGGCCTGTAGTGATTTTTCAGGCCAGCCACACTCCTGGCAATCCCTGGTATCTGGGATTTATTTATCTTCTACAATTGAAACTATAGCCTAGAGCAAAGTGAAGCCTTCTCTTTGCTCCATGGTGGCAGCCATTTTTGTTGGAATTTATTTATCTTCCATAATTGAATTAGATAGGATATATCCTATCAAATAAAAGAGTAATATTCAAATTAACAGTACCTCCACTACATCCACAAGCCATGCCCACAAAGCCACGCTCACCAGCCAATAAAGAGCAAATAAGCAAATAAAACTCAACCAAGATGGCTGTGGCCACTGAGAGCAGGAGGGAGGTTTGGGTTTCCTCAGCAATGGAGGAAGCCAAGCTTTCCACCTGCCCTTTCCGGCCTAGGCCTCCACTCAATGCTACAAAGTTTCAATTACAGAAGATACATAAATCCCAACAGAAATGGTGACAGCCATGGAGCTAGAGAGAGCAGAGGCTAGAATTCCCCCCAGTGATGGAGGAAGCCAATCTTCTGCAGCCCTAGTTGGTCTAGGCCTCTACTCTAGGCAACAAAGTTTGAATTATAGAAGGTAAATAAACCCCAGCAGAAATGACTCCACTGCAGACTACAAAGCTTTAATTGTAGAAGATAAATAAATACCAGATACCTGGGCCTCCGTTTGTGTCACTGCAGGTGTGGCAGGCCTTCAAATCATCACAGGCCCACACCAAGGCTGCTCCACACCCCAAGGAAACCCCCACCCTGATCTGGGACACTTTTTTGGGCAAACCAGCTGGCCCCACCCATGCACCATGCTTCTATCCTATCTAATAAAAGAGTAATATGCAGAAGATGGCCACCACAAGATGGCCATTGGGGGAGGGTATTTGGGAGGGCCAAGGCCTGCAGGGGAGGACAGTTGTGGGTGATCAAGCCTGCAGGGAGAGCAGTTAGGAGTGACCAGGCCGGTAGAGGAGAGAAGTTGGGGGTGACCGGGCCTGCAGGCGAGAGCAGTTGAGGGAGACCAAGACTACAGGGAAAGGCAGTTAGGGATGACCATGCCAGCAAAGGAGGGAAATTAGAGGCAACAGGCTGGCAGAAGGCAGTTAGACATCAATCAGGCTGGCAGGGTAGTGGTTAGGGGGTGATCAGGCTGACAGTCAGAAGCGGTGAGGGACAATTAGAAAGGGAGGCAGACAAGGGGTTGGGAGCCAGCAGTCCTAGATTGTGAGAGGGATGTCCAGCTGGCCATTTAGGTCTGATCCCGCCAGGATTGGGCCTACATGGGCAGTAGGACATCTCTTAAGTGGTCCCAGATTGTAGAGGTTTCAGGCGGGGCTGAAGCACATCCCACCCATGCATGGATTTTGTGCACTGGACCTTTAGTGTATACACACACACACACACACACACACACACACACACACTGATAGGCCAGATTATTATGACCAGCTGATATTTGTAGGCAAATTAGCTGTACACTGCATCATATGGGATATGGAAGCCGCAGGCCTATTCGAACACTTTTGCTACCTGTAGTTACCAAGATAAAACATCTCTAATTTGCACAGGAACACAAGGATTGGACAGTAGAGCATTGGAAACAAGTCACTTGGTCTGATTCATCACGTTGCATCATGCAGATGGCAGAGTGAGAATTCCGCGGAAACAGCATGAAAGTATGCATCCCAGCTGCATAGGTACAACACCATCAAGCTGGTGGGGACAGTTTTGTGGTATGGGACATGCTTTCCTGGCATGATTTGGGCCTTTTAATTCATGTGGAACAATGTCTGAATAGCATAACATGCCAAAGTATCATTGCTGATCAAGTACATCCTATCATGTTAATGGAGTTTACCAATGGAGATGGCTTCTTCCAACAAGACAATGTGCCATGCCATGGTGTTTGTATTGTGCAGCAGTGGTTTCAAGAACATGAGGGAGAATTTACCCTGCTTAGATGACCCCCTTAATCACCAGGTCTCAATCCAATTGAGCATTTGTGGGACAAAGTTCAAAGAGCCATCAGGCAGTTGGTTCCACAACCATCAAATCTCACAGAACTGAACAGTGCTATTCATCAGGCATGGTGTAAGATTCCTCACATAACCTTTCAGCATCTCCTTGAGTCAAGCAAGAAGAATAGCTGCAGTATTAAAGACAAAAGGTAGAACAACAAAGTACTGATGGGGTGGTCATAATAATCTGGCCACTCAGTGTGTGTGTGTGTGTGTGTGTGTGTGTGTGTGTGTGTGTGTGTATTAATAAAAGAGAAACATGCAAATTGACCATTCCTCCACTACACCACCTGCCATACCCACCAGCCAATCAGGATCGAGTATTCAAATTAATCTACAAGGATCAGGCCTAAACAGGCAGTTGGACATCCCTTGAGGGATCCCAGATTGGAGAGGGTGCAGAATGGACTGAGGGACACATACCACCGTGCACGAATTTTGTGCACTGCACCTCTAGTATGTGTATGTACACACACACACACACACACACACACACACACACACACACAACACACAACACACAACACACAATAGACTCTTTTTTGTGTTGCTTGCCTACAACAGCATCAATTATGGGTTTGCATAGTTAGATATTCTTACCAATTCAATTTTGCTGTAACATTAATTTTGTCAAGCACATTTTCTGCTTATGTTTGGGCATTAGAGGTTGGAGTTCTAACTGAATGAGACTGGTTAAAAGGCTTGTAAAGGAGGATAATTGAAGATGACTTTATGATTCCACACATGATTTGCTAGATGACTCAAGGACGGTGGCCCTGCACAAGATTTAGTCATCTGCAAACCCTCTGTCAGGAGAGTGATAGTTTTAAGAGCACAGTGTGAAATTAACTTCAATGGTATCACTTTCCTGGAGAAGATGCAAGGCTGGGTGCAAATTCTGGGAATCAGCTGTGAAAGAGAAAATTCCTTCCAACTTGGGACCAAGAGCTTGGAGGTCATGGTTGGTTATAGGACTCAGATTTTCAGGGGATCCCATAAAATGAATATTTGGTCTGAATAAAGAAAAATTACTTTTTTTTTTTTTTGCATTCTGGAGCAATAGGATGGGACAGAAGTTAAATATGAAATAGACATAACTAAATCTATTTTTAATTTACTTTTTCCCAAATCTATTTTGATGTTTTTCTTTACATCCCAGACATGTGAACTTTCATTTCAGTTACATCATCTATAAAATTGAGGTAATACTCTTCTTAAATCAGACTTCTTATAAGGGCTAAAAAAAATAGCTTATGGGGAAGCCCTTTGTAAAGTATACATCACTGCTGTCAAAGTAATTTTTCCAAATGTTTTTTTTTTAACTATTATTGATTTTAGGGAAACAGGAAGGGAGAGGGAGAGAGGGGGGGAAACATTGATTTCAGAGAGAAACATTGATGAGTTGCCTCCCTTATGGTCCCTGACCAAGGATCAGACCCTCAACCTAGGTATATGCCTGACCAGAAATTGAACTATGAGTGCTCAGTGCATGAGATGATGCTTCAACCAATTGAACCACACTGGCCAGGGCCCTTTGTCAGATTTTTATGACATTGCTACGGTGGAATTTGGCATTAGTTATCCATAAGGTAAAGTTGTTTAAACTGATCATTTTTCAACAAACATGTACTGAGAGCACTTGCTGTGTGGCAGGCAATGTTTTTGGCTGTTGGGCTGTAGTAAACAAACAAAAAAGAATATTCACTACTTTGTGTAATATATATATATATATATATATATATATATATATATATATATATTCATGCACTTGGGGGGTCCAACAGGAAGCAGGCCTAAGCTGCAGTCAGACATCCTTAGTGCTGCCACTGCCCTTGCCAGCTGTGAGCCTTGCTTCTGGTTGAGCAGCACTCCTCCTGTGGGAGCCCACTGACCACCAGGGAGCAGCTCCTGCATTGGGTGTCTGCCCTCTGGTGGTCAGTGCATATCATAGTGACAGTTCATTCTGTTAGGTCAATTTGTATATTAGCCTTTTATTATATTGGAAGGATATATATATATATATATATATATATATATATATATATATATGCCATGTCCCCTATTTCTCATCACCACCCCACCATTAACACAATGTTCCTCTGTTCATGGTCACCTTACTAATTCAAGGGGCCAAAAGTAAAGAGAATTGCAGGCCAATATCCCAGATGAAAATAGATGCTAAAATCCTCAACAAAATATTAGCAAATTGGATCCAGCAATAACATTCAAAATATCATACACCATGACTAAGTGGGATTTATTCCAGGGATGCAAGACTGATACAATATTTACAAATCAATAAATGTGATATATCGCATAAACAAATTGAAAGACAAAAATCACATGATCATATCAATAGATGGAGAAAAAGCATTTGACAAAACCCAACACCCATTTTTGATAAAAACTGTCAGTGACATGGGAATAGCAGGAACATTTATCAACATAATAAAGGCCATATATGACAAAACTACAGTGAACATCACACTCAATGGGCAAAAACTAAAACCATTTCCCCCAACAACAGGAACAAGACAGGGATGTCCATTTTCACCACTCTTATTCAACATAGTACTGGAAGTGCTAGCAACAGTAAACAGATAAGAAGAAGAAATAAAAGGCATCTAACAAAGTGGTGTGTGTGTGTTTATGTGTGTGTGTGTGTGTGTGTGTGTGTGTGTCTGTATGTGTGTGTGTGTTGCTAATTAAAAATGCAATGAGCACAGGGAAAGTCTTCCTTTATTAAATCCTAAAATTTGAGAGAGTGCTAATAAGTCGAATAAAGATGAAGTCATATCAGAAACTCTGAAGTCAGAGTTAACTTCTCTTTATTCTGTGTTCTTTTGAGGTGTCATCATAAATTCTAGATTTCTCAGGCATGCCCGAACTCCTCCCTGCAGTGCATCTGGGAGGGCTGTGCTATTCTACGGACTGGAGTGGGAGAACTCAGCATCTCCCACCTGCACCTCAGAGACTTGAGTCCAGTTGATTGCAGATTGTACACCAGAAATGCTAAGTGTTTCTCCAGTGAGGGTTCAGGGCTGAGAGGGAGTGAGGAAACAGGAGGATTCAGAGGCCCTGGAGTGGGGATGGTGTGCCTGTGTAGACAATAGAGATGTCAATCACTAGTGGACCAGGCTTTAGCATTGGTTGATTGAGTATTGGGCCCAACAAATGATTAATGATTTCCACAAGAGAGATGGGAATTGGCATGTATGAGAACAAGAAAAGCAGCAAATGTTAAATGGAAAAATCTAAAATTGACTATAAATTCTAATGTTTGCTATTTGAATCACTTGAGCAAATTACTTAAAACTCTCTCATTATGCAATCTTTACAAAAGAGTAGAAATCTCAAACTCCTAAGACAGCTATTGTTTCAGAGTCAATATTTGTGCCACCCCCTACCCCAAATTCATATATTTATGTTATAATTCTAACCCTCAAAGTGATGGTATTTGGAGATGGGAGCTTTGAGATGAAATTAGGTATTGAGGGTGGAGTACTCACTAGTGGGGTTTATGATCTTATAAAAGAGATCCCAGGTCCTGGCCAGTTTGGCTCAGTGGATAGAGGGTCAGCCTGATGAACACTGAAGGGTCTCGGGTTCAAATCTGGCCAAAAGCACATATGTCATTTGCAGGCTTGAATCCTGGCCCGGTTGGGGCATGTGCTGGAGGCAACCAATTGATGTTTCTCTCTCACATCAATGTTTCTCTCTCTCTGTCTCTCCCCCTCCCTTCCACTCTCTCTAAAAGTCAATGGAAAAATATCCTTGGGTGAGGATTAAGTAATCAATCCCGAGAACTCCCTTTCCCTTTCACCATGTGAATACTGAATCTCTGGTGTTTTCATTTTGGACTTCCCCACCTCCATGATTGTGAAAAATAAGTTTCTGTTGTTTATAAACTACACAGTTATGGTATTTTTGTTATAGCAAACTCAAAGGACTAAAACAATTGCAAATAATAACATGCTCATGGGGACATTTATAAACTATAAAGTGGGTGCAATTTTTGTAGTTCATTGCGTGGTCTCTCTGATATATGTTGTGATGACATTTGACACATAGCTATAAAATGGCAATCATTCATCACAGATTAATTCCAGAGCTGCAGGTATGTGGGGGAAAGAAAAATCAATATTTATGAGAGTGCTTAAATGTGTTTAAATTCCCCTTTTTTCTAATAATGAGAAAAAATATCTTTCCTCCCAACCTTAGCTATAGTTTCAAAGGCTTATTCCTATTCAATTGAAGATACATTTTTTCACACTAAAATGCTTTATTTTTCTAAGTGATGATAAAAGCATGACAAATACGTGGTTAGGACCAATAAATATTTGTAAATATTTATTTCAAGTACCTAAGAAGATGATTGTTAAAGACCTTATGTCATAATTTGTGCAGGTAGAATGTGTACAATACCTGTTTTGCTCTAATTCCTCATAAAGCCATGTGAACCTTGCTCTCATTGGCCTACAATATTGGCTTCTAATGGTTTGTTTATTCCTATGTTATGGTACAGCAGACACACAGAGGCATCAAGAAGCATAACTGAATGACACCTTGCTTTGACCTTGAGGATCCCCAGACTATATGAGGGTTCTCAGGAGCAGAAACTGTGACAGGGCTTATACCTCAGTTCTTGCACAGTTCTTAGCACACAATAATCTGTTGAATGAATGAGTCTGGAAACTAGACTAGTATTTCCTAAAAGTAATAGAAATTGATACAAATATTAAATAGTTACATTGAACTTTCAAATAGTTCTAAGACTCACATTTATTATCTATGCATAATATAGTATATGCATGAGTGTATAAATACGTGTATATATATGTGTGAAATGTACATACATTTTCCAAAATGGAAAGCATGTCAGCACCACACTCAGAAACCACTTCAAACAGCGAGGTCACCAAGCAGCCACAAAACCCTAAGGTGAGGCATGAGTGAAGCCTTGTTCATTGTGTGATCTGAATTAGCCTCCTTGTCCTACTGCAGAGAGGATTGTAGGGGGCGGGACTTCCCTGCTCCAGTTTGATGGACTGAAAGGGCTGGCTTGAGTACTGACTTTGGAGTTACAAGTACATGTTAGCAAGTAGTGAGGTTTACAAATATAAAACCTATTTGAAATGACTGCAGTTTTAAATATTTTATTTGATGTTACAACTAAAATGGGAGTGTAATACTATTTATATTTTTATGAGCATGTGTTATTAAAAAAAACATCATGTTATTTCTGAATTTAGCTAACTTATTTTTCATTTACCTTTAACTGCCAGTCTATTTTTTAGATGAGAATTCCTAATATTAGGTTTATAAAATTAAAAGCATTTTATCTTCCAATAATAACCATACCTTTATACTTATGAAAAATTTTACTATCTGATACATATACAGGAAAGTTTCTGATTTTTATGTATTTTCCCAAGAGAGGTTTAATAAATCTGAATAACATGTCTTGTTTATATTTCAGATATGATCCTAAATAGACATGAAACCTATGACCATTATGGTATTGACTGTAACATTTAGAGGAGGCTGAAGTGATGGCCTTTCAATGGTCAAGGCCAAATTGGAGGGCTTAACCCAATACTGAGAAGAAGCTAAATGTTCATGCATTTCTATCCAAACTTGGAGCCTCGTGATTTTGATCCATCGCTCTTTCCTTAATATGCCCTCTGCCCCAGCCTGTCACTACCCTCTCACACAAAGAAATTCAGGAGTGTATTCTACTACTAGCCCAAATCCTACAATTTAAATTTCATTCTTGCATGAGAAGTCCTTTTTAAAATAAACAGCTTCTCATCAACTATAGACTTTTTTGGAGATGTCCTGGTCTGAAGGCTGAAGACCAGGCAAACTTCTGAATGCGTGCCATATTTGGGTGTGTTCCACTGATTAGCAGCCTAGGCTGGAGTCAGGCTGCCTACAGTTGTTTCCCAGGTCTGCCACGTGGTCTCTGTGCAGTCCTGGGCAAGTTACCTCATCTCTTGGTGTTCCAGTTCCTTACAAACAAGACAGTCAGTGGAAGTTGAGATCCTTGGGCTGCTATGGGGAGTGTATGAGGCAACGCACTGGACAGAGTACCAGGGATGTAATAAGCACCACTGAATCTCAGCCATCATCTGATCCATCACCATGCCCTCCTGGCTTCTTCTGTAACCTCCGTGATCGTCAAGCATTGCGGGACTCAGTTGAGACTGATATTATAATTAATCTTGGACTCCCAAATTCTGGCATAACATTTTAGTTTTTATTAGATCATGTTATAGTACAGTAGCTCCTGTGGTAGAGTTGCATTCCATTACCCATCTTAGCCACCAAAGAAGATTATTCTGCTGGCATTAAAGAAGGTGTCATACTGTAAGAGCCACACAGATATGACAGCTGAGAAAGTTCTCCAGGCAACAGATAACAGAAAAGCAGGAACTTCAGGTCTCTAACTGCAAGAAATCAAATTATTTGAATAACATGAATGAGTGTAGAAAAAAATCTTGAGCTTCAGATGAGAACAAAGTTCTGCAGTCACTTGATTTCAGATGTGTGTGAGGCTGGTCAGAAACCAGCTATGCTGTGCTTGGGCTTCTAACCTACAGGAGCTGTAAGATAATAATCAGCGCTGCTTCACACCATTAAGTTTGTGGTCACTTATTACACGGCATTGAAAACTAATACAATAGCCTGAGCAGTGGGAAGGGTTTTTGAGTGCATTTTCTGGGCAACACTAACAAGTATATACTCTGTATGGTATAATTTAAGTCTTTCAGAAAAGTTTCAAGAAAGAAGCCAATAATTATTTTAGAATAAGAATATTGTACCTTGGCCATGTCCCTTACTTGGTTGGTGTCATCTTGTATAGCAAAAGATTGTGGGTTCCATTCCAGGCAGGACATAGGTTTTGGTTTTTGGGTGCCTAAAGGAGGTAACTGATTGATGTATCTCTCTCACATCAGTATTCTCTCTCCCTTTCTCTAAACATTTCTCAGGTGAGGATTTAAAATTTTTACAAAGTAACCCTTTTAGAAATTAAGTCTTTAGGAGAGTATAGGCACCTCGTGACAGCGAGGACTCTCCACTTACCCCTTCAGGCTGTGGGACTTTGCTTTCCCATTGCAAGGTGTTCACGCTTGTGTGAAACTAAGGGAGGGACAAGGCCATGATTTATTTATTTTATCGTATCATGTGATATTTCACATTATGTTTGGGTGAAGAATGCCAATCCACAGATATGTGACCTCACTTGCTTTTCTAAGAATTATTTTTCTGATTTACATGTTGTTTCCAACTATCTCCCAGATATTCCCATTTAGTGCCAAAGTGAGTGTGTGAATACATCCTAAGAACGTGTGATGGAAGCCTTACAAACATCAGGCTATCTCCTAAAGGCCTGTGGGACAGCTCTGCATCTTGCATGGGGGTCTCCAAGCTTGAGCACAGTATCCAGTCCACCAGTACATTCAGTCCAAGTGAAGGGACAGGCATTCCTCCAGAGGATGGTTCATGGCACCTTCCACTTCCTTCAAATCCTGCTTTTACATTTTACATTTTTCTCACCAGAAAACCCTCATTCCAGTGAAAACATTTTCCTCATTAAATGCTTCCCCGGGAAGAGAGCATGGCTACTGAGAATTCCATCTCCCACCATGTGGCTGGCAGGAATGTGGCCCTGCTCTCCTCTGCATCCCTAAAGCTTTGCATGTGTGATTATCATAAATCCCCTTTCTGTGAGATTATGTGTAATTAAGTTTTCAATCAGTCTCACTAATTAAATGGAAACTAGAAACCTGGGTTTCTGAGTATTACCACCAAGTCACCAGGTGGATAGCACAGGTTATTTAACCTCTCATTTCCAATGAAGGAAGTATAAGAGAAGTATTTAAAGTCAGGTCTACAAGGTCCCAACTTATACCAAAATCCCCACTTCTATCTTTATCTCTTGTGGTCTATTGAGCCTCAAATTCAAATTCTGCCTCTTATTGAAGGAAAGTTCAGAACCGCCCAGGTCTACTTAAAAATTCATCCATGAAGAGATACCAAAAAGCCTGCAGAACCCTGATATGGGTGCCAAGTACCTGCACTGCTCTTGGCTCTATAGATTTACTGCTCACCTGATGGTAGATAGCAGGAAAGATTATATTTAATTCACCAATAAAGACTTTCATTTCTTCATTACGTATGAATCCTATCTAATAAAAGAGTAATATACAAATTGATTGTACCTCTGCTACACCCACAAGCCAAGCCCACCAGCCATGTACACCAGCCAATCAGGAGCAGATATGCAAAAAAACCCAACCAAGTTGGCTGCCAGCCACAGAGAGCAGGAGTATGGCTTGGGTTTCCCTAGCAATGGAGGATGCCAAGCTTTCCACCTGCCCTTACCAGTTCAGGCCTCCACTCAATGCTATAAAGTTTCAATTATAGAAGATAATGACAGCAGCCACAGAGCTGAAGAGGGCAGGAGGCTTGAATTGCACCCAGAGATGGAGGAGGACAAGCTTTCCACCTGGCTTGGCTGGCCCAGGCTTCTGCTTAAGGCTACAAAGTTTCAATTATAGAAGGTAAATAAATTCCAACAGAAATGGCTGCTGCCACAGAGCGAGCAGAAGCCTTAGCTCCACTCCAGGATATAAAGTTTCAATTGTATAAGAAAAATAAATTCCAGATCCCATGGCCTCCTCTTGGGTCGCCAGGGGGCCTGGCCAGCCTGCAAACCCACAGGCTCCTTGCCAAGGCTGCCCCATGCCCCAGGGGAACTCCCACCACGATCCAGAACACCCGTTAGGGCAAACCAGCTGCCCCCCACCAGGCCTCTATCCTATCTAATAAAAGAGTAATATGCAGATTGACCATCACTCCAACACACAAGATGACTGCCCCCATGTGGACACAAGATGGCCACCACAAGATGGCCAGCAGATGAGGACAGTTGGGAGGGACCAGGCCTACAGAGGAGGAAAGTTGGGGTGACCGGGCCTGCAGGGAAGGGCAGTTGAGGGGAGATTCAGGCCTGCAGGGGAGCGCAGTTAGGGGCAAACTGGCTGGCAGAGGAGCAATTAGGTATCAATCAGGCTGGCAGGGGAGTGGTTAGGGGGTGATCAGGCTGGCAGGCAAAAGCAGTTAGGGGCAATCAGGAAGGCAGGCAGGCAAGGGGTTGGGAGCCTGCAGTCATGGATTGTGAGAGGGATGTCTGACTGCCCATTTAGGCCTGATCCTTCTGGGATCAGGCTTAAACCGACAGTCGGACATCCCTCAAGGGGCCCCAGATTGGAGAGGATGCAAGCTGAGGGACACTCTATCCCCTCCCTGTGCATGAATTTCATGCACCAGGCCTCTAGTTAAGTATAATTCTGAGAGAATAGCCTTTGCTACATCAGGTCTTCCAGTTTTGGGACAAATCCTCTATAATAAAAGCCTAATATGCAATAGTCCTCTCAATCGGGAGTTTCACCAGGAGTTTGAGCAGGGGACGGGCCAACAGGCCAACTGCCCATGACCCCTGCCCCCGGCTGCATCAGTGGCAGGTGGATGGAGGGAGGGAGGCCCCCCATCCCCCTCCCCTGGCCTGTGGTGGTGGCTATGGTGGTGGCCATTAGGGACCCTACCTGTGCACAATTTTCCTGCACTGAGCCTCTAGTATGAAATAATAAAAAATAGGTTTGTAAAGTCTTATGGACACTCTAGTCCAACCTCTTTACCTTCTTTAAAAACTGAGGTTCCTGACGAATAAGGATTTGCTTCTCTCAAAAGAAACTCATGCTTCCTTCCCATTGCTCCTACCATAGCCAGGTGTGACTATGACTGTTGATGCCACTGAGCATACTGAAACTCTGCTAAAATAAGCAAATATTTATAACAAACATGATGTTGCTCAATGGCAGGACCTCTGGTCACCATCTAGCATCTCTTAGATGTCCAGAGCAACAAAAAGGTCAAACACCAAGTGTGGCGGGTATACCAATGATTGCACTGTTATGTCGGCACTGTTTTTCCCAGCACATATCTTTTGCCACACTATGAAGTAAATCAGAGTGCAGGAAGAGCCCTCATGGAAGGCATGATGATTTCCAGAAATACAAGCAAGAAGCTAAAGTGGAAGGAAGAAGCACAGAAATACTTCAGAGTCCAATGTCAAGGAGCCTTCAGGCTGAGATGGAGAAAGCTCACTCTTCCCTCCTGTTACTTCCCTCCACTGAGTCTTTCCCCAATGGCCCACACCAGCTCCAAAATTCCAATCACCCCCTCGCTTCACTGTCCATCCTCAATGTACCTCCCTTCATTGGATCTAGAAACATTAATCCGAGCTTCCTTCCTTGCTATCAGCCTAGGTCAAGTCACTCTTGACTTTAAATTCCCCAGCATTCATTTAAAATGTCTGTTCTGTATACCGTGTATTATTAAAAAGTTGCCTTGTATATGTTCCTTAATAATTTCCTGTGTTTATCACCCTGCAACACTCCATGTTCCTTGAGGGAGAGGCCACAATTTCTTTGTTCTTTTAAAAAACTCACCACTAATAAGCATGCATGGAGTTTACATAAATCTCTATGGAAACTTGAGAAAAGGGTGAGTTTATTTGTTTTCAGCCACCCTTTCAATATTTTTGTCACAGTTAAACAAGAAAGAAAAATTTGTATGTTTTAACAGGCTCAGCATCCAAGTATGGATTCATTAAAAGCATTTATGGTTTCAAAGGAAAAGCACACATTTTAAATGTTAAATTTTAAAATTGTAGATTATATATATATATATATATATATATATATATATTTTTAAATTAAAACAAAGTTTCTAAATTAATATAGACAGATCAATAACTAATGAAATTTGTATAATGGTTTACAGTGTCTCCAAAATCAATAGTTGTGATCTAGAATTATGGTACATCTGTGTCCTAGAAATGAAACCATTTGGCTTTGCCCTGCTAAACCAATTCTTATTCTGTCATGCATACTGCTCACAAATGTTCCAGGAAATAATATGTACTAAGACTATAGATAGCAAATCTTGTCATAATGAGTCAAAGATCAGATACTAATATTTTATTAAAATTAAGTAATGTGTACTCATTGTTAGCCATTTACTTTGCTTGCAAATTTTGCAAAAGTTGGCCATACTTAGAGGATGGCAATGAAGCAAAATAAAGTTTGTTTAATTGAAATAAGGAATTGTTTGATTAAAAACAATTCATGTTTTCTATTCATTAAGATATGAACCATCAGGATTCACTTTAGAACAAAAAAATCTAATATTTGCTTTGTGACTTTGGTGATCTTTTTATATAACTTTATTTTCCAGAATAATACTGGTTAGTGTAGACGGAGTGAACAGATATGTATTTATGTTTTTATACATACTGAGCATATATCACTGTCTCAGCTAAAATTAACAACTTCAAAATATATGCATCAGAAATTATGATTATTCTAGAAATATAAATAAGACTGGAGAAAAAATGTGACTCAGGATTCTTGAAAGCTTTAAGTCTCTTAAAATTTACATTCAGCCCTGACTGATGCTGGTGTAATCCCATGCACCAAAAGACTGCTGGTTTAATTCCTAGTCAGAGCACATGCCTGGGTTGTGGGCTCAATCCCAGGTGGAGGAGTGTGGGAGGGAGCCAATAAATGTTTCATTCTACGTTGATGCTACTCTCTTTGCATCACCCTTCCTCTCTTTCTAAAAATGAATGAAAATATTTTAAATTATATTCATATTTAATGAATGGTGATAGATCAAAGCATTTCTAAGAAAGAAACTAGCACCTTAGATACTGCCTTTATATAGGAACATTTTGACCAGTAGATTAAAAAATTCTTTATAAAATATAATTGACCATTAGAGGAAAGAAACTGATTCTAGAATATAAAATATGCACCACACTTTGTCAATACTATATTTTGAAGAGATCTACTTTTGGATCCTGGTGAAAAACTATTAAATCATGTGGATTGACATCTCTCCCCATTAAACAGAATGATTTCCCAGAGAGCAGCAATACTTTCATTGTAAAACTATGTCACTTTCCAGTTGACAAGAAAGCATGTTCTCTGACCTGACCATTGTTGATGGAACTCTGATGTGTTGTCCCAGGAGTGGATGGTCTAAAGCATAGCTTAATTAGTCTTTTTAATCTTTTTGCTTACTAAAACAGAGATCCTCCTTGATTTAAAGGTTGTCAGGCTGTCATCTCAAGAGGTTCATCTGTTGTCATCCCCTCTATGCACAATCAATGAAAAGGACTAGCTCTATTACACAGAATTAGCATGAAGAAGAAAGCAATCTAGAAATAGAATCTGAAATTTTCAGCTAGGAACATCTGCATTTCTTTACCTACTCCATTTCCCACTATGATTTTGGGTCACTCAGTTACATATTTCCCATCTTTAATATAACAATATCATTTTAAATATCTCTGTTAAAAATCATAATAAAGTTAGTATTAAGTTGAGAATTACAGATTTATGACAAATCTAAATTCTGAAATCATAATGTTAGAGTTTAATATGCTGATTATCAAAACCCAGACACATTGCAAGGAAAGTTGAGAAAATTGATTTTGTTGATGGGTGGAAAATAGCAGTGGTCAATTCCAATAAGATTGACTGTTGGTATGATAAATTGACACATTTGGCATATATAGTGTTATATTGGGTAGGAATTCCCATTGGTCTAAGTTTTGCTTTGTAATTCCCAAATATCTTTCACCAATTCTTAACATGTCATTTGTTAAGAGTCCAAGTTAAAATCTGCATGCTTAGTAACTTAATTAATGTTATAAATATATTTAATGTTTTTAATACCAGAATACCACGTTTGGCATTGTAAATGGCAGATAGCCCTGCCTACAGATAGCCACATTTAAATTTGCATGATTATCCTTAGTCACCACCCAAATTATACTGATTGATTCTGGTTAAGATTTGTTCAATTTCTCAGCTTCTACTAAGATTAAGGGTTTATATACTTTGTGACTGGTACATAGTTTCATAGTATGTTATCTAGAAAGGACACATTTCTTGATTCATTTCTCTCCACAGCTTCCTCAGCATAGTATTCATCAACATTCCATCCTTGGTGGTCCACACTCCATTCTTCCTTTTAATTGGCCTAGAAATTATTTGTGACTCCATCTTCAACCTGCTTCCACCCACATATAAAATCACCTCTGCTTACTATTCAGTCTGTCTTAAAAATATTCCAGTATTATCCCTCAACATTCTGAAAATCCAGTGTTCTCATCTAGACTGTTAAATGGTCTCCTAACTAGATGACCTACCTTAAATTCTTCCCCTTTCAACTTTTTAAAAATATATTTTTATTGATTTTAGAGAGATGGAGAGGGAGAGAAAAATGGAAACATCAATGATGAAAGAGAGATTGAGCACACAACCCAGGCATGCGTTCTTGACCAGAATCAGTCTGCATCCCAATGCTCTGTTCACTGAGCCAAGCTAGCTAGGGCTTTTACATCTTTGTCAAATTAGACATTCCAACACACAATTATCATGGTTCTCTCCTGCTTAAGATATTTTCTGTCTTCCAGTATACTTGTGCTCATCAGCTGCATTGCCTTAAATCTTGGATAAACTTGTCTTCATTCCATCACCAAAACTGGCAGTGTCCCAAGGCACTTTTCTCGCCTTTGCCTTCTTGCACACCTCCCTCTACTTGGATCTTTTCCTCCATGTCTGTGAGTCCTAGTTATGTCCATTTTAAAGCCCAATAAAAACCCTTCTTCCCACTACTTATATGAATCCATTAGCCAGAAAACTAATTTTTGTTTTCTTATTTTCCCCTAAACTCCCAAGTCATTCATTATTTACTGGAGTACCATTTAGAAATATCATCTACACCATATATATTAGTTAATTTACACATTAACCATAAATTTCTTGCAATTGAAGTCCATGTCTTTTAGGTTTTCTCTAAAAATCAACAAACACACATATACTATTTTAACAAAACATATAATATGCTCACACAAGATTAATTACAATATTTTTAGAATCTTTATTTTTATTATTCTCAAAAAGTGTAGAACTACCAAATGAACATTCCCTGTCATCATATATTTATGTACTTGACTCAATTTTGAAAAAATAAAAAGTAGGTCCTATTCTAGAAAAGCATGGTGATGATAGTTAACAATACTGTGCTATATATATATTTGAAAGTTATTAAGAGAGTAGGTATTAAAAGTTCTCAAGAAAATAATTTGTAACTACAGGTATATGTGACAGATGTTAACTAGACTTATTTTGGTAATCATTTCACAATATATACAAATATCAAATCATTATGATGTACACCTAAAACTCATATGTTATGTGGTAATTATATCTAAACTAGAGGCTAGGTGTATGAAAATTCATGCACTGGATGGCGGGGTCCCTCAGCCTGGCCTGCACCCTCTCACAGTTCAGAAGCCCTCAGGGGCAGAAGGTGATCCAGTGATCAGGAGAAGGCGATGCCCCCATCACACCTCTGCTGCTGCCACGGATGGCAGCGCAAGCCTCAGCTGGCCCTGGTTCCCTGAGCCTCAGGCGGCCCTGGCTGGCTGTGGCTTGTCTGGGCCTTGGGCCAGCCCTGGTCAGCTGAGGGGCTGAGGGGGCTGAGCACCACCATCTTGTGGCTGTGGGCACTGCCATCTTTGAGGGCATGGCAGTCAATTAGCATATTCTCTCCTTATTGGCTGTGGGCACTGCCATCTATATGGGGGCATGATGGTCAATTAGCATATTCCCTCTTTATTAGATAGGATTTTAAAATGGCTAAAAATTTTAAATAAACATCTAATATGCTTGCTAAATAAAGTGATTTTGAAATTGTACCTACTTTAATATAAAGGAATAGGGTAAAAGTCATAATATCTCTCTATATAAATGGTTACAGCAGTAATTAAAACTTAAATATGTTATCTTATTTCAGCAAATTAGCTATTAGAATGCAACATCAAGTATTTCCCCAATTATAAAATTTTGTTTCCTCTGTTGTAGTTATTGGGCCGCAGCAGCGAGGCCATCATATTAGCAGTCACTCAGGGCAGCAGCACATTCCCTCATCCCTCAGACTTAAAACATTCATGGCACACCAGGGTAATTAATTAACTGCCTTTTCTTCTATATTACGGAAAGCATTGTAAGCTATTAGAATCTAGTCTTGTTCAAATCTCGGTCACTGCAGAGTTCTACAATTATGCCCATCAACAAAAACCTAAGCGTCCCTGGATTCCACTTTACCAGTGACCAGGTTTGTCAACATCCGTGCTAACGCAGAGCAGGGAAGGATGCTCTAGAATCAGCTCATCATTTCTGTCAGCCTGGACGACCTTGTTACCAAGATGCTTTCACTTTACACACAAAATGAACCTCGCCTTTAAAATGCGCACTAGAATTAATTCTGGAAATTGTGGGAAGACCTCAAGCTATCTGTGTACACTTGATTATAGGTAGATGCCTTCTTCTTGGTGCCTGAAGGCAGAAAATGAACATCCTAAAACTCTGATTGTCAGTTTCCCAGGGCCGGAGCACTGTGATCTGACTCTGCAGCTACTCTTTCTTTGAAGTTGGCAAGCTTCCAATAGCAAACAAAAGCATGAAAGAAAACAGCGATTTCTATCAGTTTAGACATTTAAAGTGACCTTATTCTGCCAAGCTTCAAATTTGCAAATATCCGCATATCAATTTCCACAAACACTTGCAACTCCCTTGGATCACTTTCAGGTGCAAACCTTTGGCCTCTGTTGGCCGAGAAGCTCTGTGCTCGCGCTGCCTGGACCCTGCCCGGACCCTGCCCAGGTTCCTGCAGGCCCTGCTCAGGTTTATTACAAGATTGTTTTCCAAAACAAAACCCAAATGCAGACCGAGGCAAACCCAAGGCGGAAGACTCCACCGAGAACCAAGATGTTTTTAAAGATGTATCCTTGTGGATACGAATGGATTGTTCTAGTCTAGCCAAATGTGTGCTGAAACCCTTTGGGTTAAGGTTTTATAGCTGTGCTCCAACGCATCTTTCCAAACACGGGAAAACCCAATGAAATGGCATGTAACATCTGTACAATAACATAAACAGCGGTTTTGAATGTATGTCTGTGTTCTTCCCCTAGAAATGTGGCTGAGAACATTTGTTGATGTAGGAACTCTCTCGGACTTTCATCTCCTATTCCAAAGAACCCTCTCTAGAAAGAGGATTTCCCCCAAATTTCTATCATATCTGTCAGTACACAAACTGAGGACAGATTGTAGTAACTCAAAGCGCTCTTCCCTGAGAGGCTGTTCATTGCAGGCAATCCCCACAGCCGATGGAGAACACGCCCTAGGGAGCATAAAGCCCCAACAGTCCCAGGCCAGTGCCTGGGAAGGCACGGTTGATTAGCAGGCGGACATCAGTTAAACAGTGTAGACCCTAACCCTAAAAGTCTCTTCAAGGCAGCCACAACACCTACTAAACTTTCAGAACCTTCACCAGAAGGGTAATGACTTAGTGTGCACTTGGCACTTTCAGCCTATGGATTCACTGTGGAACATTGGAAAGCTCTTGACATTCATAAGGGATGGCCATGACAAAGCCAATATCTCATGCTGGAGAATTCTATCATCATTTCACTCATGTTGAACAAAAAATATATATATATTTGTCAGACAGATATAGACAGTATAAAAAGTACAACCAAGTACTAAAAAAATAATAATAACCTCTTCCCAAAGGGAGGAACTTCAAAAATGTATTAAGGTGAAAAAAATAAACACACATTTATATGGATACTTTTCTGAGTTCTAGGTGTGATTATGTCTTGAGCAACCTGGCTGCCCACTACATATATCCTATCCAATAAAAGAGTAATATGCAAATTGACTGCATCTCTGCTACACCTACAAATCATGCCCACCGGCCAATCAGGAGCGAATCTATATATATATATAAAAGCCTAAGTGTTCATCCGACCATCTGAGCAATAGCTATGATGCACACTGACCACTAGGGGGCAGATGCTCAATGCAGGAGCTGCCATGATATGCACTGGCCATTTAAAAAGAAATGGCACTGTGGACATGGCACTGACAAACCAACACTTGCCCTGCACAGGCCCTGCCACCACCCTGGAATGACACCCCACCAAATCGGAGCCAACACTGCCAAGACCCCATGGTGCAAAATGTGGCCCACAGCCAGCCCCGCCTGGAAACAGTCACCGCGGGTGCTGGATAATGTTGTCCCGTAGCAACACCTGGCTTCCTCTCCCTAGCATCTAGGCTCCTTGGAGTTTCTTCAGCCCAGGAACACGGCTTGTGTCATAGCCAGGTGCAAACATACACTTTAACCAAATGTCTGTAAAGTGTTTTCTGTGCCTCGTCTCATTTGATCCCCACAGAAATCTTGGAATAGGTAGATAAGAGACTTAGTAGAATCCTATTTTCTTCTCATTATCTGGAAAACAGAGATTTAGAAAGTTTAGAAACTTGACCCTACTGAAAAGAAATAAGAAATGGTGGACCTTGAAAATGACTTCAGGTTTTCTCACTGTGCAGAATATAGTCAAACACTGCTACAGTTAAATATTTCATCCTTTGTTCTCCCTGTGTGATCTGCAATAGTAATGTGCTTCATGTTGATATTTACTGATGTTTTGCTAACAATTACCTGAAAGAGAAGTTGGGTGCTTCACTGGGCTGGAAAAAGTTTAGCTAAATCAGAAAGCAGGTCTAATTAAGCAAGCTTATCCTATATAAGAAAAGAGAAACATGCAAATTTGACCATACCTTTGCTATGCTACCAGCCAATCAGGAGCAGGGGGGTGGGGCTGAGGCGGTGCGCAAGAGGCCACCAGAGAGGGCTAAGGCCAGGGCTCGAGGGCTGGGCCGAGGCGGCAGGGGTGGGGGATTGAGGCCATCAGGGGGCGAGGCTGCAGGGGGCAGGGTCCCCCCCATCACAGCCCCAGCCCCATTCCCCAGCAGGAGGCAGGCAGGAAATCCCCGTCTGACAACCCAGGAAAGAAACAGCTCTGATTCAGGCAGGCAATAGGGAGAGGTTGCACAGAGACTTGGGGGGCATGGTCTTCTTTCCAGAGGCGTGTGCTGGAGTCTTCGTGTGCCCAGGTGCCCTGAAAAGTGGATTTCCGTGACAAGTTTACTGCCTGTGGGGAACGCGTCACACTGCATGTTCCAGAGGGGACGGGCATGTGAGAAATCTGTCCATGGGCTCCTGCTCTTCACTTCTGGAAGAGGCATATTGGCTCCGAATTAAAGAGAGAAAAAAGGCAAAGCAGTTTGTGTCTTTGTTTCAGTCTTCACTGGAGAAAGGCTCTTTGATGAACAAAGAGGTATTCCTCTGGGATTACTGAAACAAAGACGTAAACTGCTTTGCCTTTTTTTTTTTTTCTTTTCTTTCATCCTGTCTCTGTCCAGCGAACCGTGGCTTAATCACTGGGAACTAGCCTGGAGCAGCTGGTACTCTGCTCATTCCATGGGTTGTTTTCGCAGTTCCTGTTGTATGGTGTGGGATCTGGGCACTCTCTGTCTCACAATGTGTCCCTACAGCCATCCGTCAATACCAGTCTCTGAGCAGGAGGAGCCCCAGCCAGAAGTTTGTGAAACTCTTAAGGGTTTGGGAGGCTGGCAAGTGTCTAATGCTGTAACAATGAATTTAGAGAAGAGAATGGGTGACAAAGGATGAAGTAAATGAATGGAATTCTCTCCCCACTTTTTCTTCCTAGATCCAAATTTCTCATTTCCTACAGTTGGAATATTAGGAAACTCCAACACACAACATGACTGCCCCCATGTGGTCCAAGATCCTGCCCCATGTGGACACAAGATGGACACCACAAGATGGCCAGCAGGGGTGGGCAGTGGGAGGTTCCAGACCTGCAAGGGAGGGCAGTTGTGGGCCATCAGGCCAGCAGGAGAGGGCAGTTGGAAGGGACCAGGCCTACAAGGGAGGGCAGTTGGGAGCAATCAAGCCTGCAGGTAAGGGCAGTTAGGGATGAACAGGCTGGAAGAGGAGGGAAGTTGGGGACAAACAGGCTGGAAGGGGAGCAGTTAGACATCAATTAGACTGGCAGGGTAGTGGTTAGGGGGTGATCAGGTTGGCAGGCAGAAGCAGTTAGGGGCAATCAGGGAGGCAGGCAGGTGAGCAGTTTGGAGCCAGCAGTCCTGGATTGTGAGAAGGATGTATGACTGCCCATTTAGGCCTGATCCTATTAGATCGGGCCTAAATGGGCAGTCAGACATCCCTTGAGGGGTTCCAGATTGGAGAGTGTGCAGGCTGGGCTGCGGGACATCCCCCACTCCCCATGCATGAATTTCATGCACCGGGCTCCTAGTATACAAATAAACCCAATCAAGATGGATGCGGCCATGGTGAGCAGGAGGGAGGCTTGGGTTTCCCTGCTGATGGAGGAAGCCAAGCTTTCTGCTTACCCTTAATGCTCAGGCCTCCACACCAGGCTACAAAGTTTCAATTATAGAATCCCCAACATAAATGAAGGCAGCCACAGAGCTGGAGAGAGCAGAGACTAGGTTTGCCCCCGGCAAAGGAGGAAGCCAAGCTTCTGTAGCCCTAATGCATAGGCCTCCACTCTAGGCACAAAGTTTTAATTATAAAAGACACATAAATTGCAACAGAAATGGCTGCAGCCACAGAGCAAGCAGAAAGCTTGGCTCTGCTCAAGGCTACAAAGTTTCACTTGTAGCACATAAATAAATCCCAGATTGCAGGGCTTCCATTTGGTCCACTGGGGGGCATGGTCAGCCTGCAAACCACCATAGGCCTCTTGCCCAGGCCACAAGTGAACACCCACTCTGATCCAGGACACCCTTCAGGGCAAACCAGCTGGCCTGCACCTGTTTACCAGGCCTCTATTCTATCTAATAAAAGAGTAAAATCGAGATTGACTATCATTCCAACACACAAGATGGCTGCCCCCATGTGGTCAAAGATCCTGCCTACATGTGGACACAAGATGGCCACCACAAGATGGCCAGCAGGAGGGCAGTTGGGAGGGATCAGTCCTGCAAGGAAGGGCAGTTGTGGGTGATCAAGCCTATAGGGGAGGGCAGTGAGTGTGACCAGGCTGGCAGAGGAGGGAAGTTGGGGGTGACTGGGCCTGCAGGGAAGGGCAATATAGAGGTACCAGGCCTGCAGGGGAGGGCAGTTAGGGGTTACCAGGCCTGCAGGGTAGGGCAGTTAGCGACAAACAGGCTAGCAGGGAAGCAGTTAGGCATCAATCAGGCTGGCAGGGTACTGATTAGGGGGTTATCAAGCAGGCAGGCAGAAGTGGTTAGGGGCAATCAGAAAGGCAGGCAGGCGAGCAGTTGGATTGTGAGAGGCATGTATGACTCCCCATTTAGACCCGATACTTGGATCAGGCCTAAATGGGCAGTTGGACATCCCTCAAGGGGCCCCACATTGGAGATGGTGAAGGCTGGGATGAGGTACACGCCCCCATGAACAAATTTCGTGCACCGGGCCTCTAGTATATATATATATATACTAGAGGCCCGGTGCACAAAATTTGTGCACTCGGTGGGGGGACCGGTTTCCCAGCCTGGCCTGTGCCCTGTCACAATGCAGGAGCCCCACAATTGATTGCCCCAAAGAGGCAGGCCCTGACCATCCCTCTGGGGCTCCTTGATGAATTGCCCCAAAGAGGTAGGCCAGAGCTGAGGATCCTGCCTCTGTGCCACGTGAATCTGGGAGGCAGGACACCTAGGACCCCTAGGCAAGCCTCGCCATGTGGAGCTCAGGGACACCTACGCAGGCCTTGCCATGTATATCCAGGGGACTCCCAGGCAGGCCATACTGGACACCCAGGCAGGCCTTGCTCGTAGAGCCGGGGGACCCCCAGGCAGGCCTTACCAGATCCCCAAGCAGGCCTTGCTCTTAGAGCCAAGGGACCCACATCCTTCCAGCTCCACATAGCCAGGAGGAGGTAGGACTACCAGACAGGCTCCATGTTATGCACACAGCACCAAGCCAAGCCCTGCCACCTGCATGTGACTGCTGTGTACGCAGCCATCTTGTGAGGGTGTGAGGGCATCACAGCATGACCACCACTGAGGCTTTTATTAGTAAGAATATATATATATATATATATATATATATATATATATATATATATATAATTTCCAAAACATATTCCAGTATGTAGCACTGAATGAAGCTGCTTAGACAAACCAACAGCTAACTCTTATTCTCAACCATGCTTCCATTCTGCATGGAGCTATCTCTGCCAAATGGTCATTTTTCTCACATTTATTACATTGACAGGATAAATGCCAACATTTGTCAACATCTTGTAAATGATGAGTCTTAATGAGGCAAGCTACTGTTTCACTCCTTGGAGAAATTTCAGAGCAGAATAAGCAAAATATCAGGTTAAACCAAGTGGGAGGGTATCCCAGAGAGAAGCTTTCTCCATGTGCCTGTACTCCTGGAGGCTTTGCTGATAGTGTGTTCTAGGATTCAGGCCAACTTGACCTAAACCTTTATACAACATTTTAATTATATTTTTAACAAATCTTACAAAACAAGGTTAACATGTTGATTCAGCCAAAAAAAGAAAAAAGAAAGAAAAGGGGGCAGTATCTACAAGCTGAAGAGAATGCAGGAGACAGGGAGTGATTTAGAGATGTTGCCCCAAATCCAATGAAAGCAATATTTTTATTAACACTGGGCTGTGTTCCACTCACATTGGGACAGGTACAAAGACTGCAGGATATCATTGTGCTCTAGAATAAAGGGACTGTTAAGTTTTTATTTAATATGTCTGCTAGACTCAGAAGTGGAAAATATTGCGTTTACATAAAACATGGGATATAAAACAAGACAAATGTTAATTAAATAAGATAGTGCCTGGGCTTGCAATGTGTTCTGTGACAAGACTAAAAGTACGGGATTAGTTAGCATCCCAGGTTTGGGGGTGACAAATATTAAGTCTCTATGTTACAGTCTTGATTCCAATAATATAAATTAAATATGTTTGGACAAGTTACTTTATTTCACTTTGTCTCATTTTCCTTGTGTTTGGAATGAAGATAATAATGCCTACTATATGAGTTTATTACTATAACTAAATGTTATAACATTCACAAAACCATGCTTAATAAAAAGTGGTTATTTTCACCATGGCATCTGCTCATGAAATGGAAAATTGCTAATCCCAGTATTAAAAGTAAATGTTGGGTGGCAGGCTACCAAGAGCTCAGTAAAATAGCCTGTATGTCATTGTACTTAGGTTTGGGGGCAAAGGGCAAATTGGGTTCTTATGTGAAACCTAGTATCATTTAGCAAAGAATGAGAAAAATATAAAAGTCTTATCTACTGTTCCACTCTGAGAAGGTTCCTAATCAACGTCTCCCGGCTGCTGGCGAAGGAGGATCTGGCTGTGGGACTGTCAGTGACGACTAGGTCTGAGCCATCACTGCCGCTATTTGAGAGTCAGGGTGGCTGCTGCCGCTCCAAGTATTGCATCGCGTCCCAGGCAAGAACAGGCGGCATGACAACTGTGTCAGCAGAACAGAACTTTCACAGAAACCCTAAGAGGGTTTCCACAAGCCACTACTCCCAATTTGTATTGGTTTGTTTTATTTCACTTTGTTTCAAGTTGGACAACTATAAACAAATCCTGGGCTTTTATCAAGAAACTGTGACTTATTCTCTGAAAAATCAACAACAACATCATTACAAACTGACCTAAATGCAGTGAATAAAGGGTGGAAAGAAGGCTAGATAAACTTCAGGGAAGAGATGACTCAAGGGTGATTTATTCTTACTGCCTCTGAGGCCTTAAAGAGTTTTATTCAATGTCTCTGGAACAGTGTAGAAGATTGTAACAAATTTTCTGTAGGGAATTTTTTATAAAATGTAAAACCACCTATTTATGCAGGTAATAAAACCCTGATTATTTTCATAGGCTGGAAAATGAATTTGGAGCTTAGTTTGATTTCCCAGTTTTCCAGAAATATTAGTTCTGTCTACATGCTATTAGAAGGTGTAGGAGGAAATTTGAAGATGAAAGCATGAACTAGCAAGCAAAGGAAGAGCAAGTGTTCATTAAAAGAAGTAGAAAAGGTTCATATGAAAGGAGATACAGAGGGATTAGCAATATCGTGTGGATGAAGTGGCTGAGCTATGTATGAGACTCTCTGACAAGGCCAACAGCATTGAGATTTAGTGCAGCTACTTTGGAGGGCATTTTGGTAAATCAGGTGTAACTGAAATGGTGCATGTCCAGAAATGCCACAGTTCCAGGAGGAATGTGCTAAGAAAGAGGAAACATATTAATCACTGACATCTCTATGCATGTCCTTCTAGTGGGTGTTTGTGAAGACAGGGGCTCTGTGAATTGCAGAATCCATCAGACCAGCTTAGATGCTTCCTAGATAGCAGCTACAGTCTTGATTTTAGAGAAAGACTATGTATTTTCTTGGTTTTGACATTTAGTTAATACCTATTTGTTCTTGGAAAAATTACTTATTTTTTGTCTTGTTTCCACATCTATAAAATGCCAGCAATAGGAATACACACCTCATAGACTCGTCAGAAGGATTATTTAAGAAGATTTATGTAAAGTATTTAGGAAAAGTGTCTAGAACAAAAATGGTATTCAATAAATAGAGTTATATAGTTACAGCAATCCTATATAATAAAAGAGAAACATGCAAATTTGACCGTACCTTAGCTCCTGATTGGCTATACTACCAGCCAATCAGGAGTGGGGACAGGGCCAAGTGGCACAAGCACCGGGCCCCGGGAGTGGAGATGAAACGGCAGTGGTGGAGAGTGCCGGGCGCTGTGAGGGGAAGCAGCAGCAGCTGTGGTGATGGTGGTGGCAGTGGCAGGGAGCGCTCGGCTCCAGGCGCCGTGAGTGGAAGTGGCAGCGAGCGCCCAGCCCCTGGGGCTGGGTGGTTGCAGGCAGCCAGGGCTGAGCTGAACAGGGCGATGGCTGGGTGCCCAAGCATCTGGTGAGGCTTTAGGCCTTGGGCAGGCTGGGGGTGAGCCATCAGTTGGACATCCCCTGAGGGCTCCCAGTATGTGAGAGGGGACAGGTTGGGTTGAGGGACCACCCACCCTCAGTGCATGAATTTTCATGCACCGGGCCTCTAGTTATTACTATAATTATACAGGCTTCTTCAGACAAACCACTTAAACATGTCGCTGACACAGTATTTTCAACAGCATGCACTGCCACTCTGGAAGGCAGACCCCTGCATTTGGACTGTCCTCAGGATCAGGCATTTGCTGAGAGTGGCAGCAGAATACAGCGTCCTCAGCCACACAGACAGGCAGCATGCCACACCTTACCATGGGGGATACACTCCAAGCCCCGTGTATGCCTGATACTCTGGACAGCACCAAACATGAGAACTAACAATAAATAAAAGAATTATAAAAGTACATTGCAATAAAATGTATGTAAATGTGGTCTCTCTTGAGTCAGTGTGGCTCAGTTGGTTGAGCATTGTCCCATGCACTGGGAGGTCAACGGGTCAATTCCAGGTCAGGGCACATGCTGGATTACAGGCTCAATTCCCAGTATGAACTGTACAGGAGGCAGCCGACTGGTGTTTCTCTCTCATCCATGTCTCTCTCTCTCTCTCTCTCTCTCTCTCTCTCTCTCTCTCTCTCTCTCTCCCTTCCTCTCTCTCTCTAAGATCAATAAAAACATATATGTGTTTTTAAAAGTGGTCTCTCTTGCTTCCAAAACATCCCATTGCACTATACTCACTTTCTCCGTTACAGAAATCACTTTAGGCTTCTCTTGGCACATCTGAATGATCAGCATCATGCTCTGTGCCTTGAGTCATTATCAAGTAAAACTAAAGGCCCAGAGCAAAAATTCGTGCACAAGTGAAGTCCCTCAGCCTGGATTGTGGAATCAGGCTGAAACTGGCTCTCTGACATCCCCCCCCCCCCAGGAGGCCCGAATTGTGAGAGGGTGCAGGCTAGGCTGAGGGATTCCACAGGTGCATGATTGGGGCCGGGGAAGGACAAACGAGGGCTTCAGCATGTGTCTGGCCCATTTTGCTCAGTCCTGACCAGCCAGACCCCAGCAGAAATCTAACCTACTAGTCTGAGAATCTGCCCCCTGGTAGTCAGTGAACATCATAGTGAGTGGTTGAGCAAACTTAGCATCTTATTAGCATATTATGCTTTGATTGGTTGAACAGGCAACAGGACAACCTGACACTTAGCATATTAGGCTTTTATTATATAGGACTAGAGACCTGGTGCACAAAATTTGTGCACAGGGGGAGGGAGGTGTCCCTCAGCCCAGCCTGCACCCTCTCCAATCTGGGGCTCCTCGAGGGATGTCTGACTGCCCATTTAGGCTTGATCCTGGTAGGATTGGGCCTAAACAGGGAGTCAGACATCCCTCTCACAATCCAGGACTGCTGGCTCCAAAATGCTGACCTGCCTGCCTCCCTGATTGCCCTAACTGCTTCTGACTGCCAGCCTGATCATCCCCTAACCACTACCCTTCCAGCCTAATTGATGTCTAACTGCTCCCCTACCAGCCTGTTTGCCCCCAACTTCCCTCCTCTGCTGGCCTGGTCACCCCTAACTACCCTCCCCTGCAGGCTTGATTTCTCCCAACTGCTCTCCCTTGCAGGCCTGGTCCCTCCCAACTGCACTCCACTGCTGGCCTGATCACCCACAACTGCCCTCCCTTGCAGGCCTGGAACTTCCCACCAGCCCTCCCCCTCTGGCCATCTTGTGGTATCCATCTTGTGGCCACATGGGGCAGGATCTTTGATCACATGGGCGCAGCCCTCTTGTGTGTTGGAGTGATGATCAATCTGCATATTACTCTTTTATTAGATAGGATAGAATCATGGTGCATGGGTTGGGGCTGACTGGTTTGCCCTGAAGGGTGTCCCGGATCAGGGTGGGGGTTCCCTTGGGGTGAGGGGCAGCCTAGGTGAGGGGCCTGTGGTGGTTTTCAGGTGGGCCACGCCCCCCTCCCCCAGTGACCCAAGTGAAGGCCCTGAGATCTGGGATTAATTTATGTTCTACAATTGAAACTTTGTAGCCTGGAGCACAGCTAAGCCTTCTGCTTGCTCTGTGACGACAGCTATTTCTGTTTGGGTTTATTTAAATTCTATAATTGAAACTTTGTAGTCTAGAGTGGAGGCCTAGCCACTAGGGCTGCAGAAGTTTGGCTTCCTCCATCGGCCAGGCAACCCTAGCCTCTGCTCTCTCCTGCTTTTTGGCTACAGCCACTTCTGTTGGGATTATGTATCTTCTATAATTGAAACTTTGTAGTATTGAGTGGAGGCTTAGGTCAGCAAGGGCAGGCAGAAAGCTTGGCTTCCTACATTGCCAGATAAACCCAAGCCTCCCTCCTGCTCTCAGTGGCCACAGCCATCTTGGTTGGGGTTTATATGCTCCTGAATTGCTGGTGGGCATGGCTTGTGGGTGTGGCTTCTGGGTGTAGCAGAGGTGTGGTCAGTTTGCATATCATTATTTTATTAGATAGGATAAGGGTGACTTATTTAAGCACTGTGGCACCAGACTGTGTGTCTAATAACTGAGCCAGCCCCCAGGTGACTAAGGGATTGGGCATGTGTACAGCAGGGATATGCTGGACCAAGGGACGACTCATGTCCTGAACAATGGAGCAGATGGTGCCACATTTCCTCACACTATTCATAATGGTTTACTGCTGATATTTTCCCATATAATTAATATTGGGAGGCTGTGGTTGGCCGTGGATATCTGAAACTGCAGAAAGTGATAAGGGGGCCTACTCTACTCTTACTTGAAAGCTGGAAAGTTTCAGTGTCTATAAGGCTGGAGACTGTTGTGTGTTTAGACTTTAGCCCATTGTACACCCACAGGGAAGAGAGAGGGTTAGAGTGTCTCCTCACCACTGTATAAGCTCCCCAAGGGAGATTCTAAGGTCGGCCAGTGGAAAAATGGGGATGGTGATGGTGATGGTGATGGTGATGGTGATGGTGATGGTGATGGTGACAGACTGTACCCTGTGCAGTGCTGTGCCCAATGCCTGGCTATAAACTCCCTCGTTGAATTCTCCCACTCTCTTGTGAGGTAGGCAATACAATGACCTAATTTGAGAGATGGATAATGGAGGGACACCACAAAGTAATAACTCGCTCACAGGACACACTGGTAAATGGGAGCACCAGTTTCTGCATATAGCTGGACGAGTCCAGGTTTCATGCTCTCAGCCCCAGTTGCAGGTGTAAAATACAAGAATCCGAATGGAAGCTAGTGTCATGGATCCTGTGTCAAAACCACCTTCTCTATCTGCCAGATATATCTTGGAATCAGTACTGAAAACTAATTGGTAAGACCAAGAGAAATATCTCAGAGCATTTAAAGATTACAGGTATTATGTAATGTATTATCACCTATATTTTTCACTAATAAGTTAAGCTGTAAGTTAAAAAAAATAACAGTGTTAACAGTTGGTCATATAAGTGCTTTTTTGTGAGCTACTCCCTTCTCCTTTAATAGTGAAAGTTCTTTACTTCCTGGCTGACAAACTGCTGAATGCTTTGCTTATTGCCACTAACCACCGAAACAACAGTTCTGAATTAGAAGAATCTGGTGGCAGGTTGCACACTCCCCACTGCCAGCCGCAATGTCACACACAGACGTGAGCCCAGCCTTTGTCCTGGACGGGAACTGAATGAGCAGAGGACAGGCCAAGACCACACAGGTAAGAGCCCCACTGGTCTCCCCGGGCTCTGAGGCAGAGGTCTTAGCTGTTCCTCACCTGAAACAACCTCTTTCTGCATGGCGGGGGATAGATGTTTCATTGCAAACACAAGTTTGAATTATAGAAAAATCATAGAAAACTCACCATTTTCCCTCAATAGTCCCAGTGGAGAATTTGTCTTCTGAGAACACGGCTCACTCCACTTGCACATGAAACTCTGAGCAAATGGTGGGCACAGTTCTTCTGCTGAGAGAAGTAGCTAGGTCCACATTGTCTGTGATATCATGTTATACCCAGGAAAAAAGATTTAAATCCATCTAAATAAAAGCAGTGAAATGTGAATGAACTGAGGTTATCAGATAGCCCACAGAGAAGAATTAAAGGCTTATGTACAAGAATTTCACATACAGCATCCATGGGTTAGTCTACATTTGTATTCTCAAATTAAGTATGTATTAAAATGTTTCTGATTCTCTCTCACTAGTGTGGATTTATTCTATTCTCAACAAATACTTTGGCTACCATAAATCAATGGTGTTATTTTAAGCAACAGAAGAAGAAAATGTGGGTGAATATTGCTGAAATATCAGAAGCAATTCTTAGGTAGCCTTTCTGGACTGGAAGGTTCTTTGTTTTCTCCTGCTGTCTGCAGGCAAACTAGGCTGAGCTTTCCTGACAGAGTACTCGGAGCTCCGCTCAACATGCCCTGCAATGTTCATTGCTCCTGAACATGAAAATACGCCGCATTAGTCTTATTTATTGAAAACATGTGACTAGTGTGTGGATCCTTGTCACACAACATTACCTGTGCTTTAGTTGTGAGAGACTGCCAATACTGGAATTAAGTAATTTTCATCGGCTCTTTGAAGACATTCACTTTGTGAAAGAGATGAATGGCAGATGATGTCACAGGCAGTTCAAGGATGGAATTCTCACATGCATTAGCCATTGAAAAGGACCATTTGTCTCTCTTGGCATTCATGCTCAGAGGCACACCAGCTGAGGAAATGATCACAGACTGTTAAGAGCAGAAGGGAAACAGGATTTGGTTTATATCTTTTCCATAGACTGTTTCCTCCCTGAAAGATAATCGGCAATTCCCAGACAGATTTCAAGGGTATGGGCCAAGGTACACCTGCTTTGGAGTGTAGTCTTTCTGTGTGTGTATTGGCCAGGGGGAAGGGTTGATTCAAAGAGCCTATAGATATGGATAAAGAAATACTCTTCAGATACATCAGCTAGAAGGCACTGGTCTGCTTTTCTTTTTAATGAAGTGTGATGAAGAGTTTCTCCTTGACCAAACTCTACTTAGGGTCTTCTGAATACCCTTCTGACTTTTGGATTTCCATGGTCATCTGTGATTTGTCCTATTTCAGAAAAAAATTCTGCTTGGTCAGTTTACCAGAATCTCCCATCATTTCATTTCTATGTGATCACCTTGATGTTTGATTAGGTTTCTCCTCCTCCATCTGATTTAGCCATATCCCCCCTTACCTACCCCTGAAGTTTCATCTCAGTAATTTCCCATGAACTGAATCCCTACCCAACACACACACACACACACACACACACACACACACACACACACACACACACACCTCCATGGTTATGAATTCATTCCCACTTTTCCTTGTTGTATTTGTAGTTAAACCCACTCTCTCTCCCCTACTGAAAATCCAGGTGCAGTGGTCCTCCATATATTATGATGCCTCACCTAAAAAAAATTTGCTGCTTGTTTACTACAGGAATCTTTATTTTAAGAGGAGAATGTATTTGACAGAATAAACTAAATTACTGTATACTCAGCCTCCCACTCACCATGATAAGAGACCTTCTGACAGTTTTTGCAAAGATGCTGATCTGTGGGAATTCTGAACCTTGTAGGCAGGTATGAAAGTAGTTGGAAGGTGTCTAATGAGCTTATGTTCTGGACCTTCACACATTAAATAAGCAAATATATATGGAGAGAGGGAGATGAAGAAAGAAAGAGATTCTGAGCACGTTAATCTTAACTCTTCCCAAGGAAGTGGAACAGTTTTTCCCAGCTTATTTTCTTTGCATAGTTGAGATCTGAAAGATACTCATGTCAACACCAATAAAGTATGGATTATCCTTTGCCTTTTCTCGCTGAGTACTAAAACTATAATACTCTTCATAAGCTGCATACATACCAGATTTGACTGGTAATGTCACACAATAGCAAGAGTTGAGAAAATGAGTTGTCATCAAATAAAGGCAAGTGCCTTGCTTACTTATTTGGAAAGTTCCAGAGAAGCTTTTGGATCAGTAAACAAGCACATTGGTTTGCCAACATGACCTTGAAGATCACAGATGACTGTGAGGGCTTGTGTTGAAGTGAATGATAGCGTACTCTGTATCCAAAAGTGCATAAAACATTTGTTTTCAATTAATTTTCAAAAGTCACTACTCATCCAGTAAAGATTAATAAATGTAGGGTCATTTAGTGTTACCTGCTGTATATATAAAAATTTGTATAAGGAGGCACTTATACCAGATCACTCATGAGGAAGAATCAACTATTAAACTGCTAGAAGAAAGATGGTTGCAGGTGGACACTGATGTGAACAATGCAAAAAGTGAAAATTCAAAAGCCAAAGATACAGCTAAGAAGAAAATCCACCCGAAGGTGTCGAGAAAGGCAGAGTGAGGTTGAGATGGGTTGTTTTCAGTTTTGGACTATTTTTCACAAAGCTTATATAAATACCCATATATAGATTCCTGTGTGAACATGAATTTTCATGTATCTGGGATGAATACACAGAGTACAATTACTAGATCTATGGTAGTTACAGTCTTACCTTTATAAGAAACTGTCCCACTGTGTTCCAGAGTGGCTGGAACATTTTTCATGGCCATCAGGGATGTGTGAATAGTACCATTTCTCTTCATCCTCATCAACATTTGGAGTCACACTTCTTTATCTTAGCTATTTTGATAGGTGTGTAATGGTGTCCCATTGTAATTTTAATCTTCATTTCCCTAGTGGCTAATGATGTGGAACATCTTTTAATGTGCATATTTATCATCTGTATATCTTCTTCTGTTAAATGTCAGTTTGTGTATTTAGCTTGTTATTTAATTGGATTGTTTATTGTTTAGTGTTAAATTTTGAGTTCTTTATATAGCCCAGATATTAGTCCATGGTCAAATATTGTCTCCCCTTCTATAACTTTGCATTTTCATCCTCTTTTTGAGGGCTTTTAGAGCAAAAGTTTGTTGCTATTATTTCTTTATTTTTATGATGAGGTCTAATTTAATTTTGTACAGAAGAAATTTAATTCTGATAAGGTCAAATTTTCCTGTTATGCTCTTAGTGTCAAGTCTAACACTTGTTTCCCAGCCCAGACACAAATCCAAGAGCAGATTTTCCAGATTTGTGTTTTACATTTCCACCTGTCATCCTCTTTGCGGAGATTTGTATGAGGTGTGAGGCTAAGCTAGGGTTCACTTTTCACTAAGGATGCTCAGATCTGCAGGAACATTTGTTGATGAGGCTATCTGTATTAGTCTTCAGGGTTGCTTTAACAAAATGCCATAGACTGAATGGCTTAACACACATTTCATTCCTATAGTTCTTGACGTTGGGGAATCCAAGATAAAGATACAGGCCAATTCAGTTTCAGATGACAGCCCTCCTTTTGACATGAAGATGCTGTCTTCTCACTGTGTTCTCAAATAGTGAAGAAAACAGATTTCCCCCTGGCCCCCTTCTCATAATGGCACTAATCCAATCATGACGCTCTCTCTTTACCCTCATGACCTTATCTAACCCGGAATACTTTCCAAAGGCCCCGGCTTCAAATACCGTGAGTAGGGAATTAACCCATATGTTTGAGGGGCACAATTCCATCCATAGAACTATCCTAAACCCTGTTGAATTAATTGTACACATTTGCAAATATTTTTTCACCATATTTTTATGGGATGATTTTGAGTTATCTACTTTGTTTCAATGATCTATGAATCTATTCTGATAATACCACACTCCTTTGGCTACTTTGGCTACTATCCTAGTATATAAAAAACCAGGGGATGTCACGAGCAAAACAACCAGAAGGGTGATCAAACAGTAGGCTTCATGGGACAACAAGGCTGGCATGGGGGGTTAATGAGGTGGTCATCTTTTGACCAAACCACTGAACAGCAGGCTGCTACGTGGGTGACCAGGCCAGCAGCGGGGACAGTTGGGTGTGATCAGGCCAGCAGGGGGAACAGTTGGGGGCAACCAGGCCAGCAGGGGGAACAGTTGGGGGCAACCAGGCCAGCAGAGGGAGTAGTTGAGGGAGGCCAGGCCTGCAGGGGTGCAGTTAGGGGCAACCAGACCAACAGAGGGGGGGAGATGGGCTGAGGGGACCCCACACTCCCAGCATAAGTTTCATGCACAGGGCCTCTGGTAGCTATATAATAGCCCTTAATATTTACACAGTGATTCCTCCCTCTTAATTCTTGTTTTCAAAATTGTTTTAACTATCATAAGCTCTGTTTATTTCCATATACATGTTAGAATAAACTTGTTTATGCCTGAAAAACCATGCTAGGATTTTTATAAGAATTGGGTTAAATTCTTATAGCTCAGTTTGGGAAGAATTGATATCTTTATACTTGAATCTTCCAATCTATGAACATAGTATGGCTCTTTATTTAGATGTTCTTTGATTTATTTCTCCACATTTTGTAATTTTCAGCATATAGACCTCATATATGTCTTGTTAAAATTATACCTAGCATTTAATTTTCTTTGTAGTGATTGTAAATGGTATTCTGTTTTTAATTTTACTTTCTTCATCTTCATTAATTCTATCTAATAAAAGAATAATATGCAAATTAACTGTTACTCCATGATAAAAATGGCGGGACCCAGTCCTCTTAGCCCCCCCGGAGTCCCCCAGTCTGCCCAGCGGTGGCAGTCTGGGGTGTCCGGCTCAGAGGCATCTGCCCCCCATGCAACGATCCCTGCCCAGTGTCAGGAACCCCAGGTGTCCGGGTGGGAGGTGCCAGCCGCAGCTGCCTGGGCTGGAGTCTCAGGCCTGCAGGGCCTCGCACCCAAGCCGCACAATCACCTGGTCAATGCGGCAGCCCGGGCTGGGGTCTCAGCCTGGCCGAGGCGCACACCCCCCACGGCTCCATCTCAGGCCAGGAATGGCAGCCTGGGCTGGGGTCTCTCCCCAGGGTGCACATTCCCATGATGTGATCCCCAGCTGGGATGGGGCAGCAGCCAGGGCGGAGGCACGCACCTCCATGGCACCATCCCCAGCCAGGCTGAGAAGGCAGCCTGAGCTGGGGTCTCAGCCTGGCCAGGGGGCACACTGCCCATCCCCATGTCATCCCCAGCTGGGCTGGGGTCTCAGCCTGGCTGTGGTGCGATCCCCTTCCAGTGGTGGCAGCCTGGGATCTCAACCACTGAGTCACACCAGCCAGGCATATATGGAGGAATCTTAAATGTTCCTTTTTAAAAAATATATATTTTATTGATTTTTTTTACAGAGAGGAAGGGAAAGGGATAGAGAGCTAGAAACATCTATGAGAGAGAAACATAAATCAGGTGTTTCCTGCACACTCCTTACTGGGCATGTGCCCCCAACCAAGGTATACGCCCTTGACCAGAATCGAACCTGAGACCCTTGAGTCTGCATGCCAACGCTCCATCCACTGAGCCAAACCAGTTAGGGCTGTCCACTATGCTAAAGAAAAAACCCTATCTAATAAAGAGGGAATATGCGGGGGGGCATTTGGGGTGACCAGGTTATCAGGGGAGGGAAGTTGGGGAAGATATGGCTGGCAGGGGAGCAGTTAGGCATCAATCAGGCTGGCAGGGGAATGGTTAGGGAATGATCAAGCTGGCAGGCAAGCAGTTGAGAGCCAGCAGTCCTAGACTGTGAAAGGGATGTCTGACTGCCTGTTTAAACAGGCAGTCAAACATCCCCCAAGGGGTCCCAGATTGGAGAGGGTGCAGGTTGGGCTGAGGGACACCCCCACCCCAGTGCACAAATTTTGTGCACTGGGCCTCTAGTAGTATATAAAATGTAATTGAATATTTTGTGCTGACCTTGTATTCAGAGATGTCACTAAAATTAATGATTATCCTAGAAGGAATTTTGCTTTTTTAGTTTGTATGTTGTTTCTTTTTGTTAGTTTCTCTTTTAGATTTTTTAGGGACTTTTTTTATGTATACGATGATGCCAACTTCAAATAGGAACAGTTTTATATCTTTTTTCTAATCTGTATGCCTTGTGTGTCTTTTTCTTGCCCCATTGCAGTTGCTAGAACTTCCAGTCATATGTTGAATAAGAATAATTGAAGTCCTTGCCTGTTTCTCTATCTTAGGGGCAAATCTTTTGCCACTAATTATAATGGTAGGAATATAGTTTATTGGCAGATGATTTCATCAAGTTTAGGAATTTCCTTTTCTGTTTCTCTTTACTGCGAACTGTTTGTGTGTGTTTTAGGAATAAGAGCTAGACTTTGTTAAATGTTTTTGCACATCTGTTTACATAAGCATATACTGTTTCTTCTTTTTCTGTTTTTATTAAGGATTACATTGATTTTCAAATGTTGAATAACCAGTCTTATTCATTGATTGATTGCATACCTGTAATCATGCTCACTTAGTCATATTTTATAAATCTTATTATACATTGCTGGATTTGATATACTAAAATTTTGTTAAAGATTTTTTCATCTAAATTTATGAGAGATAGTCACCTGTACTTTTTTCTTTTTACTTTTTTTTTAAATTTCTGTCTTTGTTTGATTTTGGTAGCAGGACAATAATAACCTTAAAAAAGTAAGTTGAGAAATATCCCCACTTCTATTTTTTTAAATAAATTATGTTATGTTGGTGCTACATTTTTAAATGTTTGGTAAAATTTTCTAGTAAAATGATATGAGCATAGAAGTGCCTTTTTCAAAATATTTTCAACTAAAAACTTTTCTCATGTGAAACTTATCACAGTCTACTGGCATTACCATTTTACCACTTTGAGTAAAGTGCAGAAAACTTAGAAGCATGTAAGTATCTTTATCATCCTCACTTTTTCTCTCAAAATATATTTTATTGATTTTTTACAGAAAGAAAGGGAGAAAGATAAAGAGTCAGAAACAGCGAAGAGAGAGAGAAACATTGGTCATCTGCCTCCTGCACAGCCCCCACTGAGAATGTGCCCATAACCAAGGTACATGCCCTTGACTGGAATCAAACCCGGGTCCCTTGAGTCTGCAGGCTGATGCTCTATCCACTGAGCCAAACTGGTTAGGGCAATCCTCCCCACTTTTAAAATATACTTTTGTTAAGTAGTTCCTCTGTATTATAGAATCATTTAGATTATTTTACCTTGGTTGGATTTGTAGTTTTCAAGGAGGTGGACCATTTCTTCTATATATTTTGAGTATAACTGATCCTTTTATCACATAATGTCCTCTTTGTTCCTAATAATTTTATTCACTCTAGTATCTACATTGATAATAATATAGCCACTCCTATATTTTCTAGATTAATATCTTTGTGGTAAATCATTTTCCCTTCCCTCACCTTCAAAATACCTATATCATTGAATGTCAGAAGAATTTTTTATGAAAAGCACATATTTGAGTCTATTTCCTTGTCCATTTTATTATCTGTTCTTTGATTAGTATAGTTAGACAATTTACAGTTAAAGTAATTATTAATACATTAATATCTCTGTCATTTTATTATTTGATTTATGTTTGTTTCCTCTGAATCTTCTTTTATTTTATTTGGGGAGAACTTATATTTATCTGAATTATTTGAACATTTTGTAGGAGTCTTCTTTGCTTTATGTATAATTCTTTTTAAGTATATTACATGTAAAAATTTTTTCAATGGTTGTCTGGATATTACAAGACACATGAATAACTTATCACAGTCTACTGGCATTACCATTTTACCACTTTGAGTAAAGTGCAGAAAACTTAGAAGCATGTGAGTATCTTTATTCTCCCCACTTTTAAAATGCACTTTTCTTCAACAATTCTCCTGCATACATTGAACGCCACATGAGATGGTGGTTGGCTTCAAACACCGAATGATTTAAGAAACTCATGAGAAGTATGATAATCTATTTACTGCTAATTTCACTCACTTGGATATTTTTGCTAGTAATATATTCTCTTAGTTTTAATTTGTTGGGAGAAGTCTTTCTTCATTTCCCTTTCATTTCTGAAGGAGATGGAGATTTTCATGGGCACAGGATGCACAATTGACAGTTTTCTGTTAGTATTTGAAAAGTATTTTGCCACCTTCTTCTGATCTCCATGGTTTCACATAAGAAATCTAGTGTCATTTGAATTGGTGTTCCCCTGTAAATGTCTCAAAGGCTGTTTATGGTCTTTATTTTTAGTTTGGTATCAATTTCTGTGGATTTGTCATCTTTAGGTTCACTGAACTTCTTGAATCTGTAGGTTTACATCTCTTACCAAATTCAAGAAATTGCCAGAAACTATTTCTTGGAATAGTTTTTCAGGTCCATGCTTTTTTTCTTCTTCTCCAATCTGATGACAAAAATTCTGTCTTCTTAATTTCTGACAAATTCCTAAGTCTCTGTCCATTTTTCTTCAATCTGTTCAGATTGGACAAATTCTATTTACTTGTCCATAAGTTCACGGATTTTATCCTTTGCCAACTCTAGTCTACCACTGAATCCCTTCTGTGAGTTGTTTATGTTCATTTGTTTGAGTTTTCAATCATTACATTTTTCAGTTATATTCTTTCCATTTGGTTCTTTTTAAAATAATTGTTGTTCATTTGGTGAATAAGATAGGAGGCTCTGGCTCCTATTTCATCAGTAGGCATTCCCACTGTGTATATGTCTCATGAAGATCAGGTTGACATGATCAACTAGTTGATGGGCTTTGTCAATACCACTTGGATACACATGAGGAACTGATTCATATTTTCTCATTACAGATAAGTGAAGTGGAAGTTAGAGCCCTTTGCCCTTTTTCTTTCAATTTGGGGCACATCTTACATTACTTCTTTGAGTGGGGTGTGAGATCAGCTTCCTGCTGAGTGCCAACACCATGAGGGAGGGGAGAAGCAGAGGGCTGACTCACATTTTTTTTTTATTGGGTGGGCATAAGCTCAGCTCTTCACTGTACCACACTGACACCAGGGTCAAGGAGAAGTCAAAGCAGAGTAAAACTATCCTGTTGCTTACCACCTCATTCTGCCTATTAGTCATGGTCAGGGGTGGAGCATCATCTCCCCACTGGGATCTATTCATACTGGTATGGGAGAAAAGATATACTGACTAGCCATGCTTCTAACCACCTCACTAATTCTCCTTGGTGCAAGGTGGTAATGCCAATTCAGCTTTGTGCTAGATCCTGCTAACAGGATCTTGATAGGGAATCTGAGCACATTTGATTCTTCAGAATGCAGAGTGAAAGATTAGTTCCCTTCTTGGCTCCAACAACACTACCACTACCAGGTAAATAAATAGGAATGTGCTCACTATTTCTAGAGGAGTGTAGTTGTTTTCATGCTATTTGGATAGTGAGTGTTGGATGTAAGTGTTGCCAAAAATGTTTTCTGTTGATGGAGCATCCTTTTTCAGTCCTTTGGTTAGGAGTAACAGTCTTTTCTCAGAGCTATTTTTATTGGTCAGTGTCTGTTGGCTGTTCTGGCTGGAGGCTCCTGCAGGATCCTATACTGGATATATGAGAGTGAAAAAGAAACCCAGGAAACACACCATTGTTTGCTGTATCCCAAGGAGTCTAGATAGTCCATCTTATCCTTTCCAACTTTAGAGTTTTCTATGTCTGTACACTGTATTATGGCCATTGTTTTGAGTTGTGAGAAAAAAGACCTAGGGATTTTGGCTACTCTATTTTGTTGCAATAGGAAAACTTAGCCAGTTTCCTTTTAACAACATGACCTGGTCTCCTCTTGCCTTTCCAATGTAATTCCCTACTATGCTTCCTCTGACTCAACTCCACCAGAGCATAAGGACCTCCTTCTTATTGCTCCAATATGTACCTCAGGGCTTTTGTAGTTACTATTTCTTCTGACTGAAACAGCCTTCCTCCAGATATCTATATGCCCTGACCTCCATCCAAATCATCCTTTCAATGAAAGGTATCCCAAGGACCCTTCATATAATAGCAACCTTTGTCCGAGCATTTGGGGTCCCTGTTATCCTGTTCAATTGGCTCTATAGAAATCATTATTGGACATAGTATGGGCTTACTTACTTATTATCCGCATCCTGGATGAGGATAAGGACAAGGGCTTCTTTATGTCTGTTAGTTCTTTCAATAATATTATTTCAATTAGTAAATGATAAAATAAAAATGATGTTACCCATTTACAAATTAAAAACTGAAGTAGGAGCTGAAGTGTAGACAAAGTAATTGGCCTGCATATATTATCTTTTTAGAGGAAACCACTTCCCTGTGACCACAGAGACCGAATGGCTTCTCAGTTCTTGCTTCATGGCTCTCAGTCAAGGACCGAAACAATCCCAGACTGAGCATGTTTGAAGTTTTCCTCTGGCCACTGTGCAAGTGTGGGATGCCCAGTGTCCAGCACCACAGATGACAGTGCCTGTCTGCACTCCCACTCCAAAAGCCATCCTGAGGAGCCAGAAGAAAGCATTTGCTGGGGGAAATGCACACCATGTCTCAGGCATGTGTTTGATGTTTCAATGTTAATACTCCAGGTTCTAAGTACTACATAATCTTCATTACTTTATAATTATATTTCCATTTCAAAAGTGTTTCTTCTGTTTTTCAGGGAGTCTCTCTTGAAACCTGTCAAGTGGTTAGTTGATCGATTTACCTTTCAGTATCAAGTGGTATTTTATCTTAATCTAAGATGTCTTTAATAACAAGGTATCAGTAATGTGATAATTTAATTCAGAAGCCTCCAGAGACTGACTTACATTATATTTGTCATACAAAAACAAAGACTTACTCAAGTGGAATAACTGTTCAGTTAAATTTAACACGTTAATAAATTAGGAATTAAAGATAAAATAAATACTTTTAAACATATGTATAAAAATAAAATGTGTAATATTTATTGAATATAGCAGTACATTATTTCAAAATATATTTCTTCTTTTGCTATAGTTGTTGGAGACCTAGAGCCAAATTTAACTTTAAAGTATAGCAACCAGTTCATTCTGGGTGTCTGCAAGGACCATATCTACACACCTAACAATCAGCCTCCCAAGGACACAGAATCAGAGTCAAAGCCACTGAGATGGTGAGCAGAGAGTGCTATATCACTCCTGTAGCCTCTTAAGTAACTGCTAGTCCTGTGTCTGTGTCTGGTCATTTCTTTATACATGTTTGTATATTCATTCAAAATATTCTCATTCCATTGCACTAAAGTAGCTTCTGTAAGAAAATTTAAGATGCAATTGATTCCATCTCCACAGGCTTATGGCCAGTATTAGAGAAAATTAGAAAAATAGATAGGTAGATAGATAGATAGACAGATTGATAGATAGATGTAAAGATAACATATCGAACAATATAGAGACCAGAGTATCATCTGTTTACCTACCTAGCAGCACAATCATGACTGAGTGATTTCACTACTACTTGCCTACATCTTAGAAAGTCTTCGGTGAACTTTTTGAGTGATTGATCAGTTTTAATCTTTGATATTTTTAATTGTCTTATGTTTAGTTGTTTGCTTCTCAGTAGAAACAGTTTGCTAAGTCGCTCCTCTGTTTCTGACCAACACTGTGAAACACTCCAGAATCTCCATATCCTCACAGTTTAATTGATTCTGGGTTTCCTTGAAGAGGGCCTGTCACTAACCTAAACTGTGCTCTCTTCCCAAGTTCACCCCTGCCCGGTTCTAGATTGCAAGCAGGAAGTGACTGGGCGGCAAACCCACAGCCACTCTAGGCCTTAGTTATGATGTGTGGACTAACTGAAGACTCTATTTATTGGGTGGGTGGGAGAGTGGGAAGGGCCCTCTGTCAGTAGCTATATTTGCTATCTGTACCTAATATTAAATGAGAGAACATTGTCTTTCAGCTTTCTTGCAATACAGAACTTTCCTTTGCTTTTATGTCCCTTTAATCCTCTTGCCTCTGAGGCCTCTGCCCTAGTTCTGCCCTAGTTGGTGGGCACAGATAAAATCCAGTAGGCCAGCCAGGACTTGGCACATGGCACAAGAAGACAATGGAGTATTTTCTTTCTTTCTTCCTTTGTAACTCTTAATGATCTTTTCTTTATAATTCCCATCCCCAATTATGTTCTCAAAGGCAAAAATCTATGCATATGTACACAACTGAGAGACTGTCTGCTCCTTGTTTTTCTTATGATTGTGCTTATGAATAAAACCCTGAAATTATCAATTGGATAATAGAGCAATGTAGCGCTTCCAAATAGTTGGGTTAAATTGGCTGTGGTTTCAAGTAGTATTATCATTAATAATAATAGTAATAACTCTCCCACCAGCCCAATAGTCATTCAAACATAATAGCATACTAGTCTCCTACTCTGCAAGTATCCAGCGGATGACTGTCTGGACAGAATCCTCTAGATCACAAGAAAAGGAATGCTTGGGTGCCTGCCACAAAGGCTGCTCTCAATGTTCCCACACCTTTGGTCTTCCTTCCAGACAAGTTCTGGTTCTGCAGCCCAAGCCCTAGTGATCCCACCTTCCCTGACAGTATTATCTTCAACACATTTATCACTTTAACATGTTGCTTGGATTGTTATTGATCTTTTGATGTGTTTTCTGCCCCTTGTACTTTTATCTTTCTGTCTCACCCCAGTTCCCACCTTCTATTTCTACAAGATCCAGGTAGAGCTCTCAAACTTCCTGTAAGTGTCTTAATTAACTCATATAGTTCCCTTTGTATTAGCTCCCCTCCCCCATTCATCACCCTAGTGAGGTAGGGTCTACTCATCACAGAATATTTGATGCAGTTTGCCCTCTCGTGGGCACTACTCTTATGACCAACAGGGTGTTCTACACCCACAGCCAGTGGTGTGCTGAGTCCTTTGAGAACTACTACCTGACTAACCCTCATTGTGTTATTGATCCTATGAGATGAGATGAGAAATAGGACCCAATATTACAAATGCTGTGACTAAAGTTCAAGATCATGCCCCTACGATTCTTCAGAGCTGGTCCAAATTCAAGTCCATAGTTCTTAAGCCCCATGCTATTCTGATGATAATGATGAAGGAACATATGGGGCACATTGTCTCCTGATAGATGCTGCCATATGCAGCCTGTAATTCTATCCTGTGACCCTGAAGAGAAAAGAGGGCACATTGTGAGGGCTAAAAATGACCCAGTATATAAAGGAGAAAGAAATAATTGTCAGTTTCCTTAAGTATCAGGATACCCATTGCATTAAGGCCTGCATTACAGTGAAGGTTGTTTGAAGAACTGTGGAAGAAAAGCAGCGACCCTCTTTCTGTGATGTTTAATTCAGTAGTGAAGGGATCTCCGTTTGAAATGTTGCCTTGGCCCTGGACTGTGCAGAGCTGGCTGAGGAGGGAACAGGACAGCTTTCTCTTCTGGTGGCACTTTCCTTCCCTCTTTCTTTGAGGCTGGCACAGCCCCGCTGCTGAACTGCTCTCTTTAGTGCCATGAACGTCTTCTCCAGACCCAGTGAAATCTGCCAAGCAGAAGGATTTCATTAAACAATATGTATCTTTGTCTAATAATAGCATGACTCTCTTTCTATATGTTATGCCTGATAGGCATATCATGCAATGTTTGGAAGCTTATTAAACCATGATTTTCCTGTGCACTCCAGTTACATGATTGTGTGTCCTTTCTTGTACATTTTCCTGGTGTTTATCTCAGTGCTGTGTGAATATCATTCTTCATGCTTCCTTTGTGTTGTGTTACCTCCATTTGTGCTTCCTGTCACTTGATTGCACATATTACATTTGTCTGAGACCTATTGTTTAATGAAGAGGGAATTGATCCTTTAGCAATTACCTAGTTATTGGGGTCAACCAAGGTCAAGGACATTGCTGGAATTTTTTCAATGCTGGTAAAATCAAACCAATAAGAACTCCTTGTCTATCATTTTCCTTTGATATTAAGTGTTTAAAATTAAATAAAATATGATTGTGCCGGTTTCATGATTGACAATATCCCCCCCCCCCAATTCATCATTACTTCCCTTTGTTTTATTGGCATTGTAGTTTCACTATTTGTCATAGCATCCGTTTTGCTTGGATTTGCCTTCCTTTTCCTCATCCGCAGTCCTGCCCCATCATGCACCAGGAAGACTGACTGGACTCACCTTTCGCATTTCCTCCCACCCTTCCAGATGGGGGATTTGTTGACATTTTCTGCAAACCCTGCTGCTATTATGAATTGAAACTAGATTTCAAGCTCCAGCACACTCTGACTTAAGCTGCATTGAGAAGTCTAAAAAGAAATAAAATGGGAAAAATTTAAAGATTTAGAATAAGACACAATTTGTAATAATAAAACTATTCCAGCCCCCAAAACACAACCTTTTAGATGCATCATCTACCACAATAATATCATGAGGTTTTTGTCCTTTCAAAATTTTCTATAACTAGCCCATTTTGCTTCCTAATCTACTGATTGTGGTCTCAGCTAATAAATATATTACTATTATCATGATAATTATTATTGTCATTAACATGTAGTTAATTTTGCATACACAGCAAAAAACCCACCAAATTATTGCAGCAATTGTGAAAGACAATTTTGTGGTTTGAAACAGAAGCAAAACCAGCTCCTTAGAATTCTTTTGTATCTGCCAATATCCAAGTTTCACAACTTTGGAAAATAGATGCTCTTTAAAGTAGTATCTAAGTTATGGCCTGTTGTATTCTAAGTTAATTCTTCAAAGAGAGATCTAGCCACATGTGACTTGTACAAATACACACAGTGTATATAGACAGCAACGTGAACACAGAGGCTAAATGGGACCTTTATCTTCATATGTGGGTGTGAACATAGATAGACTGTGTGATTCTACATTCATGTAAACTAACACACAGACACACACATGCCTCTCATGATTGGTTTTGGCTGCTTTTTGGTTAAGCGTATTTTCAGACTAGACCAAACATCTGGCTTTTGTAATTATTATTGGGATTTCTTCATCTTGCTCGACATGGAAATAAAATTGTGATTCAGATAGTTTGGGTCCAGTGGTCCTGTCTGCACTCAGAAAATAGTCCCATGTCACTCCCTGCATCACAATATGGGAGCCACTGAGCCTGGCGCTAATCCTCTGAGCCCCTTAATAAGCTTAGGAGCACGTTCGTTGAAGGCTGGCGTGTTAGGCACAAACAGGGAGAAAACATCGACTGGGGGAAGCTGAATTGGTTTTAATCATCTGCTAATCACCAGTAATGAGACCTACTCTGGGGAAGAAAATAAAAACAGATAGTCAGAGGGAGGTTTTGTTCACAGCGAGTGAGGAAATGAGAGGGCAGCTGTTATTAAGAGAGAAAGGACCGGAAGAAAGGAGGGATTTGCTGGTGCGGATGAAGTCTCTGCAGCGCTCCATTTCTTAGCTGAAGGTTTTCCTTCATTCGGTCTTGAAACTTCACATCTGGCAGGCCTCTGGCAGCCATCTCCACAATGTCTCTTCTTGAGAAAGAACTTTTCCCTGCTGCTCCTGCCTTGCCTTTGTCCCCTAGCACTCAATCAGAGCATGTAGGTGTCCTAGATGGAGAGAGAAGAAAATGGCAATGGGGCTTTGGATTGGTCCCAAAGCCAACTGGGACCCACTGAAACGTGTTGTCAGTGGGGAAGGCACCTGATAGAGCACAGAAAGGAAGATCAGTGCACAGTGGTCAGTCCGGGACACACTGGGTAGGCGGCCTTTTTAAGCCCTGGGCTCTGTTATAGGAAACTCTAGTGCAGTTAGGATTCTGCTGCCGCTTCGGCCACCATCCTTCACAGACCCTTCCTTCCCACATTTACTCGTACGATGGGTAGCGTTATAATCAGGCTGAAAGCAGTGGGCTAGGAGCTGCTCTGGGCTGGACTGGCGTTCTCCACCAAAGCGGATAATATGCTTAGTGTATATTATTAGCAATGATATGAATACTGTTTCTAGAAAAATCAGTGTATGACCATTGCAATAGCTTTCCTGTCCACACTGACTCCTCTTTCTGCAAAGCCCTGTGCTCTGTGCCAGGACCGCCAGCCCAAAGCACAGCACTGTGCTTCCCCTACCCCACCCCCAGCTCACAGGTAACCTTCACTGAAAGAGATGACTTTATCCCCAGATTCAGCTTTATTAACACTCTGGTCTCCTTCTTACTTTCTATCCCTAGACCTGCGCCCAGGTGTGTTCTGCTTCTGCCAATGCAAAGCTTCCTGGGCCACACAGCCTGGCCTCTCCTGGGCTTTATGAGCACCTGTGTGCTTGTACCCTTGCCCACTGGTGTTGCTTTCCTTTTTATCAAAATTTAACAGTGTGCAAGGCTGACCATTCTCCTAGTCTAAACAACCCCTTCCCACTGGGCTCTCAGGGCAATTTGCTTCAAGTATTCTGCAGCACTAAGCTTATTCTTCTTTAGCAGAGAATCTAGTTAATATTTTTGAGTTTTCTAAGTGTATATGTAAACAACTGAGACCCAGGATGTAAGAAACAAGCCAAACTCGAACATTAATATTTATTTTGTTAGACATTTATATTCATTATTCCAACTATAGGGAATGGGTTGGGGGAGTGAAGATCAGCAGAGTCAAACTGTGAAGAGTACATAGAAGAGCAATGGAAAGATCAAAGCTGTGGAAAGCACCCATGGAACACCTGAGTCACCATCTTAAGAAACTCTCCAGATGGTGCTGACAGGCGCTGAGGCCTTTCTGGCTGAGGGAAGACACCAACTTTGCCTCAGCAAAGACCACACTCTGAAAGGGAAGGGATACAAAGGTAATGGCAGCAGCCAGGAGGATGCTGTGGCCTGGCATGGACCTGCAGCCCAAGCACTGAGGGGGCAAGACTCCCTCTGCTGAGGGCTCCCCTATCAAGTGCAGATGTGACCTAGATAGAGCCATAGACCTGGACAGTAAGCGAGTTTTTGGAGAAGAAAGCTGGGACTTCCAAGAAGAGGACAGACAGAGCGTCAGGGGATCAAAGAGAAGGGTGTGTTTTTAAGAAATGTTGCAGAGTCTGGTGTGAGTAGAGGAGGTTTGTAATGATGTAATCAAGAATTCAAAGGAGATGTGGGACACATCAAGTTCTACCCCTGGGCCTTTTATGAAGGAGGGAAAGCTGCAATGACCAGGGTGCCTTCTGTTCGCCTCACTGCCCAGAGGTACACTCTGAATTCTATGTTCATGTGAGTGCCATCACTGGAGGGCCACCCATGGCCCTATTCAGTGCCCCACACAGGTCCTGGCCTGCAGCAGCGAGTGTTCAGAGCTTGATCAGCATCATCATTATCTATTTGCAATTCTAAGAAAAGTTTAAAAGCCAGTTAATAAATACCTTCATGTTAGAGGAGAAAATTGTGGCCCAAGAGAAGAGGGGACTAATCAAAGATCATTAGTTAATGGAAGCTATGCCTTATAACAGCATACAACATTTTAAAAGGCTTTGCTAGCCCAGCCCTGCCACAGAAGGTGGAGCTGGGTTTCCTCCCGTGCAGATGATATGCTTGTTGCTGCTGACCCAGCAGAGGAGAGGTGACCTCAGGGAGCCCCAGCCACCACACTCCTTAGTATCTTTCTGCATCCAGGGCAGCCACTGGAAGTGAGTCCAAGGAACCAACCAGTCCTGGCATCCCTGGTGAAGGATGAAAGATGCTGTGATTACTTATGAAACTGAGCTTTCAAAATACTTATGAGGTGAGCAACATTCTAATGTTGTAAGAGTAGGCTGACCAGACTACGTTTTCTGGGGCTCAATTTAGTTTTGGTGGCATATGGACATCCAAATCAACCAGTGTGGCCACTTAATACCTCAAGCCTCAGTCTTCAAGTGTGACATGGCCATAAGAGTAACACCTTCCCCACCTTCTTTTTCTGGCTGTTGGGAAGTGGTGAAGTAGTCTTATAAAGGGCGTCCGAACTGTGAGCCCAGGATGGTAGGATTGCTGAGGTGACGCTGAGCTAAAGGCCTAAAATGTGGTTAGAGATGAGGAGGGAAGAGGGCTGTCCCCGCCTATGGCAGAGAGACCTGTACAAAGGCCCTTGAGTGAGACAGTAGAAAGGGGGCCTGAGAGCTGCCAAGGACATGCTGGCAGAGATGAATTTCCATGTCTGGGAGGCCTGGTTACCCCTGGGCCCCAATACGTTTCAGGTGTGTATGAAATAATGAGGCGAAGCATGGAATGCAGGGTACCACGCAATCAGGCACCCGGTGACGATGGTGGTGGTGATCTCAGTGTGGGTGACAGTGATCAGGAGCAGCTCGTCATCCAGTTAAGTATTCTAGGAAGTAGGGTTCTGAGTACACGTAAAACACAGACAATGATGGAGAATGCAAGAGCTAAGTCATGCTAGGTCATGTACATAGGAGAGAAAGTGGGGCGAGACAATACTGTATAGAAGATGGACAGAGAAACTGCAACTGCGTTTGAGGAAATAGGGTAGTGATGTGAGACAACAGATTATGCTGTGAAAGGTGATCAACAGCAGTTTTCCAGCTCAAGTATACCTTCCCTGAGGGCAAAGACTGTGTGCCGGCTGTCTTTCTATTGCCAATTTCAGTACAAAGCCTGAGTTAGTGTACGCGCTAAATAAAGTTTACTGAATAAATAAACGTGAAGGCTATCTTGTGTTTTCTCTGGGCCATCCCCAATGTCTTGGTCTAAGTAAATCTGTATCTAAAAAACAGAACTCTTAATTCAGTTATTCTCAAACCTTTCAGGGTACTTTTGGCCCTGAGACTCATAGGACCCTTCATAGCACCAAAGTGTGAGAGAGGGAGAAATAAAATAACACCAGTTGTTTAGATTAAAGACTAATTTGCTTTACATATTAAACATAGTCCAACATAAAATAAAAAGTATTTGGGATACTGATACCATATTAGGGATGTATAAAAACAGAAAAGTTTCAAGAAAGTGTAAAGATTTATAAAAGCCCAGCAATAATAATGTATGCAAGAGGGTGCATGGGACAGCACCAGTCAAGAGGTGTGTAGGGGCTTTGCTAATGCCATTGTCCTTGGAACTCCAGAGGTCATGGGGGTCTTTGTCAAATACTCAGCTATTCCTGCTCAAATGGTGGAAATCCCAGTTTAAACTATTTAGAACCTGGAATTCTCTTTCAGAGGAACAGTGGGAGCATTACTCTCTGGACTACACACAGAGCCAGGATTCCAGGGCTTAGGAAAGTGTGAGGAGAATGTGTGTCTATCCCCTGACTTCTAAGCCACCCAAATAGTCCCTACTTTGCCTTTGCAGGAAGGCGAGGTGATTTAGAGAAGAAAACATTGATTTTAGAGCCAAATACACAAATTTTCAGAAAAAACACACAACTGTATATCATTAGGCAAATTGTTTATTGTGTCTGAGCTTCATTTTCCTTTTTATTTATTTTTATTTTATTACATTTTTATTCATAGAGAAATAGAGAAGGAGAGAGAAACATCAATGATAAGAAAGAATCATTGATTGGCTGCCTCCTGCATGTCCCCTACTAGGGATCCAGTGGGCAACTGGGCATGTGCCCTCTCTGGAAATTGAACCCATGATCTCCTGGTTCCTAGATCAACACTTAACTTCTCAGCCATGCCAGCTAAGCTTCACTTCCCTTTTTAGTTAACAAGTAATGAAATGTCAATGTCTAACCTCTAGTTTTCTGGAAATCCAAAGAGACATGGCCTTGTAAAGCATTGGGCACAACATTTACAAAGGAGGACATGTTCAGTAATTTCCCTTTATTCTTCCTATCTGATCTAGAAAGCAATCAACGAAATGCTGGTCGATGATGGAAAATGGACAAGATCTATGTAGGTCAATTACTAGAAACGGTTACTCAACAACAACAGAACCCTGAAATCAATGGCTTACCACGACAGGGGGCATTTCTTGCCCCAGCACAGGTTTCCTGTGTCAGTTTCTAAGGCACCAGGAGGCCAGGAATCCCTCCAGGCAGCTGGCCCCTAGCCCTAGGCCTTGCACTGGCCTCCGCAGGAGGGAAAACCAAAGGCCATACACCAGCTCCTGCATTCCTAGCCTCGGAAATGGCAAAAGTCATTTCCACTCCCCGACCTCGGCCACCTCACCACAGGAGCCATGCAAACGGGGAGTCCCTGAACTCTGGGGGCAGAAAATCTCTCTGCCAAGGTCACAGCCTGGCCTGAGGCCGGGGCTGAACTGCAGACACTGCACAGCTAAGCCTGAAATGTACCTCCCACTCCATCCACAGCTTTGGAAACTGTACTTTTATTTCCTGCTGAACTCAGAGTAAAAGATTTTTGGAATGTACACAGATGAGTTTGCTCACATTGCTGGACTTAGAATAAAAACAGTGAGCTGCTTCTGGGTTGCTGCCACCTCTGAGCCTGTGGACAAACCCCACACCATGCACAGCGCCCTGCCCTCCCCTCCCCTCCCCTCCCCCGTCCTCCCCACCAGGGCAGGCACCCCTTCCTCCTGCAGCCCGCCTGCCCTGCTACTACCAGCAAGCCACTCTCACAAAGTCTAAGGTCAAACCAGCAAACCCCTAAAGAAATGCTCATTATTGGCAATTGTGTTGTTGTTTTAAATATTTTGCTCTTCAAAGAATTTAACAAGGAATACAATTCAACTTTGTGTCCCAAGGGTTGGTTTAAGAGTATATTTTAAAACAAGTCCCTTTGCTTTCCTGCTCCGCCTGGCAAGGAGCAGAGAGCTAGCTGGTCAGGCTCAGGAGACTTCCTTCCTGCAGGGGTGCAGGCGGCAGGCACGAAGGTGCAACCAAGCGCCCCACGGAGACCAGACTGCTGGTGGCTGTAATGTGCCCCCAGACAAGGCATGAGCAGCTGGGAACCCCCGAGAGGCACCACCTTTTCATGGTGCGACTCTGGGCTGCTGCTCCTGGGTTTGAAACTCAGGCCCCTTCTCTATGAGCTGGGCTGGGCTCATCTCATGCTGCATTGCCGGAGGCCTCAGGTCCCTGGTCTGTAAACTTGGGAACACATGCCTATCCTCAGGCTCTCTTACGAATATGCATCAGTGAATTTGGAAAGGGCCTGGAACAGAAAAATCGCTCACTTTCAGTACTTCCTTGTTGGTACTCTTACCTTCACATCACACAGAGCAGTTGATCTTTTGATGTCAGAAGCAAAATTCATGAATTTGTGAATTTCCAAAATTAGTCGTCTGATGGGCAGGTGTACGAGGTGAGTGTCAGGCCTCACCCACTGCAGGGACCGGCCACGCGGCCCAGGACAGCACGCAGGCAGCGGTACGCAGGCCATGGGACTGCAGGGGGGAAAGGCAGTGCTCTGCGGTGTTCACCCATTAGACTTTTCAAAAGCCAATTTTGAGAATGATAATGAATCATGCTGCCCCTCCCAGGCTTTTGCAGCTGTGGTGTGAGTTGTAGCTTATGGCACTTGCCTGGGCTGGGGCTACAAGGGTGTTGAGAGCAGGCTTGGGGTGGGAGAGGCCAGAGAGAGAAGGGAGAGGAAGGAGAGAAAACACTAAACTCAAAAGCTAATTATTCAAAGCACTTTGAGAGACAAGAACAGGCTTGCCTCCAAGTAAGAGGCATCTAATAGCTCAAGAAAGTCTCCAGCGAAGTCCTTCACTACAGGTGAAAGGCCAAATTACTGGATCAAGTGGCTGCATTATCAAAAATTATTCTATTGACTTCAGCGAGGTGTGTTTTTCCTGAGATAATTACCACCTTCTAAAGTCTCCTTTCCTGCTGATTTGGAGCAGGCGGCACAGTCCCTGAGTTTAAAGTTGTTCAAGATGTGCAGGTGAGTATGGGAAGGGCAGGGCGGCCTGCTGGGAGTCTCCTTAGCACTGGCTGAGAGTCAGGCGCCCTCACTTTCCAGGCCAGGCCTTTGTCAACATGGATGGATTTGCTACCGTGAGTGTCATTTGCACGGGAATGTGCTGCCTTTTGGATTTTCTGCAACAGGGTCTGCAAGGATCCTCTGGGGGAAACCGTCCCTGGAGTCACCGGGGCCTCCCCCGCTGGGGAGCAGGAAGACAGAACATTTGCTTCATGCCTACGGGCCCCACAGGAGGCATTTGAGTCAAAACTTGAGGTGTTTTGGAACAGAGGGAGTGAGGACCAGAGGTGCTTCTAACTTCATGTAGATGTCAACTGCTTTCTTTATTACTAAGAAATATTATAAGGGAAGAAAATCTTTATTGAGATATAATTGGCATATAACATTTTAATAGATTGAGGCACACAACATAGTGACTTGATATTTTTTTATATATCATGAAATGATTGCTGCAATAATCACTGTAGTTAACCCCCGAAGGAAAACAATCATTTTAGTGTTAACACACAAAGGAAAAAACAGTTACTCAAACAAGGGTCCATCTAAGTGGAAACTGGAAAGGAATCTGAGAAGTGCATCTACTTTTTAAGAGAATAAAATGTCCCCTCTGCAAGTTTGGATATAATGCTACACTAATAATTTAGTTAGATTTTCCCCCAAAATTGATCACTTTGGGGTACAGTGATGGGTGGACAATTTCCACTGGCCAGTGGATGAAAAGTGGGATGAATTAGTGTGAGCCATCCCTCCTCAGAGCATCAACACTGGATCCAATTCCCTGGCTACTGTTCATGGATTCCTTGTTGGGTAATGTAAAACCAGGCCAGCAGCTTGGACTCAAGTCAAGAGCAAGTGTCTCTCTGGCTGCGGACTTCCCCCAGCATGGGTCGAGAGCACTACTGTCCGTGGAACAGCACCAGGGCTTCTAGTGGTGCCTTTGAATGTGAAGCCATGCATCCCTGCATTTGCTCTCCGTCTGATGCCTCCTACTTCCTGGGACTCCTCTGGCTGAGGCTGAATGTATTCAAATCTGCCTCTAAAAGGTTTTGTCTAGGTTTCTTCCTCAGTGCTGTTTGAACATTAAATATGCAAGTAATCATCATTACACTTCCAACAATCACACATGTTTGTGAGCACCGTGTCAAGTGCTAGCAGCAGGGAAATTGTTTGTAAAGACAAATACCCCTTTCCAAAGGAGTGCATGCTGCTTCGAAGACCCCTCTTTATGTTAGTGGCTTCACTGCTGTTTCTGGAAGTGTGCACATGGACATCACACAACAGTGCTGCCCATTCCCCTCAGCAGAGCAGGTGCCAATCACCCACCCCAGGCAGCCAGGGACCAGAGACCACAGGCACAAAGTATGTCTGGGAGGATGGAGGAAGCCTGGCCCCGGGCAGGCACACCTCGATCCCTTCTCCTTCCCACAACCCCTCCCCATCCCCACTCTTCTCAAAGGAGTCTGAGCCTTCAGAATACATTAATTCCTGACTTCTGAATATATTAGCATGTGTCTGTAACAGATGAGTTGTCATTGGCAATTTGGAAAGGATGTGAAAAGCAGCCTGAAACCCCAGGCCAAAGGTCATACATAGTAGGGGCATTCGTCCTTGGCTTTGCGTTTTTATCTCTCTTCCCTCTTTCATTATCTTTCCTCTCCCCTTTACTCTCTGTTTCCTCCCTCCTGCTTTTTCATGTCCTTTTGGATAATTGTCATAGTTTGCATCCAAAGTGGTGGCTTAGAGGAGCCTGGACTTGAGTCTGAACTGATCTTGCCTTCTCCCAAAGTCAGAAAATTCCAAGTCTTTCAGGGCCCAATTGATAACCCTGGTGCTTCTTTTCAGTGAAAGATGGATGGCTCTGGCAAGCTTGGGAGACTGCAGATAATGGGATTGACTTGGTACTTAAATCTCAGTGAGCCAGGACAGCATAAGTAATTAGTGAATTGGATCCATCCTGGGGTGCTAATGATGGCTGAGTCTGCCCCCACACCATCCTGAAAACGGCAAGAGACACATCCATCTCACACAGATAAAACCAAAGGGACACTCTCACAGACGCCATTTATTCCTCCTTTGGTGCCCCATTTATCCTGGAAGGGGAAATCTCATTTTCCTCAAGTGGTGCCCAGAAGGCCAAGTGACCACGCTCCCCCCGGAGTTCATTTTGATCACAACACTACTGCTGTTTCTCATTAAGAAAGCCTAATTAAGAGAAACTCTGCATCTATCTTCTCATCTACAGACTCTCTGACATTATGCAGATTTGTTTACAACTTGGGGACTGGCTTCCTATCAGTAAGCTAGTGATGCATCTTCATTTACATCGAGGTTAGGGCATTACAAGGATTTTGAAAGTGTAAAAGTTGAATAGCTGACCACAAGGATAACTTAGCACATTAGACCCTAGTTAACATACATAAGCATATACATACATGAATTCATATACACACACACACACACATTGTTTAGATACATGTATAGAAACACTTGTAACATAATATATATTTGTACTTTTCTCAATTAAAGTGTAAGGCATACGTGTGCAGACTGGCCTTCCTTTCATTTGTCTTCGCCCACAGTGACGGCACTTGATGCGGATCATTTAAGTAGATGTCTTCTTGTGGCGTTCACTTATCCTTCCAGCAGACATGATCGGCAAAGAGCTGCAATAGACGGACGAGAGTGCATTTTGATCAAACATGTTCTGCCAATGGAGGGGACTTGAGGAAGCCACCTCTCCTTTGTTCCCCACCTGAGTTGACCAGCAACTAAAATGTCCAGGAGATACACTTTTGTGTAGAAGACCAGAGGCTCTCAGAATTAAAAGTGAAAACGTGAAGCAAATTACTTTCAACTCAAAAGTGCCAGGTGACGGCTGGACGCAGTGCCCGCTCTGACGGAAGGGGGCGCTCACGCACAGGCCCAGCTCGGCCTCTGCGCTCTTCTCTGTAGCGGCTCCTTTTTGCGAACTCCCCGCTGGGAGCCACTGAGCGGCAGCGGGGAGTGCGACAGGCCAAGCGGCTGGTCACTGAGAAGCTTGCTCCAGCCCACCTTTCTCCCGCCCTCACGGCCGCGCCGTCTGCGCTGCTGAGCGGTTCTCGGGGACTCGGATTCCTGCTGCCTCTGGGGCATGTTCGCTCTTGGCGGGACGCACACAGCGGGCACGGCGTGCCCGGGCCGCCCCGACCCGTGTGTGACCTGAGGAGACTCCGAAGGGCCGCGCCCCGTGCTCTGAGGGCCCTGGTGAGGACTGGGACCAGCGTGGAGGAGGGGCGCTCGCCCGGTGCGGGGCACGGTCCGCCCCCCTGGACCGCCGGAGGTTCCGGGTTCGGTTTTCTCCATGTGGACTTTCTCAGTGTCGGCCTGACTAAAAGTCGGGCAGTCTGGGTTAGTCCCCGTGGTCACATTCAGGTGCTCTCCCCCGCCGCCCGGAGCCCTGGCTGGACGCCGAGCGGTGATGCCCCGTGGTCTTCCCGGAGCTCTCCCCGCGGCCCTTTCGGCCTGCACCGGGGAAGAGGCGCTCGTTCGGAAACACTCGTCTCTGCCCGGCCCTCCCGCGGGCACCGCCCTCCAGCCGGCATGACTTCAAAGACTGGGAGTGTAAGCGCAGTGCAGGACTGCCAAGACCGTTTGGACTGTGTGACTTGGCAGCCACCATGTTGGCCGCGTGAAACTTACCTGGGGGCTGCCATCTTAAAATCACAAAGACCGACCCATAAACTCCCACGATGAGAGGGGAGAGCGGGAATCAAGGATTTGATTCCCCGATAAGACCAGTAGGGAATGTGATAGCCAGACTCAGAGGGGAGAGGAGGATAGAAGAGAAGGACAGGACGTGGTTCGTCATGCTCAGACCAGACACCACCACCGAAACCCCCTTTAGCTGTTTGGGACATTACTCAGCCCTCCCTTGGCGGAGGACATCCTGCTGCCAGAACACCGCGCGGCCAGATACAGGGTCAACAGGATCCACCAGCCTGGGAACAAAATTTGAAATCTCCCGCTTCCCTGTACTGTAACTGACCTTATGCTGCCTTTCTTTGTGTGAAACCGGCCAGTCACAAATTGCCAAATCTCCCTGCCTTGGAGATAAAAAGTGCTCGCTACCGAGGTTCGGGGCTGGCGTTGCTCACTGCTGTGACAGTGGAGACATGGGCCTGGGCTCGAGTTCGTTATTAAAAGGCTTCTTACATTTTTGATCTGGCTCCTTGGTGGTTGTCACTCTTGGGTGGTCCATAACAGGAGAGCTAGCGACATTCAACGTGTTGATTTTAAATTTAAAAATAGCACATATAGCCAGAGAACTCGAATTAAGGAAAACACAGCCTGGCTGGTATGGTTCCTCCACTGGTTAGAGGGTCAGCTGGTGCATCAAAGGGTGGGTGGCGGGCTCAACCCCATAGGGAGTGTGCAGCAGGCAATCCCTTTCTCTCTCTCTCTCTCTCTCTCTCTCTCTCTCTCTCTCTCTCTCTCACACACACACACACACACACACACAAACCAATGTCTACAATATGCATGTATCTCTTCTGGGAACAGTGGCACTTGCATAGGGTATTTTTTTTAGGATAATGCATAAATCCAAATCAGCTAAGAAAACGCATTCTAGGAGAAGAGAAGCCCTGAGGTATTGGAAGCACATACAGGAAAGCGGGTGAGGGAGTGGGTGTGACAAACGGACTGGGAATCCACGCCCATTGCTCTCCAGCTGCGTCTTCTGGGGTGATCCCATCCTCTGAGACTCAGACCCTCTTCCTCAGGTGGACACTTTCATCACCCGCCTCCCCCGCACCCCAGGAAGCGGAGTCAGCTTATCCATGCAAAGCGCTTAACTGGTACCTAGCACGTAGTAAGCGTGAAAAACAGCCAGCTGTTTTTTAGAAAGTTGTATGTTGATTTTTTCCACGCATAAAGGATTTTGAGTTTCTACTAAAAACTCTGGTGCTTCTGAGGCGTCCCAGTGGCCGAGGAAAGTGGAGCCCACCTTCAGCTAATCTGGCGCAGCGCTGTGCTGGCTGTTGGCACAGGAGCCGGGCCCGGCGGAGGCCCGGCAGGTTCCCACAGAACCAGCTGGCTGACCCCGGGGGCGAAGGCAGCTCGCCCTCGCCCGAGGTCTTTCCGGGAGAATGACCTCTCCCCTCAGGATCAGGAAATAACAAGCAGACGCGACGCCGGCATCCGCTGCGGTGAGACAGGCTTTGAAAATGAGCCCAGGACTGGCATTACAAAGAGGGCCTTCCCCCTCACGCGCACCCACTGCGGGTGAATTACCTGGTTTGGGATGGCCTAACTGTGGGGTTATGTCTAAGAAAGGCTATGTTAATACTGCCTTGCACCTGTTGGAAATTAATAGTGCGATGGAAGGCAATGTCTTCCTATATGTTAACCCGAATTTTTGTATTTTAGTTTTATACTTTTGTTTCCCCTGGCCTTTACATACTAGGCACTAAAACATGTTCCCTACTTTTCTTCATGAATTAATTTTCATAGTACTACAACTTTTGAGTATTTTGACATTTTAAGGGGGAAATACTTAACAAAAATTTAAATCCTTTGGTGTGATGACCACTTTGCTGCCACCATTCATTATTTCTCAGCTCTGGCCTTGTCATGGCAGTTCCCACAAGTGTGGCTGCAGGACACCAACACCGGCAGCTGGAGCAGCCCGCTAGCTGAGGAGCAGGCTTCCACCGGCAACTTAGATGAAGTCTGTGAGGTACTCTTTCTATGAAAGAGACAGAGAATCAGGCGGGAACAGAGTGGGAGTGAATGATCAAATGAACTTCAGGAGCGTTTTCATCTGGGAGACAAATGTGAAAAGAGGGATAATAAATGACTCCCCGCCTTTCCAGAAAATGATTGGTACCCATTGTCTACTCTGGAAGCCGTCTGATAGCCTGCCACCTACCAGTGTGCACAGAAAAGTTTCCATAAGAGGAAAGGAGTCAGCTAATGGAGAAGAGCCTCAGCCGAAACACACTGAAATGCTGCATTTCACCACGGTTTCATTAATGGGGTACCAGACACCCAGGGCCGTTAAGACAAGAGCGAACTGGCCTTTAGCAAACTGTGCTGCGAATCACACTTCACACATCAAGATGTGAGGTAATGAGATTCTCAAAAAATACTACATTTAGAAACAACCCCTTAAACTTCAACACACAGATCTCAGCTCCTGCCAGTGGCTGGCTCGGTGCCACTGGTGAGGTTGGAAGAAGCTTGCGTTTTGTTTTGCTTTTCGGGGGTGGATTTTTTTGTATGTGTGTTCCCGACCACTGAGAGCATGATCTCGCAGCTGGTGTAGGAATAAAGGACAATATGTGTGCCTTAGCAGCGGACAGTTTGTAATACGGCATGATTATTCTCTCGGAGTCTTAAACATCAGAACTTACGGTTTAAAAAATAATCATTCACGTGAACAACTTTACAACTGCACACTGAGGGTTATTTTCTATTGTTATACAATGTGGGACTTTTAAAAATCCCCTCTCCCATCCCCAACCCCCAAGATTAGTGTGAATTCGTGACCAACATGATTCACAATTGATCAATCTTGAACATTTTAAATTTTGCTCAGGATTTCACAGCAGCCATCACAGGCCATTTTTAGTCAACAACTGGGCTCTTGGTAAACCTACAGCTCCACCTAGTGGTACCAGGGAGCAGTTAATTACTTTCGATCAAGGAAACCAAGATTGGGAGCAGCCAACACCAAAAGGCCCTTGGCTGCTGTGTCGTTGAAACACAAAATTTAAAAATAACATTTTAATCTCACAATGTTTTTACTTCTTTCCCATCCCCTGTATTTTTCTCCTTCTCGACCCTTAAAGCTAACATTATTAGGTTGCAAAATATTCTTCCCACTCTATTTTTTATCCTTACACTGTGCTCAAAGGCTTTAACCAAAACCTCATTTGGACAGCAAAGAATCATCTCTCAGATTTCCCCCACCCCTCTTTGCTTTTTTATTCTTTGCCAGCTCACTAGTTGGCAAGCATCTCCACTGGTTAGAGAGGCAAACAGACGTTTCTATATAGATGTCTCAAAGCTTAGTCTCAATCTGCTAGAAAAAACACTTCTGAGGCTTCCTCAGCCATCAGGTTAGTGGAGGGATCACCTCTGTACACTCCACCCAGGTCATTTCAAACAGAGAAGCTACATCCAAACCCACTGCACCCAGCAGCTCTTCACACTGCTTTCCGCCAAGTCCTGAAGTTCTGCTTAGAAAGAATGTAGCCACACAAATGTATCTCAGGCTTATATGATTCGAATAATCAATAAATAATTAAGAATGCTTTGTTTCCTTAATACCAAAAAGACACTTGAATCTGGTCACAGTTAAAAGGAAATAGTTTGTTTTACTTTTAATTCGATTTTTAAGATTACAGAGCACCTGCTCCTCAGAGGTGTTATTTCAGCCAATTTTAAAGATTCTTTTATAGCTGCTCCTTCTCACCACTGGGTTTACCATTGATATCAACGCACTGTAGTGCAGTGTTCAGAGCCAGGGCTTTGGGGCTGGTATATGTCTAGAAATTCAAGCTAAGAGAGTGTCTGCATGCTAATCCCTGTAATTAAACACTCCTTGTAGGCGGGCATATTACACTGATTGAAGCTATTGGACCCCAAAATCTTTAATAATTCTACCCTGCAATGTTGAATTCTTAGTACCTATTAATTAACACGTATTAACTTATATAGAAGGCAAAAAGAAAGAAATGTATTAATTGTCCATTTGTTTCTGCTCTAACCTACCTTTTTCTTGGTGTTCTCACATTCAATTTCCTACATTGCAGGAAAGCCCTATATGTAGAGAAATATATAGAAACAAGTTTAGAACAATGGACTTCTTAGAGCATTTTTAACACTCTCCACGTTTAGAGAGAAACACACAGAATTCTTGTGCTCAGCTGGTTAGAGGTGTATCACCATCATCTGTGTTACCATCCTCCTCCTCGGCACTGACACAGGCCATGACTTTCCTCAGGGGTCCCCAGTCATCTCTCAGGATGATGCATCAGCTGACAGTTTTGCTTGGTTTGGTTGTTAACATATTCTCAGTATTATGCTCTTTAAGAAAGAAAGAACTATAGTTTACCCTCTTTTTGCCAGACTTGTCTACAATTACATGGAAATAATCAACACAGCTTCACTCCTTGAAAATCCTTTGAATTTTCTCAAAACTTAAACACAAGTGGAAAGTAGCCAGAACATGAAGCTTTAAACTAAGGTTGATTTAAACTCTCACAAAAGGACCAGTCCAGAACGGAGCCAAGAGCCACACAGATTCTCAAAGACTGTGATTCTGGTTTTAGGTCTAATGCATAAGAAGTCTTCGGGCTTGGGCGGTTACACTGAATATAGGTTTTGAGGGTCACTGAGCCAGGACACCTGCACTGTGGGCCATGAGCATTTTCAATAGTGCCCGCAGCAGAACTCACACACACATGCACATACTTGGCCTGCTTCAGCCTATCAGCCTAATGTTCAATGACTCCCTAAGTTAAAATTGTTAAGTAGTTAAGTAAGAATGTAAATGCCACTCTATAGGTGATTCATAAGCTTGAACCAGGTGTGCTGGGTTGCTTCTGGAGACATCCCACCAGCCCATTACCAACACTGCTATGAACAAGGAAAGAGATGAAAGCTGGCAAATAATTACTTAACTCCAGAAATAACTCTTTCCATAGCAAAAGTCTTTCTGATTTGTCTGGGTCTGTCCTCCCTTTTAGAACCCCCCACAATCCAAGGGCTTGGACACGCAGAGAAGTTTCCACCTTGTCCTCGTGAGTCCTGTTGACATAGCAGAAGGGACTCCTGCCATACGCAAAGATGAGCATCTGTTCCAAGATGCCTGGCTGTTAAACAGCCAAACCTCATGTGCACCTTCAGGGCAACTATAGCAATTACATTCTCTGCTCAGGTTCACTGCCCTTCCACCTCCAGCCCACAGCACCCCTGCCTCTGGGCCCACAGCACTCCTCCACCTTCAAACTTAAGCAACAGCTCCATGAAATTTGTTCTAGCATGAAAATAAGACCCCAACAGTGAGGCTCCCCCTGTCACATCACAGGAAGCTGGACTTCAACACCGTGAGCGGCTTCCCAGTTAAGGCCTTGGAGGCCCAGGACGGGGGAGCAGGACCCTGGCCTGAGACAACTCCACACCAATGAGCAAGTCCTGTTGGAAACACAGGGACACTTAGGAGTGAATGCACACTGGCAGGTGCTCTTCCTTACCCGCTGTGCAGTGCTGTCTGCTGTTAATTTCATTACTCTCTGTATGAGGCAATTTACAACCTCTGTAAAGGAGTGTCCAGGGGAAGCCAAATCAGCTCAATAATAAAGTGGCATTTTTAAAAAGAAAAGCAGGACTTTGTTGCCTGCTCCAGGATCCCCATGTACCACCCAGGAGCCCAGGAGGCTGCGCAGGACAGACCCCTGAACAATGAGAGGCTGTGGGAATGCAAGGAAAGGGCCTGGGTTTATTCACAAAACCAAGGCCGTCTGGAAGCAAGAGAAATACTTGCCAGAAGTGTGCAAAGACTACCCACTTCACAAAATCGGGGATTTGTTCTGAAATCCTGCATTGATCTGAGCTCATCATTGGCTAGGGGAGCCCAGTTTTGTCTGAAGTCAAGTGTCTTTCTGTAAGATGGGCCCTGAGAGAAGCGAGTTTTCCATTCACTCCACATGAAGCTGTTAGAGCCAGAGGAGTGGCTTAGGAAAATTAAATAAGGCAGCCATTCCTTCCTCATCATTTCCTGAGTAGTCATCAGCTCCCTACAGAATAGAGCACTATACATTCGGAGTTACTGGATGGATAGAACACGAGAAGTCTAGCTTTTGTGATCACGATTTTAAGGCACACCGTATAGGCAGACAGCTGGCATGCATGCCAGACACTGGCTCCCGATCCAAGAGTCTGCACAAGTACTTCCCCAAGGGTCCTAAGTCCCTTGCTTACTAGCTGGGTATGACAAGGCCTGGGAAATCTATCCCATCCCAGAGTCTACACGTGGGACAAGGGGAAGACCCAACACACAATCAGCTACATTCTCCTTACTCTGCTCCTAGTCATCACAGATAAAATACAACCACAGGGTCAGGGATTTGAGGCAGCCAATCAACCTTGTTAATAGCTTGTTCCTCATAATAAGCACCAACTCATGTTCTGTTCACTCATCTGTTTTCTAGTCCACATATTGGCTTAGTTAAGAGCAGCAATCACTGCTTATCCCAGTTTCTCCCAAACAGTCACTGCAGTGTGTATGTGGGGTAAGTCAGTGAGTATATGTTGAATTATTTATGCTTAATAGAAATAAGAGCATAGTGGCAGTGGCTCCTATAAACTTCTGAAATGTGCTGCTTGCTGTTATTCTGTGTGTGTGTGTTTGTGTGTGTGTGTGTGTGTGTGTGTGTGTGTGTGTGTGTGTGTCTGTGAATATGTGTGTATTGAGTATTTTAAAACTCTTTTTTGTTGACCTAAGAATTTAACAGCATGATTTAATTGAAGTATTACCTGATAAAAGGTTAGAAGAGATTATCCAAATTCAAGAATTATTCTATCACTTCTCACATACAGTTATTTCAACAAGTCTAAAAGTGTTTGAGTCAATAGTGCTGGAATTACAAAAATCTGCTTACTATAGGCTTATAAGAAAACTCCTTCAGAACAACAACCCCGAGAACACGCCGCCTTAAGGGACCACTCACGCTCTCCCAAGCTTTAGGTTGGCTCTCACGGAGACAGAGAGCCTCAGGATGTGCGAGCCCGCTGTGGGCTACCCGAGTTCAAAATCCTTACATTCCTACTCTCTTCCAAGTTGAAAATTATAATAACATTTAATGGTTTTTAATTGCCTTTTGTTAGTTTGCTTACTTTTTTCATGTTATTTCCAGGTTCCTGTCTTCTCTCTCCAGCCCCCAATACCTTCCATCTAATACTTCTTCCCTCAACACTTACCGAGACCATTACAGAGAACAATGCTGATGCATGTGACCCTTCTCTCCAACACCTTCTTTTATACCCTTTACCCCAGTTTTTCAAATCCAAATGAAGAAGTAGCTATTATGCTGCGCATGAGCCTTTCTTTCTTCACCTTCTGATGTAAGAACTAATGCAGTGGAAATGGAGGAGAAAGGGCACCTGTGATGCAGCATGCGGGATGGAAGGTGCAGCACAGGTGGTCAGAGCACTTGGCAGAGCAGTGTGGCACCTCAGGTTATTTCCCAGACCCCGACTCTACTGTGGGCATGAAAGTCGCACTCAGCTGCTGTATGGTTGAATGAAATGATGCATGTGCACCACTAGCTCAGCCTCCCTGAGCTGCCTTCACTGGCCAAGGCCTCCGTGGGATGATCAGGGTGACTTCAGACAGCTCGGCTGCCACATGCTTTTAGACCTCCCCCCTCTCTCTTTCTCTTTCTCTCTTCCTCTCTCCCTCTATCTCTCTTTTCTAATGGCAGTTCTTCCTCACATTTGTTGTCTCTGCCCTCTATCTCAGCCTCTGATTCAGTTTGCTAAGGGCACATATAAAGTACTATATGTTTACCTTCTCAATTAAAAAGCAACATGCCATGTGCTAAATCACTGACCCAAACTGGCAGCGGCTTAAATCTACCCTAACACTTCTCTGTGTAAATCTCTACATAGGAGCAGACGAAGGCCTCCAAATCTTGGAGAAAAAGCACTCATTCATCACAGTTGCCTAGAAGGAATTGCTCCTTGCTAGAAAGCAGCACCAGCCTGACCATGTCAGAGCAGCATGGACATTATTATGGCATGACAGTGGCTGTTCAGATTTGGGATCATTTCCACATACAAGACCAAATTATGAGACAACACCTCACTGAGCCCCTGGACTCCAAGCTCACACCTTCCATCACGGGCTATGAAGAAAAAAATTGAACATTTAAGGCAAAATGACCTACATAACTTCCTAGACAAATGAGTATAGATTTCCTTTCCTAAATCTACCAAAGTTCTGATATGATGAATCTGGCATTTGATGTTAAACTGGCAGGGTTAAGTTTCACACACCCCTATCCCCCACCATGACAGACTCCAACTGGAAAACCGAACAGGCAGCCTGCAGCTAGTCCTTGACCATGGCGACCGGAGTCTGCTTAGTGTTTGTGTTGTTCAGACAAGAACATTATGACCAGGCTTGCCTAAAGGTGGTTCTCACTCCAGGAGCCCCCTCAGCCCTGACTTCTCCAGGATCCCCCTAAGGCCTGGTTCCCTCCAGGACCCCCCTCAGCCCTCATTTTCTCCAGGAGCCCCCTTCAGCCCTGGTTCTCTCCAGGAGCCCTATCATCCCTGATTTCCTCCAGGACTTACTCAGCCATGATGCTGTAGTATTTCTTTCCTCTCTTGGTTGTGTCTTGGAAAGAACCCTGAGCCACACTGCTGGATGCGAATGTAACTCATTAGCATGGGGAGGTGGTGGACACATGTCCGCACCTCTCATCAGCAATTGGAATGTGGTTGCCCTTAGTGTTATTTTTCCACAGTCTTTATGAAGTGAAATGCAATATTAGTTTCTGAGGCTTTCCCAGGCAACCGTCTTCTAATAGGGAAACTTGAACAGGAAAAGATGTGTCGCATGCCAAATAGTTAACTTCACTCTCATAAATATTTATATCGTAGGCAAAGTTGAAACATCATTTATGAGATGGATGTGCTTCTTTGGAATTCCAACAAGAAAATGCCTCGCAAGCTGAACCATGCCTGCAGCTCATTGGCACAAAGCCCTGGGCTGGGCCAGGCTTGGACAAAGCAGAATCACCATGTTTTCATGAGAGAGAGCATTTCAGAACTTCTCCAGTGCCCTCCTCCTCCCACTGCAGCAAGAGATGCAGTGCACACTGGGATCATGGTCAGACAGGAACTCCGGCTCTGCTGTGTACCTGAGAGGTGGGAGACACACTCTGTTTGGGCATGCTCCCAGGAGCCTGCGGCACACAGATGCTGAGGAGCACGGTAGTTTATGGCCCCAGTATTAGGTAACTGTCTGACTGTTTCCTCCCATGTTTTATTCCATGTGCCCCTTGGCCTATGACCTAGCCTCTTTAAGCCTCATGCTTCCCATCTATGCAAAAGGGGTGATATTACTTACCTCGGAAGGTTTTTATAAGGATTCAGTGAGGAAATCCACTTAATTGTTTGTCACAGTGCCCGGCACAAAATAAGTATACAATGCAATATGTGTTATCTATTGTTATTTTAGCTAAATTAATACAGTTTAATTCAATAGTCCTGATATAAATAGACTGTAAATGCATGAAGGAAAATAAAGAGTAACATTTTTCAAACAACATATATACAAAAGTCAAAACAACTTTAATTAAACTTAATTAAAATAATATGTAAAAAGCAAAATTTGCTCTCCTATCAGAGCATGATAATGGATTTGAGGAAGCATCCAATGTGACAGGCACCTACTAGGCTCCCTGTCACAGCCCTGGCTCTCTTGGTTCTGGCCATTGTTGCAGAGATCACTTCTGGACAGACATCTGTCCCCACCAGCTCCGTGAGTGCCGCACTCAGCACCACCTTGCTGTGCCTCAGCTGCTTGCTCCTGCCCCAGACTTTGTATGCAAGGCCTGCAGCATGGGCACCCACTGTGGTGCCCCTGGAATTACAGGAGCATCTGTGGCCATGAAACCACTGTGCTGCGGGGAGACAGGAGCCAGTGGTTAGTTGGGTCTTCCCTTCATCCACCAGGTCTAGATCCTCCCTTTACCCACCAGATCTTGTGCTGCCCTTCACCCACCAGATGGACAATACTGAGGTGCAGTTCAAAAGACCCTGGGAAAGGTGGGGCACCAACTCAGGAAAATATCATTGAATTAGATTGTTTCCTTCTGCTGCTCCAGTCCTCATCCCTCCTCTCCTCCTGTTCCCTAGGCTTACTTTCAAAATAAGCTGTCTGTATCCAAAGTTGTGCCTTAGCCTTTGTTCGGGGTATAGCCAAGAGAACCAACTTCCACAGAAAAAAATAACGACATGAAGTTAATTTGTTAAAGCTTGTTCAGTCATTTTAGATGTAGAACAAAGATGTAAGCTGAGACCCATGTATGGGCTTCATATGGTTCCATAAAGCAACTGAAATTTCATCCAAATGTTATGCATGTGCATTTTTCTATGTAATATCTATGAAGCAGATATTCAAAGGGGTCTATGCCCAAATAAATTAAATGTTCTCTTTTTAAACAGGTCACAGTACAAATTCTGTTATAATATATTTGAGTGACAAAATTTATTTGGCATATTCAAATTTTGAAATAGTAAAGCTTATTTGAAATGGATACAACATTAACAAATCCTTGCTTTTCCTTTGTTCGTTTGATTGATTATTTCCCCAAATAGATTTGGCTCCTTCTTTATGTTATACTAGAGGCCAGATGTACGAATTCATGCCCCAGTGGTGTTCCTTGACCTGGCTTGAGAGATTGGGCTGCAACTGGTTCTCCTACATCCCCCAAGGAATCCCAGATTGAAAGAGGGTGCAGGCCAAGCCAAGAAACCCCACCAGTACACGATCAGGGCTGGGGGAGATGTGAGAAGTTGGCCAGTGGGGGAGGGACTGCCGGAAGGCTACAGAGCATGTCTAGCCCATCTTGCTCAGTCCCAATCAACTGGACCTCAGCAGCAAGCTAGCATACTGGTCAGAGCATCTTTCCCTGGGGGAGTCAGTGCACATCATAGCAAGCAGATGAGTAGCCTTAGTATATTTTAGCATATTATGCTTTAATTGGTTGAATCACTGACCAGATGACTGGACACTTAGCATATTAGGCTTTTATTATATAAGATATTCATCCAAATCTCAGATCCTTGTTTTGACCCACCAGGCCTTTGTCCCAGCTCTGGCCTCTGCTCTTAACCTCATATCCTTCCACCTTTATTGATATTTATGCTACTGCAGTAAATCACCAGACACTGTACCTTAAAAAACCCAAATTTATTTTCTCACAATTTTGGAGGTCACAGTCTCCACTGGGCTAAAGTCCGTGCTGGCAGGGCCAGTTCCTGGCAGCTCTTAGTAGAGAATCTGGCTCTTTGCTCGTTGCCATTTTCACCTCTGAGCAGCCACCTGCATTCCTTGGCTGCTGGCCCCTTCCTTTCATCACTTTGGTCTTTTGCTTCTATCCTCTCTTCCTTGGCTATTACTTCTGACTCTTCTTCCTCCCTCTTATAAGGACCCTTGTATTTACACTGGACTGATTGGGACAATTGAGAATAACCTCCTTCTCCCAAGACCCTTACTGAATCACTTCTTCAAAGTCCCTCCCACCAGGAGCCGGACACAGTTCCAGGTCCCAGCGATTAGCGCACTGACACCCTGGTGGGGCCTCATCCCACTACCAGTGTTCTTTGCACACGTTCAGAACACTCCATCTCAGGAAATTAGAATTTGTTTTTTTCTCACTGGCTTATCTTCACTCCAGTTATTTTCATGGCTAAAACCCCCCTCTTCATTTAGGTGTCTGTGCTAAATCCACTTCCTCACGGAAATCCCCCAGGGTCACCCATGCCCACCCCTATATTTTAGGGAACTCTGTTCTGCAAACTGAATCTTTTAAGGAGAAAAAAGTTCACTTATTAAAGTAACAGTTGATGACAGTCATTTAATCCCTATTAGATACATCATTATGATTGTCAAATTCTTTACCAGAATTGTAAATACCTTACATTTTCTCATGTGCATAAATTATAGATCAATGTCTCTCACCCAATGGTGTGAGCTGGGCCCTCGGAGAAGAAACCTGGGTCCCCCGAGATATGTGATCAGTACCAGGACCCCGCCAACAGGCGAGGGGACCCCAAGGCAGGTGCTGGACATGGAGGCCAAGGAAGCATAGACTACAAAGGAGACTGAACTGAACCTTACATGACCCTGTTTGGCCCCAGAGGATGGCTGGTTATCCAGAGACAGATAAGATTCCTCAGGGAAGGAACACCCTAAGACAGGCACAGTCACAGAGGGGCCAACAGGAGAGAACTAAAAGGTCAACAGAGGTGGGGCACAGACCCTCTCCCACAAACCTTGCAGGGGCCTGAACTCTCACCCCTTCTTAGGGAGGTCTCCTGCCTCCACGGCTGCTTCGCCTCCCATGCACTCCTCAGATTGGGACCCAGGTTGCAGACAGAGGCTCGGCCAGCAATAGTTGCTCTATATCTAAATTGAGTCTCGTACCAGGAATGCTCAGGACCTACTCAAGAATGCAAATCAGCGCGAGGTGGCGCGCGGATGCAGACCACGACATCTTGAAGGGGAAGGGCCTGAAAATATACAGCTAAGGTATCGGTACCGGCTAGACCACTGAGACTCCCGGAGCACCGGCGCCCAGTTGGCGCGGAGGCACGCAGAGCTCAGGGAGCTCTAAACTCCAGCACGGAAAGGTCAGATTTCCCTGGGGGTACTTTGGGCGTGAAACTGAGGGGGCTGGCAGTCTGGGAGATCTGCACCTTGGAACTCAAAACCTGGAGATCTGCACCTGAAATAAAATCTGTGGCTGTTGAAGCTGGTAAACGTGGGAGAGGGCCCTTTGAGCTGGTGGCAGAGTTAATCCCTGGAGCACAATCAGTTTGGACCGGACAGAGGAGGGAAACCCGGAAGATTTTGGGAGGGTTCTGGCTGCTAAAACAGCAGTCACCATTAGAGAGGCAGTATTGTTTAGTTCAGGATAGAGAGGACCAATAGACCCAGAAGTCAATCTAGAAACACTGCCACCCAGGGGCCAAATCACAAATTGACTCTTATGTGACAGGGAATTGATTATATTTTCTCTTCGACCCTGGGAATACAGTCTATTTTCATCTACACTTTAGTATCTTTTACTCTACCTCAACTTCACCTTTATACCACCACTCTCTGGCTAACCTTTCCCTATTTAGTGCCTTGTTTCCCTTACACTTTCCCCGCTTTAGATTTACCTAATTCTTTCCCCTTACCCCCTGTTAAAATTTCACCCCACTGATATATCTAATCTCTAACCACCTACTCCAAGTGCATATATACCTCTAGCTTCTCTGACTTCACTATCTTAAAGTGTTTTTATCCCTGTCCTGTTGCTGTTGTTTACTTGACTGTTGATTATATTGATTTTTTAAGCAGGTTTATGAGATTGATTTGCTTATTCTGTTATTTTGGTTTGTCTTGTAGGGGGGGTTATTTTTATTTTTGGTGTTGTTTCTTGTTTTGTTGTCCTCATCTGCATAGTTTTTGAGATAGATTTTTGCTTCTGTGTTCCCTCACCTCTCTTGATATTAGTAGTTGTATGTAATTTGTATCAATCTCCAAGTACTTGTTGCAGGTTTTGGTTCGGATTAGGGGCTGTCCTATAGGAGTTTTCACCCCACATTTGTAATTTACTCCTTTTATTTCTTTTCTTCTTCTCCCCCTTTTCCCATTATCATTTTGGCATTCCTGTCTTTCTTTTTTGTGAGTGTATGTGTGTGTGTTGGGGGGTCTCTTTCTTTTTGTGTGAGTGTGGGTATGTGAGTATATGTGTGGATCTGGGGGAGGTTCTCTTTCTTTTTTCCCACCTATCACCGAATTTGCCTTTCTCTGGCGGACACCTTTATTTGGAATTACAATTACTTTGACTACATTCCGGTTCAGTGCTTGGTGTGTTGCACCTGGTTGTGTTGTATTTTGTGCCTTTAAATCAACGCAGAAGAGTGAGAACTACATAACCAGATACACAGAGAAGAGAGACCATGGGAAGACAAAGAAACAGCCCACATATGAAAGAAAAGCAAGGCTCGCCAGAAAAGGAGGTAAACGAAATGGAAGTTAACAACCTGTCAGAGAAAGAATTCATAGAAATGGTCATAAGGTGGCTGAAAAGAATGGAAGACAAATTTGATAATATGAGTAAGAACCAAGAGGAAATGGGGAAGACCCAGGAAGAAATGATGAAGAGCCATGAAGAAATGAAGAGGAGCCAAGAAGAAATGAAGAGGAGCCAAGAAGAAATGAAAAGTGACATTGCTGAAGTAAAGAACTCAATAGAAAGTATTGAGAGTAGACTAGAAGAAGCAGAGGATCGCATCAGTTAGCTAGAAGACCAGGTAGGAAAAAATAACAAAGTAGAGCAGCTTCTAGAAAAAAAATTAAAAAGCAGGAGGAGAGCCTAAGGGAACTTTGGCACAACATGAAACAAAACAACATCCAATAACTGTGGAAGAAATTGAAGCAGTCATCATAAAGCTTCCAGAAAACAAAACCCCAGGGCCAGACGGCTTCGCAGGGGAGTTTTACTAAACATTCAAGGAAGAACTAAAACCTACCCTCCTAAGACTATTCCAGAAAATTTAAGAAGATGGAACACTTCCAAACTCCTTCTATGAAGCTAGCATCACCCTAATACCAAAACCAGATAGGGACGACACAATGAAAGAGAATTACAGACCAATATCCCTCATGAATATAGATGCCAAAATCCTCAATGGAATTCTATCAAATCGGATCCAGCAGTACATCAGAAAGATCATACACCATGTCCAAGTAGGATTTATCCCAGGAATGCAAGGATGGTACAATATCCACAAATCAATAAATGTGATACATCACATAAACAAATTGAGTGATAAAAATCACATAGTCATATCAATTGATGCAGAGGAAGCATTTGACAAAATCCAACATCCTTTCTTAATAAAAACTCTCAATAAGGTAGGAATAGAAGGATCATACCTCAACATAATAAAAGCCATATATGATAAACCCACAACATACATCATACTCAATGGGCAAAAACTACAACCATTTCCCCTAAGAACAGGAACAAGACAGGGTTGCCCACTTTCACCACTCCTGTTCAACATAGTACTGGAAGTATTAGCCGTTGCAATTAGACAAGAAGAAGAAATAAAAGGCATCCAAATTGGAAAAGAAGAAGTAAAGCTATCCTTATTTGCAGATGACATGATATTGTACATAAAAAACTCGAAAGACTCCATAAAAAAGTTAGTAGACTTAATAAATGAGTTCAGCAATGTAGCAGGCTACAAAATCAATGCCAAGAAATCTATGGCATTTCTATACACTAATAGTGAACTTACAGAAAGGGAGACTAAAAAAGCAATCCCATTTACCATCACACCAAAAAAATGAAGATACCTAGGAATAAACTTAACTAAGGAGGTAAAAGATCTATTTGTGGAAAACTACAGGACACTGAAAAAAGATAGAGGAAGATGTAAACAGGTGGAAGAACATTCCATGTTCATGGATTGGGAGAATCAACATAATTAAAATGTCCATACTACCCAAAGCAATCTATAAATTTAATGCACTCCCCATTAAAATACCAATGGCATATTTCGCAGACCTAGAAAGAACTCTCCAAAAATTCATCTGGAACAAAAAAAGGCCTCGAATAGCCACAGCAATCCTGAGAAAGAAGCACAAAGTCGGTGGGATTTCCATTCCAGATTTCAAGCTGTATTACAAGGCTACTGTTCTTAAAACAGCCTGGTACTGGCACAAGAACAGACATATAGGTCAATGGAATAGAATAGAGAATCTGGATATCAACCCAATCCACTATGCTCAATTAATATTTGACAAAGGAGGCATGAACATAAAATGGAGTCAAGACAGTGTCTTCAATAAATGGTGTTGGGAAAATTGGACAGATACATGCAAAAAAATGAAACTAGACCACCAACTTACACCATATACAAAAATAAACTCAAGATGGATTCAGGACTTAAACGTAAGACAGGAAACCATAAAAATATTAGAGGAATCTACAGGAAGAAAAATCTCAGACATATGCCAAAAGAACTTCTTTGATGATACCGCTCCGAGGGCAATGGAAGCTAAAGAGAAAATAAACAAATGGGACTACATCAAAATCAAAAGCTTTTCCACAGCTAAAGAAACCATCAACAAAACAACAAGAAAACCCACTGTATGGGAGAACATATTTGCAAATGTTATTAGTGATAAAGGTTTAATCTCAAGCATCTACAGGCAACTCACCCAACTCAATAAAAGGAGGACAAATGATCCAATAAAAAAATGGGCAACAGACCTAAATAGAATCTTCACGAAAGAAGACAAAAGGAAGGCCCAGAGACATATGAAAACTTGCTCAAAGTCACTAATTATCCGAGAGATTCAAATCAAAACGACTATGCGGTACCATCTCACACCTATCAGAATGGCTTACATCAACAAATCAACAAATGACAAGTGCTGGCGAGGTTGCGGAGAAAAAGGAACTCTCGTGAACTGCTGGTGAGATTGTAGACTAGTACAGCCACTCTGGAGAACAGATTGGAGATTCCTCAAAAAACTAAAAATAGAGCTCCCAATCTACCTTGTGATCCCACTTCTAGGAATATACCCCAAGAAATTAGAAAGGCGAATTAGAAAGGATATATGTACCCCTATGTTCATAGCAGCACAATTTACCATAGCTAAGATTTGGAAACAGCCAAAGTGCCCATCAGCAGATGAGTGGATTAAAAAACTATGGTACATTTACACAATGGAATACTATGCTGCGGAAAAAAAGAAGGAGCTCCTACCATTTGTAACAACATGGATGGATTTGGAGAGCATTATGCTAAGTGAAATTAGCCAGGCAGAGAAAGACAAATATCACATGATCTCACTCATTTGAGGAATACAATCAATGACATAGACTGATGAACAAGAATGGATCCAGAGATTGAGAAAAGTCCATCAGAATGTCAAACCTCAGGGTAAGTGGCAGGTGGTGGGAGTAAGTGGAAAAGTCAATATACTTGAACTCTTGAACTGAGGTAAGTGATTTGTGTTTTTACATCCCTGACAAAGTTTATATAAAGTTATAAAAAAATGGCAGCTAGTCTGACATTGAATTGACATGGCCTAGAGCTTGTCATATCCTATGGAGACCAGTCCTTAGGCTAGGCCCTGCTTAACCTCCCATGACACCATAATACCCTTACATGATATTATTCTACAATGTCATTATAATATTTGATATTTGACAACAGCATAGTATACAATTATCCAAAATAAACTTACAAACTAATTCTTTGAATGTTGGGCAGCAACTTAAAAAAGGATAGGAAAGAAATTAATCCCTTTCAGAAGGAATTAAGGCACTGGGAAGGCATCCGAGCATTCTATATTGGCCCTTCTTGCTCTTTCTGCCAAGAGGGACCTTCTTGTTACTATCCAAATACACACAGCTGATGCCTGAGTTTTCAGTTCCAGCTGTGGCTGAAGCCTCTGGGCAGCTGGCACCATGGATCTGTATCTCGACCAACGGTGTGAGCTGGGCCCTCTCTGGAGAAGAAACCTGGGTCCCCCGAGATATGTGATCAGTACCGGGACCCTGCCAGCAGGCGAGGGGACCCCAAGGCAGGTACTGGACGTGGAGGCCACAGGGGGGCATAGACTACAAAGGAGACAGAACTGAACCTCACATCACCCTGTTTGGCCCCGGAGGATGGCTGGTTAGCCAGAGACGGGTAAGATTCCTCAGGGAAGGAACAACCTAAGACAGGCACAGTCGCAGAGGAGCCAACAGGAGAGAACTAAAAGGTCAACAGAGGTGGGGCACAGACCCTCATCCACAAACCTTGCAGGGGTTTGAATTCTCACCCCTCCTGAGGGAGGTCTCCTACCCCCACGGCTGCTTCGCCTCCCACACACAACTCATACGGGGACCCAGGCGGCAGACAGAGACTCGGCCAGCAATAGCTGCTCTATATCTAAATTTAGTCTATTACCAGGAATGCTCGGGACCTACTCAAAATTGCAAATATTCCTTTCCACTAGTATTTACAGGGTAAACTAAGATTTCTGCTTGAGTATTAAAATTGACAGGAAAATAGTAATCAAGTTTTCAGATTAATTTAAATTGGCCAAGTGAAATATGTGAATACTCAAGAAAATTATAGTGTACTGGACAAAAAGCTTTTCCTAAAACATTAACTAAAAAATCTATTAGTAGTTCATCTCACTGTAAAATTACCTAACATCCAAAGAACCTAAAGCAGTCATATTTGTGTGCAAAAATTAAAATTTAAAATTACCAAGACTGCAATATAAAATTTCCAAAAGTCCCCATTAATCAATAAAGGGGAGGGAACAGCGGGGTAATATCATGTAAGGGAAAAAAAAATATCGAGTAAGTAAAATACATCTAGAAAATTCTTACGCCAGTAAAGTAAATTCCATTTGTAAAAACAATTGCAGGACACCCATGAAAAAACACACATGGTGTCAAAATAAGCCAAAGGAAAATCATTTAGGCAAAAATTAAAAAGAATCCCAAGTCTATTTTGCATAGAGGATCCCTTTGTTAACTTTTGGTCGAGAATGTGTTTGTGTGTTTTCAGAGAACAACTCCAAGACCATGTGGGATCCTGCGAATGTGAGGAACTGATGGATCTGTTCTAGTCACGAGGATGGTCCAGAAATGGGGGACACTGACGACACCTTGCCATGCTAGCAGTCGGCAGCTGTGCATGTCTGCAGGCAGCCCAGGACCAAACCAGAGAGGATGGATCTTGCATTGACACGATGTGTCCACCATCTGGATACCATTGCTGACTTATACACATAATGAATTATTTGACACTGAAACTGGGACTCAGAACAGTTGGACATTGAAACTGAGACTGAAACATTTTTTGTTCTTATACATTTATTTCTAGTATGCAGAGGCAAGATATTTTTGAAGAAAAGAAACAGGGGAGAGTGATTGATATAGAGGCAGGATGGCCTTGAACAGGCCGTCAAGCTACAGGGGAAGGCTTGGGTGGATGGGAGGCAGATGCGGGGGGAGATCAACTGAAGGACTTGTATGCATGCATATGAACATAACCAATGAATGAAAGACACTGGGGCGGGGAGGGGGGGAAGCTGGGGATATGTGCTGGGGGGTGGGGGAGGCTGGGAGGAGGATAACGGGGAGGGGGAAAGGAAAACATGTACTACTATTATACTGTAAAAAAAAATCAATAAAAATAAAATTAAATTAAATTAAATTAAAAAAATAAAAAAGGTCAAAATAAAAGAATGCAAATCATCCTTTCCACTAATATTTACAGGGTAAACTAAGATTTTTTCTTGAGTATTAAAATTGACAGTAAAGTAGTAATCAAGTTTTCAGATTAATTTAAATTGGCCAAGTGAAATAAGTGAATACTCAAGAAAATTTAAGTGTACTGGACAAAAAGCTGTACGTAAAACATTAACTAAAATATCTATTAGTAGTTCATCTCACTGTAAAGTTGCCTAACATCCAAAGAACCTAAAGCAGTCATATTTGTGTGCAAAAATTAAATTTTAAAATTACCAAGACTGCAATCTAAAACTTCCAAAAGCCCACATTAACCAAAAAAAGGGGGGGGTGGATAGTGGGATAATATCATGTAAGGAAAAATATCCTGTAAGTAAAATACATCTAGAAAATTCTTACTCTAGGAAAGTAACTTCCATTTGTAATGCCAACAGCAGGGCATCCAGGAAAAAAACACATGGTGTCAAAATAAGTCAAAGGAAAATCATTTGGGCAAAAATAAAAAGAATCCCAAGTCTATTTTGCAGAGAGGATCCCTTTGTTAACCTTTGGTCGAGAATGTGTTTGTGTATTTTCAGAGAACAACTCCAAGACCATGTGGGTTCCTGTGACAGTGAGGAACTGATGAGTCTCTTCCAATCACGAGGACGGTCCAGAGATGGGGGACACTGATGACACCTTGCCACGCTAGCAGTCGGCAGCTGTGCATGTCTGCAGGCAGCCCAAAACCAAACCAGAGAGGATGGATCTTGCATTGCCACCATGTGTCCACCATCTGGATACCATTGCTGACATGTACACATAAAGAACTATTTGACATTGAAACTGGGATTCAGAACAGTTGGACATTGAAACTGAGACTCAAATATTTTTTGTTCTTATACATTTATTTCTAGTATGCAGAGGCATGATATTTTTGACGAAAAGAAACAGAGAGAGTGATTGATATAGAGGCAGGGTGGCCTTGAACAGGCTGTCAAGCTACAGGGGGAAGGCTGGGGAGGGTGGGGGCTGGGTGCTACGGGAGATCAACCGAAGGACTTGTATGAATGCATATGAGCTTAACCAATGAATGAAAGACACTGGGGCTGGGGGGGGGGGGGCGCGGGCAGGTGGGGACATGTGCTGGGGGGTAGGGGAAGCTGGGGGGAGGATAATAGGGGGAAAAAAGGAAAACATGCACTACTATTAAATCTACATTATACTGCAAAAAAAAAATAAAAAATATATTAAAAAATAAAATAAATTATAGATCAAAATTTAAAAATGTATATTAATCAAATAAATCAAAAACTTTCAATAAACACTTGCTTCAGAATAATTCCTCTCAGTTATCAGAATCCCATTTGAAACTTAATATATATCATATTTTTTAAAAGTAACCAATGATATCTTTTGCTATGTATATATGTGTAATCATTGACTGACACTCTACAATGTAGATACTTCAAGAAGACTATACACTAAGAATCTAAATGCTAGGATAAATATGGTTCTCAAATGGTTATCATTTGTCCAAAGATTTGAACACCACAGAAGAGATGAAAATGGAAAAATGTCTCAGAAAGCAATGTGGAAAAACCAAGACCAATTTCATCTGTTTCTAATGGTAGCATTGGAGTGGATAGATAAGTTGGATTAACCCTGAAATGAAACCTTGAAATACTGAAATGATTAAAGAAAGATGGATCTGAATTTAGCACAAAAGTTCTGGGAGGAAATTTTGTTGATAATTTTAATGGTGAATATGCCAAAGGGCTTTTTCCTGAGCAAATTTTTGTTTAGGCCTTGGTCCCATGATCAGCTAGCTCCCCCATTTTCTCAGCTGATAAATGAGGACAACCAGATCATGGTCAGAATTAAGTGAGATTTTGTTCACTTCCAGGGATTGACAAAGTGGTGGAACTATTACAGAATTTTCTGTAACTTTATTTATTAGATAATTGGAGAATCTATATGCCGTATTTTCCAGCCTATAAGACTACTTTTTAACCCAGGAAAATCTTCTCAAAAGTTGGGGGTCAAAATCAAATCTGATTTTTAAAAAATTTTATTTGGTGTGTGTTGGAAGAGGTGTAGTCTTATATGGCAAGTATATCCCAAATTCCATATTTTAACTGGAAATGTTGGGGGTTGTCTTATATGCCCAGTCGTTTTATATGCTGGAAAATACGGTATGTAAATGCCTAACCCTTTGGCTGACTGGCTGGTAGCTATGATGTGCATTGAACACCAGGGGTCATATGCTCAATGCAGGAGCTGCTGAACGACAGCAACTTTGCAGAGTACCCTGTCGCACACTGGGACCCCTTGGGGAATGTCAGGCTGCCAGTTTAGGCTCAATCCTCACTGAGCAGGCCGAGGGACCCTACTGGTGTATGAATCTGTGCACCGGGCCCCTAGTCTATAATAATCTGTAATAATAAAGGCATAATATGCTAATTAGACCAGACAGCCAAATAACCTTCCAGACAACCTTCCAGATGAAGCCAGGGCTGTGAGGGCTAAGGCAAGCCACTGTTGGTGTGAGGCCTGAGCCACTTGCATGGATTTTGTGCATTGGACCTCTAGTTTTACTAATAAAATCAATTCTAGTCATACCAATGAAGTCAAGTTCTGTCCAAGTTTTGTATAAAAGATGATGATGCCAAAGGTCAACCAGTCAAGACTCTTCCCATTAAGCCTTTGTACAAGTGGCCCCCTTTCCTACTACGTATTCTCATATTTAAATTAAAGTTATATGTTATTTATACTGGCCTCGCTCTCTGGGTCCAGTGGATTGATCCAAGGGTGAGCAATTGAGTTAAAGTGAGCTGATGAGACTCTTCCCCCAATCTGTGGACATGAAACCAGAGAAAGCATAACGGAAGTCTCCCCCAGGGGCTGAAGTAATGAATGTGAAAGTGAGAGGCTAAAGAGAACCAGGCTGGCCACCAGGGTACTGCTCAGTGAGGCTGCAGAACAGAGACAAGCTGTGACTGGGGGGAGGGCCTGTACTTACAGCCACAGGGCCTGAGCGTCTCCCTGCAGATTATTAGGGAATCATTGGTGGTTGAGTGATAAATAAATTTAAACCACGTACAAGGCTTTTAAAGATATAAAGTCAGGATGTACCCAAAATACAACTTGTGCAACTTGATCACTTGATGTTTGTTTGTATAATCAAGGGAAGCTTCCAAGAGAGTGAAACACTCACTTTGAGAAACATTGAGGAAAATGTTAAGATGATGCTCTGAGTTTAAAATATACTAAATACCAAATGATAGAAAAATATTATTAAATTCTTGTCTAAAATTAAATTGGCTGATTTTATAAGTGACTCAAAGAAGCATTTATTTTTTTATATCCCTTCCTGATCTTAATTATTGACAAGTTTTTTTTTCAAAACTAAAACCTTTATATCACTCAGCTATAGCTAAAGGCAAGCACGAGGAAAGACATTATGTCATACATAACAGATTAGAGGAAAATCCTAAGTATAGTGACCCTGGTAGCATGTCCCCTGTGTGTGTTACTAGTACACGCCATTGAGCTGGCTCAGACTCCAGACCACCTCATGGATGAGTGACATCTACAGGCCCTATGCTTAGCAGCCCTGCTCAGCACCTGTAGATTCAGCCTCTGGCTTCTTTTATGGAGTCAACCCATCTCACATTTGGTCTCTCTCCTTACTTGCTGCCTTTCTTTTTTTATATCAGCATATTGTTTTTTTTTCTTCCAAATAACTCGACATTTTCATGATGTGACCCAACTAGAACAGTTTCAGTTTCATCATTTTTGTCTCCAGGATTGTTTCTAGGAAGCACTAGGAAGCACTTGTTCATCTTTCAAAGGTCCAAGGTGTCAATAGAGCTTCCCTCCAACACAGTATTTCAAATGAAGCATTTTTTTCTTTTTTATCAGCCTTCTCCACTTTTCAACTTTTGCACCTGTTCACAGTAAGTGGGACTGTGAGGGTAGATGATCTTAACTTTGGTCTCTAATGACACATTTTTGTCCTTGATGATCATTCCTAATTCTTCCACTGCTACTTTTTAGGCCTCCATTTTCTCTTCATGTGTTGGCTGCAGTCTCAATTTGAATTGAAGACTGAACCGAAGTAAAAAAAATCTCTTTCAGAGAATCAATTCCAGCATGTTACAATTACAAGAGTTTTACCAAAAGGTTGGTGAAGCCTGGGGAGTTCAACAGGGTTGAGTCACGTGTAATTTACTTGTTGGCAATGGCTAAAAGGCACTCCCCTCCAAAACTGAATAGGATTATTAAGTACCAGACAACTCAGGGCATTTTATTGCCTCCTGTTGGCCAAATACTTGAACAGCTGTAGGCTATTCCTGAAACTGACAATCTCTGTAAACCCTTTGATACCATTTCCTTTGAAGTATATATTTCCACCTTGCCTTGGGATAAATTATGTTTAATAAAAGCAGGTTCCTTGGTCAAGGTGAGAGTCTTTCGCTCCTTCAGCTGGAAGCTCCTCGGATCCCCAATGCATCTCAAAAATCTATTTCGTCCACGGACTCCTTCTTAATCATCTATGTGCAGCCCTTTCTTTAGAATGCTGAACACTTTGTAAGGCTGGGGAAAAGAACCCTGGCAATCTGTAACAATTTCAATGTCTTTATTGTCTATGTTACAGTTGAGTATTTCTTGTCTAGTCATGATCCTTATTGTCTTAAGGTGAAAATGCAGAGCTGTTTTGTTACTGTCTTCCTTCACTTTCATCAGAAGTTCTTTCAAGCCATTGCTACTTTCTGCCAATAAGATGGAGTCATCAGCATATCTTAAGTTATTGAGATTTCTTCCACCAAAATTCAGCTCTCTTTCCTCTGAGTCTATCCCAGTTTTCCATATGTTTCCTCATTCCATTTAATTTAAAAATAAAGTAAGACCTATTTATAGGGGTAAATAGAATGAAGTAATTATCAGTTATGTATTAAGAATTAAAAGCTAAGCACATAATATAAAAGTTAATTATATCAATATGTAGCTCTAAATGAAAGGCCTTATACTTATTAAAGTGAAACACTCAGGGAGTTTTTGTAATGGTAAAAGATTCCAAATCTGTATTGTTAGTTGCTGTAATCCATTGTGTTCTTCAACAACTGTAATAAGAGCAAAAAAAAAATCAAAAAACAAACAAAAAACAAATAAACAACAACAACAACAAAAAACAGTAAGGGGCACTTACATTGCACATTTTAAATGCAACATTAAAATACTTTGCATCAGTGTGGGCATTTACAACTAACGGAGCACTTCCTCACACAGGACATGTGGAAAGCTCCAAGAGGTCCTGTGAGGTCAGCTGCAAATATATGCTCTTCTCTGCTGACTGTTCAGATAGATCAGGTACCTAAAGCCAGGTGATTGTACATGCAGAGCCAGGCTATGCGTGCTCCCTTGGCAGTGTCCACATTCTATTTGGGAGATAAGTGATCCATGTAGTTTGTTATTCTGTATGGGAAGCATGTGCAAATAAGATAAATGAGCTGTAGGTACTTAGAAAACACACTTAAAATGTGATGCCTCTTTCACAAATATTCAAAATTAAGAATGCTAAAGTAATAATATTTATTTGAATATATCTTTCATTTATATTGCAGTTGAGAATTTACAGAGTACTCTCCTATACATGTTATTATTTGAACCTCACAACTCCATCATCTGAGATAAAAGAAAGGCCTGATATCTGATTTCAGCATAAAGGGGAAAATCCATGACCAGAGAGGTTGACTAGGCCCCCTATGTTTTCTAAGTGAGGAATGGCAGAGGGAAAATACTGACCAAGCTTCTGACACAAACCCAGCAGTGTGGATATTGGGACCACCTTTCCTGACACTGTGAAGAGGCCTTTACCAATGCAAATTTCATGCTACCTCTAAAAGTAGATGCCAACCAGGAGTAGCTCATGCTAATGATGCAAAATAATTCTCAGAGTCAAATTTCTAACTCTGCAGCCGTTTCTTAATTCCTTTTGCCCGAAGGTCATAGCCATATGGCTGGTGAAGCGAAAGTGACTAAGGTATTGGATTGAGTGTCAGTCTGACTTGAGTTGAAGCCCTCTCTCGGACCAGCTCTGTGACCTTGTACTTATTATCTTTTGCTTCTCTGAGCTTTGGCTTCCTTGTTTTAAACACTAGAAAGAAAATCTACACTTACAGATTTGTTTTGAAGTTTCAGTGAGACTTTAGCAAAGGGCCATACATATCACAAAATGTTAAAATAATAGCCTCAAAAATCAAAGAACCTTCTTTATATGCCATGCTTTCAGAAACAAGAAAACCCAAGGAATCCAATAAATTTGTAGTAAACTCCTGTCTAGATTCAGTTTTCTCCCAAACCTTCCTTTTCCTTGCTGTTCCCTGAGTCAGGTGGTGACTCCATCCGAGCAGTCACTTTGTCTCAGCACCTTTTCCCTTACTCTCTTCCTGCCATCTCTTTCTGCCCCAACAACCGATAACCATTTACAATATGGAAATAAACATAAATCAAGTGAGAAGAAGCAAAGGCTGTCTATTCAGAGTTGGCTTTAGCAAAGAGAGTCAGTCTCTATTTCTTGTTTTAGCAGAGATTGAAAAGCCAACAGGGGAGGGGGAAGATTTCAGATGGAGAGAGGGAGTGTTCAGGGTATCGGTGTGTGCCCTCACTGGAGGCTGTTGGCACGGTGCACCTGGAGGCGAGCTAGCTGGAAGAGGGGCTCACTAGGTACTTGGTCAGGAGAGCATATTTAGCTTTCTCTGATTGGTCATGAACTGGAATTAGGAACAAAAATTAAGAACATTGTCAGTTATTAACTAAGTCCTGCCCATTGGGGTTATTCTTTGGTTTCTGGAAAGTTGTTAGAGATCATGGTCTGAGCCTGCAAGTTGGAGTCAGAGACAGCAGACTAGCTCTCTAGGCCGTTACTGAAGAGAGTTGGTTTGTTCCCTGGGCTGCTTGCTGCAGAGTATGAGTCATAGTTCTGTTTCTGTATATGGCCTGGCAGTTGTTCAACAGTACATTCAGGCTCTTGACAGAGTGCTATGAGTCTTCCTATCCAGGACTTACTCCATGCACTTTCCTTCACACTCACTCTCCAGTGGCCTCAAGGCAAGCGGCGGCTCACTGTACACTAGAATCATCTCAAAGAACTGAGTAGCACTCTTTGCCTTGCCTGCCTGTCCTGATGCCATAGTGCACCTTCAATGCCATCTCAGGGGGTCAGTCCGGAGCTCATCTAGCCGAGAGCTGGACACCGGCGCCTGGAGCGGGGCAGCAGATTGCAGCCCGGACGAACTCCAGTGCACACTCCAGCTCTCTAGACACCCGTTTCCACAGCCACGTGTGAGGGAGGAGGGCTTGTCGCCTGCCTGGTCCTCCTTCCCTTTCGCCTCCCTCGTCAGCGTCTGGCCAGCCCCTGCAGCTCCGTTTCCAGTGCTGCCTCTCCTCCTTTTCCTTGCACGCCATACATCGTTCTTATTGCTAAAGGTCCAGCAAATGACAATTTCAACACACACGTGTAGTCTTCATTTTCTCCTGATCACATGACTTGTCATTGTGTTTCTCAAATCAAATCCAATAGATTTAATGGTTTGGACTCATCTCCATATTTGGAAAAGAGAAAGTGGCCATTCATATACATGGAGGGTGGCACGGGCACTCAGAACGATAAACACTTATCAGCGTTGAAAGAGAAACATGCCTTTTGTCCCAGGGAAACTCTCTCAGCGGGAGCCATGGCGCGCCGGAGAGGCCCGGCCGCTCAGCGGCGCTCGCTGTCAGGCTCCGGTCCAGGCGGCCACGTGCGGGAGGAGGCCCGCCGGGTGCGGCAGAAAAAGGCAGGGCTGAGGCCGGCTCCACGTGGCGGAGAACAGCCTAAGGGGGCTCTTTGACAGCATCTGACATTTAGGAAACTCACAGTGACCTTTGGCTTTCCATTTTCCAGAAATCTCCCCGGCACAGGCTCGGCAGCAGATGGGAGGCAGTCATTTCGATTTGTAGCATTTTGCTCTCTCTTTCTTAGAGTTGCTTGTGCAGGAGGTAGAGAGGCTGAGAGGAGAAAAAACAAGGAAAGACCATAAAGGAAGGAAAAACTAATTTGGAGGTCGAAGGTCATTGTTTAATATGACAAAAGGAGACATTTGAATTTTAAGAAATTATGTCATCTGTGTTTTGTACGATTAGCTCTTCTGCTGCAAAGAACTTTTTATATTACTGTTTTGGTTTAAAATATTATTGGGTTTTAAAGGCAAACTAGACACGTGCTCCAAAGCTGGTGAGGTTGGAGGTATCCACATCTCACTGCTTTTCTTCCCAAGGCCTGAAGCCCAGCCCCAGGTAGACACCCCAAGCTTCCTCCGGGGACCTGCTGAGTCACCTGGAAGAAAATAGCAAGACTCAGGGAGCTTACAGATGTGTACCCGGCACAGTAGATGCCCTACTGTTTTGACCTTCACAACAACTGGTGTAACCCTTTGAGTAAACACCTTCCTGGTACCAATTCCAAGGGCTCCGTGGGAGGCACAGCCATTAGTCAGAAGAGCCCCAGGAGACAGGCTGCTGAGGGAGCCCTTGGAAGATGACTTGGCCCCCTGCAGTTCACTCTCTTTTTCTTCAAATCAAAACCCAGGGAAATCAAAAAGGAAAGAAACTCCACTTGGTTCCTGCTCACCTCTCAGACGAAGGGGAGGGTCAGCCTGCCAGTGCTGAGAAGCTAGGTGTGGGAAGCTATGGCTGTGTTCTAGCGTCTCATGCAGAGATGAGAAAACAAAGCCGAGGTGAAAGGACCTCTTTAAAGGGACTGTCTGTAATCAGTGTTGGACATTATTCAGATGACAGGGCCAGGGCTAGCACTTTCCCACTGACACCACTTGCTCCCTACACAGGTGGCCAGGAGTGATGTGGGCAGGACTCCACACAGAGAGCCCCTCAGAGGGGTGGGGGTTGGGCCCTGGTGGAGTGAGGATAGTGTTGCAGTGCTGGAGGCTACTGGTATATTTGCTCTTAACTTGGACCCACAGGTCCTGAAGGTTGAGAGCAAGGGCTCTGGATGCAGGTTGGCTGTGTGTGAACCTTAGCTCTGGTTCTTGAGGGCAGGGACGTCAACCCTGCGTGCCCTGGTTCCTTACCATTAAATAGGTTTAGAGACACTAATAACTAGCAATTCAAGATCTTGCCAGGGGTCACTTCTGAGCAGAAAGAATTAAGTCTGTCAGGAAAGACTGAGGATAATAAAACTTAAAACAGCTACTTGGGATGAAAGTATTATTTTACTCTTCCACAGAGAAGGGGAAAACATGAGTGCTTAAATTTTATAATTGGAGAAATGGATACTACTCTACTGAGGAATAAGTGAGCTGGCAGCATGCAGAACAGAAGAAAGGTGAAGGCTTACAGCTGAGGACCAGCAAGCATTGCATGCAAAGGCACTCTCCTGAAGGCGCTGCCAGAGTCAGTGCTGCACTGAAATACCTCTTATTTTCTCAGCTTGACTTCTAACCCTCTAAGATAAAGTTTTGAAAACTAAACTCCAGTACTGATTGGCTTACAAGAGAAACCCTCGGACAGGAATTAGCTGACTTGGGTTTGGACCTGACTGGTGTCAGGTGTCCTCAGCTCCCACAATGCTGAGTCATGTGGTCTAATTAAGTCAACAGCCATTCTGGGCTGGTCCTTGGTTGTGAAAGGATGCCAGCTGCTGGAAGCAACCCCTTGCAATATGATTTCCCATCCACGTGTGCTGATTTATTCCTCCAAGAAGACACCCACCCTTGGCCTTGTAGGTTAAGTGGAAAGGAACTCATTTAGTCAAACTTAAGTTCTTCATTCTGCTTTCTTCTTTATTCTTTCTTCTTTCTTTCTTCTCCTTCTCCTTCTCCTTCTCCTTCTTCTCCTTCTCCTTCTCCTCCTCCTCCTCCTCCTCCTCCTCCTCCTCCTCCTCCTCCTTCTTCTTCTTCTTCCTCTTCCTCTTTCTCTTCCTCTTTTTTACTTCAAATCATATACCAATTTTCTCTTTATATGAAGTGAATTATCCAGATTACCTGTGATTTAATATACAGTATTTTATTGGAATAAATGTAAATGCTGAGCAGATCAGATGCATAAAGGTGCATTAGGAAACAGGTGAAGTGCAACCAGCTTGCTGGTTAACTGCGCTGTGGTCAGGGCCATGGCTCTGCTGACAGGCAGCCCCTTCTGACCCAGGAGCTAAGCTTCATTTCTAATTCACCGCAGCTCTTTGCTGTGTTGCTACCTTGGTAACAGTGCAACCCTTAAAATAAATACTTGAAACAAATCTCATTGCTGTATTTCCAAACACCTGCACTGGGAAGCTGAGCTGGTGTGGGCCACCACGCCGGCCTCTCAGCAGCCATTCTCCACGGCTCTTCCTTCTGGGCTCCCATCAGAGCTAAAGGCCACAGATGCTTTCACGGTGGCTTGACAGGGGCCATGTGACCCAGCTTTAGCCAATGAGGTCACTGTAGGAAAAGTTGTTAAGTCTTATTAATCAGTCTTACTGAGCTTTTATCCCCGCCCTGCCCAGCGGTGGGGTGGGGGCTGGGTCAGTGTTCTCACAGCCCCTGCCACATGGCTCAGCCTCTTTCCAGGCACTTCTGCTGTGGCTGAGGTGCCAGACGCTAATTGTCCGAGGTTCAGTGCAACCCGAACTGTACCTTGCTGCGCAGTTGCAGGGGCCTTGTGCATGCTCAGCAGGCAACACTGGGGTGATGATAGGCTCCCAGCACTGAGAGTGCAGCTTCTAGTGCCAAAATAGTAAATCGTTCTCCTGGTCCAGGGCCTTGGATGAGATGTTGGTAGATGATATTGGCGATGCCACCGTTATAATGATGGTACAACCAGCCTGAATGACTGTGATTTAATATCACAGTCAGCTCCAGTTCTCTGTGAGCGAGCTGACAGAGGTGAGAGGTGGAGCTACTGCTGCAGTTGCAGCAGAACTTGTAAAAACTGCAGGTGAGTTAGTCAAGGCATCAGTTACGCCTTCAGCCTGCTTGCCTGGAGGGATTGCCTGATTAACACTGCTAACACCTCAATGCCATCAGAAAGCTTTGAGTACATGGTTTCATTGCCAATATGGTAAATGCTGTACTTGTGATTAAATGCACAGATGGCAAAGGCCAGCTTTCCTCACGGTCAGTCTGGTTAAGATTCTGAAAGCCCATGGGAGAAGTCACGTGGAGAGGATATCAATCAATGTCTGTGCACTCACTGTGTGGTAGGACCCCAGGCTATGCCCAAAGAACTGTTCATGCAAAATGTGCTTGCCTTGGCTTCAGCCTGCAGAAAGCAAGCATGATGCTTGGTGTACATGTGGTTATTAAAGACCTTGAGAAACTGGGCCAGATCAGACAGAGAGAGTCGGGTGTCACCAAGGAGCAAATCCAGATCTTGGCAAATGGTGCCATCCTTCCTCCCACCCCTGGTGGGATGGACGATGGTGTCTAAAGTGCTTTGTGGAGACTGATGTTCTGGCAATTAGAAGAGTTTTACAAAGGGACCATAAACACATCGCTTAAGCTTCTGAAGCAACTGTTCTGTCAACTCCACTGATTTGGAAGGTAAAGAAACTCTTGAAGCATCAATGTTGGAACAAGCTGTGGAAGTGGGACAGGAGAGAAGGCGATGATGAAATTGTCCTGATCACAACACTGAGGTTCGTGCATCCGATGCAGTTTCTTACATGGGCAAAGGGGTCATGTGCGATGAGATGGAGAGCTCTTTACATGATCCTCTTTGTGTAGTGAAGAACGCTTTGGAGTTAAAATCTATGCCTTCAGGCCCGGGTGCGACTTCCATATTCCCTGAAAACTAGGCAGCCAGCAGGAGGTTGTGGGAAAAGACTGCTATTGCAGAGCTTGCAAGATCTTTTCTTGTTATTCCTATTACACTGGCAGTTAGTGCTGCCCAAAACCCCACTGATCTCTTTGCAAAGTTAACAGCTTTTCACAGGGAGACTTAAATTAACCCAGAACATAAAAACCTAAATCAGTGGTCTTGATCTGGTCAGTGGTAAACCTCGAGACAACAAATAGGGGTGTTTAAATCAATCTTAAAGTTAAGAGCTTGAAATTTGCTATAGAAGCTGCAAATATTCTTGAAATTTCGTTCTTTAATGTAATTAATAAAATTACATCCAGAAAGCAGCGATGACAAGCACAGAGGTCATGAGCATGCCGCTCACTCAGGAGCCCTTGATGGCTGACCTGATCCCTCTTTATTTATTACACTGTAAGATGCAGTTTCTTATACCTCACACATTGTACATATAAGTACAGCCAGCTGTCCAAAAACTCGTCTTGTTGATCAGTCTCTTTCATAAAAGGAGAAAGGAAAATGGAAACATCTCTCACCAGGGGTAAATGTCCTCCCCCTTATCTCCTTTGGGACAGAATGTGACCCTGTAGCTTTGGCCTCATTCTTCTCCTAATGAGGACTGAAGCTTTCAGGGAAACAGACAAACAAAGGAGGCCTGGTGGGTTTGGCTCAGTGGATTACCACCAGCCTATGGACAAACGAGGGCTCCCAGGCTTGATTCTGGTTAAGGGCACATGCCCAGGTTGCAGGCTCGATCCCCAATAGGGGGCGTGCAAGAGGCAGCCGATCAATGATTCTTTCTTATCTTTATCATCATTGATGTTTCTATTTCTCTCTCCCACTACCTTCCTCTCTGAAATCAATAAAAATATATATTAAAAAAAGAAACACATTACCCTGCTGCTGAAGCGGCCCTAACAGACACATGGGAAGAACTGTGGGCCTTGAGGACGGCGAGTTACCTGCACATGCTGGCCACTCCCAACCCAGGACTCCCTACTGAGTAAACGAACTCTTTCAGCCACTGTGGCTTGGGTTTTCTAAAATTCACAGCCTACAGCAACCTAATTGATATCTTGACCTTCTTTTGTGCTTAACTTTAAAAGTCAAAGCCTGAAAACCAAATATCATATTACCTTTCATCAACCATGTGTCTTTATTTGTTTACATGTACTTGTTCATTCTCGGTAAATGTATGAAAAGTGCGTGCTCGTGTAATTTCAGCTAAACTAGCGCCAGCACAATTTGTGTCTCTGTCTTCAAAGGCTAAGGTCAGATCTCTTGCCTTACTTCCCAGGTGGACCTAAGCCCCTGGTAGAACATCTGTAGGCGAGTGGGAGTTGGAAGCACTGAGGAAGAATTAAATGCTGAAACAATATAAGTGCAGAAGAGGAAGTGAAGGGGTTTGGAAGACAGAACCTGTGGGAATAGGAAGGAGGGAAACAAATGAGAAGACATCTTCAGTAAGAAAAAGCACTTAGAAGCCAGCCTCCCCAGGACAGCACACCGTGATCCCTGCCGAACACAGCGGTTGGCTATGCAGAGAAGAAAGGAGATATCTTGAGGTTGACAGGACTCCAGAGCTGAGGGTGGCCTATGGCCTGGCTTTTGAAAAGGCTCCACAGGTCAGCAAAGGAAGGATAAAAACAGGGAAGGCCTGTGGGCAAATTGGAGTTCCGATGAACTGCCACACGGGGGGAAACCCAATACCCACGATTAGATTTCTTTTCTACTTTCCTCATGTATGACTCCACATGGCATGCCAGAGATTCTCTTATCTTCTTACAACAAGGTACAGAACAGTGGATGAGTGTAACCAGAGCAAAGGGCACCTATGGGGCCTGGCCAGCACCCTCTTGTCCTGACAGGCAGTTTCTGGGTCTTGTTCACATGAAAGGGCTATCATCACTCCCTGGGAAATATTGCGGATTTGTCCCTTTCCTCCCCCTTTTGCCCTGCTGGCTGACCTGGTGCATCTCTGCACTTGTCTGTTTGTAACGAGGGTCCTCATGAAATCCAGGCTGCCCACTTTCCAGTCAGGTGTGCGCATGGACACGCTGCGCCCATCTGTGAGATGAAAACTAAGGAATGCTGAAAAAGTTAGCTCTTCCCTCCTTTCTCCTCCTCTCTCCAAAGCAAATCCTTTAGCTCTTGTTCAACACTCTCTCCCACATACTTTTCTGATTATATTACTTTGGCCCTCAAGGAACATTTTAGTAATCAATCTGAGATTGAAGATTCTGATATAACCTATTGTATTGTAAAAGTTTATAAACCAATTTCCACTTTTTCTTCCTTCACCTGGATGTTGACCCCATGAGCTATGTCATGGCCATTCTTAACTTTCCATTTCAAAAAGTTACACAGGCCCTAACCAGTTTGAATGGGTGGATAAAGCCTCAGCCTGTGTGGACTGAAGGGTCCCAGGTACAAGTCTGGTCAAGGGCATGTGCCCTGGTTGCAAGCTTGATCCCCAGTTAAGGGCATGCGGGAGGCAGCTGATCAGTGATTATCTGTCATTGTTGAGGTTTCCATCTCTCTTCCTCTCTGAAATCAACAAAATTATATACTTTTCCCCCGGACCTCCTCCTGCAGGGTGCCGCAGGAGCCCGGCCTGTGCCAGTGCTGGTGCTGTGCTCCTCGTCCGGCCTCAGGTTGCTCTTGGTTCCGGGGGGGGGGGGGGGGGGGGGGGGGGGGGCACGGGAGGGGTGACGAGAGGAAGGGAACGCACAGGGCGAGCGCGGCGCTGGCCCCGGAGATGAGGTGGGAGCGGCGCGGTGAGCCGAATGCTCCGGGTGCGGGACGGGGTGGCGGTGGGGGCGCGCGGGGCGGGGTCACATCGAGTTTGGCCGGCGCGGGAGGCCCGGAGGGGTGCGGCGGGGAGGCACTGCGCCCCGGAGCCGAGCCCGAGTGGGCCGCCTCCCCGTTTCACTGCGACCACCGAATGCGCCCGCCGCGGCCAAAATATAGACTTTTAAAAAGTTAAAAAGAAAAATGGTTTTCCCCTACAGTGCACTCTGGTGAGAAATAAAACCTGGGAATATGACAGTGGACCTCGGGAGAACTTGCTGCAGCATGTGACTAGGGAGCGGTCCCCCCTTTTCCCGGGCGCCCCGTTCCCCGCACCTGCACCTCCGCTCCTGCTCGGCCTGGGAGGGGCGCAAACCTTCTGTCTCTTTTTGTCACATCGCTCTCACCTCACACTTACTTTACTCTCCCGTTACTGTGTGGCAATTTGGTATCGAAACGCCCACAGAAAGAAATTTCTGTTGCTGAAACTCCCCCTCCCCACAAATGCTCCAAAAGACTCACTTCCTGTCTAGTCTGATACAGTTAGATTTCGGTTAAAATGGTCTACATTTGTGTTTCCATTAAAGCTGTGGCGAACTCTGTGGATGAGATTGCGTAAGAGACATTACTAGCAGAACTTGCTGTAAGTGTTCAGCTCAAATGAGTGCCAAGTTGGCAGCAAGTCCATCTGCTTTCAGTTGGTTTTCCCAATGCATTGGACTTAGAGTTATATTTTCAATCAACAATTTCTTGAGTTCTTTGTATATTTATCTTGAACTTTCTAGGGGAAATTAAAGCTAAATAATTTTCTTTAAGCTGTCTAAATGTTGTTTTTTTAATGTTGGTGTTTATCGTAATAGAGCATTATTAATACACTTAATATAACAAACCAAGTGGTTTTTTTTTAAGGCTTAAATCATCTGATGTAATCTGAGAAATCACTACCATTGGTTTTATAAGTGAAGTAAAACTAAAAAGACTAAGTGACACTGGTTTATACTTCATAACTAATAACATGCTGAGAATAATTAGCTGTCGTTGAAGAATCAACCATAAACCAATCAGTAGAATTAATATAAGACTTTTTTTTCAATAAATTTTACTTAGGAATTCTGACAGTAACAAAGACATTTTGCAATGATCTCAATCATGATCACTATTTTAAATCATTAATATTTACTAAGATGGGGCTAATTGCTTTGCACATTGCAAGCTAAGTCTAATGGGAAAATTATGTGACTGGTGGTATATTTCTTTATATATTAGAAATAAACTTTTAGCTTTTTGTTAAATTCTTTAAACTATTCAGAATTTTTATTCATAACTAGAGACCTGGTGTACAAATTCATGCACAGGTGGGGTCCAGTTGGCCTGCTCCAATGGGGGCCAATTGGGGCTTGGCTGGCAGGGAGGAGGGGATGAGGGAGGTTGACTGGCCGGCCTTGCCACTGATTGGGGGGGCCATTAGGCGCAGGGTTGGCCAGGGGGAGGAGCCATAGGATGTTGGCTGGCTGGTCCAGGCCCTGATTGAGCCAGTTGGCCGGCTGCAGTGGGTGTGATACTGACCAGTTGTTCTGGTCATTCCAGTGGTCCCAGCGTTCTGGTTCCTAGCTTTATATATATATATATATATAGAGAGAGATTATATATGATCCAGTAAAAAAGAAGATGCTTGTTCTTTATCAATTTAAAGATCAAAAAATAATATCAAAATCACCAAAATAATTTGAAATTTAGTACAAATTTTCACATATCTATATTTGCTATAAAACTAGGCTTTAAATTCATAACTTCTCACAGCCAAAGGAGACAAATATTATCTTTTTAATGTTATTATAATTTCTTGCATTTTAGAAAAATTGTTACTAAAATTAATTTAGAATATTCCACAAATTTCCATAAAGGAAGTACAGATTCTGTATTTATATTAAAATGCAATCTGTCAAAAATCACTTGATTTTTTCATTTTTATAGGTGAAAAGTATATATTTAAATGCATAATTAAAAGAAATATTACAGTCATAATAGACTAATAAAACAAGGCTTTCAATGTTTATTTTAAAATGAATTTTAAGTATAAAATACAATGCTGTTTAGGTGTTTCAGTTTACAAGTAGTGTGACTAGCAAGTCCTCCAGCTGAAAGGCCAATGAATGCTCTGAGCAGAGTTGACAGCCAAGAATAGATTATGTGTGGGCGGGTGCTAGGCTTAGCTAGTGCATGTTTTTTTGTGTTTTTTTTTTTAATTACAAGGATAAAATGCATATAAGTTACAATGTTCATTTAAAAATCCATTCCCAAATCATTTGAAAATTTTTACAATTGATCTTCTTAATTATACAGTTAACTCCTAATTGTTAGGGATTCTAGCTATAATTCACTTACTCCTAATCTTTGACAACAAACCATTGGACCTTCTTGCGTATTTCTCTAAAGTGCATAATACCAAGACAGGGTTAAAGCTTGCTAAGCCTATCAAAAAAGAGTATGTTGCCAAGACCGGTTTGGCTCAGTGGTAGAGCGTCGGACTGCGGACTGAAGGATCCCGGGTTCGATTCCGGTCAAGGGCATGTACCTTGGCTGAGGGCACATCCCCAGTAGGGGGCGTGCAAGAGGCAGCTGATCGATGTCTTTCTCTCATCGATGTTTCTGACTTTCTATCCCTCTCCCTTCTGCTCTGTAAAAATTCAATAAAATATATTTTAAAATAATAATAATAATAATAAAATATACATATTTTAAAAAAAAGAGTATGTTTTATCCACACATGGTGTGTCATTTTGGTCTGACCATGTTTAGGTACTTGTTTTAAACATATTTGAAAAAGATCTTTAATCTTTATAGAAAATCCATACTTGAATTTTAAATAACTCCATATACAATATGGAAAAGAAAATGATATGAAATTTGCTAACTGGTTAATTTAAGCAGCTTTTAATGACAACACAGGTTTCATCTACTGCGAGTCTGTTATTACTGGAATAATGATATATTTGCACTAAGATATTGGTTCTACCTGCAACTAACTCTGTCCTGTGGTCTTGTCACTGTTGTCTCTCCTTCCCTCCCAGAAGCCATCCTGTATCATATTCTCTGAATACAAAACAGAAAGAACTACCTGTACTTAAAAGAAGTTTTCAAAATAATTGTTATTCTCACTGACAATATTTGCTTAAATTGTAAACTTAGTTTCTTGATTTTATTAACTGTTTTTCAGAGCTGGGCAATCCAAGATATTACTTCAAAAATGTGTCTGTGAATTCCCTGCTGCAAATTAGACAGGGATGGTACTTCTCACCTGAGACACTGAGCCCTTTCCTGGTCACCTCACCCCAGGTCTGCTGTCCCAGGGCATGGACCATATTCTTGATCCTAAAATGAACAGAGGATTCTTCCTGTTTACATGTGCATTGCCTTTAAAATAAAGTTCATCCATTTTCATATATTTAAAATTGTGACAAAATACACAAAACACAAAAATTATTGCCATAATCAATTTGAAAAGTACAGTCCCGGGGCATCAAGTACATTCACACTGTTGTGCTTCCATCACTAGCATTCACCCACAGAACTCTTCCTTTTGTAAAATCAAGACTCTGCTCATTAAACTCCTCACCTCTCTCCCAGCCCTTGGTGACCACTGTTTAATTTTCTCCTTTGTAATTCCACTCTTTTGCTGACTTCCCTTCACATATTAGGAGGAACTTAGTAATTGAAGTCTCTCTAAAATGCTCTATAAAGGAGCTCACACTTACAGGACTGATGCAGGGGACAACACTAATACACTCATTCAAATGGCCAGCACTAGGTCACCATGCATCATGAGGGGCAGACACTGAGGTGAGTTGAGGTCCTTTATCCCTGGATGTCATTCTGTGCTCCCTTCCACCAACCAAAACCAGTCCCCCCACTCTTTTTCCCAAGACTTACACAGAGAAAATATGACTGGAAAAAAAGTACTATTTTATATGCACAAGCAAATATTTTTCTTCTTGTGGTATTGTCTTATTATACAACCATGGTAAAGTGTTCTGAGAACCATTTAATATTTTATTTATAAAAATCATTATTTCACATATGACAACATTTTATTAATTTCATAAAAGTAGATTTTTACAATTACAAAATCCCTTTTATCAACAATTCAGTTTATAAAAATAAATCGTATGTGGATATAATCTCTTCTTTTTTACTAAATATTTGAGGACTAATAACACTTTCTGGATTAAGTATATGTAAGTGAGAAGAGGAATAAGAGGAGAAAATAAATATTTGTATAAATGGTAGGTGTCCTATATTCCTTATTATTATTCTACTAGAGACCCATTGCAGGAAGATTCCTGCAAGAATAGGGCTTCCTGAGGCCTGAGCAAAACTCACTTCCTTCTCTTCTGCCTCTCTCCCTCCCATCTCTTCTGCCTCACTCCCTTCTCTGCTGCCTTGCTCTCCCCACCACCATCTCTTCTGCCTTGCTCCCTCCCTTCTCTCTTGCCCCACCTGCTTCCCTCCTTTATCTGCCCCTGCCTGCTTCCCTCCCTTCTCCCCCACCCTGCTTGCTTGCTTCTCTGCAGCTTTGTTTCCTTCTGTAGTGCTTGGCTTCCTTCTACGCCATCTTCTGTGCCTGGATATACAAATCAACCGCCATCTTGGTTGGGTTAATTTGCATAGTCGCTCTGATTGGCTGGTGAGTGTGGCTTATGTATATGGCTTGTGGGTGTAGCAGAGGTATGGTCACTTTGCATATTATTCTTTTGTTAGATAAGATGATATCCTAAAACATTGTAACAAGACTTCTAACACTAGTTAAGATCGATGCTACAGTTAAAACAAAGATGATACATCTGCATATTGTATCTTTGTAAAATTGAAAATGTAATAATAGTTCTGACCTATATACTGGAAAAAAAACAATATGAAGTACTGACAAAACGAAGCTATGTTGAGAAATAACAAAATATTTGCTTGGAATCTGTGTGTAACAGATAGATTTTATATAATGACAATAATTGTGCAGGAGATGCTCTCATTTAAGATAACAAATGAATTTAAAAAATAGAGTCATTAAAGCAGCTATGGAAAAAGTTATTCTTAAACAATAAAGTTAAAATATCTTAATTAGACTTGTCTGTATTCTACTTTAGAATGATATTATTTTATACCACTTTCATATCAAACTGTCACATACCTATAATATCAAAGTGACAGCACCATATACTCTGAACTATATCATGTAATTTCTTGGTGAATGCATGGAAATTGTTCTTTGTAGATGTTTTGGTTGTAAGCACTGATTTGTAAACACCGGGACTGTCCTGGTGATGTTACACACACCACATTATTCATCTTCACAGTATCTCTCAAGTAGTGGTGGCATGTTGCCTGTTTACCGATTTGGAATCAGTGGTTTAGAGGGGCTTCAGTAACTCTGCAAGGAAAGTAGTCTACCCAGGATTGAAACTCAGTTTTTGTCTTACTCCTGAACCATTGCTTTTGCTCCAGTGCAACATCGCTTCCCCTGTAACTTGGCCTATTTCAGAAATCAATTTATCTTGGAATAAGCAGTTTACTCTCCTAGGTGTTATGATCTATTTTCTGTTTTGTAACATTGCCAGGTAAATAACTTAAGACAGTGTGTGTTTTTAATTGTTTGTCTATATGTTGTCACTACTGTTATTTAAAGCAAATAAACAATAACAAAGATCATGTAGCCAGGAAGCCAGCCTGCACATAGGGAAAAAAAAGAGAAGAAGTAGCTGTGCTGTGAGTCATCTCTTCACCGGTGTCATCTCTCCTCTTGGGCATATGCCTTGGAGCATTGGGGCCTCCGGGTGCTTTTTATTGCCTTAATTGTTTACCTCAGTAACTGTTCCCTTGTGCTTTCGCAGTAATGTGCTTCTCTTTAATAGAAAGGGGTGAACACTGTATAGTATTGGGATCTTATAATGAAATTCTGATTCAAAAAACCACATGAACGTCAGTATTGACAGGAACTGGTGGATAACCAAATAGTTGTTTCATTATTTATTTTTTTGTTTTTTTACACATGTGAAAAGTAAGGTCTGGACCCCCTGCTGGGCCTGGGGCTGTGGCGATCAGGATGACTTTGCTGCCCCAGGCTTGCCAGGGCCAGGCTTCGGGTCGGCAGTTGGGGTCCAGACCCTCTGCTCCACCTGGGGCTGTAGCAATTGAGACCACAGCCACCACCCCAGGCTTGCCAGGGCCCCCTGCTGGGCCCAGGGCTGCGACAATGGGGACCACAGCCACTGTCCCAGTCTTTCCTGGGCCAGCCTTCAGCGGGGGTCCGGACCCTCTGCTGGGCCCAGGGCTGCGGCAATGAGGACCACAGCTGCCGCCCCAGGCTTGCCAGAGTCAGGCTGTGGCTTTGGCGGTGGCAGCTGTTTGGGTCAGGTCGTCATCTTGCTTGGGGGTTAATTTGCATATTGCTCCTATTGGCTGGTAGCGTAGCGAAGGTACAGTCAATTTGCATGTTTCTCTTTTATTAGATAGGATTGTAGTGTGTTTGTATGGAACATAATAAGAATTTAACTCAAATGCTGGTAAAAAAATCATACAGCATTAATGTCAGATAATGCTTTTGTCAGGCAATGATAATATCAAAACACCATCCTTCATTTACAGGATGACTGCTGCTGAAGCTAGACTTGTCTTTTCTATATTTAAGGCACATTTTTTGTTTGTTTGAGGAAAAATTATTTTCTGAAAGTAATTTTTTGTTTCCTCAAATCAGGTAAATGTTTTAAGTATTTTATCCATCAATTTCTACTTATGTATATTGACTACTTTTAGTTTTATTTTTATCTTTTTCTCTTTATTATTAAATTTATTGGGGTGATATTGGTTAGTAAAACCATATAGGTTTCAACACAGGACTCTATAACACATCATCTGTACACACATTGTGCACCTACCAGTCAAGGTCAAGTCCCTTTCCACCCCCACTTACTCACTGGTTTCTTTAAAAGGCTCCATATTGGGATGTTAGAAGCTGGGTGTGCAGAAATAAAAGTATTGTCACTATGCTAATTTAGGTTCCACTGATAGGCAAGTGCTGTTTTATAAATTACACCCTCTTGTCAGAAGTCAAAATATATTTAAATAATTTTGTGGAAATTGTCACCAAGATTTAAATTGTGCGCCCTATATGCCATTGTTGATTTAATCCAGGGTTTTAAATTGACATATTTTGTGTGTGTGTGTGTGATTATTTTGTAACATGTGCTATCTAAATGAAGCCTAGATGCAGCAGTACTGTTCATGTATATTTTGACCAAGCATTGCATTTTATGAATGTATTTTAATTTTCAGACAGAAAAATATGCTAAGTAGTATTAGTTGCTGTATATTTTAGTGCCAACAAGTTTGTTTCTTACACACTTGGAATTTTCCTAAAGGGTAAAATAAATATACACGTTTTTACAAATTTATTAAAATATCAAAAAATGAAAAGGGTTTGATTTATGAAAACCATTTCCTGTTCACCAAAAAAAGCATTTCCAATTTGCATTTACATGTCAGAAACTGGAAGACAAAATGTGGTCTCATTGAAATTGAGAATACTTACAAATATCCAAATACTGAATAAATGACTTTTTAATGCGGGCTTAAAATAAAAACCTAATAGCTTTAAATTTACCATTTAAACCATCAAAAGAAATCTGGAAAATAATTGAAGGCATACACGAATATGACTATTTTATTGGAGAACAAAATGTATTACATTCCCTTTTCAGCCATTCCTGATAAAAGATCCGATTTCAGTTAAAAAGTAAAGAGTGTCCCATACAGAGCAGTAGAGTTTGGTGCTGATCTGATTTTACTTTTCAGAATGACCAGTGTGGCTTTTAGAGTAATCTTTGATGTTACAAAAAGTAAAAAAATCAAAGGGGAAGAGCTAAATCTGTTCATTTTTCAAATATATTAATCTTGTCAAGATAATACACAAAGATCAATTCTTAAAATTTTTTCCAGAGCTCCCTTTCCTCCCTTTTATCCAAAATATGAAACCACTTAGGAGGATAAAGTAATGTGAATGACTTCAGAAAAATAGCCAAAGTTATATTTTGGCTAAATATATTGTAAATGCCCCAGCGGGCTGAGTTTGCCTGGTCAGAAATGATCTGTTTATATAACTATTGGCATTTGTCATATGTGCTCAACACATGTGTATGGCAGAATGAGAATTTCTGAAAAGGCTTTTTTTTTTTTTTTTAGCAATTCAACTGAGTTTTAAATCTCTGACAGTAACAAATAGAAATTGCACCAGCCCCCCAAAAATTGTTGGGGCTAATTTTAATATTAATGAATTCTTTACAACCTCAGTTCAGCAGTTTCGATTAAGCTTTAATTAGTAGCCAGAGGGAAAGCCAAAACAAAAATAAGGAGTTGAATTGCTAATTAAGTTAGTTTGATGAGGTAGAATTTTAGTAAAAGGCTGGTTGTTGTTAGCTGTGCAAGCTCTGGCAGCTAAAAGCACTAAAGATGATCGTTATTGTAACTGACATGGGACATGAGCACCGGCTTTGTCCGAGGAGCAGACAGTTGGTTAGAGCCCAGCTTTGTGTCCTGGAGAGTCGAGTGCCTGGACTAGAGCCTCGAGAGTAACAGAGCAGTGACGGGGACAAAGCCCAGGACACAGCCAGGAACGCTGAACTCTGATCCATTATAAGCGAAGTAGTTATTACACCCACTGAATATATTTATCCACTAACAGTGTTTTGTCCTTCACTTCAGTTTCCACAAAGATCTTTTTTTTTCCTTTTCAGAAACGAACGTTGTAAAGGAGTTTGCTTCTGCTGTTGAAAGTGATGCTGTTTTTATTCATGTTCAGTCCTGAGAACTTCCCAAACCCACAACTTTGCAAAGAATTTGAAATGTGAAGAAAGAGCTGAAAACAAAAAGAACTCACCTATTCCAAAATAAAACACATCTTGTTCTAGACCTTTAACGATTCACACTGTATGTAAATAATGCCTGACAATTTTTCTTTAGTATTTGAGTCCTGTCAATAATATATTTTATTGTTAAAAAACTTGGGTTATTGTTATTTCAAACCTGGAAATTAACGCTCTGTGATCACTGACTATTGCCGATGTGGTGTGGATGCTTTCTCTGGGCTCCAAAGATTACCCTCTCCCCTCCTCAGCTCTCTGGTAGCGGGATTCACCCTGACTGCACAGAGGGGTGCAAACCATCTTTGGGGAAAATGTCATTTCATTTCTTCATACTCCATTGTTTTCTATAATTTGTATTTTATCCTTTTGCTTAAGTTTCAAAACCTACAGACCCAATAACTTATGGATAAGAGAAGACAGAAAAATAAATGATGCTGTTTCTGAGGTATTAAATGCAAGTCTGGCCATCGGAACTGCCTAGCTCTCAAGAATTGTAATCAGGTGCTTTGATTTGACACTGTTTTGTTTTATAATAAGGTGGTTGCCATATGTTGGAAAACCTATCTGCCTGTATCTGAGGGGCTCCATACCTCTGTAACAAATCCAAAAACTCATTTTATAAGACCTTAAATCTACCCATTGTAATGTAGCCCCACAAGTGTAAATCCACATCCAACTTTGCTCATGAATGTGGCTGGTAGATTACCTACATTATACATTGAAAGCTATCAGGAAGCGGTGAATTAGAATGCAGTAGATCTAGCAAAAAGAACTTTCAGTAAATCTTCTTTTAATGCATAGTTTACAATTTTCTTTTGCTCAGCATGAAACTGATTAAGATGCCCCTTCTAAAGAATGTTTTCCCCCTCACATCAAGGCATTGTTTAATATAGTTACATCCCCCAATACTTGACAAATCAGAATTTCAATGCTGCAAATGTGATACTTGTTTAACAGCAGCAGAGTATTAATAATTTATCTATTTGAATGTAGAGTAGGTTCCAATTATAGTATTTCACATGGTGTGGCAACTGAAGGCACATTCTCTGAGAGGTAGAGAGAAATAAAACCAGCGTAAGCAAGTCGGGGATATCCACAGGAGGAGCTCAGAAACTGACACCCATTGTTAAAAATTCTCATCAACTGGTATTTACAGCTTACAATTTAAATGATTACATATTAGAAGTTAAAATTGAAACAAGTAATGAAACAATGAACAGAAAACAAAACTTCTCCTTAACTCATCACTATTTTTTTCTAAATATGAACTCTACTCTAAATGTATATAAAATTCAGAATGAGGATCAATCTGCAGCATTTAATTTTTGTAAAAGCGTCTTTCAAAAATTGCATACTATGATCTGTGTTAGGCGAGGTATAAGAACAAAATAATTAGAACATTAACAGTCTTCTTTAAATGTCTCGCTTATAATCCATAATTGTGTTTCTGGGACACCAAAATAATTAGTTCAGTGAGTCTAAGTCAAATTGAGGAAACAAACTTGATATTGAAATGATTTGTAAAAAGGTACTGAGGGTATTATTTTATGAATAAACTAGAGAACTGGTGCATGGAAATTCATTTATTGGAGGAGGAGTCCCTCAGCCCAGCCTGCCCCCTCTCACAGTCCAGGAACCCTTAGGGGCAGGAGGCGACCCAGCAGTCAGGGGAAGGTGATGTCCCCATCACATCTCTGCTGCTGCCACTGCTGGCAGCTCAAGCCTTGGCCAGCCCTGGTTACCTGAGACTCGGCGGCCCTGGTTGGCTATGCAGTTGCCATCCAAGGTTTGCCTGTGCCTCAGGCCCACCCTGGACGTCTGGGGGCTGAGGGGACTGGGGGACTCCAGAGGCAGGCACATGGAGTGGCCAGACCTGCCTGGTGGTGGATCTGAGGGGACAGGGTGCCACCATCTTGTGGCTGTGGGCACCACCATCTTTGTGAGGGTGCGGCAGTCAATTGTCATGTTCCCTCTTTATTAGATAGAATCATTTTTAAGCAGATCATCCCAGAAAAGATTTATTCTTGGACTTGGATTCAAAGAATATTTAAAATATAAGTTTGTAATAACATGGGATTTATTTTTTGATGCTTTTAATACTTTCTTTTATCTTGTGAAATTCCAACTTTTTATATCATTCATAAATATTACTGGGTTTGGGGTATAAAAGTTTGCACCCATGTAGGAAAAAACAAACAAACACTCAGGGTGCATCCCAAAACAGCAGGTGGAAGTGACAGACAGGTGGGCTGTGCAGCCTCCTGCCCCTCCCAGCACAGGCCCTGCGCCTCCACTCAGGGCCTCCACAAAATCCTCTGAGTGAACTTGGGAACATCGATTAGTTTTCATGTTAAGTTGTCTTCTTAAGATCTGATCAGTATTAGGCGAGGTGTTTGATTTTTAAAATTAGAGAAGTCACTCAGAAAAGAAACGATGGAAACTCTGTGTTGCATTTTAAATGATTAGATGACACATTCCTGTGGAGAACTTGCTCAGGCACAGGGAAATTAAGAAAACGTAGAACTTTTTCCCCACCTGTCATGTAGCTGGTAATCCTAAAAAAGCCAATGTTTTCTTTTGCTGTAATATTTTATTTTTAGGTTTCTAGAGTAGCAGACCTTCTTTGCTTTGATCCCAGAGAAAAGAACCTACATGAGGTTTTAAAAATTAGTATTTTGAAATAGAGCTGCTTTCTGCTTAGATTTAACACTTCCTTAATCTGTCCTTAAGCAAATAAGACAGCAATGGCTTGCAAAAGCCTCCTTTAAACATAACCACCTGCTTTGTGAGACCACCACAGGTATCACATTTTCTGCAAAGGGAATGCAACAAGAATTTTGATTAGTAGACCCTGATGTTCTTGATGATTTTAACAGGCTTCTCTTTTAAAGGGTTATCTGGTCTATAAGTTAATACCATTGATGCTGTAGTGAATTTTTTTACACGTGTCATTGTATTTTATCTCCCAACCACAGTAAAGAAGGATGCAAGCATTTCTTAAGCACTTACTGGTGCCTAAATCTGTCTCAGTCGTCTCAAAGATCATCTAATGTCACCTTTAAATACATTCTTTAGCGAAGCTTTTGTGTCCAAGATTAGGAGTTGCTCACAGGATCATGCCAGCTGCCCCACCACACCTAGCTCTGAGCACTCAGCTCTCTGTCTTATATAAAATGGCCACAGCCCGCCCTTGGTCGTGCTGACCCCCAGAAGGTCACAGTAGGTCTGTCTACACAGAAGAGATCTAGAGGTGGACCGCGAAGGGAGAGCTAGAGTATGAAAGGTGGCCTTGGCAATGTGATAAGGGTGGAAATTAAGCCTTTATAAAGGTCTTGTTAGTTCTTCTGTTTGGATATCAGAGCAGAGAGCACGTCTGTGGGCTGGTTCCCGGACCGTCACCATTGCTGTCCGGCAGGGCTTGGACACTTAGAGAGCTCCTAGACGGAGCTGAGTGGATGAAAAGATAAAGGACACCTTCCAGGAAACACAGGCACCGGTTATATAAATCCCATATCCGCACCAGAAAGGACCCTGAAAATGCGCCCCTCACCCTGCACAACACCAGTCAGGAGTCAGCATTCAGGCACTGGGCGTCTACGGTCAGGAGCTGCAGGAGGAAGCTGCTGGGAGGCAGAGCCTCTGACCCTGCCGCACTGACCCAGCTCTGACCTGCGCACCACGCCTGCCTGTCCAGGGTGACAGCCACCTCCCACACACAGCACCCTCCCCACACAGCACCCTCCCCCACACAGCACACTCCCCACACACAGCACCCTCCCCCACACAGCACCCTCCCCCACACAGCACCCTCCCCCACACAGCACACTCCCCACACAGCACACTCCCCACACAGCACACTCCCCACACAGCACACTCCCCACACACCACCCTTCCCCACACAGCACCCTCCCCCACACAGCACACTCCCCACACAGCACACTCCCCCACACAGCACACTCCCCACACAGCACCCTCCCACACACAGCACCCTCCCCACACAGCACCCTCCCCCACACAGCACCCTCCCCCACACAGCACCCTCCCCCACACAGCACACTCCCCACACAGCACACTCCCCACACAGCACACTCCCCACACAGCACACTCCCCACACAGCACCCTCCCCACACAGCACCCTCCGAGGCCGCAGGGCACCGGCACCCTGCCCAGCATGGCAGACCGCAGACGCGAGCCTGGCGCCCCTTGGATGGGCAGCAGCCCCCTTTCCGTGGGCTTGGTCGGAGCAGCCACATCTCAGGCCGCAGGCCTCCACTCTGCGTGGAGCGGGTGCACCCAGAGCAGGCCGCGGTCGCCTGGGGAAATGGGTGTGGAGTCACTGGTGTTCAGTGTCAGTGCGCATTCTTCTCAGCAGCCTTTCCTGGGGGAGCCTGGCTGTGTGGTTCAGGGGTTGAGCTGGGCTATGAACGGGGAGGTCAAGGTTGGGTTCCTGCTCAGGGCACGTGCCCAGGGTGCGAGCCCAACCCCCAGTGGGGGCGTGCAGGAGGTATCCTGCCGGTGATTCTCTTCATCCGTGTTTCCATCTCTGCCCTCCTCTCTGAGAGCAATGAAAGTGTTTTTGGAAGCACCTTTGTGGAGGGCTGGCCTGGGGGAGCCTGGGTTAGGGCTCTGGCTCCTGCTCCGTACCCCTCCGCACCCGCTTCTGCTGTCGGGTGACCCCTGTGAGCTGCCAAACCGCGTGTTCCCGTGGTTAATGGGCGGCATGTAGCGTCTCGCTCCCGCCTCTTTTGAAGACGCGATGAAGGAATGGGCACCCCGTGCCACCGGAGAGCGGGGCAACTGATGGCCGAGCTGCTGCCTGGAGCAGGTCCTGGGCGCCAAACCACGGCTACGGCTGCCCTTCTGGTGCTTGACATGCCCCGGAGTGGGGCCCTGGGAACGTGTCCTCGGGGAGAGACAGGGGAGTGTAGATGCGAGTCACAGGGGAGTGAAGGGCTCACCACTGCCACCCACCCGGCTCTCCCATCACTCACCAGTGGGACATTACAAAGCACCCTCAGCCCTGCGGCGGTGCTAGTTGGTTGGAGCAACCTCCTGCAGCCCGAAGAGCCCCAGGTTCAGTGCTGGTCAGGGTGAGGACAGGAGGCAACCAGTCTCCCTGTCCCCGCCCCTGGCCCATCTCTCTAAGATCAGTAGAACATGCCCTCTGGTGAGGATTTTACAATAATTAAATAGAAGAAGCCCTCCGCCCGGAGGAGAGCAGCTGCCTCCTCCGCCCACCGGAGCAGCGCAGGGGAGCAGCGCGGGCGGGAGCAGCTGTCCTCCCCTGGGCGGGCGCAGGGCTGAGCTGGGAGGAGCAGTGACTTTTCCTGTGCACCTGCGGCTCCTTAAGGCAGAGCCTTCATGCCTGGGCTCCTCCGACCTGGTTTGAAACTCACTCTGGGAGCAAGCTTCCTGAAGGCACCCCTGAGGGGACTTCTGCCCCCAGCCTTCAGCTTACCCAAGGCGGATTTTCTGCAGCCAAATGCCTTTTCTCCAAACTGCATAAAACGGGAGTGAGAGGGCGGGCGGGGAGCGAGGTTGTCAGCACAGTCCCCAGTGGTCCCTGGCCTGCAGGGCTCTCCCCAGGCAGAGTGGCGCTGTGTCGAGGGTGGACTTGCGGGAGGAGGGACAGGAGGAAAGCAGGGGACAGGTGAGACTGGATGGCCACCCCACACCTCCACACAGCGATAGAAAAGCCTTTCACTTGTAACTACTTAACACACAAATGCAACTGCCCTCAATGTTGTGCTTTCTCAAAACTGCCACCCAACAAGCTTGTAGACAATTATCTAAAAACTCAAAGCAACACAGCTGAGCCGGGCGAAAGCAGGGTACAGCCATGCTCAGTCTCCAGTGCCTGTGTGCCTCCTTGACCGGCTCCCTCTGGAAGCCTCTCGCGGCAAGGCCTCCACTGCAGGAGACACGCGTGGATTCTTCCCAAAGGATACCCTGGACCTGCTCATCACCACCTAGGGCATCTGTCATCTTAGGTGAGATGCCATAAGCAAATCATGTTTCTGGAACTGCAATGCTGAACCTACTTTCTGAGTGAGGATTTATGGCAGGTACTGTCCGAAAAGGGTTCCCTGCTGGGCTCCTGGAGCTCAGGGTGAAGGGCAGTTCCGGCCTCACTTGGATCCGCACTGGAGGAGTTTGCTGTCACAGAGGACGGGGCAGAAATGACATGACAGTCTGTCCTCTTGCTGTCCACGCGGAGTCGTGCCCGCCCCCAGCTCCAGAGATGCTCCGGAAAGAGGTGTCATTTTTCCATTTGTGTTCACAAACTACCACATCTTGTTACTGAAAATTAAGGGCAATAACATTTTCCCTCAGATAATGAGCAGACAGCGTTGTGGCCAAGAGGGTGAAGGGCTGGAGTGCAGGTTCAGAACTGAGCTTGATGTGCAAGGGCCAGGACTGATTTTGTCCTCGGAGGTTATGACCTAAAGGTTACCACCTTTCCTGGAGCCTGAAGGAGGCAGACAAAAATGCAGCTTCCCACCTGCTGTGATTTTAAAGTTCTGTGGCTGAACTAAATTAATTATTTTAATCCTTCTCTCACAGTTAAAAGAAACCAAAAGTGTATCATTGGTAATAAACTATGACTTCATTAAATGTTTCGTACATCAGAATGAGAGAAAACTGTGTCAGTAATTGGTTAAGGTTTGCCATTCATTAATTAACACCTTCGTAAGAGTACAAACTTGTTATTCTCACATATTTACGTTGAAAGATTACTATTAAAGTATGTGATGGTATTTATGAATATTGTCTTTTTCATTATTATGACTTGCATTTAATAAGTTGATTCAAAGACTTTTTTAAAAATCTCATTTTAAAAAACTCCCTGGGTGAAATTTGATAATATTTCAATAGTAAACGACTATAATCATATTTTCAGAAGAAATTAAACAATTTTATTTTATATAAAATCCCACTAATTTTCAAGTTGCTTTTATTTTCTTGCCTGTCTGTGTAGAAACAAAACGTCCACATTAGTCTCGTTGCCCTGTGTCCTTCATGGGCTTCCACCAGAATGAGCTCGCTGACCGCAGAGAAGGTGGCTCTCGCCACAGGTCTCTCAGTCAGAAGGAGAATGGCCAAATGTAGCACGCAGACTTCAGAACTGTGTTAAGTTTATCGCGAGTGAGCAGTTCATGTTAAGAGGTTAATAGAAACATAAACATGGTTTTTGATAGTTACTTCTAATCTAATTTTCATTCCAATAATAAAGTAAAATTACATGTTCATGTTCTCATTTCTTCTAAAATAATACATTTTTTCATGTAAATGTATTTTGAAGGAAAAGGAACTTTTCATTCTAAAAGACTGGGCCAGGAGCAGGAGAAAAGGAGAAACAGTTTTCTCTGCAGGTCCATTTCCAATTAGACAGGCTGGGGAGTGCTGCTCACTGGGAGGTGAAACTGGATGAGAGGCACATAGAGGGAATATTAGATGGTAAGGTTCAAGATTCCACTTGCTTACCTAAATAGATTATTTTAAGTTTCAGTTTGTTACCTTGTTTTGGTGAAACTGACAAAGTCTTTCATGTTTGTATTTTAAAAAACTGTTAGAATCACAATGGTTTTACTCCCACTGAAAATTTAAATACATGGACAATATCCAGAAAAACATGTAAACATTTAACTTTGTTAAATTTTTTAAATGCAATTTCATTGTCAAGTGCTTATGATTTAATGCAAAGATACAGAATTCATAAATCTAGATCCTGGGAGACATAAATTACTTATTTTAAGCAATAAGTTGTTTTTCAAATTAATGTATATTTTTAAGAGAAATTACAAATAGTTTATATTCAAGCAGTATAAGGTTTTAAGATTTTAAACCATTTAACATTTCTCATTTAGCAAAAATAATTTAACCATTTACATTTCTGAATGTCGCTGGTGTGAGAACGTAGCTTATAAATATGTGTACGTTGGTGCATTTGTGGAAAAACTCGCCAAAGTTTAGCTCAGATTGCACGGACTTCATGCCAACCTAACATCTTTTCTAAACAACATGGAAATGAATATGCACTTCTCGCTCTAATTCAGTGATGGAAAACCTTTTGAGCTTGGTCTGTCAAAATTCGCCAAAAAACCAAGCATAACTCTGGTGGTGTGTCACATAGAGAAAAAAAAAACCATAATTTCATGATATTTATAGCTTAAATAACAAAAATGTATAATTGCAATATATAACTGTATTTAATAAAGCAAACACTAATTATTTAACTTACCTGCTTAGTGACTTCTTTGTTCATCTGTCAGTCAGTTTCTTTTGTTGGTCTTGTTATTATTTAACTTGTGTGGGGTGCCGTGAACTAAGATAAGTGAGGGGGAGGGGGAATTCTTTAACCTGCCTATTAGTGACTTTTTTTGTTGCTGAATTTCATTGGCTAAACCTTCAATTGAAGGTTGGTATTTTGTACAATTCAAGCCCAAGGAAGCACTACTAACTTCATCTATCAATCTGTTTCTTTTGTTGGTTTTGATATTGTTTAACACTGAGAATAAGGTCTCACAAAAGTACATAGAGGGAAAAATTGTGAATAAAGCCATTGCTATATTTTTCAGGGTGTTAAAGTGTTTGGTAATTGGTTCCAGACATGCCAAATTTCCTGTTTCTAGTGGCACTCCTCTTGATTCTCCAAGCGGCACCTTTCCAGATTCTCAAGCTTTGACCTCAAGTCAACAAACACCTGAGTCCAGATGCTGTCTTGAAATTCTGCAAGTTGCATTTCCAAATCATCAATTTGCATCCATTGTAAACCATTTAATTCCAAACTACTATAGACAACTACATCAGGATACTTAATTATTTTTATGGTCTGTTCTAGGCTTCCAAATTGATTAAAACTATCAATGAACTGGCCAAGTAAGGAGTCTAACTCCTTACTGGTACTTTATATGCAAGGGTTCCATTTCATTTTGTACAGCTGCACTGGCCTTCTCAAAATACTTTGTTACTCGAGGAAAATACTAAAAAGTTTTAGTTTCTACATCTCACTTGAAAATTTTAAGTTTACTTTCAAAAGCTTTTATGTATCTAAACATAATGTCAATACTTTTGCCAAAACCTTGTAACTTTAAGCTCAGTTCATTAATATGAACAGAGAGATCTATAAAAAATATCAGGGTGTTGACCCACTTATCATCATTGAGCTGAGAAAAGTTTCCCAGATCCTTATCCTCAAGAAATACCTTAATTTCTTCAAAGCACTCCACAAAGTGCTCAAGAACTTTGCCTTGGCTCAGCCATCTTACATTATTGTACATCAGCGGTCCACTGTAGGAGGAACCAACCTCTAGCAAAAGTGCAGAAAATTCTCATTTGTGAAGGGGGCAAGCAGCTATTAAATTAACTATTTTTGTAACAACTGACATTAAGTGGTTTAAGTAGGTAAATCCTGCCTTGGCACATAAACCGCCTGATGGATAATACAATGAAAAGACACAATTGGATGTCCAATAGTCTCCATAAACAATTTGACAAATTCAACTTTTTTCCCTACCATGTTTGGTGCCCCATCTGTTGTCACTGACTCAACTTTAGAGATATCAATGCTTAGGTCACAGAATCCTATCTAATAAAAGATTAACATGCAAATTGACCATACCTCTGCTACACTATCAGCCAATCAGGAGCAGAGGGGCATGGCCAGAGGACAGGGGGCATTGCCAGCAAACAGGGGACATGGACAGGGGATGTGACCAGTGGACAGGGGACGTGTCCAGTGGACAGGAGGCAAGGCCGGCAGGGCGTGGCCACAGTGCTGTGGAAGCAAGCACCACACTATAAGCTCTGCCCGCATGGAACTTAAGGGCTGGCAAGATCCCTCTGTACAGTTACTGTGCTGAGTCTCATCCTTTAGCAGTGACCTCGGGACGGTTAGGGGAATTTGATGCCATGGGATCCCCTCACGCATGTTGGTTGCTCTGATAGTTAGGCTGTGACTGAGCTGTGGGGTTTACCTGTCACATGGGACATGCAAATGAGTGCCCAGGGAACCTTGGGTAATGAGCGCCAGGCTCAAGGCGGGGCTGTGAGTCGTCAGGGTCCCGAACTCTGAATCCAAGTGGAAGTTTCAGTCCATGCCCCCAGCCCAGCACCGATGACAGGGAGCTGGCTGCTGCCCTCTGGAGCATGTGTATACCCTGGTGGCCGCTGCTGTGTGAGGCCCAGGGGTCCCTGCATGCCTGCCAGCCCAGCGCCCACAATGAGGTTGGTTGCTGGTATCTGTGGGCCTTGGAGACAGGGATGCTCTCGCACTGCCCCCAACCACTTGCGTGTGCTCTGGCCCCAAGTAGCAGTTCAGGGCCATGCCCCTAGCCCAGCACCCACGATGGGGATGAGGGCTGACTGCCAGTATCTGGGGTGTGCAGAGACCCCGTTGGCCACCACCAGGTGCAGGAAGTTCACAGTCCTCTTGCTTCGTGCATAACTGAACCAGAAGCAGACATCAAGTGCGGGGGAACACTAAGGATGCTAGGAAATGTAGTTCTGGTGGCAGACGCAGGGGGCATGGCCAACAGGTCGGGAAGTGAGGTGGGCGAGGCCTGCGGGGGCGTGGCCTCAGTGCTGCATGTGCTGCCCAGGCAGGGGCCCCGTAGAGGGGCGGGACAGATACGGGAGGCCTGCTTGGGGCTGTGAGGCATGCTGTCTGTGGGGTGTGCTGTCAGAGAGGTGCCTGCCTGCTGGGTTGCATCTCTCTGCTCCTTCAATCTCCATGACCTCACACCATTGTCAGTGGCAGTGTGTGTGAGTCCAGTAAGCACCACACACACTCCACAGCTCCCCACTTCCTTGGGCCAGGTTCGGAGCCTGGAGCCTTCCAACCACAGCGCCCACCAGCCAAGCACTCCAGCTTCTGGAGATGCTGAGGAAGGAGCGCCCTCAGCGAGGCTGCAGCATCTCCAGTTTCTCAGCTCACGCCCTCTCCCCTGGAGGCTGGGGAGAACATATATGGCAAAGTTCTTTAAGCCACGGCAGTCAGAGTAGTGGGACTCAGCCAGGCAGGCACATAGAGGGACGGGGGCCCTTTCCAGCCCTGGGGTTAGGCAGCATGCCCTGTGGTCTTGGGTGTCTGCGGCTGCCTGAGGCTGTGGCTGGCTGAGTGAAGCTGGCCCAGGTCCTGGGTGCCTATAGCTGGCCAGAGAGAGAAAAGCCTGGGTCCCAGGTGTGGGGCAAGACAGAGGCAGTTAGGAGCAATCAGGCCAGCAGGGGAGCACTTAGGGGCCATCAGGCAGGTAGGCAGATGTGGTTGGGGCGATCACGCAGGCAGGCAGAGAGGTTAGGGCCGATCAGTCAGGCAGGCCATGAGCAGTTAGGAGCCAATGTTCCTAGATTGTGAGAGGGATGTCCTACTGCCAACAGTCAGACATCTCTGACTACCAACAGTCAGACATCCCCGAAGGGGTCCCTGATTGGAGAGGGTGCAGGCTGGGCTGAGGAACCTCACTCCATGCATGAATTTTGTGCACCGGGCCACTAGTGTTTGTATAACAACCTTACATATTTTGCTTCTTGATGTACTTGTTGGCACTGATACTAACTTTAACAACTCTTCTCTCATTGTGAGACCATCAGAATATTGACTAATAATGGCTAACTGAGCATGTGATGTGACATCAGTAGTTTAATCAAGAGAGGTAAAAAAAAATATTTACAATTACTTATGTCTCTCTTTAATTGATGTTGTATATTTGGGTTCAGTCTCATTATTTAGTCTTTTATGCTATTTCTACTGAGTGGTAACTTAGATATTCTCTTAATTGCATCTTTATTCTGCATATCATGAAATAGAACTGGTGCACATCTTAGGAGAGTTTCTTTAATAAAATTTCTCCAACTGAGTGCTTTTCCATGCTGAGTTATGGAGTGAGCAATGCTCAAACTTGCAGATGTTAAATTTGTAGAGCCTTTTATATATTTAAGGATGGAATTAGATTGGCTCTTATAAAGGTGTAGCTGCCTGGAAATCTATTCCTTCCTTTCATCCTCACTTTTTTTCAAGAGCTGGGAATGGTTAATTTCAAAATGTCTATTTATATTCCATGCTCTGCTTACTACCATTTCAGTATGTAGAATGCAAAATATCGGCCATTTTTTTCTATAATGCCATGCATCTTGGTTCATGTCTCTTGAAATTGTTGGCTACTGCTACTTCCACTTCCTTTACTTAACCTTGGTTTTTTATTTTTGTGTTCTCCATCAGGGGGGCAGTGACAGAAGATAGAATTATAGATAGTCTGTTAGCACTGCAGGCAATTAGGGGTTAACTAGCCTAACTGACCACAAGATGGCACATGTAACTGTCTTTTATGAAAGGGCAGGGTCAATAAGCAGAAATGGGGGTTATTAAGGATGCACAACAGTAATAGTGGTGAAATGGAGTCTGCACTATGCTACAAAATGGTGTTCCTTATATAAATTAAGATGGCTGCCACCATTTCTAATGGTGGGAAATGTCACCCATAGCACAGGCCCTCGCCTCTCCTAGCCTCCCTGTCACCTATCTCAGTAATGATGGTCAATTAGAAATTTACGACACCCCAGAACAATAGATTGGATGATGGTTGCTGTGGTTATGTGGTTTCTGGTAATGGCAATCACAGGGCCCCCAGAGATGTGTCCACCTCAGCATTCTGCTGCTCCCTGCTCCACTGGCTGGAAGTGAGGCCAAAGATCTCCTAAGGGCCTAACCGGAAGTCCTACAGACCTCTGGCACAGAGTGTCTATACTACACTACAGCAAATGTTTCATCCTCTGCTATTGCACCTGGCTGTGCGGTAGCCAAGGATGAAATGTCCTCCTAGGCATGTGACCCCATACTTCTCTAGATGGGACTGCAGGCGGCCGGGTGTCATCGAAAATGGCTACGTGTGTCAGTGCTGACACGCGTGTCATAGGTTCGCCATCACGGCTCTAATTGATGCTATTCTCTTTTTCATTAATTAAATTAATAAGCTAGTGCCTGTCTTAAGATATGCACTTAAGACACTGCTGAGTAATTTAGCTCTCCTTTAAAATGAATTTGCCATCAATGAGACATTAACTCTTTCAAAACTGTATTCTGTGTTAGGCAACCCAAATGCCTCATCTATGGTAACCACAGTTCTATCCCTGTGTCAGACTAATGCTAAGCCATACAGTCAGAGTTTTTATTTGAAGAATTTAAACACATTTAGGTTCATGCAAGATTTAGGTTCATGTAATAATTTATCTTAGACATTTATTTAATATATTTGCTTTATTTGAACATTTAGAACTTAGAAGAACATTTAGAACTTCTCTTGAGAATTTATGATGACTTTGTTTCTATATTTCCATTTTTATCAAGTTTTACCAATACTATGGTTTATGAATGTATATTTGGAAACATTTGCTTACCTTTATTTTTGTTATATAATTTATATGCTATATACCATTATCTACTAATATATTTTATAGATAAAAATATCATCTATAATAAATATATATTTTATGAAAAAATAGCCTAAAATACAGTTTGAAAGGACATATTTAAGTGTTCACAACATCTAATTTTACCAACTCTAAAAACATAAATAATCTGCCCTGGCGGTGTCACTTGGTTGGTTGAGCATATCATGCACCGAAGGGTTGCCGTTGGTCAGGGCACATGCCCAAGTTTTGAGCTCGATTCCCCCGCTTTAAAAGGCAGCTGATGGATGTTACACTCTTTGCATGGATGTTCTCTCTTTCCCTCTCCCTTCCTCTCTCTCTAAAAATTGATAAAAATATTTTTTAAATATAAAAGTAATCTAAAGTTCTGACAGTTTTTAAAATATTGCTCTTATTTTCACTAGTTAATATAAATGTCCAAAATTCACAAAGCAAGTATAGATTACATATTTCTAAAATTTTCAAAAATTTACCAATTTATATCCTATTCTAGTGTATCTGCTCTCTAATTTGTACATAAAGTACATATCACAACTTTAAAAATAGCTTTTGGGAATGTTTTCTCTGAAGATGCAAAAAGATGAGTCATTTGAGAAAATGAAATTATGAAGACATGTGTTTATATTAATACTAATTTTATGTGTTAATTATCAACTATGTGTGTGCTATTTCACCATTTTATTGCCAAATTTGCAACCTATTATGCAGCATTGAAATACTTCATTATTCAATGGTCATGGTTTACAAAACAAATACAAGTTGATGGATTATTTAACATAAATAACCCTCCTAAATCATTAGATTATCCAAGTATAAGTTGAAATATTGGGGCAAAAATATTCAAGATCCAAGCTATATCAACTAAGTAAATAAATACTTAAATTTTAAATCTAAAATTTTAAATATGCTCCAAGAAAGAGCTACTAGAAATGTACCAGGCAATGAATGGCAGCAAGAAATAAATGTTAATACTTTTTCAGGCTTTGGGACAAAATCATTATAACTGTGTTGCATGTGATGTAATATATTCAATTTATGCTTTTGCATGCACACACATATGTGTCTTTTTGTACCAAGATGTGATATACAGCCTGGGATAAATGTATTGCTAAAGTACTTTGGTGCTTCAGATTATCCTTAGAAATCCTCTATTCTGAATACCAGGGGAAGGGAGGGAAAACTTTTGGTGTCTAGTTTTTTCTCTGAGAGCGAGGGAAAAGAGAAGTTTGCTAAGTTTTTATTACTACAGCTGTAAAAAATGTTAGTAACGTCCTCTCAAACTACTATAAAAATAAAAGTAGAAAATGTATGTTCAGTAGATTTTGTGCTAAAAAATACTCAAAAATACCATAGAGTAAGGTAAAATAAGAATTTTTAAACTTCAAACAAAATTTTATTACACAAAGGTGCATAATTGGGTATTTCTCTACTTTGTACACAATTATTCTTACTCTCCACAGAAAGGCTGCTTCTTAACTTCTCCTTGGGTGATGATGGCAAGCACTACAATCCTGATTTTAACAGACCAGTAGCAAAAATGCCTCAGTGATTTAAGTGAAAAGCAATACATTGGTACATAGCTCTTGCGCTTACTTATCAGTAATGAACAAATGCATTTTTATTGAAAAATACAAAATAAATTATCTGTAGGCATGGGCAATGATAGTGGTAAACAAGTGAAACCAGTAACTGGTAGTTTAGTGATTTTCTTCAACATCAGCCAGCCTTCTTCCGTCATTCCTTCCACTAACTCCTCTGAAGCTCCAGGTGGGGGGCCTTGCCTTGAGCCTTCTCTTGCAGTTCTCATTAATAACGAACATCTTCTAATAATGAGTACATCTAACCTTTTTAAAATTCTACTTGCATTTTCAAATTATTCTATTTCACAAGAATACAAGGTAGTTTATTCTTAAACTTTACTATCTGTATATAAAATGATTTTTAAAATTTATTTTCAAAATCATTATTCTATTTTTTAAAATATATTTTATTGATTTTTACAGAGAGGAAGGGAGAGGGATAGAGAGGTAGAAACATCTGTGAGAGAGAAAGGTCAATCAGCTGCCTCCTGCACACTGCCTACTGGGGATATGCCTGCAACCAAGGAACATGCCCTTGACCGGAATCGAACCTGGAACCAAAACCTTCAGTCCACAAGCCAATGCTCTATCTAGTAAAGCAAACCAATCAGGGCATATTTTTTCTATTTTTGCAGATCAAAAATCTTCAAAGTCTGGCATGACTAATTTATGAAATGTAAAATATCACACATTAAATCTATTTTTTTTGTGTGAAAAATTTCACTGTGAGTACAAAATTTCATAATTAAATGTGACATTTGAAATAAAGCATGCAGAATCTATACCCAACATAAATGCTGACCTAGGTGAAAACTTCTTGGTAGACTATACACTTACTCTAATAATATGTTTGCTTAGAAAAGTTTGAAACCTCAATTTTTTTCTTTTTAATCTTTATTGTTCAGTTTATTAATTACATTGTTCCCTTTTTTCCCCCTATAGTTCCCCTCCACCTGGTACCCATCCCACCCTCCGCCCTCACCCCCCTCCACTGTCCTCTCCCATAGTTGCATTATTTTTGTCCAGTCTCTTGCTGCACTTCCCACACCCTCTTTCTCCCCAAGAGTTGTCAGTCCATTCCCTCTCTATGTCCGTGATTCTGTTACATTCACCAGTTTATCCTGTTCATCAGCTTATTAATTCACTTGATTTTTAGACTCATTTGTTGATAGATGTGTATTTGTTGTTCCTAGTTTACACTTTTATCTTTTTCTTCTACCTCTTCTTAAAGAATATCTTTCAGCATTTCATATAATATTGGTTTGGTGGTGATGAACTCCTTTAGCTTTTTCTTATCTGCGAAGCACTTTATCTGGCCTTCAATTCTGAATGATAGCTTTGCTGGATAGAGTAATCTTGGTTGTAGATTCTTGCTGTTCATCACTTTGAGTATTTCTTGCCACTCCCGTCTGGCCTGCATCGTTTCTGTTGAGAAATCCGCTGACAATCGTATGGGTGCTCCCTTATAGGTAACCAACTGTTTCTCTCTTGCTGCTTTTAATATTCTCTCTTTGCCTTTTGCTCTTGGCATTTTAATTATGATGTGCCTTGGTGTGGTCCTCTTAGGGTTCCTATATATTGGACTCCTAAGTCAATTTCTTTCACCAGGTGTGGGAAGTTTTCGGTCACTATTTCTTCAAATAGGTTTTCATTGTCTTGGTCTCTCTCTTTTTCTGGCACCCCTATAATTCGGATGTTGGTATGCTTGAGGTTGTCCCAGAGGCCCCTTACACTATCTTCAATTGTTTGGATTCTTTTGGTTTCTTGCTTTTTCAGCTGAGTGGATTTTCCCGCTTTGTATTTCAAATCTTTAACTTGGTTCTTGGGGTGCTCCAGAGCACTTTTAGGTCTTTGTATAATATTTTTCATTTCAGTCAGTGTATGCTTAATTTCTGGTTGGTCCTTTTTCATATCCTTGAGAGTCTCCTTTATATCATTGAGGGTCTCCTTCATTTCCACGTTGGTCTTGATCATTTCCTTTGTGGTCTTGCTTATTTCCTTATAGGCCTCGACCTTTTGTTGGAGCCTCTTGAGAAACCCTATAACTGTGGTTTTGAATTCCATGTCCAGTCGTTTTTTTTCCTCCATTTCTTTCACATCTAATTTCTTTCCATGTTGCTGCATGGTGGCTGCTTCCCTGAGTTGGTCAATTAGCTTTGTGTGGTAGACTTCCTACTAGGGACAGTGGCTCAGCCTCCCCAGTCACCTGAGGTGGATATGGGTTGCACAGTCTTGCTGAAGTTAAGCTCAGGTTAATCGTTGTTAGCACTTGGAGGGGTTGACCTCCAGGCCAATTGTCTGTGAAGCTCAGCTGTGCTCAGGTTAGATGGGCGGAGTCTCCAGGCCAAGCAGACAGAGTCAGCTCCGCCCTGTGCGGCCCCAGGGACTCTGTTCCGGGGGCAATGGCTGCCAGCACCTCTGAGAGAGAGCCGCTGTGGAGCTCCACTGGCTGCCGGGGAATTCAGACTCTCCCCAAATGAATCTACACTCCCAATGTCTCACCCAGGGTCGTAAAACAAAGCAGTCTGACAGTTTTCCGAATGAGAAAGCAAGTCGCAGATCGCTCTCTGCGCTGTCAAATATGAGCAAGCTGTTCGCAAGCTGCCTTCTCCACAACCCGGGAGACCCCTGCAGCGCCCAAGCTTTGGCGTGCCCTCCCACTGTCCAGTTTTCACCCTGTATGATAGTGGGTTCCCTGGACTTCGCCCAGAGCTGGAGATTCAGTCCAGTGGGACGTCTTTGTCTCCCGGTTTTCAGCCGCCCGCCCTCTCCGCTGGCGCGCGCTCCAAACCTCTCTCTGCGCGAATCTTTCAACGCTGTCCGCCGCCCGCTCCTCCGAGTCACAGTGTCTTATTTTCACTTTTATTTGTGGAATTTTCACTCGGCCAGCTTTCTGGTGATTCTGGAAGGTGTTTGTTCTTTCGTTAAGTTGTAGTATTAAAATTGCTGAGTATGACGGCAAGATAGGTGTTTTACCTATGCCGCCATCTTGATTCTCCCTGTTCTGAAACCTCAATTTTTTGTAAGTAGTTTTATCCTTCACTTGTAAGTCTTCTTGAATCAGCTAGCCTTGTTATGAAATTAATTTACCAAGATCAAATGACATTTTACTGTTTAAAACAAATTTAAAATGAATTTAACTCACATTCTAAAATACATTTGTTACAGTGATAAATTTTTTTAAATGTACAACTAACTCTCAGAAAAATCCCCAAAGAAAAGTTCAAAGACTTGTTTGAACATCGGCATGAGATGTGAAAATGTATAAAGTCTTGGGCTGCCAGGCCAAACAGAGATATGTGAGTTCTATGGGATTTCAACAGTAACTTTAATTCTCAGTATTTATTTAGAGAATGTGCTTGACACTGCATGGAGAAAGTCTTCTCCTCATGTCAGTATGACATGTTCATTTAGCAAAATAAAGTTTTAAAATAAACAGAATTAGCCTTCTTCAAATGATAGTTGGTGGCCATTCTTCTGCACCAAATAGTGGGTTCTGTGACATCCAACATTCTCCACCATTCCAAAAGACTTCTTCTTGCCAACCTGGCAATCTATGTGGTAATATGCATAGGAGGGTTTATGAAAAGCACAATATTCTCCATCCTATTGTACATTCCATGTCTCATTATCTTTTATGTATGGGTCTCTAGTTTACATCTTCTTTATCCACTTCTGATTGGATATCTGATATATTGCACGCAATTGGTCAGGCCACTTTATTATAGTCAGTTTATAGTTTCAAAAAGAGTGAATTGACTCAGAGTTATTAAGAGCATTTTCAGGGCAGTGAATATAACCCTACTTCCTTTGAAAATAAATGTCATTGTTCTGATCCCCTCCATTACTCAAAGAGTGGCCTCAAATGGCGACTACGTGAACTGGAAACTGTACAAGTGATAAGGTTGACCTAATGGACAATGACTTTGTTTTAGTTAAGTGGATCTATTAAAGGACTTAAAAACTTCCCTTATGACTATCCATTTGTTATTAAAGGATATTTTTAAATGATGCTGTATATTGTTACAGGAAAATGATGTGCCTATGAGAAACAGATACATTAGAAGTTCAGTAAATATTTGTTCATTGATGGCAAATATGAGCTAAAAGAATTTTGAGTATTTGTGCAAGAATATACATTGAAATGAACAGGTGAAAAGCTCTCATCTAGCAAACAATATACTTACATTGAACTCTTTCTCAAAGTGAAGGTAAAAAAAAAAACAACCCTAGAAATTTGAATATGGCCTTTGGGAAAAATATTTAAAAGACCATTAAATTGTCAATTATCCCAAGACATAGTTAAAACAAATATTAATATTATTAATAAATTAAGTTTGTTGCCAACGTTTAGAATATTAAAATTTTTAAATATTTAAAAATATATTTCTTTATTGATTTTAGAAAGGAAGGGAGGAGAGAGAGAGAGAGAGAGAGACAGAGAGAGAGAGAGAGAGAGAGAGAGAGAGAGAGAGAGAGAGAGAGAGAAACATCAATGATGAGAAAGAATCACCGATTGGCTGCCTCCTGCATGCCCCTACTGGGGATCAAGCCTGCAACCCAGGCATGTGTCCCCAGCCAGAATCAAAACTGGGACCCATCAGTAGATAGGCCGATGCTCTATCCACTAAACCAGGGCAAATTTTAACAATATTTTATAAATGTTTGAAAACACTTTTTTTGTTATTGTTGTTTTGTTTTTGTTTGTTTGTTTGTTTGTTTGTTTTTTAGAATTTTTACTTGTAGAGTTTATTTAAGCCAAACTGATGCCATATACTGGGGGAACAAGATTGCAAACATTCCAAAGATTAACAGTTTTGCAGATTCTTTTATGCATTTGAGATTAAGGAAGGAATGTACATGGAGGTGGGAGGAAGCAAGGTGGGGATTGGTTACTGGATAGTTGACAAGATAATGTGCTCTCTCGAGGGTTAGTATCTCTTAGAGAGGTATTGCTTCTGATATTTCAAAGGTGTGTTAATCTAAATGCAGAATAACAATGAACAGGCTGGCTTAAAACCTTTTACTAATGAAGTATAGGCCTGGGGCATGACTACCCACCATGACCTGCTTACTTAGGAATTTATGATCCGATTACTCTGTGAGGTTATGTTCTATAGACACCCCCCCCCTTTTTTGTCCACACTATTGTTTATTCCCCTTTTGTAATTGCCTACCTTTAGTAAGGCCTTATATAAACCATATGCTAGTTGGATTTTTCTTACCCATAAGATTGTGCTGAGAGTACTTTAAACCCGGACTCCAGGTTCCTCCACATGTCTTTGAATTCTAGATGTATTTATGTCCCCATGGCCCTCTGCTGGCAGCGGTTCAGTTTATGGATCATTTCACTGTCTAGTGTACATCGAGCTGTATGCTATTTGTTAAACATCATACCAACATTTTTATTTATTGATTGATTAAGGTATTACATATGTGTCCTCCTTTTTGCATTTAAAAATTTTACCCTGTATGTCTCTAGTAAAAAAATCAAAGCAAAACAAAATTGTATTATTATTTATATTGGTCATTAAATATTTTTTGTCTTTTGCATAACTTTCTATCTTATCAATAATAAGTTTTGACACTAAATCATAACACATAAAATTGTCTTACAAATATGAATAAGATTAAATAAAAAATTAGTTAAGAAATACACTTTAGTTGGGTGGAGAGGGCCTGAGGCAGAGCAAGGATGGGAACAGCTAGAAGAGGTTAATGGGGAAAAAGGAGGACCTATTGTAATACTTTGAACAATAAAGATTTTATGTAAAAATAAAAAAATAAAAAATACACTTTTTTAGAGTAATCTTTATGTGCACAATCAAGTAGGAATATTTTATAGGCCATAAGTATATATTGTCTACTAGACACAAATTATGTAATCATTCTGTTGGATAGTAATATTGAATTAGAGTGTTATGATACACAATTTGTTCTGGGAATATCAGTCTGATTACCAGGAAAAAGTACAAAGAATGATTTACCTTAATTGATTTTCTTTTACTTTTTGGCAATCTAAGTCAAGGTGTTGATTTGGGATAAGACAGTTTTTGTAATAAAACAATCTCACCAATTTGAAAGTTGTACTCATAATTCTTTAGAGAATATGAGCAATCTGAGTCTCCCATCTGGCAAATAACATTTAAAATGGTAAAGGAAAGAGGCTTGTGTCTCTTAACTTCAAAACTTGGAAAAGTGTTGAAAATCTGACTTATAGGATGAGAATCCATTATCACCTTCGATTTGGCAAACAAGATAGTCATTCAGGTAGGGATTAACAACAGATAGTTGAGAGATACCGAAATGTTATTATTAAATAAGCATTATAAAAAAGTGACATGTAATTCTATAAGTTAGAAGTGAAATAAAGTTTGTTAAAACATTAAGTTAGCCCTAGCTGGTTTGGCTCAGTGTTGGCCTGCTACTGAAGACCCCCTGGGTGGTTTCTGGTCAAGGGCACATGCCCAGGTTTTGGGCTTCGTCCTCAGTGAGGGTATGTAGGAGGCAGCTGATCATGATTGTCTCTCATCATTGATGTTTCTATCTTTCTGTTCCTCTCTGAAAGAAATTATATATATATATATATATATATATATATATATATATATATATATATAATTACTTTTAACCTAAGTTCTAAGAAAACTCTTAATTCCAGGCAGAAATATATTGGAATAAATAAACTAAAAATGAGAATAATGTAAAATATGATGGAAAAAATGCACCTTCTAAATCAAGGTTTTCATCCATTAATATATTCTGTTGCGATTAAGTATATTCTTTCTTGAAGGGATGATGGAATTTTTACAGTTCAGCTACAAGGACTTTTGTGCCCAGTGTGGGTTTTAACCACATCATTCATCCTTTGCCGTCCTATACCACTGTTCTAAGACCTTGACCATATGATGTTTTTCAAATGGCCAACATCTACAACGTTAGTATCTGCCAAATAGCAAATCAACCTTCATAATTAAAGTTGACAAGCTGACAAGAAAAATGAGTATATACTTGTATGTATGTGTGTATATATATATATATATATATATATGAATTTTTATGTCACATTACCGTCTGTACACTTCTTTGTTTTTTGTCAATAGCTGAAGGCTCATTTCTCTGCACCAGAAGCATGTTATATTCCAAGGTCTTCAGACAGCTCTCCTTCGCCCTAGTGCATCTGTTGATTAATTTTGGATACACTTCTTAATTAACACCCCAAAGGACATCTAGATTATCTAGCCTACAGTACATAGAAATACGTGAATCTGAAGCCTAATGACCCAGGGAGACAGCTACACTCTCTTCAAATGATGTTGTAAGAACATTGAGTCTCTGACAAGTCCAAATCATATCAGGCAATGCCTTGAGTAGACGTAGGCCTTTAATCAGGGCAAATACAGAGATTTGCATTAGTCTAATTCAATTTTCTTTTTGGCAAGGAGAAGAGTGATAGATGCCCCTTGACAGATGAAATATGGCACCCAATACAGTTGCCATTGCCATTGGCCTTGATTAGTAACTGGTCCCATTTTGACCTCCAGGCAAATGAGTTAATGAATGACAGAAAAGAGTGAAGCAATTAAAACATAGGGTAAATTGGAAATTAGTTTAATTGTACCCCAATCTGTAAAATCTAATCATAGAACCAAGAAATATGATGCTCATGGCAGCTTTTATAAGTATGTTCAGATACATTAATTCGTTATATGTGAGGATTATAATGGAAGTCCTCTGACAACACATTCTGCAAAGAATATTTGAGTCCATATCTTTAACCTTTTTTGAGGAGCAATGTTGAAAATTATTTGTTAAACCAACTGTTGCATCTGTCACTTCTCTTTAATTTCAAGTCCATATCAAGAACATGTGAAAAAATGTCATGACTTTTCAGGCCAAAAATTCTTTTAATACGTCAAACCCATCTATACATCTAGTAAGAAAGACTCAGATTCAATGTTTTAACTGTAGTTTTCGCTGTATTTCATTCTAGACCACTGATTTTGCATACTGAAATTAAGGAGCATTTTTAGAAATTGAGTCATCTAATTGCTACCATTGTGCTAGTTGTACTTAGCACTGAGCAACTCCACATTTAGAAAAGCATATGCTATCCTATCTGTTCACCTTACAGAGGAAAAATTCTTCCTGTTGTTATTATATATTCCATTTTTACCTTTACTAACAAAATGCTGAAGTTGTTTCCTCCTCATCATTTGGATGTTTGCAAAAGTCTGTTAAGCAGTCTTTTTTTAAAAAACTTTGCCATAAATGCATTTCATTGTATTTCTTACTCTCAAGTAAGAATGAACATCAATGGCTTAAAATAATAGTAATTACTTCAATTTAAAATGTAAATACCTACTTTTACAGTATCCATTCAATCAATCAGTAGGTCAGTTATGCAGCAAATATTTATTGAGTAGTATTTATTAAGTACTTTCTATGGATGGAATGCTGTGCCTATAAAGTATTATCTCTACAATTTAAATGTAATAGCTCCAAAATAGTTCCAAATGCCCCTTCCTTGCATACATACCTTTGCAATTTGATTTTGTACATTTCCCATAAGATGGTGGAGTCTAGATCTCCACCCCTTGAATCTGGAGTTGGCTCTGCGACTGACTGGCCAGTGGGCCATCTGAAAGTGAAGCAAGCAGTCCCGAAAGCACTGTCACATTCGCACTCGCACATGGGAAGCCTGACACACCGCAGCTGGCGTTAAGACAGGAAAGAAATCAAAATAAAGAGACTAAGATGGCAAATCATTCTATTTTATTAATGAAGTTACATTAATATTTAAAACATTCATACTATGACTATTATCAAAACTATGAAGATATACACTGGGACTATTAATAAACAATATTAATAGGCATACTAGTGTTTACTAATCCAAATTCCAAGCTGCCTTCTAAGTTATCATCTATGAAGTATTGACTTATGCCCCCATATTACCACCACAAGTCATTTTAAAATATTTTTGGTAATGTCATATTTATTGCATAATCTATGTAAGAAAGTCTGTTACATTATTAAAGCTACTTGTTTTAACAGAAATTTTATTATCCAAATTTGTCACTCATCTAAATGCTTATGCATCTTCCAAACAGCAGATGCATTAATCAAGGGATGTGTTACCTTTCAGTATATTCAAAATAATGTGTTATAACTTTAGTATTTACTTTCTAAGAATATTTGATACATGTAGTAGAGATCACATTTTAAACAATTGAAAAATATATACTAATAGGATAGTAACAAGATACTCTAGTGAATAAATATAAAACTTGATCCCTACCATACAACATGTACGAAAGTCAATTTCAGTTAAAATATAGATCTCAACATAAAAATAAAACTAAATTTCCTGGTTGTTTGTATAGCATAAAATCTTAAATTGGGGGTAGAAAAGGTGTTCTTAAACACAAAAAGCAATAATAATAAGTGAAATGATATACAAATCGCACTAATAATAAGTGAAATGATATACAAATTGCACTACACTAAAATTAAAACTTCGCCCTGGCTAATGTGGCTCAGTGATTGAGGATCTACGTACAAATCAGGGTTTATTGTTTGATTCCCAGTCAGGGCACATACCTGGGTTTCAGACTCAATCCCCAGTAAGGGTAGTGCAGAAGGCAGCTGATCAATGTTTCTCTCCCATCAATTATGTTTCTATCTCTCTCCCTCTCCCTTCCTCTCTGAAAAGTAAAAATATATGTATATTTTTAAAAACTTCTTTGATATTTAAAAACATAATATGTAGAATACAAAAGAAAATTACAGAATGGGAGAGACATATAACAGAAAATATCTCATTTCTGGAATACATAAAGAACTTCTATGATACAAAAAGAAAAAAAAACCCAACAAACCATTAGAAATGGGTAGAAGACTTAAAGAGGCAGAAAATGACCACAAAATAAGATTATTCTGGTACCAATAAATATTAGCAGTCAGAAAATTAAATTAAACCTTTAGGAGACACTACTAGAGACTACTAAGATGAAAAACGCTGAAATATTAAAATAAGATAAAAATATCTGTTTTATCTCAATATGTAAAGAGCTTGGAATTCATTACATCCTTACAACAAGAAATAGCTGGGGTGGGGGGGGGGAGGAGTGGACTGAAAACAACAACTTTTCTTGGACCCATCAGAGAAGTGAGTTTGAAGGGGGGACTGATACCACAAATGTGTTGAGTCAGGTGCATTCAGAAACATCAAGTACCTAAGATGAGCTTACCTGCAACATAAGTCGCAGAATAACTTATAATGAGTAGAAATACTTAAATAGTTATTTAACTAAATGTTAAAGGCTGAATTCAGACTAGTATAATAGTCTCCTATGCTTATACCAACTTTCCCTCTAGCAACCCTATTAGGGCCTTACCATCCAAGACAGCTCCCTGATGACCCTGGCTGGGGAGGGAGGAGGAGCCTTTGTAAAAACTCCCTGAGTTTTCTACTGACAAAGGCCTGGTCCTGTAGAGAAGGACCCCCAAGAAGACAATTCTGTAGGAAGAGGAACTCTGCCCCATTCCATCTTGATGTTATATCTGTTAAGGAGCTATACAAGTCATTCGGTGTGTGTGTAGGGAGTGGGGGGTCTCTCTAATACTAGCTGGAGTAGAAAATTAAATAATTTTGAAAGCGCCCCATACCTTACGGAACTGAGACTTCATTAAAATATCAGAGATCTCCCTCCCCTATGCATACAACTGCATCAGCCATTCCTTAGTAATAACTGTAAAATATAGCTGACATAGTTTTGAGATTAAGACTTTCTCTGAGTAGTATAAAGGCAAGATATGAAGGCAAGAGGAAGGACAAAATAAACCCACAAGAGGATTTGAACACTCTGCTTAATTACAACAAGCAAGCACATTCACTCCATAGCTGAATTAAGATAACGCTTAACATTAAAGGCTTATAACTTCCATATCTATTACCTAATACATGACCATCTCTCAACAAAAAATTACAGAAAGCATGTCAAAGGGTAAAGTCACATAATCTGAAGAGACAGAGCAACCATCGCAACAAATTCAGATGTAATGAAAAATGTTGGAATTATTAGGCAGTCTATTATAATAGCTATTTTTATTTCATTTAGGTTCAAAAGCACAAATAGTCTGAAATATGTGACTCTTTAGTTGTGTTTCTGAATAACATTAGCACATGAGAAATCCAGGGACCTCAATTGTGCCTCATCCCCAGAACATCTACCCCACTGCATAGTAGCAGCCTTATCTCCTCATTGATTACCGAGATCTTCAGCTCCCAACTCTGTCATCATGGCCAATTGGGTAGACACTACACAAGTTGTGTAAGGGGGGCTCTCTGACACCCACAGCTGGGATAGCATGTCCTCGGACACTTAGGAGCCTTTTGAGCAGTAGGAGGTTTTTGATGAGCACACTAGGCCCAAATATTCTCACACTTGCAGTATATACATTCACAAATATGTCAGTCTCTTTGCTGTCAACCCATTAATTTTGGTCATTTCAAATATCCAACCATCCAGCCAAACAGTTTTTTACTTAAGATCTATATTTCAGCCCTTTTCTTACAATTTGAAGTTCTATCCATAGGAAGGATAAGGATTCTCATTCTGCACCTTTTCACATATGAATGGGGTCATAACATCCCAAACCTTCTTTCCAGTTATGCTAGTCACCCATAACTCAGATTAGATTTTTTCCTTCTTACTCAGATAGTCAAAGGAAACTCTTGATGAATCTGAGTGTGCCTTGGAAGGGAATGGCAAGGAGTCAAGATTAGACACAATAGGAATATGACTCAATGGCTCATGCATTCTTTATGTTCTTTGATGATTGTCTCCAGCCTTGTTCCCTGTATAACATTTTGTCCACTTATGATTTTGTGCCTCTTGGACATGCCAGATCTTATGTCAACATGAATCATGTTCTTTTTTTTTAATTGATTTTTTGCAGTATAACTTATATTTAATAGTAGTACATATGTTTTCCTTCCCCGCCAATATTCTCCCCCCAGTCTCCCTTACCCCCAGCACATGTCCCCACCTGTCCCCCTCCCCACCCCAGTGTCTTTCATTCATTGGTTATGCTCATATGCATGCATACAAGTCCTTCGGTTGATCTCCCCCAGCATCCGCCGCACATCCACCCCAGCCTTCCCCCTGTAGCTTGACAGCCTGTTCAAGGCCACCCTGCCTCTATATCAATCACTCTCCCCTGTTTCTTTTCTTCAAAAATATCTTGCATCTGCAAACTAGAAATAAATGTATAAGAACAAAAAATGTTTGAGTGTCAGTTTCAATGTCCAACTGTTCTGAGTCCCAGTTTCAATGTCAAATAGTTCTTTATATGTACATGTCAGCAATGGTATCCAGATGGTGGACACATGGTGGCAATGCAAGATCCATCCTCTCTGGTTTGGTTTTGGGCCGCCTGCAGCCATGCACAGCTGCCGACTGCTAGCATGGCAAGGTGTCGTCAGTGTCCCCCATCTCTGGACCAACCTCGTGACTGGAACAGACCTGTCAGTTCCTCGCTGTCGCAGGAACCCACATGGTCTTGGAGTTGTTCTCTGAAAACACACAAACACATTCTCAACCAAAAGTTAACAAAGGGATCCTCTCTTCAAATTAGACTTGGGATTCTTTTTATTTTTACATAAATGATTTTCCTTTGGCTTATTTTGACACCATGTGTGTTTTTTCATGGGTGTCCTGCTGTTGGCTTTACAAATGGAAGTTACTTTTCTGGAGTAAGAATTTTCTAGATGTATTTTACTTACAGGATATTTTTCTTTACAAGATATCACCCCACTGCCCCCCCCTTTTTTGATTAATGGGGGCTCTTGGAAATTTTATATTGCAGTCTTGGTAATTTTAAATTTTAATTTTTGCACACAAAAATGACTGCTTTAGGTTCTTTGGATGTTAGACAAATTTACAGTGAGATGAACTACTTATAGATATTTTAGTTAATTTTTTAGGAAAAGCTTTTTGTCCAGTACACTTAGATTTTCTTGAGTATTCACTTATTTCACTTGGCCAATTAAAATTAATCTGAAAATTTGATTACTATTTTACTGTCAATTTTAATACTCAAGCAGAAATCTTAGTTTACCCTATAAATATTAGTGGAAATGAATATTTGCATTTTTGAGTAGGTCCTGAGCATTCTTGGTACTAGACTAAATTTAGATATAGAGCAGCTATTGCTGGACGAGTCTCTGTCTGCCACCTGGGTCCCGGTCTGAGTTGTGCATGGGAGGCGAAGCAGCAGTGGGGGCAGGAGACCTCCCTCAGGAGGGGTGAGAACTCAAGTCCTTGCAAGGTTTGTGGGTGAGGGTCTGTGCCCCACCTCTGTTGACCTTTCAGTTCTCTCCTGTTGTCCCCTCTGCGACTGTGCCTGTCTTAGGCTGTTCCTTTCCTGAGGAATCTTACCCGTCTCTGGCTAACCAGCCATCCTCTGGGGCCAAACAGAGTGATGTGAGGTTCAGATCTGTCTCCTTTGTAGTCTATGCCCCATGACCTCCATGTCCAGCACCTGCCTTGGGGTCCCCTCGCCTGCTGGCGGGGTCCCGGTACTGATCACATATCTCGGGGGACCCAGGTTTCTTCTACCGAGAAGGCCCAGCTCACACCATTGGTCGAGAGACAGATCCATGGTGCCAACTGCCCAGAGGCTTAAGCTACAACTTGAACTGAAAGCTCAGGCAACAGCTGTGTGTATTTGGATAGTAAGAAGAGGGTCCCTCTTGGCAAAAGGGGCAAGAGGGGCCAATATAGAATGCTCAAGTGCCTTACCAGTACCTTAATTCCTTCTGAAAGGGGTTACTTCTTTTCCTATCATTTTTTAAATTGCTGCCCAACATTCAAAGAATTAGTTTGTAAGTTTATTTGGGGTAATTGTATAATATGCTGTTGTCAAATATCAAAAATTGTAATGACATTGTAGAATAATATCATGTAAGGGTATTATGGTGTCACATAAGGTTAAGGAGGGCCTAGCCTAAGGACTGGAGTTCATAGGAGATGACAAGCTCTAGGCCATGTCAATTCAATCTCAAACTAGCTGCCAATTTTTTTTATAACTTTATATAAACACAAATTACTTACCTTAGTTCAAGAGTTCAAATATATTGACTTTCCGCCTTACTCCCACCACCTGCCACTTATCCTGAGGGTTGACAATCTGATGGACTTTTCTCAGTCTCTGGATCCATTCTTGTTCATCAGTCTATGTCATTCATTATATTCCTCAAATGAGTGAGATCATGTGATATTTATCTATCTCTGCCTGGCTAATTTCACTCATCATAATGCTCTCCAGCTCCATCCATGTTGTTGCAAATGGTAGGAGCTTCTTTAATATCACAGTGTAGTATTCCATTGTGTAAATGTACCGTAGTTTTTTAATCCACTCATCTGCTGATGGGCATTTAGGCTGTTTCCAAATCTCAGCTATGGTAAATTGTGCTGCTATGAACATAGGGGTGCATATATCCTTTGTAATTCGTGTTTCTAGTTTCTTGGGGTATATTCCTTGAAGTGGGATCACTGGGTCGAATGGGAGCTCCATTTTTAGTTTTTTGAGTAAACTCCATACTGTTCTCCACAGTGGATGTACTAGTCTACAATCCCACCAGCAGTGCACGAGAGTTCCTTTTTCTCCGCATCCTTGCCAGCACTTGTTTGTTGATTTGTTGATGTAAGCCATTCTAACAGGTGTGAGATGGTACCGCATAGTGATTTTTATTTGCATCTCTGGGATAATTAGTGACTTTCAGCAGGTTTTCATATGTCTCTGGGCCTTCCTTTTGTCTTCTTTCGAAAAGATTCTATTTAGGTCTGTTGCCCATTTTTTTATTGGATCATTTCTCCTTTTTTTACTAAGTTGTATGAGTTGCCTGTAGATGCTTGAGATTAAACCTTTATCAGTAATAACATTTGCAAGTATGTTCTCCCACACAGTGGGTTTTCTTGTTTTCTTGATAGTTTCTTTAGCTGTGCAAAAGCTGTGTATTTTGATGTAGTACCATTTGTTTATTTTCTCTTTAGCTTCCATTGCCCTCGGAGCAGTATCATCAAAGAAGTTCTTTTGGCATATGTCTGAGATTTTTCTTCCTGTGGATTGCTCTAATATTTTTATGGTTTCACATCTTATGTTTAAGTCCTGTATCCATTTTGAGTTTATTTTTGTGTATGGTGTAAGTTGGTGCTCTAGCTTCATTTTTTTTGCATGTATCTGTCCAATTTTCCCAACACCATTTATTGAAGAGACTGTCTTGACTCCATTTTATGTTCATGCCTCCTTTGTCAAATATTAATTGAGCATAGTTGTTTGGGTTGATATTAGGATTCTCTATTCTATTCCATTGATCTATATGTCTGTTCTTGTGCCAGTACCAGGCTGTTTTGAGAACAGTAGCTTTGTAATACAGCTTGAAATCTGGTATTGAAATCCCACCGACTTTGTGCTTCTTTCTCAGGATTGCTGTGGCTATTCGAGGCCTTTTTTTATTCCAGATGAATATTTGGACAGTTCATTCTAGGTCTGTGAAATATGCCATTGGTATTTTAATGGGGAGTGCATTAAATTTATAGATTGCTTTGGGTAGTATGGACATTTTAATGATGTTGATTCTCCCACTCCATGAACATGGTATGTTCTTCCACCTATTTACATCTTCCTCTATCTCTTTTTTTAGTGTCCTGTAGTTTTCCTCGAATAGGTCTTTTACCTCCTTAGTTAAGTTTATTCCTAGGTATCTTCATTTTTTTGGTGTGATGGTAAATGGGATTACTTTTTCAGCCACACTTTTTGTAAGTTCACTATTAGTGTATACAAATGCCTTGGCATTAATAATGAAGATTTCTTGGCATTAATTTTGTAGTGTGCTACAAACCTGAACTCCTTTATTAAGTCTATTAGCTTTTTTATGGAGTCTTTCGGATTTTTTATGTACAATATCATGTCATCTGCAAATAAGGATAGCTTAACTTCTTCTTTTCCAATTTGGATGCCTTTTATTTCTTCTTCTTGTCTAATTGCAATGGCTAATACTTCCAGTACTATGTTGAACAGGAGTGGTGAGAGAGAGCATCCCTGTCTTGTTCCTGTTCTTAGGGGAAATGGTTGCAGTTTTTACCCATTGAGTCTGATGTTTGCTGTGGGTTTATCATATATGGCTTTTATTATGTTGAGGTATGATCCTTCTATTCCTACCTTGTTGAGAGTTTTCATCAAGAAAGGGTGTTGGATTTTGTCAAATGCTTTTTCTGCATCCATTGATATGACTATGTGATTTTTATATCTCAATTTGTTTATGTGATGTATCACATTTATTGATTTGTGGATATTGTACCATCCTTGCATTCCTGGGATAAATCCTATTTGGTCATGTTGTGTGATCTTTCTGATGTGCTGCTGGATCCGATTTGCTAAAATTTTATTGAGGATTTTGGCATCTATGTTCATGAGGGATATTGGCCTGTACTTCTCTTTCATTGTATTGTCTTTGTCTGGTTTCTTATTAGGGTGATGCTAGCTTCATAGAAGGAGTTTGGAAGTGTTCCATCCTCTTGAATTTTCTGGAATAGTCTTAGGAGGGTAGGTTTTAGTTCTTCCTTAAATGTTTTGTAAAACTCCCCTTATGTAGCCGTCTGGCCCTGGAGTTTTGTTTGCTGGAAGATTTTTTATTACTGCTTCAATTTCTTCCATATTTATTGGTCTATTGGGCTGTTTAGATTCTTCCTGATTGAGTTTTGGGAGGTTATATTTTTCTTTTTTTTTAAATATATTTTTTATTAATTTTTCACAGAGCAGAAGGGTGAGGGATAGAAAGTCAGAAACATCGATGAGAGAGAAACATCAATCAGCCGCCTCTTGCACACCTCCAACTGGGGATGTGCCCACAGCCAAGGTACATGCCCTCGACCGGAATCGAACCCGGACCCTTCAGTCCGCAGTCCGATGCTCTACCACTGAGCCAAACCGGTCTTGGCAAGGGAGGTTATATTTTTCTAGGAATATATCCAGGTTGTCCAATTTGTTGGCATAGAGTTGTTCATAGTATTTTTTAACATTCCTTTGTATTTCGTTAGGGTCTGTTGATATTTCACCTCTTTCATTTCTGATTTTATTTATTAGGGTCCTCTCTCTTTGCTTCTTGGTGAGCCTGGCTAGAGGTTCATCAATCTTGTTTATCCTTTCAAAGAACCAGATCTTGGTTTTGTTGATCTTCTGTATTGTTTCTTTGGTCTCTATGTTGTTTATCTCTGCTCTGATCTTTACTATTCCCTTCCTTCTACTTACACTGGGCTTTTCTTGTTGCTCTTTTTCTAACTCTTTGAGTTGTTGGGTTGCATAATTTATTGCTACTGTTTCTTATATTTTTTGTTGTTGTTTTTTTTTTGCGGTAGGATTGTAGAGCTATGAACTTCCCTCTCAAAACTGCTTTTGCTGTGTCCCATAGATTTTTTTTATTGTTGTGCTATCATTGTCATTTGTTTCCATGATGTTTTCTATTTCTTCCTTGATCTCTCTAGTAACCCAGTCATTGTTTAATAGCATGCTGTTTAGTCTCCATGTGTTTGATTTCTTTGGATTGTTTCTATTGTAGTTCATTTCCAGCTTTATGCCACTGTGATCTGCAAATATGCTTGATGTGATTTCTATCTTCTTGAATTTGGAGAGACTTTGCCTAAGACCCAAGGTATAGTCTATCTTTGAAAATGACCCATGGCACGTGAAAAGAATGTATATTCTGTGGCTTTGGGGTGAAATGATCTGAAGATGTCAATTAATTTCATCCAGTCTAGTGAGTCATTGAGGATTGATGTTTTTTTGCTGCTTTTTTGTTTAGAGGATTTGTCCAATGGTGATAGTGCGGTATTAAAGTCTCCTACTATGATTGTATTACTGTCTATCAGTCCGCTGATATCATCCGGGAACTTTTTTATGTATTTGGTTGCTCCTGTATTGGGTGCGTAAATGTTTACCAGCGTCATTTCTTCTTGTTGGATTGCTCCCTTTAGTATTATGTAGTGGCCTTCTTTATCTCTTGTTACATCCTTCACTTTGAGATCTAATTTGTCGGATATAAGTATTGCTACCCCAGCTTTTTTTCTATTTCCATTTGCCTGAAGAACCTTTTCCCATCCTTCCACCCTCAGTCTGTGTGCGTCTTTTTTTTTTGGAGGTGGGTTTCTTGTAGATAGCAGATATATAGGTCGTGTTTTCTTATCCAGTCCATTACCCTATGTCTTTTGATTGGAGCATTTAAACCGTTTATATTTAAAGTTATTATTGATAGGTACTTACCTTTGGCCATTTTTGTTCTTTACCCCTGTGTTCTTTCTTCGCTTCCTATTGCTTTTTACAGCAGACCCTTTAGCATTTCTTGCATTGCTGGTTTGGTGGTAATGTATTCCCTTAGACCTTTTTTGTCTGTGAAGCTCCTGATTTGACCTTCAATTTTGATTGATAGCCTTCCTGGGTACAGTATTCTAGGATTAAGACCCTTTCTTTGCATGACTTTGTATATTTCATTCCAATCCCTTCTGGCCTTGTAAGTTTCTGTTGAGAAATCACTTGCTAATCTGATGGGGGTTCCTTTGTAGGTGACTTTCCGTCTTTCTCTGGCAGCTTTTAAGATTCTCACTTTGTCATTGATGTTTGCCAATTTAATTATAATGTGCCTTGTGTTAGGTCTTTGGGGTTTAATTTGTTTGGAACTCTGTGAGCTTCTTGGATTTGTGTGGGTTTTTTCTTTCCTATATCAGTGAAATTTTCTGTCATTATTTCTTCCAAAATGTTTTCTATTCCTTGCTCAGTTTCCTGTCCCTCTGGAAGCCCTATTATGTGGATGTTGTTTTGTTTTATGTTGTCCCAATGTTCCCTTAGGCTCTCCTCCTGCTTTTTAATTAATTCATTTTTTTAGAATCTGCTCTACTTGGGTATTTTTTCCTACCTTGTCTTCCAGCTCACTGATGTGGTCCTCTGCTTCTTCTAGTCTACTCCTGATACTTTCTATGGAGTTCTTTACCTCAGCAATGTCACTTTTCATTTCTTCTTGGGTCTTCTTCATTTCTTGTTGGGTCTTCTTCAGTTCCTCTTGGTTCTTACTCATACTGACTTCTATTCTCTTCAGCCACCCTATGACCATTTCTCTGAACTCTCTCTCTCTGACAAGTTGCTTGCTTCCATTTCATTTACCTCTTTTTCTGGTGAGGCTTGTTTTTCTTTCATTGGTAGGCTGTTTCTTTGTCTCCCCGTGGTCTCTCTTCTCTGTGTGTCTTGTTATGTAGTTCTCACTCTCCTGTGTTGATTTAAAGGCTCAAACTACAACACAACCAGGTGCGGCACACCGGGCACTGAAGAAGAATGTATTCACAGTATTGGTAACTCCAAATTAAAGGTGATTGCCAGATGAAGGTAAATTAGGTGATAGGTGGGAAAAAAAGAGAGTAAGAGAAAACACACTCACACACACAAAAGAAAGAGAGAAAGAAAGAAAGAAAGAAAGAAAGAAAGAAAGAAAGAAAGGAAGAAAGAAAGAAAGAAAAAAGGGAATGCCAAAATAAAATTTGGAAAAGGGGAAGGAGGAAAAAGAAAGGAAACGGGATTAAACTATAAATATAGGTTAGAAACTCCCAAAGGACCACCACTAATCCCAGCAAAAGCCAGCAACAAGTACCTGGAGATTGATACAAACTACATACAAGAACTAATATCAAGGGAGGTTAGGGAACACAGAAGCTTAAATTTATCAAAAAAAACAACAACAATGTAAACAACACCAAAACAAAAAACAATGCCAACCCCCACCCCACAAAACAAATTAAAAGAAAAGAATAACCAAACCAACCTCACAAACATGCATAAAATATCGATATAGTCAACAGTCAGGTAAACAACATCAGCAGGACAGAGTAAAACAATTTAGGATAGTGAAGTCAGAGAAGCAATAGATGTGTATGGACTTGGAGCAGGGGGTTGGAGATTGGATATAAAAGTGGGGTGAAATTTTAACAGGGTGTAAAAAGAGAGAATAAGGAAAATATAAAGCAGAAAAAGTGTAAGAGGAATAAGACACTAACTAGGAAAATGTTAGCAAGAGAGTGCTGGCATAAGGGTGAAGTTGAGGTAGAGTAAAAAGATACTAAAGGGTAGATGACAAAAGAGAGTAAAGATGAAATAAAATGGCACTTAAATAAAGTTTAAATAGTAGTAGAAATAAAATTGATTCCTTGATTTGTGTTATACAAGTGTCAATTTGTGATTCAGCCCCTGGGTGGCAGTGTTTCTGAATTAACCTCCAGGTCTATTGGTCCTCTCTAGCCTGAACTAAAATTCCGCTATGTCTATGGTATTCACTACTTATTTGTGAAAATAGGCTACCCTCTCTAATGGTGAGCACCTGTTCTGATCCCCAGCCTCAGAAAAACAGCTCACCCCTGTGGTCTCCCAGGTTCTCCCCAACCAGGAGATCCCCTGTTCCTGGTTCAGCGCTGAGAATTTTGGATTTGGAGAGGACAAACGCAAGCACTCAAACTCACGTCCCGCTTGTATGTCTGCGGGAAATCCCTTTCCCCCTTGAGTTTGGCAGCCTGCTCCCTCCCAAAATTGTTAGGCTGGCCTTCTCCATCAGGTCCAAATGGGTTGCTTTCTATGTATACCCCCTGCCACCAGCTCCGAGGGTCCTCTTCCACGTTTGGCAGCTCAAACAGCCACGGACTTTTCCTCTTATTTTTTTCCCCAGGCGCAAATCTCCCTGTTTTGCCAGCTCCCCCAACCCCAGGGGAAATCTGACCTTTTCGTGGCAGAGCACAGGGTTCCTCGGAATCTGCTTCTGCACCAACTAGGAACCGATGTTCCAGAGGGGTCTCCATGAATCATGTTCTTGATAGACACCATGGTTGCTGTGGCCAATAAAGTCCCATAGGGACATAGTAACAAACCAAAAACCATTTCTTAGAAGGAGGTTAGTTACTCTATACTTAGGGGTCTCTCCCATGAATCTATTACCAGGACCTGGCCAAGTCTCCAAATAGCATCTAGCTCTGCTACACAGGCTTATAATCTATTAAAGTTGCAGACAAAATAAGTAAAGCTGCGTGAATTCAGCTTGGAGACTTCAGGTGATTCGTACTCTCTTCTGGAAACTTAAGTTGAAGGAGATTTTATTCAAGATCCTTCACAGCTGAAGTGTTTCAGCACTTGTTGTTGTCAGACCAAAACATCAGAACTGATCATATGGTAAAGATCACTTCCTTATCAAAGACCATGCCCCAATTTTCAAACATGACTGCCCACTGAAGAATAGCAGCCTTCTTGCTGAAAGTTATACTTGAGCAGAATAAAATTTAATTTTGGTTCATTTGCATTATGTGGTCTAATTTCAAATTCTTTCACAAATAAAGGTCAATGAATTGCTCATGAAAGGTAAGATTAAAAATTTTTTTAATATTCTGAAAATAAAAGGAATCTATTTCAGATGTCAAATTTGTAATAAAGTATGTTGATTTCACTGCTGGGGAGAGTGTTTAACAAGATTGTTAAAGAGCCCTATGTCCCCAAAAGTCTAAGACTCATTGATCTGATGAATATTAGTAAATTTTCAACAAATTTTAAGTAACAGCATCTGCCACAACATCTCACCTCACAGCCTTTTATTATTTTAAAATATATTTTAATGCTTATATGTTGTTCTTATTTCATTTATAAATATGGTTAGCTTGTTTTAAATAAATCTTTCCATCAAAGAGAAAATTTTACTACTTAAATTATGCATTAAAAAGACAAATGAAAAGTGATATTCAAAAGTTCAGGTTGATCAAAAGGACATCTTTCATAAATCTTTTAGTTGGTACAAGTTTAGGCATTTCTCATATGCCAGTTACATTGATATTTTTTCTAGATAATAGTCATCGTTAAGTATAGTCACAACAAAATACTTTATAACATTCAAGAATTAAACACAGATTTTACTGTGTTAACTACAATTCTAGCCAAGTTGATGATGCACTAATTTGAAGCTGAAATGAAATTTGGCTTGGCCTCCAGTTAGGCAGATCCAGACAGCAGAGCTGCTGCTAAGTGGGGTGGTTTTCTTGGGGATGCACCACAATGACTGGTCAAGGTCCAGTCCACACTGTTGCTGACGAGTACAGTGAGAATTGCTGGGCTTCAGAAGACAGTAGGTTTGTATTTATGTTGAGTAAATACAAGGTTGTGAGGACTTTTTGGTAATGGACTGTCTGCCTTGAAATTGCATTTAATCGCTAACCATTCTCAGAGTATTCTCATTCAGGGATCTTATGAGGGTTATCTATTCCTGAGTGATTCATTAAACGACCCTCCCCCACCCCACCACCACCCAGAATGGGACACCCTTGAAATCCTCCACCTTTGAATGCCTCCTTATTCTCATCCATTGATATTCTCAGACTATATCTTCCCATCATTCAGATATTGGAGAGCCCTGTAACTGGATGCAGTGGCACTTTCTAGCTGCCTAAATGCGTATTATACTTCTGTTCCCAGGTACCATTTACTGTGCCGAAACAGAACTGTCCTACAGCTTCAAAGATTCTTTCTGCCATGCATTCCAATCTTAGTGGATGATGTGCAACCTTGGCTGCAATTGAATATTAAACCATATTTTCTGTCAATTTTGATATAAAGAAACAAGAGGCCTGGTGTAATTTGGAGTTTTCCCAGTGTCTAATTTCAATCTAATGTACTGTTGGGAAACTAAGCTAGGAAATCTATATGGCTGGTCCATTTGGGGACTTGGTCTGCTATCTTTAGCCTGTGACAATTTCTGGTTTCTATTCCTTGTTCAGGAATGATAACAGTGTGATTTGCAGGTATAACTAACAAATGAGATCAATTAAAGTGTCTAAAAGTGACACCTGTCTGAGTATAGGGTTGCACTCTGTGACCCCTACAGCTTCGCTTCCTGCCACTCCTGCTGTCTGCAGGCCCTCTCCACAGACAAAGTAACAATGGAGGGCTGTTTCCAAGTGGGCACTAGCCCAGAGGCAGCCTTATCCTGTGGTCTGGCTACATGATGATTATCGCTGCCTGGAAGCAGCAGGTGTATTTTTCATCCCATTTACACAAATGATCCCTGTGTTTCACAGCATTCATTAATATATCTTCTTGATTTTCCCAATTTGTTACAAATTTGTACTGTCAGCTGCCTTTGTGATTGAATTGAATTAATAATGAAATACAAGCTACCTTTCATGTGTGCACATTCTTGAATACTTTATTAGAAGACAAACTTGATACTTTGAAAAGCTCACAGGTCATGGAGAAGGGGGAAAAGGGTTACTTTTGAGAAGAGTAGTAACTGGGTAAAACACTCCAAAATATTTGCATTTCTTCAACAAAATGTTTGTAAAAATAATAATGGCTAGTTGTCCAAACCCTATGACTATAAAGTTTTATATTAAGTGCTATGTGGAAATTACAAAGGCTCAAGTATCCTGTATAATAAAAGCATAATATGCAAATCTACCCAGCAGCAAAACAACTAGTCACCATGACACGCACTGACCACCAGGGGGCAGATGCTGAATGCAGGAGCTGTTCCCTAGTGGTCAGTGCACTCAGCCAGAAGCCAGCTTTATGGCTGGCAAGCCCAGAGATGGCCGGAGCCTCTCCTGCCTCTGCTGCAGGTGGAGTAAGGATCAAGGGGTCCCAGACTGCGAGAGCCCAGAACTATGAGAAGGATATCTAACTGTCGGCTTAGGCCAAATCCCTGAAAAAATTGGGCCTACGCTGGCAGATGGACATCCCCCAAGGAGTCCCAGGCTGCAAGAGGGTGCAGGCTGGGCTGAGGGACTCACTCTCCACCCCTGTGCACAAATCTCATGCACTGGGCCTCTTGTAGTTTTATAATTAGGTTTGATTACGATTGAAATGTTGAGCTGAACTTTTATGCTTTTCACTTAGTTTCCCACTTTTGGACAGCATAAGCTAGATTATATAGTGAAAGGTGAAAATTGCTGTTCCCAGTTACATTTCTGAAGTTACAAACTGTCTGTATAGAATAAATTGGTATAATTATTATTCTCCAAACTATAGCTCAATGAGATTCTCCAAAGCTTGTCAGAATGTCTAAACCAGAATACACTAGAGAGATTAGAGAGATTTTGCCTACTAAGCAATATCTAATTCTCTTTCTCAAATAGCTGAGCGTAAGATGTTCAATATACCAGTGTGTCTGGGATGGTCCGTGGTTAATGCCTGTCCCCACACATATTCTTAAATAGACCCCATTCATCCATACAAATGTTTGAACAATTAATCTTACAGACAACCAACTTGTAAGCACTGTAAAAGTTAGTTACATTTTATTTAAGCAAAATAATATCACATTTATAAAAATGTAATTAAAAGCACTCATCCAAATAAGCCACAGTTAGACACAAGGGACAGAGTTTTTCTAGAAGACAGCCAGAACATCTCAGTTGTGCAGATGCTGAGCATGATATAATTCTTATATGTTAATTTTCAATTGATTCAGTCCTTTGAAATAGTTGCACAGAATTGTCATTTAATTGTCACCAATCACCACATACAGAACTATGCTATGTCTTATTCTGCAGTGAAGAATACAATACATTGGGAGATCTAATTATACCTTATCTCATACCATTTCTATGCAAGCAATAGGATTCAAACCACAAAAATCAAAGTTACTCAATCATTTCTAGCACGAAGAGTAGAATCAACAAAGTTTATATGGCAAGGAGAGAAAATGCTTCCACATTTACGTTTTTGAAAACACAGGCCACTGATGTAATTCACTAAGAAGAGAGCCATATACAGGTAGAAAAATGTGGTCATCTGGGGGCATTATCACCTACTGAAAATCTTATTATATTTATATCTTCTATATCTATATCTAAATCTATATCTATTTCTACATAGATGAATGATAGGGATATATAAGATATAGATATGTCTGCATATAAGACATAGATATATTATGTGTTGGCCTAGATAAAATCTGAAAAACAGTGATATACTCAACCTCTTTTAATCAATCTTAGAAACTTAGATAGATTAATTTGCCCAAGGTCATAGAGAAAGATAATTTTGGAGTTAGGTTTCTATTTCTTCCTTCCCTCCAGCCGTCTCTTCCTTCTCTCATTTTTTTAACTAGTTTTGTTAGGCATCCCACTGCCTTGCTGCTGCTTTCCAAGAGCAGAAGGTGCACAGACTCCTCATGTTTGTGTGGCCTGATCAAGTTCTCATTGTTCATTGTCTATCTGGTGAATGTAGAAATGTTTAAGAAACCATTACAGCTGGTAAGTGTTTGCTATCAATAAAGGTCCTGATACCATACATTGATGTATCCACATCCCTGACTCCATGAATAATTCACATGGTTTGAAAGGATAATTTTTCAGTGAGGAGAGCAGTGACCTATTTAAGTAACCAAGAAATATCATATAGGTTGAGATAATTTTATATACTAAGAAGAACATTCAATGGTACCAACATAGGCAATTTAATAAAGAACTTTTTTAGGAATAATAGATTTTAAAAGGTAGAAAAACTTGGAGAATAACTGGAAACTACTGTAAGTGACATGAGCTTTTGTCAAACAAGTAGACAATGATGCTGAGAAAAAATGATGAAAGCATATCACTGAGGACTCTGAACACTGAATTCTTTAATGTAACAGAGCAACCTGCTTCAAGTTCCTAATAAAGAGAAACTTGATCAGCATATCCTTGAGGTATTTGATCCAGAAAGTTATAATAGAACTAGGGGACTGGTGCACGAAATTCATGCACTGAGGGAGGGTGATCCCTCAACCCAACCTGCCCCCTTACACTTACTTGGGAGCCCTCAGGGGATGTCCTACTGACCACTCACCCCTGGCCTGCCCAAGGCCTAAAGCTTCTGTCCCCCTTTCCCCCTGGCCCGAGCCTTAGCCCCAGCGGCCGTGTGCTCACCCACCAGCTTGGCTCCGCCCCTCCCACCTTAGCCCCAGCAGCCGAGGTTGCACACTAGCCAGTTGGCTCCGCCTCAGCTCCTGATTGGCTGGTGGGCGTAGCTAGTGGGTGTGGCTTGATCAGAGATATGGTCAATTTGCATATTAATATTTTATTAGATAGGATAATTAACTCTGTCTCAGAGTCTAGTTAAATATGAAATAAGTAAACTGTAAATTATATTTTCTAGTGTAAATATTGTGAGATTACACACCAAAAACTTAATTCCAGCCAACCAAGCAGAAGATCCCTGTTTTGTCTCATCAGTCTTATGCATGCCCAGCAGACCTAAAAATTAGCTTGTAGTAAGCTCAGACCTAGCATACAGCTTAGAATTTAATAAGAAAGGTCTGCTCACTCATTCAGCCAATATGGCAGTCCAAGCCTGCAAGCACTGTTCGGCCCCCAAATGGACCTGTGAGCTCATGCACATCCTACACCTTCTACCAAAGTAAAAGATAAGTCAAAGTAGAGACTTTGGAAGGAACCAAGACGGCAGCATAGGTAAATGCCTGTATTCGCTGCCTCCTACAACTACATCAAAATTACAACTAAAATACAGAATAACTATCATCCAGAACCATGTGAAAGCTGGCTGAGTGGAAGTACTACACTAGAGAGGTAAAGAAGAAAGCACATTGAGACTAGTAGGAAGTGTGGAGGCTGCAACAAGCTGGTCGGCAAACAGGTGCTCTGATTTTTTAAATGGGAGGGAGATTGCCTCCAAGGAGGCCACTCAGAGGAGCAAGGGGTCCCAGCCCCACGCCAGACCCCCCATCCCAGGGTCCCAGACCTGGAGAAAGAACCTCCTATGGGCAATAAGAACTACGAACTAAAAAAAAAGTGCGGATTGGGGCTGAGTGATACACAGGCTGCTGGAGACCCAGATGTTCCTCTTTAAAGGCTGGTACCAGGAACTGAACTTACCAGTTCCTGCTTGCTCTGAGCTCCAGTGCTGGGCAAGGCTCTGGAGGACCCAGACACATACAGAGAGAAACTGGACTGTCTGGCATCAGGGCAGGAACTTGGGGCTGCTTTCTTCCAGATGGGGGTGCTTATAGAGATCATTGACCCCATGCTGGGACCTCCCTGGTGTAGGGCTCACTGGCAGCCATTTCTGTTTGTTCCTCCTTGGAAATTCCCTGCGACTGGCTCCAGTCAATTTTCAACCAAACCCAAACTGTGCCCAGTGGCTTTTGCATATGAATGGCTTGTCCTTTTTCCACCTAAAATCTGTCAAACAAGCAGCAGCTGGATCAAGGAGCCCCAAAGATATCAATAAAAGGCTCAAGACCCGGCACCGGCACTAGCCTGCCTTGCTTCACAGCTGGGCCTCTTCTGGGCACTTCCAAACTTGATACAAAGAGGAGGAATCTGCAGATATATCTGTAGCTCCTGCTAGGTGGCTCCAGGCAGTGGCTGACTTTGCTCCTCCCTGGAGACCCAAGATCCAGTGAACCCAGTTGTAATCCAGTATCTACAAGTGACACATTCAAGGGACAGAATCAGTGAGTACCAAACCTTACTGAAGCAAGGCCTGCCCCATAAGGGTGTCTCCTGCACAGCAACTCTCTGACTGTAGTCATAAGGGTCCCCACAGCCAATTGGCCTGGAGGTTAATTCCTCCCAGTGACAACAATAGCAATCAAGACTCAACTACAACAAGACTGCACACAGCCCACAAAGGGGTGCACCAAGAGTGTCCACTTCAGTTGACTGGAGAAGCTGAGACCCTGGGCCCTATAGGACACCTACTACACAAGGCCACTCTGTTAACTCAAGGAGACTTAGCAGCTACCCAATACATAGAAACCAACACAGGGAAGCAACCAAAATGTGGAGACAAAGAAACATGTCACAAATGAAAGAAATGGGAAGGAAGCAAACTACTGGATATAGAATTCAAAATAAGAGTCATAAGGTTACTCAAGAATCTTCTAGAAACCTCTGAGGAACTTAGTGAGACCTTCAAGGATCTTAGTGAGAATGCAAAAAAAAAAAAAAAAAGAAAGAAAGAAAGAAAGAAAGAAAAGGACCAGTCAGAAATTCAGCATACATTGACTGAAATAAAGAATAATATACAGGAACTCAACACTAGACTAGCCACATGCAGCTCTTTGGCCCCTTGATTGTGGCTCTTCCACTAAATACCATGGCCTGGGTGAGTCTATTTTGAAGAAGTGGTGTTAGAAGTTTACACTTTAAAAAATTGGCTCTCAAAAGAAATTTCAATTGTTTTACTGTTGATATTTGGCTCTGTTGACTAATGAGTTTGCCGACCACTGGACTAGAGGATCCTGAGAATCAAGCCAATGATTTGAAATACCAGGAAGCAAAAAACACCAAAGAAGAGCAAATAGAAAAATGAATCAAAAAATATGAAAATAATGTAAGGAGCCTCTGGAACAACTTAAAGCATACCAACATCTGTATTATAGGGGTTCCAGAAGAAGAGAGTATTGAAAACCTATTTGAAGAAACAATGATGGAAAACTTGCCCTACCAGGTGAAAGAAATAACCTACAAGTCCAGGAAGCACAGAAAATCCCATAGAAGAGAAATCCAAAGAAGACCAAACCAAGCCACAACATAATGAAAATGCCAAGGGCAAAAGACAAAGAGAGATTCTTAAAAGTAGCAAGAGAAAAACAGTTGGTTACCTATAAGGGAGTGCCCATATAACTGTCAACTGATTTCTTAACAGAAATTATACAGACCAGAGGGAACTGGCAAGAAATATTCAAAGTGATGAATAACAAGAATGTACAACCAAGATTACTCTACCCAGCAATTTAGAATTGAAGGTCTAATAAAAAGCTTCACATACAAGAAAAAGCTTAATGAGTTCATCACCACCAAACTAGAATTATATGAAATACTGAAGGATTTTCTTTAAGAAAAGGAAGAAGAAGAAAAAGGTAACGTTAAAAAATTATGAACAGCAAAGTAACAGCAAATACATATCTATCAACAAGTAAATAAAAATCAAATGAATAAAAAATCTGATGAACAGAATAAACTGGTGAATGAAATAGAATCAGGGGCATGGAAATTGAACAGATTGACATTTCTCAGAGAAAAGGGGATGTGGGTGGTACAGGAAGAGATTAGACAAAGGTCTTATATGCATGTATACAGTGACTATGGACACAGACAATAGGGTAGTGATGACTTGGGGTGGGATGGAAACCAGGTGGAGAGGAGCGATGGGGGCAAAAAGAGGACATCTGTAATAATCTCAACAATAAAGACTTAAAAATCAACAACACAAAGTATAGACTTTGCTTAATGCCTTTCTTCTCTTTTTTTCAAATATACCTTTGTTTGTTTCAGAGAGGAAAAGAGAGCTAGAGAGATAGAAACAACAGAATAATTGATTGGCCGCCTCCTGTATGTCCTCTATTTAGGGGTGGGGATCAAGTTCACAACCTGGGCATGTGCCCTTGGCCAGAATCGGACCTGAGATCCTTTAGTCCACAGGCCAATGCTCTATCCACTGAGCCAAACTGACTAGGGCACCTCTTCAACTCTTAACAACCCTAAGCTTCCTTATAACTCTATATGCAAAGGGTAATGTGCAAATCAACCAAACAGTGAAATAACCAGTCACTATGCCACACACTAACCATCAGGGGGCAGACGCTCAACATAGGAGCTGCTCACTGGTGGTCATTGGTCATTACACTGCCACAGGAGGAGCACTGCTCAGCCTGAAGCCAGCTGGCATGGCTGGCCAGCACAGCACCAGTGGCAGGAGCATCTCCTGCTTCCGCATAAGCACTAAAGAAGTCAGACTAATGGCTCCCAGGCTGCCAGAGGGATGCCTGACTGCCAGCTTAGGCCCAGTCTCTGGAGAAGGTAGACATCCACCGAGAAGTCCCAAACTATGAGAGGGTGCAGGCCAGGCTAAGGAACCACCCCCCAAGTTCACAAATTTTTATGCACCAGGACTCTAGTCTACACTAATAAAAGAGAAACATGTAAATTGACTGTATATTTGCTATGCCCACAAGGCACGCCCACTAGCCAATCAGGAGTGAGTAGGCAAATTAACCAAACTAAAATGGCTGCAGCCATGGAGTGATCAGGAGGCTTGGGTTTCCCTGGTGATGGAGGAAGCCAAGCTTCCTGGACGACCCTGGCCTATGCTCAAGGAACAAAGTTTCAATTATAGAAGATAAAAAAATCCCAGATACCAGGGCCTCCGCTTGGGTCACTGGGGTGTGTGGCCAGCCTGCAAACCACCACCAGCCCCTCACCCAGGCACCCCACACCCCAAGGAAACCCCCACCTTGATCTGGAACACCCTTCAGGGCAAACCAGCCGGCCCCAACCAGTACACCAGGCCTCTATCCTACCTAATAAAATGGTAATATGCAAATTGACCATCACTCCAACACAAGATGGCTACCATATGTGATCCAAGATGGTTGTCCCCATGTGGACACAAGATGGCTGCCACAAGATGGCCAGCAGGGAAGGGCAATTGGGAGGGACCAGGTCTTCAAGGGAGGGCAGTTGTGGGTGATCAGGCCACAGGGGAGGACAGTTGGGAGGGACCAGGCCTGCAAGGGAGGGCAATTGGGGGCAATCAAGCCTGCAGGGGAGGGCAGTTAAGGGTGACCAGGCTGGCAGAGGAGGGAAGTTAGGGGTGACCAGGCCTGCAGGGAAGAACAGTTGTGGGGGACCCAGGCCTGCAGGGGAGGACAGTTAGGGGTGACCAGGCCAGCAGGGGAAGGAAGTTAGGCCCAATCAAGCTGGCAGAGGAGTCATTAGGCATCAATCAGGCTGACAAGGTAGTGGTTAGGGGGTGATCAGGCTGGCAGACAGAAGCAGTTAGGGGCAATCAGGAAGGCAGGCAGGTGAGCAATTGAGAGCCAGCAGTCCTGGATTGTGTGAGGGATGTCCGACTGCCTATTTAGGCTCGATCCTACTGTAAGGTCAGGCCTAAACAGGCAGTTGGACATCCCTTGAGAGGTCCTAGATTGGAGAGGGTACAGGCTGGGCGGAGGGACACACACCTCCGTGCATGAATTTTATTCACTGGCCTCTAGTAATAGTAATAATAATAATAATAATAATAATATAGTAGCTCATTTTATCTTTGTATTTGTTTTCTGTGGTTTCAGTTATCTTTGGCCGACTGTTTTCCAAAATTATTAAATGGATAATTCCAGAAATAAATCATTTATAAGTTCTAAATTGTGGGCATTCTGAGTAGCATGATAATGTCCTATTCCATTCCACCTGGGCTGTGAATTTCCCCCTTGTCGAGTGCCCACAGCACAGATGACCCCACCCATTAGCCACTCAGTAGCAGTCTGGTTACAGATGAACTGTCTGATGTTGCATGCTGATGTTCAAGACCTCTTGTTACACTTGGTAATAGCCCCACAGCACGAGAGTGGTGAAACTGACAATTACAGAGAAGCTGTAAAGTGCTTCCTTGAAGTAAAAAGGTAAAAGTTCTCAACTTAAAAAAATAAATAAAATTATATCTTGAGTTTTATAAGATCTACAGTAAGACAGGATCTTCTATGCATGAAGTTGTGAAGAAGAAATTCATGCTAGTTTTGCTGTCACACCTCAAGCTGCAAAAGTTATGGCTATAGTACATGGCTAGTATTTAATTAAGATGAAAAAAACACATTAAATTTGTGGGTGGACAAGCAAAAATGTATTCCAATGGGCCTGCAATATGTTTTGCCAGAAAGCATTAAGCCCATCCAAAGGCCTCAGCCAGGGATACCCTGCAACTTTCACCACAAGGATGGGATGGGCACACAAATCAAGGAATAGGTTTAGTCTGAAAATATAAAAAATATTGGAAGGAGGATGGAGAGAGGTCACATTCATAACATTTTAATCCCAGTACATTGTTATAATGGTCCTATTTTATTATTAGTCCTTGTTATTATCTTACTGTACTTAATTTATAAATTAAATTTTATCATAATACATATGAGCAAAAAAATATATACAGGAATTGGTACTGTCTGTGATTAAAGTCACTCACAGTAGCTCTTAGGATGTACCCCCCATATATGGGGCCAACTGGTATAATAATAACTCATCATAGTCATGAACAAAACAAAATATATCATTTTTTTCTTTTCCCAGTGGACTAGCAATTAGGACTTGACATGAGCTGGTGATGATTATTAAAGAGTCAGAACCAGTGCTGTAAAAGGATCTTTGTGTGGGCCCCCTGGTGGGGTCAGTGAGAGTGGTTGCACTCTGGAAATTACTCTTTCCTCCGTGAGTCTTTCTGAATTCAGGTGATTAATGTTGTGTGTTCTTCTACTCAGACACTGCTTTTAAAACCATTGTTTACCTCCTCCTTGTAATCAGCTTGCCTCAGCAACCCCTTATTACCCTTGATAACAGAGGCTGCAATTTAGACCTGAAAGAAATAGGTCTTGGATGAGCCTTCGAAGCCCACAGCTACTCTGTAACCCTGTTTTTCCATTTGTAATTTACCTCCAAGAACAATTATTTGTATTTCAGTTGGCTTATACTCGTTAATGTATCACCCAGGTGAAGTGGCCACAGCATACACTCATAGCTCTGCCACATTGCAGTTGCATTTGAGCCACTACTGTAGAGATGGCTACAGACACAATTCAAACCGAAAGTGAGATGATTCCTGTCAGAAAAGAGACATTAGTGCAGTCTGCATAAAACAGCACTGTACCATAGGAGTTTTATGGCCCGCGCTGTTAAAGAATGAGAAAAAAGGGGAGCTCCTGTCAGCATCATTTCAAGGAGGCAGGGTAAGATAAGGCTCCCTGGAGTTGTTTCACATTGTCTCAAATAAATAAATAAATAAATAAATAAATAAATAAATAAATAAATATTTTTTAAACAACACACACACACACACACACACACACACACACACACACAAAACCCCAAAACAAAACAAAACAAAAAACACCAAGAAGTTGTAAAGGGGGCCAGCAATCACATGAAAGGATCTCACTATCTCTGGTCATCAAGGAAATACAAATTAAACAAAAATATGATATTACTATACACCTATAAAAAGGAATAAAGAGACATAAAGCTGTGAAACAACTGAAATATACATATATTGTCACTAGGAATGCAACATGGTTCTACTGCATGCTCCTACAACATTGTCCTACAACATGGTCTTATGACAGGTCAAGGTGACAGTGTGCCTTTCATTGGTAACGTAATCTACTGAAAGACCAAATTGAGCCAAAGCAAGAGTACCGAGTAAAACCAGTGACAATATTATGAGAAATTATTGTTTTGGATGAATGTTTATTTATAAAGATCTTAATTAAATGCGTCCATATTCCCTCATTCTATCGCTGAGATGAGCTCTTTCTTTTCGGAGGCACAAACGCACATAATAAGTTTATGCACACTGTGCGCTCTTCAGCAGGGGGCTGGCAGTTTTCCGTGCCCAAGAGTGCCTTGGCCAGAACCCAAGCACACTGGCGCCCGACCCTGCACTCCCAGCTTCCAGAATTGTAAGAAATACACCTAGAATGTTGGATCATTATAGTAGTCAAACAGACTAAGACAAGTAGGTGGTCTCAGTTTGATGGATTTTACTTGCACATTATTCTTGAGATCTATCTTTATTCTTAAGATCTGTCTATGTTGTTGCATGAATTAATACTTTATTATTTTTTAAATTACTGAGTAGCAAATCATCTGTTGATGAACATTTTGAATTACTAGGGATTAATATGAACATTGGTATTAGAGACATTTGTCTAAACAAACTGTGTAGAAGTGTGTTGGTTTCATTTGCCTTGAAGTAGGATGGCTGGGTCAAAGGGCAGGACTATGTTTAACTTTCTACAATACTGTTAAACTGACTTCTAAAGCAGTAGGATCATGTTGCATTTCTAGTGACAATACATGTATGTTTCACAGCTTTATGCACACATAGTTTTATCAGTCTCTTTATTCCTTTGTATAGGTGCATAGTGGCATTATATTCTGGTTTAATTTGTATTTCCTTGATGACCAGAGGTGGTGAGATCCTTTCATATGTTTACTGCCCCCCCTTTTATCTTCTTGCTGTGTGTGTGTGTTTAAAAAAATGATTGATTGATTGATTGATTGATTGATTTGAGAGAGAGAGAAAGAGAGAGAGAGGAAGGCAGAGGGAGAAAGGCACCCATGTGTGAGAGAGAAACATTGACCAACTGCCTCCTGCATGCCCTCTACTACAGAATGAGCCTACAACTCATGATCTGATCTGGAATTGAAGTAGTGACCTTCTGGTGCATGCGACAATGCTTAATCAACTGAGGAACACCAGCCAGGGTTCACCTTCTTTTATCAACTGTTTAAATCTTTGGCCCATTCATTAGGTTGTTTTACTTCTTATCATTGATATATAGGCTGCTTTGTTTGTTTGGTTGGTTGGTTTGATTTGGTTTTAGGTCAGGAAAATATTCAAAAAGGATGTTCTTTGTTGTTTTTGTTTTAAAATGGTATCACCTAACAATTTAGAAAACACAAATTTTTGTATTAAATAATCCCTCCATGTATGTCAACAGTCTAGGCTTTCCTCTAGTGTCCTAGTTACTTTGACAAGAATTTGTAAAATAAATGAAAAATCATCTATTCATGTCAACTTGAGTGTCCCTTAGGGATTCAGAAAAGTAAACCCAACACTGAACTCATTATTTTCCCTTGCCAAATATAATGTTTCTATGATCCTTATATGCTAGCCACAGAGACCAGGAATTTGGGAATCATTTTGTTCCCCACTTTTATTTGCCACTTCCAATTGGTTCCCAAGTCAACCTCCAAAATTAAGTGTAAAACCCATGCCTTCTTTCCTCATCATGCCAATTCCTTAGCTAAACATTCTTTCTTCTTTGTGTTTAATGGCCTCTCGCATGACAGTGGCTGTGGTGTTCTCGTCTATGTCCAGAGTGGTACCAGTAACTTTTGTGGCAAAAAAGAAAAAGAAAAAAAATTTAGTCAAATCATTCAGCTTTTTAACATCTCCTCATAGTTACCCAGTGCCTTTAGGATCAGATCCTTTCGAGAACATACCAGCTCATCAGGCTGTGGCTCCAACAACCCAGCAGCTGCACCAAATGACATGCCACACCCAGCACTTCACACTGCTTACCAATCCACCCCATCTGCTCCTTTACCTGGAACTCTATAGTCCCATTACCTGCCCCTTTTTCCTGCAAAAGTCAGTGACTGTGATACATGCTCCCTGACAGAAGTACATTCTCCCCTTGGGGTTCCTAGAGCACCTGGCATGCCCTGTCATGTCATATGTCACACTTTATCACCACAGAAGGATTATTTCTCACATGGGAAAAACAAATTGTGTGGTTTAATATAGATCTCATAGAGTAACATAAGAAAGAATAGACTCCAAAGTGATGTCTTGGCCAATGGTGGATTAGAGAGCTTTAAGACTCAGTTTATCTACTGAAGCAATGTTCAAACTAACATAATTAATTGTTCCTAGAACTCCTTAATTGAATAAAAAAAGTGTACAGCAACTATGAAGAAAGATACTGCTAAATTTCATTTCAGCACTTTTTTCTTAATGGCCTACTATCCCCTATTCCATAGTTTAGCAGTATCCATGGGGACACCAATTTGCATTCCTGTACAGCTTTCTGGAATGAAGGTGGAGAGGATATGAATCTTACTTGTAAAAATTTGCATTTACATGTTTTGACCTGTCTGATGGTCCCCTAAGAGACTAACTCAGAGGTTTGCCTTTTCTCCTCACTGTGGTATCCCAAGGTGGTATGTGTTAGAAGCATTTAAGGCCATATACTACCCATCACCATTTGGGGCCAGAGATGACAGATAGGGCAAGAAGCAAGTAAACCAAAGATCTAAGAAGGAGAAACATGAGAATGAAAATTCTCATGGAAATAAGGGCTTTGAAGGGCTACCATAAACACTTGGAAAATTACGTTCAATGCCCGAGCCCAGGCTTGAATGTATGCCACAGAAGATCAGCAAGAACCTTAGGTTTGCACCTCTGGCTGACCTTTGCCCTCTGTGAAAGAATGAGGGAAATGCTAAGGCAGAGTTGTCATTGGCCTAGCTAAATGTCAGCTCAGAGGCAATATATAAAAACTAGGGGAGCATTCGTTTTTTTTCTTGGCTACAGTCATTGAAGAAAATCTCTGTAGGTCACTGGCTGATCACTGAGAGGATGAAATAGAAATCACAAGACAAGGAATACTGCTTCTGCAAAAATGGCTTGGAAAACTCACTAATCTACAATAATGAAAGGGTAATATGCTAATTATACCAGATGTCTTCTGGACGTCATTCCTGACATCCTTCCTGATGAAGCCAAAGCTGCAGCCGGGTCCCAAGTGCCTGCCAGCAGCTGGAGGAAAGAAGCCCAGATCCTGGATGCTGGAGGGAAGCCAGTGCCAGCAGCCGGGGTGAGAGAAGGCCTATTCTTGGACAAATTTGTGTGCATTGGGCGTCTAGTTATATTATAACCCTCAAGAAGAACAACATGAAAATCCCAGGAAGTGGGAAGAATCTGACTAATGAAGTTATTGCACTATAGTATTTAAATGTCCAGTTGTCAACCAAAAAAAATTTGTTAGATATATATTAAAAAAAGGAAATTATGGCCCATTAACAAGAAAAGAAAAAATAACCAACAGAAACTGTTCTTGAGGAAGCCAAGCTGGGTTTACTAGAAAAAAAGTTTTTATACCAATTGTTTTAGATGTGATCAAAGAGCTAGAGAAAACCATGGGGAAAAAAGAAAAAAAGAAAGGAAACAAGGATAACAACATTTGAACAAAGAAAATTCAGGGGAAGAGAAACAAACTGAAAAAAGAAAATAATAAGAAAATGTTGAAAAGTAGTAGAGCTGAAAAACTAAATAGCTGAAATAAAAAAATTACTATATTTGGTGCAAGATGGGTATATTGGGGGAACACTTTGTAAAGTATAGGATTATTTAACCACTATGTTGTACACTTGAAACTAATATAAAATAACATTGAATGTAAACTGTAACTGAAAAATAAAACTTTAAAAAATCACTAGAGAGTATCAGCAGCATATTTGAAATAGCAGAAAAAGAATCAATAAATTTAAAGACAGAACATTTGAAATTACTGTGTCTGACAAGCAGAAAGAATATGAAAGAAAAAATGGAGTCTAAGGGACTATGAGACATCATCAAGTATACTGATATAGCATTATGGGACTTCCAGAAGTATAAGAGAAAGAGAGAAAGAGATAGAGGGGATATTAAAGAAATAATGGCTGAAAAAATCGCAATTTTTATAAAACCATGAATCCACAAATTCAAAATGCTGAAACAACTCCAAATAAAATAAACTCAAAAAAGATCTAAGCTTAATACATTTTAGTCAAACCATTGAAATACAAAGGCAAAGAGATAATTTTGAAAACAGAGAAGGACCTGGTCAATTATATTATGAGAGTCTCAATAAAGTTAACAGTCAGCCTAGAACCAACTGAAATTATGAAGGCCAAATGGCAATGGGTGATGTGTATGAAATGTTGTAAGAAGAAAACTGTCAACAAATAATCCACTATCCAGTAAAACCATTCTTTAAAATAAAGGAGAAATTAAGCTAGTCCTAGACAAACAAAAGCTGAGGGAGTTTGTTACTGGTAGGCCTACCCTGCAAGAAATTCAAAAAGATGTCTTTCAGAATAAAATAAAGGATGCTTGATAATAACTAAAAGCCATACAAAGAAATAAAGAACACTAGTAAAGGTAATTGCATGGATAAATATAACAGTTAGTATTGTTGTACTTTGAATTTATGGTTTCAGTTTTTGTTTTCATTTGGTTTAAAAGACAAATCATAAAACATGTATAACTCTATGTTAATGATCACATGGTATATAAATATATAATTTGTAACAACAACACAACTAGAGAGGGAAAAGAACTGTGAAGAAACAGTTTTGTATGCTAGGATGGTGTCAATTTAAAGTAGATTATTATAAATTTAAGGTATTGTAATCCTCAGAGTAAGCACTAACAAGATAACATAAAATATGCAGAAAAGGAAATGACAAGGGGAAACATAAACTAAAAGTAATCAAACACAAAAAAGGCAGACAGTATTATAGGTACAGAAACAAAAAGATATGACATACAAACAACAAATAGCGAAGTGGCAGAAGTATGTTCTTCCTTATCAGTAGTCATTTTAAATATGAACCAATTAAACATGTCAATTAAAATACAACTATATATCTACAGGCCATCTTTAAGAAACACATCAGAGTCAAAGATACAAAAAAGTTGAAAGTAAACTAGAACATAAAAAGGTTCTAAATATAATTAATTATTAGGAAAATGCAAATCAGAGCTACAATGGGATACCTATTTATACCCACTGGAATGGCTTATAATTTTTTTTTCATTTTTTTATTTTTTTAAATAAAACTTTATTGTTCAGATACTTACAGGTGTTTCTCTATTTTTTTCTCCCATAGCTCCCCTCGACCTGATCCCCCATTTACCCCATGTTCTTACACCCCGCCACTGTCTTCATCTATAGGTGTAAGATCCTTGTCCAATCTCTTCCCGCACCCTTCACACTCTCTTCCCCCTGAGAATTTTCAGTCCACTCCCTCCCTTTCCGTGTCCCTGACTCTATTATATTCATCAGTCCATTCTATTCATTAGATTTTACATTCATTTGATTTTTAGATTCACTTGTTGTTAGACATATATTTGTTGTCATTTTGTTGTTCATAGTTTTTATCTTTACCTTTTTCTCCTTCTCCTTCCCCTCCTCCTCCTCCTCCTCCTCCTCCTCCTCCTCCTCCTCCTCCTCCTCCTCCTCCTCCTCCTCCTCCTTCTTCTTCTTCTTCTTCTTCTTCTTCTTCTTCTTCTTCTTCTTCTTCTTCTTCTTCTTCCTCTTCTTCTTCTTCTTCTTCAAGAATACCTTTCAGCGTTTCATATAATCTTGGTTTGGTGGTAATGAATTCCTTTAGCTTTTTATTGTCTGTGATGCTCTTTATCTGACCTTCAATTCTGAATGATAGCCTTGCTGGGTAGAGCAATCTTGGTTGTAGGTTCTTACTGCTCATCACTTTGAATATTTCTTGCCACTCTCATCTGGCCTGCATAGTTTCTATTGAGAAGGTACTCCCTTGTAGGTAACCAGTTTTTATCTTGCTGCTTTCAAAATTCCCTCTTTGTCTTTTGCCCTTGGCATTTTAATTGTGATACGTTTTGGTATGGTCCTCTTTGGATTCCTCTTGTTTGGAGTTCTCTGCGCTTCCTGGACTTGTAAGTCTATTTCTCTCACCAGGTAGGGAAAGTTTTCTGCAATTATTTCTTCTAATAAATTTTCAATATTTTGCTCTCTCTCTTCTCTGGCACCCCAATAATTCTGATGTTTGTATGCTTAAAGTTGTTCCAGAGGCTTCTTACACTACCTTCACATTTTTGGATTCTATTTTCTTTTTGTTTTTCTGGTTGGGTGTTTCTTGTCTTCTTATATGTCAGATCTTTACTTTGATTCTTGGGGTCCTTTGATCTACCACTGTATTTCTGTATATTCTGTATATTCTTTATTTCAGACAGTGTATGCTTAATTTCTGTCTGTGTTTTTTTTTTTTTCATTTTCTTGGCATTCTCATTAAGGTCCTTGAAGGTCTCAATAAGCTCCTCGAAGGTCTCATCAAGTTTCTCGGTAGTTTTTAGAAAATTCTTGAGTAACTTTATAAATGTGGTCCTAGACTCTATGTCCAATTGTCTGCTTTCCTCTGTTTCTTTCATTCATGACATGTTTCTTTGTCTCTGCCTTTTGCTGCTTCCCTATATTGATGGAGTGGAAGAACTGTTGTACTGGAGACATGCCTATGGTGCTGGACTTGCTTCAGTGGGACTTTTCTACTCACTGAGTCTGCCGCTTAAATGTGTCATTTATGGATGTGAGTAGTTGAATTCTGTTGCCGTCCCACACTGACCTCTACCTTCTGGATCTCCAGTGGGGTGCAGGTTAGCTACTGTCTGAAGCAATCCAATAGGAGCCACAGGGAGGTCTGCAGATTTCTCCTGGTCTGACCAGAGCTGCAGTTTAGGTTAAGATGCGAAAGTGCAGGCCATTTATATGCAAATTGTGCTACACACAGCTTAGGCGGTTGTGCAGATTGGGTGGGGCAGGGTCTCAAGGAGTCACTAGGCTAGAGCATGGCAAACAGCGATGCCTACCACTCAGCCTTTTCTGAATCTCTGAGTTTCCAAGTCCCCCGCACAGTGAACAATGATTGCCGCTGGCACCTCTGCAAGAGAGCCACCCTCACTTTCCTATATGATGGCAGACCGTCCAGCTTCTCCCCATAAGACTCTGGGTCACCAGCGTCTCCCAAGAAATGAATTCAGAGTAATCAGGAGCCTGTTTCCCTTCAGGTTGAAAATAAAGTAGCCTCAAAGCCGTCTGCCGCTAGCCTGGCTCGCGCACCTCAGCTTCTCAGCACTTGTGCACATCCCAGTGCTCCTCTCTCTTTCCTTCTAGTTGCAGAACTTCCACTGGGCCAGCTTTCCTGTGGTTCTGGGTGATAGACATTTAGTCTTTTAGTTGCAGTTTTGAAATTGTTGTGTGAGCAAGCAGTTTAGGTGTTTACCAATGCCACCATCTTGGCTTCTCTCCTCCAGGGGAAAATGTTTTGACAGAATCTTCTTCCCTTTATCAAATATCCTCAGCTTGAAAGAAAGGTGGTCATGGCTTCCACACACACAAACTCCTTGCTTCTCAGGTCAATGAAGCGGGGAAAACTCAGCCTTCTCATTTGTTCAAGTCTTCTCTTACTGCCATCCTGTCTGCTGGGGTCGCAGATGTGGTTTTGGCACATGATCTGGAGTCTTGTACTTTTCATAAGAACACAAGCATTCCCGGCTTATAAAAAATTTAATGTAATACTATAAGTGTCAGGAAAGATGTAGAGAAATTGTAACAGTTGTACATGACTAATGAGAATGTAAAATAGTGTAGCCATTGTGGAAAGCAGTTTCATGATTCCTCAAAATGTAAATTATAGAATTTCCAGATTACAAAGTAATTCCATTTCCAGATATATACTAAAAATATTTGAAACACATGCCAAATCAAAAAAAGAAACAGCATTATTCACCATAGTATATCAACTCAAGTTGATATACTGATACATGCTATAATGTACATGAATTTCAACAATATTATGTTAAGTAAAAGAAGCCAGACACAAAATATACATGTTTGATTCTATTATATGGATGGAATTTCTAGAATAGGTAAATCCATAGAGAGAGAAAACATGTTGGTGTTTTTCAGGGCCCTGGGCTAGAGGGGAACTAGAAGTGACTGCTTAATGGGCACAGAGTTTTCGTTTGGGGTGCATACTTCAAAATAATTCTATTTTATCTAAATTTCACCCCAATAAAAAGAGTGAGAGCTTTTGTTTGAATGGTGTTTTTTTAAAGAATACAAATGCCCTTAAATGTCATTTACTTCATTTCTGAAAAAAAATGGTGGGACCAAAAAAATGACATGCTAATTGTCTCAACAAATCAGTATTTATCTTGACCATTTTGATTTATCTTTTTAGTATCATTAAAAGAGGTTATTTTAAGAAGAGACAAGATATAATTATATCTCAGAGAAATATATTCTTAAACTTAATTATCAAATACTTGAAATTTCTACAAAAAGTCATAACACTGGTGAAACTGAAAAATGGTGGGTTAAACAGACTACTTTTTCCTAAATAAAATCATACCCATGAAACCTATAAGTATTTTTCTTATGTAGGAGTTATTACTGTCTATTTGTTTGATTTACCCACCACTTTTCACACTGGTAAAACTGTTATTACTTTAAAAATAAATGTTAGAATAGCTGCACCAGCTCAATCAGTATTATACAAGATAGTAACCCAGAGTCTTATTATTTAGGGAGACTTGAAATCCAGTGAGAAAACACATTGCTTACTTTATTCCAGAGGGGAAAAAAAGTGAGGAGTAATCCAATTAAAGCTAAGATACATTTTTAAATATTGTATCATCACTGATACACTCTTGGATATTTGGCTGCAGGAGATGGCTGGAAAATGGTTGTCAGTCTGTGGGGAAGCATGGGACTTGGCTGGAAAGTCTGTAAAAAGGACATTCCGAGATAAAGGAAGAGTGCTGAAGGTGGCCCCCCTGCTTTTTGGAATTCAAAATTAGGGGAATGCATAAGGAGGCACCCATAATTATTCCTTGACTTTTCCAAACAAGTGTGTGCAAATGCAGACCTCTGGGTGTTTGCTGGAATCCTTATGCTTATTCTTTAGGTTTCCTTGCTCAAAGAAGACTGAAAACATACGTGTCCTCCCAATAGTACTTACCCTACTGATTGTATCTAAAATATAAGCTTTATCTCAGATTGCTGTTACAACAAATGCCTAACAAGGTGGCTATTGAGGCTCTCTGGTTCTTTTAGCCAAGCAATCCCTTAGCCCTCTCATTCACATCAAAATTTGTGTTGGAGTAATCATAATCTACTGATTATCCCTGGCATCAGTGAAGGTCAATAGTAGCTAGCTTCTCTTCTTTTCTTCTCAAATTCTATGTTGGCTTCATCCCATTTACATGTGATGGCTACTGAGAGCACCAGACTCACACCATCCTCATTATTAGAACACAAGCCAGCAATAAAAACATCTCTTTCCTATCGCTCCCATTCGAGTTCAGGATTCAATGCACTTGGACCAAATTGGATCAAGGGCCTACCCCTCTATCCCTATGAATACTAAGAGGGTTTAGCAAAGCACAAGGTACATGTTAGAGTTGGAGGCAGAGATACACTATATATGTATTAATACACTAAGTAGGGGGCATTGGAATAGTTACCATTGAAATCATTCCCTCTAAATGTTGAATCCCCTGGCTTTCCTCATAGGAACTCTTTATGGATATTCTCAAAATAGTGACATCAAGGGAAACAGAAATTTGTTCCAGGAAGAAACAGGAAGTTCAAAAACAAAATATTGGGCCACCACAAGAAGAAAATCAATGGATAGGAGACTCTGCCAATGCCCATGCTAGATTCACCTAATGCATTACTTCATTTAGTACTCCCCCAAACATGCAAGCACCTTATATTATTCCAATTTTGGTAATAATAATAAAAATAATAATAATAATAATAATAATAACAACAGATACTATTTTTCCCAGTGTTACAGGTCAGTAAATAATAGTCAAGCTTCAAACCAGATTTTTGTTTCCAAATTTTTATCGATTATACTCTATTACAGCTGCCCTCTGAGGAAAGTCAGAAATGATGTAACTGTGGCTGAATTTGATGAATCAAGGAGTCAGCAAAAAGTGAGACAAGTCTTTTCTAGTGTTTTGGACATGTCCTCTTCTTCCACCAATACATTGATCAGAATCTCATATTCTCAGCACCAGCCCAAGCACTGAAAAAAAGTGACTAAGAGAAATCAAGGCCAGAGGATCATAGCTATTTTCTGAGGCAAGAGAAGAAGGAAGTTGAAAGAATATAATTAAATAGTAAATTATACAGAGCTAGAAGTTTCTAGATAGAAGCACCAGTGGAATCGGAGGATATCAGGAAAGTCTTCACTCAAAGGGAGGGAGTTGGACTGATGAATAATGGGGCTGAGTACCCATGATGCCCTCAACCCATGCCTGCACTCATGTCGGATGGGTACCAGGCACTTGCTGGGTACAGGAAGGCATTGATCTGTTCTCTGGGCACTCATAACCGTGGTATGAGCTTGTTATGGACCAACTTTGTGTTGGGACATGATGTGTGCACATCAAAAACCTTAGAAAGAAATTGGGGAAGAGAGAGTACTATAAAACCTAATATAGTATTATCAGACAAAGTCTGAACCTGGGGCAGGTCTTTCGAGGGCTAGCTACTTGTATGTGGGTTCTTGTATGAAAGATTTTACAATATGAGTCCAAGTGATTTGGGCAGTATGTGTATTAAAGCTGGGGACAGTGAAACAAAGGAAGGATTTTAGATAAAAGAAGCAACAGGAGAGAGAGAGAAAGAAAGAGAGAGAGAGAGAGAAGCTTAGAGACAGGTTCAGGGGGTTAGCCTGGGTTGAGTTGCTGTTGCCCACTGCCCTCTGGTTGCAAGTCTGTGAGGTCCCTTGAAGTTTAACAGATGTATGACTGCGGAGGAAGAAAAAGGTTTGGGCATGCTCCCACAAGTGAGAGAGCTTTGTGGATCTTTTGTCTTGAAGCTTTTTCTCTCTCTTTGGCTTGCTGGAATTCTAGGGGAGGTCTCTGGAGAAGGTCTTAACTGAATATTCATTAGCTTTTCAGGTGTGTCCTTCAGTGTGTTGATTCACCAAAATGTGTGTGTAAAGGGATCAGGTTATTTTTCTGGTTAGTTTTATTTTTAAAGGATATTTTGAAGAAGAATGACAGGGACCAAGGCCAGTCTGTCCCAGGATGGTATGCTATGTGTAAACCATTTAATCTTAAGTGTCCTTGGTTGGGGAAGACAAAATCTTTTGATTTATTACCTGGCTGCAAATTGCTCAAATTGTTTGACCTTGTCTAATCATTGTGTCTGTTTCCCTTATTTCGCTTGTCAAGCAATTACACTAGCCTCTTACTAACCTGCCTCAGTAGAACTGATTCATTAAACTCAATATTATGGCACAGTGTGTCGTTTGCTTTTTAGTAAATTTGAAGTACCTACAGTAGTTCAAACTTGGGTGGTTCCATTGCCTTGTTTGAAAGGCACTGTCTTAGCACTTTGAGTGTGAGTTGAACCACAGAAAGGTCACTTCTGTGATTGGGATGGCGGAAGGACTGGATATTAGCACAATTGGAGGAAGTTGGCTAGTGTGTACGTCGTGCCAACCTTACTACACTATTTGAAGAATCATTATTTGATAAAGTAAAGTTTATTTTGAATTTATTAATTTACAAATTCTTTGTATAGACCTTCAGACACACATACACATTGCATTCTACTTACCTAACATGTACTGGGAAATTTTTGCATTCTCATTTGAGAGCCTTTTAGAAAGTGGTCTTTTCATGCCTTGTGGCCTTGGAGTTCTTTTCATGTTGCTCTCTTTCTACTTCTCTGAGCACAGCCAGGAAAGGTTCTCTGCTTTTAAGGTCTGTGTGATTGGTTGAGGCCCACCTGGCTAATCCAGGATAGTCTTCACATCTCAAAGTGTGTGTGTGTGTACATGACATGCCCTTGAGTGGTCTCCGACTCCCGACTCCTGAGGACCCTACAAATGAGTGATATCCACATGCTCTCTTCTCAGTAGCCCTGCTCAGCCCTTGGAGAATCATACTTGCGGCTTTTTTATGGATCCCATCCATCTGACACTTGGACTTCCCCTTTTTCTCCTCTCTTCCATTTCACCCAGCATGTTGTCTTTTTTTCCAAAGAACCCTTCTTCTCATGATGTGCCACAGGAAGGAAAGTTTCAGTTTTGTCATTTTCACCTCCAGCTATGTTTCAGCCTTCATTTGCTCTAGGGCCCACTTGTTTACCTTCCTGTCAACTCATGGTATCTATAGAACTCTCCTACAGCACCATATTTAAAGTGTGTTTTTTTTATCTGTCTTTTGACAAGTATTTAAATCTATTTTCCCTCTGGGGAACTGACCTTGTTTCTCTGGTAGTTAACTTTCTTTTCTACATAGCATTAGAATCTTACATCTTTTGCTCTCACTCCCTTGGGAGAATTTCACTGAAATACAGCTCTAGCTCATCCTTCCTTTCTTTCTTTTCTATTTAACACCCTGCAGAAAACCTGTTGCCAGAAAGCATTGCCTGCTCTCCGAGCCACCTTCCACACTCACTCTCAGGCACCAGCCCAGATCACAGGGCCTAACCTTGGGATGTTAGTGGTGTGATGTGTTCTACATGGGCAAACATTCTATTAAGCCAGTTCTCTGGAGAGTCTACTTTACAGAATTCACAAAATCAGTCACAACTTACTTAGTTTACCAGCAGCCAAAACCATAAGGTGTAAACAACAATCTTTGAAGTGTGTTTGAGTAGAGGGGTGTGTGGAGAGTGCCCTCGGGAACAAAGATTCTCCGAGAGGGCGGGCCTTGCAAGGCGTCTGCTCTAAAGGTTAGTTATGGTTTCTGCAGCGGAGAATGGTTACCTTCAATTGTAGTTTAGCAAACAATACTGCCTTCCAGCACATAACATTGTAAATAGCCAAAAGGTCTATGGGAAAATGGGAAAAGATTTAGGTGGCCTCTTGGATGGACATAAAGCCTAGGGAAATTAGTTAAGATAAGGGTTTTAATGGGAAAATATGTTTACAATAGAATGTAGCTTTTTTGTTTGGGGAACAAGGAATTGTGTAATATGTAACCAGAACTGTTTAAAAGAATGGAGTGAAATAAACTTGGGACCACAGTCCTAAAGAGGGCTTTGCGGACCTCCTGATCCCATATCTTTTGTTTCTTCTTTATTTCTATCCATCTTTCTATCTCTGTCTTTCCGTAAGCCTCAACCCCCTTTCAGGGACTGTTCGACTGATGCCGGCTGGCTCCGGCAGGGGTGGTACAGAAGGAATTAAAAAAAAAAAAACCTGAAATATTTTGAAGGTATTTAAGTTTGCTATTACAAGTATTTTTCTTCAAGGTAACTGCTTTATATATGGTTGAAACTCTAATATTATGCCAATTGAAATGTAAAATAGTCAGAATTGTCTACCTCATTCATATATGAGTAAACCTTACTACAATTGCTTTTACCCATGACTGATTATTGCCACAAAGTCACTATGGCTCACGAGATCTGGCTTAAATCACACAGCACAGGTCTCCTCTCCTGAATATACACTGATTTCCTTTGGCTGGCATCTGCTCCTTTGACTCCTCCCACCAACAGTCAGGAGTGGTGTCTGCTCCAGACACATAACATTATCAACTTGAAGGGCTGCAATTGATTGAATATTTTGACAAATATACCTCTCTAATTCCTGAAGCCATATGGGTGTGCAGGATGCCATATGGAATACAGTACTCTGCCTCGTGAAATGATCCAAAAGCATTTTTTATTAGTGGTTATTCTCTCGAACTGAAAATGATTAGATTTTGAATATTCCATCACTGAGGACAGCCAACTAGCCAACTGTATATTCTTAGCAGCATCTTTAGTGTGGAAGGATATTGCTGAAGTGAAAGACCTTGAGAGTGATCACTAAATTTTTTATTTTTTCAGGAAAATGGCTACTTTTATTAGGACTCTTTTCAGAAAGCAACAGAAAACCTCAATTACTGGCTCAACGGTGAGGAAAATGGTGTTATCCTGCAGAGCAAGAAGCCTTGAGCATCACAGAGGAAGGGCTGGTGGGTCAGAGGCTTGGTGGGTCGTGGAGAGCCAGCATTCTCTCCATCTTCTTCTGTCCTTCCTGCCTCTCTGCTCCATTGAACCTCCAGCTGGTTGCCCTCAAGGCTACAAAATGGCTGCATCGACCCGGACATGACTTTCACACATGCCGGTGTCCAGTGGAAGCTGACAAGTACTTTCCTTCTCAGAATGTCCTTTGTCAGAAGAAATCTCTTCTCACAACTCATTCTGAGTGAGGTCACATGTGCGTTCCAACACAGCACATGCAAGGGAAACAGTAACTGATTTGATGAAGCTGTGGCTGTAGAGAAAGACAGACACCCTGGATCAAGTTGCTGCTCTCTCAGAAAGGAAGGCAGAGGAGCCAGACAGAAAGCTTTGCCACCTACAAGATTTGCTGCTCTTATGTTTTTTTATATTTAGAATTACTTGGGCAGACCACCTCCACTAAAATACCTAGTTAAATTCTTTTACATGGAGTAAATAAGTAGAATCACAGCCAAAGACCATCAGAAAACTGTTCAATTGAAACCTGAAGCAGTCCAGTCTTGGTATTTGTTGAAATTGACTTTTCTAAGACTATAATGCCAACTTTTTAGAGAACATTTTACTGAAAATAAAAGATATGTAAGATTGATTTTTTCCTTCATTACCAATGGCTATAAGAGTGTTTTCAAATTACTAATCTATAATCTATAATTCTTTTTTCATTTGTAAAATATCGTATTTTTTGAACATATATAAAATATTGATGAAGATGAAAAAGTAAATGAAGGGCATGTCAGCACTCTGAACTGGGCTTCTTTGGTAGATTAGGTACAAGACTGCCCATGTGGCTGAAGACAGGAACTTTTAGTCCCTCTAACAGAATTCTGATTTTATTTTTTAACATTTGGGACTTTTTAAAAAACATTTAACATAATGGCGTGGGGTCTAGAAACCCTAATATCTACACAGGTTCACTCTCTGACTCACTGGGCACTAACAACTTTGCTATTAGAGACTTAGAGTTTAGTCCACAAGGTGAGGTTGGGGATGGGAGTGGTACTCGGTGATTTCTAAACTCCAGTTCAACTCTTTAATTCTGTGATCTTCATTTGAGTTAAAATAAATTGAATCTCTCAAAAGGTCAAATGGAAGCAAATCAGGGTGCCCACCAAAGCTCAAAGCCACAGATAATTACTTATTTTAATACTTTGACTATACTGTCTATGCAAATATGAATGTAAATACAATTTTTGGGAACGTGCACTCGGATTTGATAGAGTCCAACCCAGAATGGATTTCTCAGACCCTTATTTTCTGAAATGTTCAAAACTTGTTTTATGTGTGTGTGTTTTGTTTATTTTAGTTAATTTCTTTGTTATATACAAAATCTGACCTTATTCTTGGTTAGGAAGTATTCACTGGTAAGAAATCTAGGTTTTAGAGGTAAATATATATATATATATAAAACAAAGTAAGCCTTTATAGTTTAGCTTTCCTTGTCTAAGATGCAATTAAACTTCAACCTCCAAATCTAAAGTAACCAACAGATCATTTTATGTCAGTGTGTATGGATGAAAAGGAGGCTGCACTGCTTACAACTTATTTATATATGTCATCTGCTCTCTTTTTTATTCAGAATTCATTTTTATTCATCTCATATTATGTACAGAAATTCTTTTATCCTATTAACACCTTTTCTTTCAGAAATCTGTAAATGAGCATAATTAAGAAACATTTTTAAGCACTGGTTTCTGAAATATTCATTATTAACCTGCTGGCTACACTTGTCCCTTTTTAGTTTTATATAATTAACTAAGTATCTCTCTTTTAATACCTAATCTTTGAAATACTATGTTAATGTTATTCAGGTTTTGACTTGTCCATTTCTTTCTTCTGCATTTAAAGGAGATGATTCTGTTCATCAGAATCTCTCTCACCTTTTAATTTCCTAGGTGAGTTGAAATAATTGAGGACAGAGAGAATTGTGCCATTTTTCTATTTAGCTAGAAAAGAACACGACAATACATTTAGAAGAACTTGAGGAAATGAGTGCATTAAATACTATCATTTCGGAGTAAAATCATATAGGACGCATAGTCCCAAGTAGTTTCAAGTACTCATGGGGACAGGTTAGTAGTGCCAGGCCCAAATAATCTAAGACTTCTGACTTTTTTTGAGTATTTATTTATTTTTATTGAATTTATTGGGGTGGCATTGGTTAAAAATATATATGGGTTTCAGGTATTCTGTTTTATAATACACTAGAGGCCTGGTGCACAGGATTCATGCACTGGTGGGGGCATTACCTGAAGGAATTGGCCTGCTGTGGGTGCAGCTGCTCATCCCAGTCAGCCAAGCAATGCTCTCACTGCAGGATCACACTGACCACCAGGGGGCAGCTCCTGCATTGAGTGTCTGCCCCCTGGTGGCCAATGTGCATCATAGAAACTGGTCGACTGGTCATTCTGGTCATTCTGCCGTTTGGTCACTGGGCTTTTATTATATAGGACTAGATGCCCAGTGCACAATTCATGCACAGGTGGGGTCCCTCACAATCTGGGATCCCTCAGGAAGGTGTCAGACTGCCAGTTTTGGCCCAACCCCTGCAAACCAACATCCCCCAAGGGATGTAGTAGTGTGAGAAGTGGCAGGAAGCCAGGAAGGAGCCAAAGCCCAGGCTGAGTGCTACACCACTCCCACTCATCCCAGGACCTCTGTGCCTGCTGCCACTTCTACTCGGTAGCACTGCCACAGAGGTGGGAGAGACTCACACCACAGCTGTGTTCACCAGCTGTGAGCCCAACATCTGGTTCCCTTCAGTCAGCTGAGTGGCGCTCCCACTGTGGGAGTGCACTGACCACGAGGAGGCAGCTCCTGCATTGAGCATCCACCCCCTGGTGGTAAATGCATGTCATAGCAACCTTTAAAGCAGTCAAGCTGTTGAGTGGTCGACAGTTTGCTTAGGGTTTTATATAGAGAGATTATCTGTATATTGTATTGTGAATAATCCACCCCTAAGACTGCTGATTTTAAACAACATTTGAATTCTAATTTTGGTTGATGAGAACCATCCTCTAGTTGTTCACATATAATTTAATATGAATAATTCTTACACAATTTCCAAGTTCTAGCTATTTTTTAAATTTTATTATTGATTTCAGAGAGGAAGGGAGAAGGAGAGAAAGATAAAAACATCAATGATGAGAGATAATCATTGATTGGCTGCTGCCTCCTGCACACTCCCCACTGGGGATCAAGCTCACAACCCGAGCATGTGCCCTTGACTGGAATTGAACCCAGGACCCTCCAGGTTGAAGGCCAATGTTCTACCCACTGAGCCAAACCAGCTAGGGCCAAGTACTAGCTTTTTTAAATTAGAAGTCAAAAGGTTAGGGCTAGCCATGGAGCTGTGTGTGGCCCTGGTGGGCCAGTCGCATGCACTGTGCTGCAGCAGTAGGTGACAGGACGCCCAGTGCCCAGGACCATGTCAGACTGGCTCGGGTCACCAACAGAGAACCAACATTATGTTATCGTTGATTTTAGTAACAAATTAGTTACTAAAGTTACTAAAAGTACTTTGGTACTTTTGCCTAAATGAATCAATATTTTAAAAAAAATAAAAGAGCAAAAAACTTGGCACCAGTCTCAAAGTGTTCCTAGACTTTGAGTCTTTCTTAAATTACTGAAATCTATTTCATGCTTGTATACTCTTCAAAATCCCTTAACTGGTTGGCAAAGAAAAAATAAAAGGTCATGGAGATGCCCAAAGCTGCAGCTGATTTTTCTGAATAGGAGTTTCCACATATATACAAGGCAGTGCAATTTTATACAGGTTTGCTAGGGAATGTTGCTGCTAGATTGGGCCTGGAAGTGGTCCTCTGAGAATAACTTAATGATAACTAGTGGGAGTTAGCCAGATTTCTTGTTTAAAGCATCACAAAATTGTGTCCATGCTGAAGAATTAGTCTTGACTCTGGGTATCTATTGTGCCTCAAAAATACTTTTAATGTTTTAAAAATTTATATTTTCCTGAAAATGCCTGGCTGGACCTTAGACTCTCTTTCTTCATGTCAGCCATTCATTTAACAGGTAAGTATTCACTGAGCACTCGCCATGTGCCAGGCACTAATGTTTCAGTTGGGGAATACAAATGAGCAAAAAATAAAGAAGATATTTAAAAACGCTAAAAAGAAAGCAGAATGCTATGATATCGAGCAGAAAGTTATATGTGCATATTTGTTTTCCTTATGGGAGTATATAACTTCCAATTGTATGGCTGGCGCTTGGACAAGGTGACAGAATAGATGCCATTTAAGCTCAGGCTTGAATGACAAAAATGAATATGCCACTGGAATATCTGGACCAAGGTTTCCCCAAGAAAAGCAAAGAGTTGGCACAAAGGCCCGAAGCCTTAAAAAATAAAAATACTGGCATATGTAAGGGCAGCAAGGAAACCATGCAAAGTTCAGGTTGTTCTTGGGGAGAAATGTTGTAGAAGATGGAAAAAGAAAAGAAAAGGAAAAAAAAGAAAAGAAAAGGAAAGGAAAGGAAAGGAAAGGAAAGGAAAGGAAAGGAAAGGAAAGGAAAGGAAAGGAGAAAGAAAAGGAAAGAAAGGAAAAGAAAGAAAAGAAAAGAAAAGAAAAGAAAAGAAAAGAAAGAATCAGAATCTAGGTCGGTGAACTTGCAAGCTCTACAACAGAGTCTGGGCATAAGTTCTGCAGGTGATGGTGAGCTTTAGGAAGTACTAGATAAGGCAGTGAGTCATGTATTTAAAAACCACTTTGTCTTCACTGGGGAAAATGAGTTATAGAGGAGCAAAACCAAAAAGGAGTCACTGACAGTTTGGATGGAGTACATTATTCTTGCCTATTACTGAAGCAAAAAATAATGGTGTCTTTCTTGGGTATGTGTGATAGAAATGGGGTTCATAAGACATAGATAAATGTAGGATATATCCTGCAGATACTTTCTAAAGGAGTTATCAATGTATAGAATGTAGAGAAGTGGGGAGAGGGGAGGATTGTGCATGCTTTGGGGGCTTTGGCTGAATAACTTGTTTGTGAGGTGGTGCAATTAATTTCAAGGGGGGCGCTGACAGAGGAACATGTTGGAGAGTGAAGAAACAGGAGCTCTCCTTTCTATATATAAAGTGTGAGATGCAAATTAGACATCATGGTAGATATTTCAAGTGGAGAGTTAAGAATTGAGGTGTGGAATTTTAAATTTGGAAGTTTTTGTTTTTAGAAGAAATGTACAATATGGAACTGCCTGACATTACCTAGAACACCAAGTGTAACTGATCAACAAACTTTGACCCATCAAGAAGGAAGACAAGCAATTAAAGGGTTTAAGGCACATTGACCTGGGCCAGAGGAGCAAACTGGGGTGCCACATCCTGGTGTGGCAGCAGAGATCATTGTGGCCATGTCGAGATTATTTGGGGTGGAGTACAGAGAACATGAACACGAATGAAATGAATTAAAGACAGAGTATGAAGTAGAAAAATGGAGATAATATACAGACAACTTTTGAGTGAGTGTATATGTTTTGCTTTATTTTGGAAAAGTGTCAGAAAAATGAGGTTGTGGCTGGGAGGAAAGTTTGAATTCAAGAAAGAGACTTGTTTTCTCTGTTAGAGAGTAGACATTGTCATAGTGTGTTGATAAGAAATATTAATAATGCTCCAAATTGGATAGTTCATTTCCTTCAAAGAAAGAAAATAAAACTACAAATAGCCTAGAGGACAACGGTACTGCAATGGGTACCAAAAGTGACTCCAACATGTCTTCCTGACAGAACCAGGCTCCCAGCTGTGGCCACATGCCCCTTCCAAGTTGTTATTGCAGAGGATGGGAATACTCAGGAGACTGAAGGTTGTTGAGTAAGAAGAAAAGACTTTGGGAACTTAGAGCTGATTTCATTCATTCATTCATTCATTCAATCAATAAATATTGAGCATCTAATATATGCCATTTACTCTGTAAAATACTAAGTAAAAAAGACTTGATTTCTGTCCCCATAAATATCATGATATTTATGAAGCATGTATTATGTTCTACAATATAAATACACTTACCCATGTACCTTTGCACCACATACATTGAAACTATATAAAAACCTTTATTTCATTTCCTCCCAAGAATATGTTTTTTTTATTTATTTTTTATTTTTTTTAGAGAGAGAAAGGGAGATAAACATGTCTGTGAGAGAAACATTGATTGGTTGCCTCCCAAATGTGCCCAACGGGGGTCAAACATGTAAACATTTATGGTGTAAGAGATGATATTCCAATCAACCGAGCAACCTGGCCAGGCTATATGGCACTTCTTAATAAAAATTCTGTAATAGTCTATATGTCCTAAAATTTAGGGGGAAATATGTTTGCTCCAAATGCTTAGACTTAGGACTAATAATGATATGCACTCATTACTCCAGGAATTGTTAGGGGTTCCTCTGAAGACCAGCAAATTCTTAGAAAAAGAAAAGCAAATATGAATTATACTACTTGTACTAAATCTTTGGGGTTTATTGGTAAATTTATTTCAGGGTTGCATGTTAGAAAAGAAAAAAACTTTGTTTCCTATTTTGAAAGTTTACCTGATTAATACATTTGACTTATGATCACCATTTGTTCACTATTTTCCAATGAACTTGCTTTGAAAACAAGTGAAGAGCAGCTCTCCTTTCTTCCCTGAAGTGTTCAGGGAGGTCGTACTCAGGTGTTCCCACTGGGTCCCAGCTGAGACAGCTGATTCACTCTGTCCCAGTGGTTGATTTGCTGCCTTCTTGTATCTACCAAAATGCATACAACAACTATGTGATGTGATCCTAAAGGCATACCTAGTTAGTTCTAGCTGATGGGAGACCAGAAATTTGTAGTAGTTCCTCCTTATCCATAGGAGCTGTAGTAGTTCCTTCTTATCCAAGACCCTTAACAGATGTCTGAAACCAGTATCAATCACTATATATACTATATTTTCCCTATGCATACATACTTGATAAATTTCTATTTATAAACTAAGCAATTTCATAAATAGAAGATTCATTTTTACCTTAGATCTTTGCAAACTCAGCATACCATTTTTTTTCCTTATGAATTTGAGAACTTTCACCATTTTACTTAAGGGAAGCACTCTATGGCTTCCCTTTGTCATATCTGAATTGTGAGCATCACTACTCTTGGGTTTTGGGCCATCTATAATAATAAAAGCATAATATGCTAATTAGACCAGACAGCTATACCACCTTCTGGATGTCATTCTGGATGTCCTTCTGAAAGAAGCCATTGTGGCAGGGGCCAAGGCAAAGGCAGTTAGAGGTGATAAAGCAGGCAGGCAGAGGGATTAGGGGTGATCAGGCAGGCAGGCAAGTGGTTAGGGGTGATCAGGCAGGTAGGCAGAGGCAGTGATGAGTGATTAGGAAGGTAGACGAGCAGTTAGGGGTAATCAGGTAGGCAGGTGAGTGGTTATGGGCAATCAGGCAGACAGGCAGAGTAGTTAGGGGTGATCAGGCGGGCAGGCAAGTGATTGGGCTGATTAGGCAGGCAAGCGAGCAGTTAGGTGAGATCAGACAGGCAGGTAGAAGGGTTAGGGGTAATCAGACAGGCAGGCAGAGTGATTAGGGGCAATCAGGTGGGCAGGCAGAGGCAGTTAGGGATGGTCAGGAATGCAGGCAAGCAGTTAGGTGTGATCAGGCAGGCAGGCAAGTGGTTAGGACCCAGCAGTCCCAGATTGTGAGAGTGATGTCAGGCTGCCACTTTAGGCTGGATTCTGCAAAGATTCCTGTGGAATCATGCCTAAACCAGCAGTTAGACATCCCCTGAGGAGTCCCAGATTGTGAGAGGGTGCAGGCCAGGCTGAGTTGCCTCCTGGTGGTCAGTGGACTCCCACAAGGGGAGCACCACTCAGCCAAAAGCCATGCTCATGGCTGGCAAGGGCAGCAGCAGTGGCAGAAGCCTTTCCTGCCTCTGCAGCATCGCTAAGGAGCAGAGAGCCGAGTTGTAAGGAGCAGCGAGCAGGTGGGCTGTAAGAAGCAACAGGTCCTTGACTACGAGAGGGATGTCCAACTGCTAGCTTAGGCCTGATCCCAATGAGGAGTGGGCCTAAGTCAGCAGGCGGATGTCCCCTGAGGGATTCCAGACTGTGAGAGGGCATAAATTTTGTGCACCAGGCCTCTGGTTATTACATAAAATAAGGTTTACTTGAATACCAACAGTGTGATACCTCAGCAGCTGATCTGATAAGTGACTAAGGACAGGCAATGTATATGGTGTGGTCATGGCGGACAAAGGGATGACTCACATCCTGGGTGGGAAAGAGTGAGAAGGCAAGAGATTATTCACACTACTCAGAATGGTGCACAATTTAAATCTTATACATTATTTCTGGAATTTTTCATTTAATTTTTTCATTGACTACAGGTACCTGAAACTGCAGAAAGTAGAACCATGGTTCAGACAGAATACAATAAATGGATGATTGGGTATTGCTGCAAATAAAAAAGGGGCCTGAGGAAGTAAAAAGGAAAGGTCTGCTGCATTGTTACATTATGTACATTAAAAATCATATACCCATACATGAAATAGAAATAATTTTAAACCAGGGATATATGTATATGTAAATTATTGGCAACATTTTAGTTCTTGCCTTGGGTGACAGATTCATACATACTCATAAATCACGTATGTTTCTTATAGCATATGACATATAGAATAATTTCAATAAAAGGGGACTTTGGACCAAGGATGATGAGAAGTAATAAGTTAAAAATAAAATTAATCCAGTTCTACGCACTAGAATTTCTAAAACTTAGATTTTAAAAGCTTAAGACGATTATGATAATATTAAACAATATTTTAATGTCTTCCTAACTGCGATTGGGTCATTCGGTATTATCTGAAATACAGTATACTCTGCACTCCATTTAGCATTACCTATATTGGATGTAAATATTTTAAATAACACTCTTGAGCACTTATTTATTTACTTTTTTGTCAACCTCTTGTCATTTAATTCTTTTACATGTCACAATGTGACTGAAGAAGAGTGTATACTATGAGCTCCTCCTCTGAGTGGCTAACAGACTAGTTACCAGTACATCTTAAGTCAGTGGTTTCTTTACAAGAATAATTCAAATCATTTGTCCATTCTGTGCCGATTGAAACTGCATTATCCAAGGCCTACAGCTGCTTGACTAGCTTCATTCACATTAATTGCCCTACAGATGACATTTGGGCAGCTGCATGCGTGGAACTGCCCTGTCCTTGAGTCCCCTTGGAGAAACTCCCTTTTATCTCTCAGTTGCCCTGGGTACCAGATGGACTAATGCAGAACTATAATCAAATGGGATACAATAATGTTGCTATACTGGTTATTAAAATATTAAATTGAATTATTTTTATTCCAGGTCTAAATATCTATTCTCCCAAGCCTCCAAAAATACCTACCAATCTGACCCTCCCTCTAAATTTTCATATCTTCCCAAGATACAGCAACTAAAGAGTTAACACCTGCAACTCTGTGGCTGGTGTCCAATCTGACTGGTCTATCTGGTAAATGTGCATTTTGGGGATACATCCTTGGGCCTCGGATATATATATATATGATATATATATATATATATATATATATATATATATATTACTCTAAACATACTTACTGCTATATTTTTCATATAAACAGAAATAAGGAAACTAAAACATGATATAGGAATCCAATCTTCATTGTTCTTATCAACTTGCTAAGGGGAGACTCAATGTCATGTATTTAAGGGGGATTCTGAATATGTAAATGCTTTAGCAGTTGATCATTTTTATATAATCAGACCTTCTATTTGGATGGATACTCTGTGGGCATTTTTTCTACTTCTGTTGAATTAATTTAGTAATGTCACTGTTCGAAATAGCTCAAGATATAGAAAAATGTCATTTGATTTTCAAAAATGTCACCTTTCTTATGATGAGAATGGCATTTTGTTTTCTTAAAAACAAAACTTAAGCATTTGTACTAAAATTTTCTCTGTGAAGACCTCTAGGAATCTAATCTATGTGTTACCCATTAATAGAAACTAATTGATCTTCAGGTAGGTTTACTGATCTCACCCAAATAAGCAGAAATATGTTGGACCTTCAAAACCTCTGGGCAGTTGTTTTTACTTGAGTATGGCAAGATGAACAGAACACTTCCAGAAGGAACTCATTATACTTAGAACTTTTTCTTTATAGCCAAGAGACAACAACTGGAATTTCTTGATATCCATAAAATCTTCCAGTTTCTCAAAAGACGGAGGATAAGCTAATTTCGAACTCAAACCCAAGACTATGTTGGTGCATCCCACTGGATTCTGTTGTTTTCAGAGAGGATTTGTAAAGAGCAGAAGTGTTTCTCTCTGTGAAAACTCATCTTAGATTCAGAAAAGTAAAAGCCCAGATCAAAGAAAGCCCCAGTCAGACCGCCTTCACACGTAGTAAGGACATCGAAAGCAGTGTGTAGTCCACACATCAAAACAAGACACCAGTCACCAGTCAGATAAAATCTTCAACACCTAGTGAGGTTCTGTTTTAATGAGATAACATATATACGCCACTGTGGATTACACATTCTGGAATAAATCCACATTTTAATGTCTATTTTGATGTTCATAAGATAATGGACAAAAAGGACAAGTGCTCACCTCCTGAATAGAAGCTGGAGAAAAAAATAACACAATGCTTTAAAACCACAATACTAATAGAAAGTGTATCCACCAGATAATTTCTTTGCAGCATCTCATTTAGAACTTTCAACTATCTTAAAGTGTTAGACATTAATTACTTTGGTCCCATCTTAGAAAGGTTCATAAGGACTAATTATATTGTCAGGGGTCAACCAGGAGTGGAGTAGGGATTGAAATCCGGTCTGTTTGACCAGACTTTATGCATGAAATCAGGATTCTGTTATGAAAAGCAAAATATTCATAGGCACATTCATGCTAGGCATATTACATAGTCTCTCATTTAATCTCCACAACATTAATTCTTCTCTGCATAGCTGCAAGTTAAAAAGTACATGTTGAAAGAACACACGTAGTCACAAAAAAATGATTACATTTGATGCTTGCTTAATACCAGGAAGAGAGAGAAAATAGCAACAGGCAGAGGCCAGAGCTCAGACCGGGGATGCCTGGGATCAATGTGGCATCACCCACCACAGCCCAGGAGGACACTTCTAACAGATAGAAGGCAAATGTTTGAGCACTTTCATGTAATGCTTAAAGGACAGGATTATTCCAGCAGGCATGAAGACTTGGGGAGCATCCAGACATCTGTGTTACAAATGAAAAAGACATTGAGATAATAAAAGTTGACAAAAGTTTGACACAGGCCCTTCTGTCCCTCAAAGGCATTGTGATAATGGCGATTCTGTTTTCTATCAATCATTTCCTACTAGTAAGTTTAATTAGTATTAACTCAGAAAGTATCACCCCAGACTTTCAAATAACACATATTTTAGTTATAAAAGGGAAAAATATAAAAAATAATATCTTCTAAAGTAGTCGCTTTCCTGGGAAACAATTATAATATTACTGCAGGAGTTATATTTGGATGTTGGTACACTGGTTTCATTTCTGTATAGCACAGCGATTTTCAACTTTTTCATCTCATGGCACATATTATTAATATTCTGCTGCACACCAAAAAAATTTATATTTTTTGCTGACCTGACAAAAATATGTATAATTTTGACATATTCACACCAGACGCTATTGCTGTGTTGGTTGTTGTTGTATTTTCATTTGACAATCCAAGGTAAAGAAGTAAGTGCCCTGACTAAATAGGATTACATGTTTTAAAAAAAACCTGAGACACGTGGTTAAAAATGCTGGCATATATGATCACCTACTAATTGCGTCAGTTAGGCTGCATTTGGGTACAAGTAAGGAGAAACCCAGCTGGAGTGAGCTGAACAATCAGGAGCTTATTTCCCTTCATGACAAGAAACCCAGTGGAAGGCATGTGCTGGCCTAGGACTGGGTGACTTCAAAATGTCATGGGGGGCCAAAAGCATAGAGGTAGCTACATCTCCATTAGCACATCCATATTCAAGGTCTAAAGGAGGAAATAGACAGGAAGATAAGAGGGTTTTATCTCAAGAGATTTGTCTTTTTATTCAGGAAAGAAGCCTCCTCTCCTTCTACCTATATCCTGTTCCACCCACTCCATTCATATCCCTGTGGTTCCTAGTACCTCTCCCCTTTGGTCTCATTGATGGCGCCAAGTATATGTGGTGGATGCATGCTCCCTGGCCAGTGGGAATGAAAACAATGTGACTCCATCAGCATTCTTCTCTGGGCAGGCCCAGAAGGTCAACCACCTTGACTTCAGGTGATCTCCACCAGATGCCTGACAGAACAGTTCCATCTGCAGGGGTGCTTGGGGTGAGTAGGCAGGCAGCTGCTGAGTAACCACTAAACCTCTGTACATAACCACAGGATTTTCAAGCAAGGAAGAGTGGTTTGATTAAAATTACTGTATGTTTTATAACCCAAAGAGAATAGAACAACAAAAATTCATTATAAAACATCTATATTTACCTTTATAAATAAAACAAAGACTGGGGCCACACAAAAAGAAAGCAATTGATATAAAAATGCAATTTAGGAGTCATGATTCTATTTCCTTTAAAATTAAATTAAATTACACATATTTCAGAACAACACATTTTAATCTGCAGTTTTGAAATATTCAAAGTGCTTCTCATACTAAGAAAATGGAATGATTAATACAATTACTATATGTTCTGCAGCCGATTTCTAGTAAAACACTAGTTTTCCTCCATGTCATCAGTGTTCACCATTATTTCAAAGGCCATGAACTATAAAAATATATTTTTGAAAACAAAATCAGTGACAATGCGTAAATGTACCCATTTCTAGATAATGAAATGTTAAACTCCTAAAAGGCAACTGGAATTAAATAGAGGAAGGACAAACGCTCCTGGTAGATTGCACTTATTTGTTGCATACTTTAATAAGACACCATTATGTATTTAATGTTTTAAATATTTAATTAATGTTTTACTGTCCTTGTTGTGAATAACATAAATGCTAGTATCAGATGATAAATGTTAAGAAAAGGGGAGAATATTTCAAAGAGCTTAGGTAAAAAATACTATTTACAACTTAATCATTTCCATTCTGTGACATTAATAATTTATCAGAAGCTGCAGCCCAGGGGCAGTTCAATATGTGTAATTTATCTCCTGGAATCACTGCTGATGGCCAGTAAACCTAATATGTCCTGAGTGACTCAGCTCGTTAGAAGATAATTTAGTAACTGTCCAACAGTTGGCTCCCTTAGAAATTCCGTCACCTGCCTTGCTTCCCAGAAAGTTCCATGAGAGTCACGCTAGAAATGCTGAGGCCTTAGATTAAACACTAGATTTTTCCCAGGTAGCTCTTACATGAATAGTCATTGGTAGTGCCAGATGTTTCCTGATACCACACCAAGAATGCTCTATGAGGGCGAAATGTTTTTATTCGTGAACTATGCAATAACATCTCATTCTTTCAAGACCAAAGCTGACTTGTTTTTATAACAAGAGAGCCCTCAGCTGCACTGATTTTCATGTGGTATTTATTTTGGGCATCAATCAAAGTGTCTCTTGTAATTCAGAAAGTGGATGCATATCAGAACCAAATTTTCTTATAATACCAGATCAAAGGGTTGGGTGCTACAGATTTCACCATTTCACCCCTTTGCAGTATGGCAGGGCATCGGTATTAATGAGAGACCCAAGCAGGAGGGAAAGTGCAACAAAACAAAGCAAACAAGCGAGAGTTCTGAGATTCTAAAAAAAATGTCCATTTGTAAGATTTTCATTTTGTATCTGGTAATGGGTTAACCAGTAAGCAATTGTACTGGTAAGGATGCTGGCCTATTTTGGAAACAAGTTACTTTCACTTCATGGAAAAAGTAAACATTTTTGCGAGCCATCATCAGAAAAGACATCTTTTTTAGACTAAGGTAATAATCAGGCTAATCTGCCATTGGAAATCACCTCTTGTTATTCTTTCTCAGTCTTACTAATCGTCGGCAGCAGATAACAGGGCCCCATGACACGTAGTGGATTGTCTGGGTCGGCTTTTACCTAATAACTTGAAAAAGGCATTAATTTCCTTTGTCCTGAGTTGGCCATCTGGGCTCAGTGCCTTTTGTCTGGACGTGCGGGCAAGGCAGTGACCGCTCCGCCGGCACCACCCACACCGCACTAGCACTGGGGAAGCTCTGAGGCTTCCTTGGTTGGGAGCTAAAAGTAAGTGAGAGGATTCGGAGTGGATCTTTTTTCTTTAATCCTTGAGCAAGATCATTCACATGTACATGTTTTTAATTTCAGAAAACTGCTACGTTTTGTTTAGAAGCAACCATGAATAGTCACAAAACTTGTCATTCTCTGAATGAGTCCATCATTTTTCTTCCCAACACTGACCCATCCTGCTTTCAAAGTCGAGATATTAACCTGTGTATGTGTGTATGTGCTGAGCTTAAGAAAAAAGGTGGACTTTCTAATTGTGTCTCTCTTGATTTAATTGTTCATAACTTGGAACCTATGCATTTAATAACCTTTTATCATCACAAAGTTTTAAACACATTGTAATATTTATAGCTCATATTTTGTTTTTCATTTTAAAAAATCCCTTGAAATCACTTCATATGTTTCAAAGAAAACTCATGTTATTTTTGAGTTGTTCAGGAAAAATAAGTAAATAGAAGAAGAGAAGAATGTAGGATTTTAAGGAGTTGTGTCGGAGAAAGGAGGTGGAGGAATGGGACAAAAGTGTGAGCTACAAGCGGAGAGGACAGGAACGGAGTCAGAGAAGGACCGATGGAGTGAAGCCGGGAGCAGAGCCCGGAGCAGAGCCCGGAGCAGGGCCCGGAGCAGGGCGGCCGTCCTCAGTCTTGGCTGTGAACTTGGCTGGAGTCTCTAAAGTAAGAAGGATATATAAATGCCCACCAGGAACCAGACTCGAGAAAAACACTTTTTTTCCTAGTCCAGAAAAAGAGAGAAACGCTATGTTTAACTCGCACCGACCGCTGACATGGCGCCAACTGTGTCCAAAAGCTCGTCTCTCCAGTGAAAGCCGCGCTTGGCCCCCGCAGATCAAACAAAGCTGTTGGGAGCTCACTACGTGCCGGCCGCCTGCGTCCCGCTCGCGTCTGGAGCGGCCACCGGGCAGAGCCTTCCCTGTGTCCCGAGCGGCCGCGGGGAGAGGGCAGGCCCCCGGCGTCGGGACTCTGAGGGCGTGAACCCCCGGAGCTGCGAGCGGAGCAGATCCGGTTCTTACCGGTGACGGTGCCCCGGCTGTGGACACCGCGCTGAACGCTCGAGCCTTTCTTAGAACCAGACGGTTACGACTGTCCGCCTCCTCTTTGCCTTTTGCTGTGTTTGGCGAAGAGGACGGACAAGTGCCCCTGCGGCAGACAGTGATGAGTTTTTAAAATCCATGTGTGTTTGCTGTGGCGGCATTGGGTCTAGTATTTAAAAGCAGCATCAATAATGCCACGCAGTGTTCACTCGGGGACAAATGCAGCTTTCAGACAATGTTTGGGAGAGCAGCCCGTAAACAGAAGGTGGCGGCACCAGATGGAGCCCGGGCCTCTGACATATGGCTTGAATTAACAAGTTTCAAACTGTGAGGCTCAGTTTTTCTTTCACCGGCGGCAGAACCACGAGACGCAGAAGTGAAATATGCTCGGTCCCTGACGCGAGGCTCGCGCCGGCCTCCGGCTGGAACTCTCTGTTGGCGGAAAGTGAAAGTCATCAACAGAGAGACAAGTTGCAACTTGAAGGAGGAGTCACAGGCGCCCCTTCCCGCAGCCGCGCCCCGCGCTGCACACTCCGCGCCTCTTCGGAAGTGAGTTATGGTTAAGACAGCCTCAAAATCCGTGGCTGTTCCCGGGTTGATAGAAAAGATATTTGAAAAGGCAAACTTGAGTGTCAGATTGAAAGTGGCTTGGGACACCTGTCTCTGACCTCTCCTAATTGAACTTTTGTAGGATGAATTGAACAGGAAAGCTTAAAGAGGATGGGCCTCTATTACACAAATATTGTTTTATTTAATAAAAACTGTCTTTGAAGTGTGGTACTTGTGGGCCACCTGTAACTCTGAAATTTAAAGTCACATGAAAGCTATGGTGAGCTGGAGGGGGCAGTCTGCAGCTACAGTAGATGCTGGACAAAACATCAAGAGGAAATAGGGGTAGATTCAAGTTCATGCTCCTTTATCACCTTTTCATTTCCCAGGGAGCCGAGCTCTGCAACGTTGCAAAGAAAAGCTTTACTGCATCCAGATATCTAGGGCTTATTTCCGTCACTGGGAATGTATTTGTTTGGGTCCAGCATTGAAACTATAATTATTCCAAGCTCTGCAGTACCAGTCAGTGTTGAGCCTGACTAATCTGATTTCCCTCCTCTTGGCAGCGCCTGCATGAAGACCGGCATAGCACACCTCTCTCACAGAAACCTTCCAGGGCTTGATCGGAGTGGCACAAATGTACTGACGGCTAGAATCCAAGACTCCTACAAAGAAAGAATATGCTACCAGTTAGAGAAAAATGTCACTTAATATTATAATAATGGCACAGTTTGCAAAGCATTATCGTGTGTGCTACCACCATTTAACTTACAGAGCCATTGAACTGGCCTGGCTCAGGGGCTGCCTGTTGACCTATGAACCAGGAGGTCACAGTTCGATTCCCAGTCAGGGCACAGGCCTGGGTTGCAGGCTTGACCCCCAGTGTAGGGTTTGCAGGAGGCAGTTGATCAATGATTCAGTCTCATCATTGATGTTCCTATCTCTCTGCTCTCCCTTTCTCTCTGAAATCAATTAAAACATATAATAAAAAAAAAGCCCGTAGCTCAAAAGTCTTAAATGATTTGCCTAGAGAGGCACAGCTAAGTCAGTGGCAATAGGAAGACTTGAACTTGTCACTAAAAACTTAGGTTCTAAGCTGGTCACTCCAAGGCGGATGCCACCTTCCTTGCCCTCTGGTACTCACAGGGAACAGGAAGGCGACACCTTTCAGGTGCTGTGGGAGCTGGGGGTGGCCCAGAGGAAATGTTTGATTGTCACTGCTGCCCCACCCTGCCCCCTGTCTTTGTGAGGTCAGCAGGGAAGCTGGTGGGAGGAAAGGTAGAGGAGCAGGGTGGGCAGGGCATTCTGGTCACAGGAACACTTGGGAGTCACTAGTTTGGGAGGCACTAATTATGCTGAAAATATAGTTCCAGCAAGTGCGTGTTGCTGCTCTAAACTCCCAGGCCTTCGGCCTACAGAGCACTGGGGCAGCATGTCCGCTGGCTTTGCTGTGTCCCCTGTGATCCTGGGGGTCCCACTGCATGTCCACGGGGCTCCCCTTGATGCCTAGACCCTGTTCTTCCCGAGACACCCTTATAGATGCGCAGGGCCTGCAGCTGGTCTGGCAATGATTATTATTTTTTAAACAGTTGTTCTGCCCTTGTATAACTTTGTGGGCCTCCCTAGCGAAATTCCACTCATTCCTTTAGTTTAAAAACTCAGGAAAAAATCACAGAGCAGAGAGCAGTCTGAAGGAACATCTGCTTCTAACCAGTTACGTCATAAACAAGAAAGCCAGCCGAGGCCCAGAAAGCTGAAGCACCTGCACAAAGTCACACCGCCCCAGCAGCCCGCCTGCCAGGTCTTCGCAGGTAAACCACTGTCCTCCACCTCAACTGCTAAAACAGCAACAAGCACAAAGCACAATGTTTCAGGAGCTTCCATCTCCGTCACCCCATCCATCCCCCCCCCCAAGTTTGATCCATCTTCCAGAATGATGGATCGCCACCGGGCCTGGCACCCATCTATTTTGTATTATTTGGCCCCCTCTCTCCTCCAGGACAAGGTAAGATTGGTTGCTGGTACATGCTTACTAAGTAGCTCTCTGGAGGTTGGGAGACACCTGACTTGGACCAGTGGCAGCTTCTGTGATGGAAACCAGTCAATGGCTGACATCCAGCTCCCGGGTTAGGGGACAGCTGACTGGACACGGGTTAGGAAGAGAAGCAGCCCCTTTAGGCTGGGTGCCAGGGCCCAGCCCACATCTGAGGCCAGCGACTCCATGTCTCCCCAATGCTCCAGCATTACCCGTGTCTGGAGCAGAGACCCAACCTGACTGCTCCGTCAATATCTGTGGGACGACCTCGCAGGCACAAGGATTGGGCCCCTGGGAAGCGATGCCTGTCCAATGCCTCAGCTCCTGTCCCCGCTGACAGGCCGGGGACAGCCAGCACCTCATTGCTGGGAGGACGCTCCTTCCCAGCTCAGCTCCTGCTGATGGATGGGCATTGGCCAAATTCTGCTTTAACTTAAAGCTGAAGTGCAAGAGAGTTTTCAGGGCTTTTCAGGTGAAATTTTAAATGCAGATTGAGAAAAACTGCATTATCATAATGAGACTATTTTGCCTGGGAACACTGTGATAATGATGTGATTCTTCTTTTTTCTTTACTTTTTTTTTTTAATGGTTGGAATGACCTCGTTTATTCTCTCCTCTCCTTTGGGATGAGGGTCAAGCGCTCTGGCAGGCGTTTCCACTACTTCTCCCTCTCGCGTTTCCACCGGAATTCTCGGGCAGGCTGACAAGCTCTGGCCAGGGCACTAAGCAATTGAGAGCTAGGTCTTTGTGGCAGGAGAATGCCATTCATGACGGCTGGCCAGAGTCATATGTGTTAAAAATGAAAAAGAACATCACAGTTCTGCTTCGGGGATTTGTGTAACTGAAACTTAAGTCAAAACCAAATACAGGGAGCACTTTGCAAAATCATGTATCTTGACATTTGTATCTGCTAAATACTTTCTAGGAAACAGAGCCTCCATGCAGAGCATGTCCAATAATTTGAGCAAATTAAAGTCAAAATATCCCTGAGCATGTGAAGAAAGAAAAGCGCATAGCATGGAAAATGAAATGACACCCTCTGTGCTGGGGACCCGAGCTGCCCTTTGAACACTGCCTGCCTCCTTCAAGGACAGCACTTGCTTAAAAGCAAAGGCTGGTGTTTTCTGCAGCGACTTCCAGCAAATGTCCAGTAAGACCCAGCAGAAAGGTGACTCTACAGATCTCACACGCAAATATACACATTTTACATGTATTTCATAGTCAATTATTAAGAACTAGAGGCACGGTACACAAAATCCATGCACTGGGTCTGGGGGGGGGGGGTCCCTCAACCCTCTTGCAGTCCAGGGCTCTCAAAGTCTGGACCCCTTGCTCCTCACAGGACACCTGTAGTGGAGGCTGGAGAGGCTCCCACCACCACTGCTGTGCTCACCATCATTAAGCTCGGCTTCTGGCTGAGCAGCGCTTCCCATTGGGAGCACACTAATCATGAGGGAGTTAGTGTCTGCCCCCTAGTGGCAGTGAACATCATAGGGACCTGTAGTCCCCCACCACACACACACCACCTGTTCAGTTGATTTGCATATTAGGGTTTTATTAAATAGGAGTATACCAGAGTCTGTTTGGACCTTTCTCGCTCTAGGACTTAGTATAATGGCTAGTGAAAATCAATAAGACATGCAGCCCAAGGAGTTTCCATCCTAGAATAGGTAAATGGTCTATTGGAATTGTGTACATCCTGGAATTATAGGGAATTAATCTATTTCAGAAAGCTACACATTCAGAAACATCATTGTATGTGATAATGTTTCATTTCAAGGGGATGAGTTGAGAGGAGATAATTTTAACCATGGGAAAGTCTTAGGAAATAATAAAATCCTGATGGAGTCCATAGTCAGCACCTGTGTGCCCATCTGCCTGAAGGCAGAGCTCAGATGCAGAACCCTGCTCTGCCCGCTGTCCACCATGAGTGTTGGACATGTGTACACTGATGCAGACAAGAGGAAAGGATTTCAGTTGACTCAGACACCTGACTGAAATCTTATCCCGTGATTCATAGCTATAATGACAAGCGAAGACTTCGTTTTGGAGTGATTACTGAGGGGAAACATCTATTTTTCTTTATGAACACTGTGACTTCATCTTAGGCAGAATAATGTTGACCTAAAACCAAAGAGAAAATTTTAAGCAGTTGTGTTTTTTCAAAGTTGGTCCAATTTAGTTGTCTAATTTTGGTTCCAATGGAAAATAGAATGTTCATATTTTTTTGCCCTTTTTCCTTTATTGACTATCTTGGGGAAAATCTAGAGCATGCTGGACCATTAAATGAGGAAAGTAATGGAAATACTATACAGTTCTGAATTTTTTCCTATTTACATGAAACTGGCTAATAGCCAAGCAGTCTGATGTTTCACTGAAAACGTGGGTTCATTTACACATAGAGCCCAGTGGATGCCTTCCCTGAGAGAGCCTGTCCCTTCCAGGTGCTCTCCTAAGGAAATTTATTTCAAGCCTCTTCATCATCAGCCATTGCAGGGTCAATAAGAGAATTATGTAAGGCAAGAAACAGCCCAGTGATTGGTCACCCATCCATCGAAACACAATTAGTAATTCCCACCTAAAAAGAGCAATGACTACTTTAATGTGCTGAATGAAAAATGTTAGAACAGTAAAAATATTTTACGTGATTTTTAAAGTATAGATTATCATGAAACCAGAGTTTTATGATATTTTTTATACAGGTGCAAATCAAAAAATACTTTTACTTTTCCTTTGAAAATATTGTACTTTCCTTTGGAAAAAAACACTCAAGATTTTCTTATGAAAAGCAGTAAAACTAAATTCCATATCAAGAATTTTATTGTCCTTGTAGAAAATAAAAAGGAAGGTGGGGTGGATGGGAAGAGATCAGCCAAAGAACGTGTATGCATATATGCATAACCCATGGACACAGACAATAGGGGGTGAAACCCTGAGTCATGGCTGGGGGGGGGGGGCGGTTGAGGGGTTAAAGGCAGGAGAGGGGGGAAAGGGACATATGTAATACATTGAGCAATAAAGATTGTTTTTAAAAATAATTTTATTGTCTTTTTTTCAAATATGCGAATCTAGGGAGCTTGAAGAAATGTTATTTAAAAATTATGATGCATGAGTGAGAAAAATAAGTATTTGACGTTTTAGGAATTTCTGCAGCTTAAGAAGCTATCTCATGAGGGACAAAGGTGTTAGTAACCAGGGCAGCCCAGCATCGCTCACGTTTCTCTGCTCTCCCTGACTGATATATTTCAAATTTTTTTAGAAACTCTAATGTAAGAAGTTGCAAAGCAAAATAGTAGAGGTTAACCCTAAAAGAAACATATTTACCCTAGAAATAAATGCATTTTCATAACTCAGGTGAAAGTCTCCCTCCCTCCCTCCCTCCCTCCTGTCTGTCTTAGGCAAGCAGTTGTATTAATAGTCAGCTCAGCGCTGCATCACTCTCTAGCAACCACAGAGCTATTTAAATGCAGGGAGTGGCTGCCATGTATTCCATATACCTTAATAGTCAGGTTCTTAAAACCCTGGCTTTTGCAAGTGTCTTTGCTCCTAGTGACTGGAGAGCTCTTGTTGCCCCCCTTCCCCTTTCCTCCCAGCTGGTGCTGCAGCAACACGGGATCACAGTGTGCAGCCTCTACTCCTGTCCTTCTTCCCACCCTGCTGGACAGACTGAGGGGAGGGGCCACAGGCTGACCCTAGCCCTGGAAAGAACCAGATATGTATCCCGGGGCCTGGGGCCCAAACGCAGCTCTTTAGCCCAAACTGAGGAGCTCTGCTTTTCTTAACCTGACACCTGAGTGCAGGGAGTTCACAGGGAAGAGTTAAAGGTGCTGGCCCAGAACTTTCAGTGACCACAGGTGACCTTCACACTTCTGCAGTCACACAGTCATTCACCAGAAGAGAATTATGCAAATGTATACTAACAGGCTGAGTTCCCTACTGAGACTTCCCTCCCACTCCCGCATGCTAGCATGGGTGCTGACAGTGTTTTGGAAGAGGCACTAAATAGCTGGAAGGCTTTCTGAATATATCTGTCCTGGCCTGTCAAAGCTAGAACAGCCCGGTCCATCTGGGCCTGGAAGACAATCTCTATGGTGTAAAATACGTTTCAATTCTTCCCTCTCGGAGACAACCAGCTGGTGCTGCAGTGAGACAGCCAGCTCCACCGTGCATAGACCTCGCTCCGAGCCAGTGGCCTGGGATGACTTCAAGGTGGCACCTTCAAAGGAGAAAGCGAAAGCACTCCTGAGGGGACAGGTCATGGCTCCCGTCACTGCCTCGGGCTGAGGCCATGGAAGGGACTATAGCAGAATAACCAAAGCTCTTGAACAACTGATAAAAATGTGTTTTTCTTTCAGCTTTCTGCATATTATGCATAAGGGAGGATTTGTGGGGAAAGAGGCCGCTTTTCGAATAAATGCCTCACTTTTTGTGTGTCTGCTCAGCCAGAAGCACTTCCTGGCACGTCTCTGTTGTGTGACTGTACATGCAACCCTAAAACCATAAACAGCATTGGGATGGAGATATTTGGGGGCAGTAGAGAAAGTGGGTTCTTTCCCCTTGAAGTCCTGGGATTCTCCTCACTCTTTGGTTCTAAAATCATAGTTTGTGAATGTGCATCAGTACTGATCTAGATAACATATTAATAAGCCACATGGACCTGAAAATAATTATGGCCCTCAGTGAGGATTTCTGACATCTGCCATTGTTCATAGTTTATCCTCTGGGAAGGGCGAGTGGCTGGATTCTTTCCTGAACCAACATGGCAGAGTTCAATACTTGGTGAGGGTTCACGAAGAACAAACCAAATTGGCTTGAGACTTCTTTGCTGGCTCAGAAACAAGGTGAGGGCCTGAGAAAGCAAAGCTGGCGAAGTGGCAGCCCTGGACATTGTTAGGAACTCGGTCAGAAAGCGCAAAAACTAACACACAGAAAAAGTCAGACTCTCAGGTCAAGTAAGTGGAAATCAAAAATACAGGAAGAGATCCATTCCACAGCCAAGGAAGTCATCCCGGTGCCACAGAGGCAAAGACTGATCCTAGACCTGAGTGAGCGGCTCTGACCATCCTTGTCTATGCAGCTTCTTTCCAAACCAGAAGGCTCTTTTCCTCGAGGCCGCTGCTGAGGACGCTGCTGAGGACGCTGCGCCACCCAAGCCTGGCTGAATGATAAAAGTAAAAATTCCTGTAACAGAGTGAACACTGCCTTTAGACGGACACTGCTGAGAAAGTCAACTCTGAGCTGAACTGCCCACACAGTGCCCGCTGTCTAGGACATCTCCCTGGTGTCCCAGTGTGTATAAGACTGACAGCTAAAAATTTAGGGGGATGCAGGCATAGAAGACCCCACATTTTTGTGACTCATCTTTAGAAACTCTATAAGATGCTCACAGTGAATATAGAAGTGAAATCCCATCAGGCTTCCTGCAGGAGGAGGGGAAAGGAAGCCTGGCCTGGACATATGAGAAATTCTACCTGCTTAGCTTTTAGTGTAGTCAGAGCCTAAAGGATCTAGAGAAGGAAATGTCCATCCTCCAGCCTCTCCTCACCATCTTGTCCCAAATAATCTGTGTGGGAGGTGAGGGGATGGCGGGAATAAACACTCATGAAGATCAGAGTTCACAAGTACAGACTCATTAAAAGATTATGTCCTATTAACCACAGGACTATCAAACACTTCACCTCACCCCTTCCTTACTACTGCATTAATAAACCTGTTTATTACAGTTCTTTTTACACAGTAGATCATCATGTCTGCTTTTCAACAACAAAATTATAAAGCATACAGAAAGGTAAAGTAAATAAAAATTCAGTTTAAAGAGGTTAAACAATTATCAACACCAGAGTCATAGCAGGAATGTTGACATTATCAGATAAGAAATTTTTAAAACTATGATTAATATGCTAAGATATTAATTAAAAATAGAAAACATGCAAAACAGATGGGTAATATAAGCAGAGAGATGAAAATTCTAAGAAGTAATAAAAATGCTAAGAATAAAAAACACTATAACACAATGAACACTATCTTTGATAGGTTCATAATTAGACTGAACACTGCTAAGGAAGGTATCTCTAAGCTTGAGGAAATGTCAATAGAAACTTCCTAACTTAAAAAGGAAGAGGAAAAAAAGACTGAAATTTAAAATTAAGAGAATATGAAAGAACTCTGAAACAACTATACAGGATATTATAAGTCAGAATGGGAATACCAGAAAGGAAAGAAAGAAAGTCACAGAAAGAAGGAATAGAAGAAATATTTGAAGAAATAATGGCTGACAGTTTCCCCACATTAATGTTAGACACCAAACCACAAATCCAGGAAGCTCAGAAAACTCCAAGGAGGATAAACAGTAATAATAATAATAATCATACACATAGGAATATCATTCAAACATCATAAAATTAATGAAAAAATCTTGGCAGAAGTCAGCAGACAAAAACACTATAGAGGAGCAAAGGTAAGAATTATATCTGACTACCTTTAAAAAACCATGCAAGTAAAAGGGGAGTGGAATGAAATATTTAAAGGGTGAAGAGAGCCCTGGCCAGTGTGGCTCAGTTGGTTGGGCATCATCCCTTGCACCAAAAGGTTGTTGGTTCAATTTCCAGTCAGGTCATATGAGTGGGTTGTGAACTTGATCTCTTGTGGGGTGCATGCAGGAGAGAGCTGATCAATATTTCTCTTGCACGTTGATGTTTCTCTCTCTTCCTCTCCCCACCTCTCTCTGTAAAAATCAGTAGGAAGTTGTTATAAATAAGTAAAGTGTTGAAAGAAGAGAACCACCACCAACCTTGAATTCTGCAACCTGAGAAATTACCCTATTTAATAAAAGAGTAACATGCAAATTGACAGTACCTCCGCTACTGTACCAGCCAATCAGGAGCCGGGGCATGGCCAGCAGACAAGGGGCATTGCCAGCGGACAGGGGGCATGGCCAGCAGGCATAGCCAGCAGGTGTGGCCAGCAGACAGGAGGCATGTCCAGCAGACAGGGGGCAAGGTTGCAGTGCCGCAGAAGCAAGCACCACGCTATAAGCTCTGCCCACTTAAGGGTGGCGAGATCCCTCCTTACAGTTACTGTGACTGAGTCACCTGCAAATGAGCGCCTGGGGCACCTTGGGTAATGAGCTCCAGGTGCAAGGTGGGGCTGTGAGCCAAGCGGCAATTTGGGTCCACGCACCCAGCCCAGCAGCTACGATGGAGCTGGCTGCTGCCCTCTGGAGCATGCGGATACCCTGGTGGTCGCCACTGTGTGAGGCTCAGGGGTGCCTGCATGCTCCCCAGCCCAGCACCCATGATGGGGAAGGGGGGACTGGCTGCCAGTCTCTAGGGTGTGCAGAGACCCCAGTGACCACCACTGGCTGCAGAAAGTTCACAGTCCTCTTGGTTCATGCATAACTGAACCAGAAGCAGACATTGAGTGCGGGGAGAACCAAGAATGCTTGGAAATGTAATTCTGTTGGCAGAAGCAGGGGGCATGGCCAGCAGGACAGGAGGCAAGGCCAGTGAGGCCTTTGGGGGCCTGGCTGTGGTGCAGCATGCGCTCTCTAGGCCGGGGGCCCCATGGGGCGGGTGCTGTGGGCCAATTGGCGGCAGTGGCAGCAGCGGTGCAGTGTGTGTGCACTCCCCAGGCGGGGGCCCATTGGAGGGGCGGGATGGCTGTGGGAGCCCTGCCTGGGGTCGGGGAAAGCTGTCTGTGGGGTGTGCTGTTGGAGAGGCACCTGCCTGCTGGGTTGGCATGGGACCCCCCAGTTCTGGATGCATTTCTCTGCTCCTTCAGTCTCCATGACCTCACACAGTTGTCAGTGGCAGTGTGTGTGAGTCCAGTAAGGTCACCCTTTCCTCAAGCACCATACACTGCGGCTCCCCACCTCCTTGGGCCAGAATCGGAGCCGGGAGCCTTCCAACCACAGCGCCCACCAGCCAGGCACTCTGGCTTCTGGAGATGCTGAGGAAGGCGCGCCCTCAGCGGGGCTGCAGCATCTCCAGTCTCTCAGCTCGCGCCCTCTTCCCAAGAGGCTGGGGAGAACATATTTGGCAAAGTTCTTTAAGCCACAGTGGTTAGAGTAGTGGGACTCAGCCAGGCAGGCACATAGAGGGGTGGGGGCCCTTTCTGGCCCTGGGGTTAGCAGCATGCCCTATCGTCCTGGGTGCCTGTGGCTGCCTGTGGCTGTGGCCAGCCTGAGTGAAGCTGGCCCAGGTCCTGGGTGCCAATAGCTGGCCAGAGGGAGGGGAGCCTGGGTCCCAGGTGTGGGGCAAGGCAGAGGCAGTTAGGAGCAATCAGGCCAGCAGGGGAGCACTTAGGGGCAATCAGGCAGGTAGGCAGAGGTGGTTAGGGTGATCAGGCAGGCAGGCAGAGGGGTTAGGGGCGATCAGTCAGGCAGGCCATGAGCAGTTAGGAGCCAGTGTTCCTAGATTGCGTGAGGGATGTCCGACTGCCAACCATCTGACATTTCTGACTGTCAACAATCAGACATCCCCGAAGGGGTCCCTGATTGGAGAGGGTGCAGGCTGGGCTGAGGGAACCCCCTCCGTGCATGAATTTTGTGCACTGGGCCACTAGTTTTTTATAAAGAAGTAAAAATACTTTCTTAGACAAACAAAAATTGAAAGACCTTTTGTCACTAGACCTGCCTTGCAAAGGGTATTAAAATAAATTCTTCAGAGAGAAGGAAATAACTAAGGAGCAAATATTGGATCTACATGAAGAAAAAAAAAAGGGATCAGATAATAAATAAGTGAAAGTAAAATGAAAAATTTTATTTATATTATTCTTAATTGAATTAAAGATAACATTTTGTTCAAAATAGTAATAGCAATAATGGGTTCAATTATGTTTGCAAATATGCATCCATATCCATATACCAAAGTATATATATATTTGCTTATGCATGATTATGGATAAGTAAAATAAATGACAGCAATGATACAAAGAGAAAGATAAAATAATTAGGAATATTTCGTTATAAGATACTTGCCCTGCCATGAAGCAGTATACCATTTTTTGAAAGTGTGGAAGCATTGGACAGTCAAACCTCAGAGGAAAAGCAGGGAAGGGTGGGTGGGGAGGTAAGAGATCAACCAAAGGGCTTGCATGCATTTATATAAGCATAACCAGTAGACACAGACAGTAGGGGAATAAGGGTATATGAGACACAAAACAGTACATTCTGTATAATCCATTCATATATTGTTTTTACAGCCGGCAAAATTAAATTATGTGGTTAGAGATGCATACAAACTATAAAGGAAAAACAATGAAGATTGCTAGAGGGAGCGGACGCACTTTCCTTGGCTGGGCCTGGGGCTGTGATGGAGGTTTCCGGAATTTGGAAGTGTTCTCTTTCAGCACTGAGAGGGTGTTTCATGGTATTAGCTGCATAAAATGCATAGTGTTTATTATTATTTCATTTATTCTGTATTTATGTTCCATTTTAAAAGTTCCAAACAAAAGAGAGAAGCATAGGCCTCAGCAACCAGACCCTCCTTTCTCCGTCTGTTCTGGAAGGCCATGCCTCAGAGCAGAGTCTGCACAGGTTTCTGAGGAGGAATACCTGATTCAAATTCTGGTTTTGCTTCTTTATTACTCTGCGACCTTGAAAGGGTTGCTAAATGGATCTGAGCTGGTCTCTACCTTTGAAGGGAAAATTAATAATACTGGCTCTGTTTTATTGAAGACAGCAACTGCCTCATGTACTTTACTTAAATCCTGAGTGTCATGTAACATGGAGACAAGACTAATTATCTCACAAAGCTGTTGTGAGGGCTGAGAAGTAATGGAAGTGAAGTGCCCGGTGATGTGACATGGTCAGTATCAGTCTCATGCCTGCTTCTTTCCCTCCATGGTTTAAGGCTGTTCACTGTGGTTATAGTACTCCCACCCTGGCAGGAAATGCATGTTTTACCTTTGCTTTTAGAACAATGTACTCTGCAGGATCAGAACAGACATGTGGAAGCAAGATGCTGTGTGTTGTGAGAAGGGAAGACCCTGTCTTCTTCAGCAATGTCTGATCTACTAGCCAGCCCTCATTCACGCTTACCTCTGAGTCTAGAGAATAGGGCACCAACAGCTAAATGCCATGTTCACCAGGAGAGGAAAACCCCAAATAACTAACTAAAATAGACAAGATATGAATGTAGTAGTAAAGAACAGAAAACACCAAATTTCTACTGTTTGGATGGGAACTAGTCCATCACAAGCATCAATAAGACCATGACAGTTCTGTGTTAGATTTAATGGTGAGTGAAGCATGGTCTCTCCTCAAAAGAGCTCGAGTCAGGGTTGGCTCATGTGTGTGGTAAACCGTGAGCTTGTCTGAGGACCTACCAAAATGTACAGGTGGGTTGGCCTCACACTTGATTACATGGCTATAGATTCAGCCATCATTTTAAACACCCTGAAGGGGGTGAAACCAGGCATAAGCACCAATGTGTCTAAAACAGAGACTTTGGGCTGTAGCTGTATTAATTCACTTGGTCTTCATATTGCCCCTATTTTAAAAGTGAAAAAAAAATAAGGTTTAGAAAAATGAAGTCTGTTTTATTAATGGAATGAAGTACTAGAACCCAGTTTATAGAGCCAGGAATTATTGTAAAGTCTATTTTATTTACATCATAACTGGAGGGCGATTTATTAAGCCTTCTCCATAGGATATCATCGGTAAATATTTGCACAATACACCTATGTCCCACCAAATTTTAAGGTTAAAGGGTCTCATTTGGGCAAATAATTACATAAATAATTCTTCCCCTGTAGGATTTCTCATCTCTTTAAACATTTCTGATATCAACTGTGACCTTCTGTGGAGAACACATGCTTAATTTACATATGTATTAGCCCCTCATCCCTTTCATTTCCTCCCAGGGCATGAGTGTTCCATGGAGACAGCTAGGGAAATACTCATGAACACCCACATACATGACTTTCTGGATCTTCCCACACACAGAGAAAATCACAGAAGGAAAAACATCTACCCCAGAAGGCCTGTAGAAGGAAGCTTCATAATCCAACTAGTTCTCCTTGGAACATCAACCCAAATGTGGGCTTCATGACAAGGCTGGGGAAATACAGGCTTCCCAGAAAACACCATCTGACCTAAGATTATACCTGAAGGGCAACAGATTGAGAAACAAACCAAATCTTAAATCCATAAATAGAAAACAGCATCTCAGTGGCTTTGTTAGTAAAAACGTTTTGAAACCCACTCACACACCAGAATCACATATAGAGCCTTTTAAAGGCCTGGACTCAAGCAGATTCCACCATTGGGGCTCTGCTGCAGCAGGTCAGCTGGCTTTGTTCCCATGTTCTGAGGATCCAGGCTACAGAGTCATCACGCTCCAATGGTGTGACTCTACTGATGACAAAGACAAAAAGTAAAAGTGCTGCCTCTGTGTTCTTGACTTAAATCTAAAGAAATTGGAACTAAAAGAGGAATTCTTGAGTCATATTTGGCACATCCTATAACTGATTACCACATACCTCATTACTACTCATGTTATGGAAAGGATTTAGAGACTCAGTCATCCCTGCTCAGTAGCCCACCCCATAGCCTCAACCCCAGGTGGGTTTCCACTCCTGCAGGACACCACTTCAACACTAGCTAAGCCAAAGTCATGGACAAGTACTCCATCCTCCCTGGGGCATGTGGAATGATCTGTCCCTTACCAAAGTCACAAGACCTGTAGGCAGTTCAGAGAGAGAGCAGGTTAGACAGCTCCATTGGGCCCTTTCTCAAAAGTGTCTCCCTTCTTTGTCCCATTCTCTGAAGAGTTTCCTTCTGAATGTCCTTTTCAGTTATTTTTTCTGTCCTTGGACATATGACAAAACTCAAAAATGAAATTCCCCAGTTCTCCCTCTTTGTGTGGATTTTAATCCTTAAGAAATCCCTTTCTCTCTCCATAAAATTTCTCTTAAAACCACTGCTTTCTCAAGAAAGTCAAGGAAATGAGCTCAGAGACTTCTCAGAACCAATGGCCTGTCCTCTCAGCTACTCCCTGTCCCATGAACTTCATGACTGGGTCGTGACTCCAGACAGTGGTAAGGAGACATGATGTGAAGAAGAGAATTAAAGGATAATCTTTCTATGGGCAAAATATTAGATCTATTATAATTAAAAAGAGATTTCTTTTTGTAAATGATAGCTGTACCAATGCCATCTGCCTACCTAGTCATTTTCCCAGATCCTCCTTCCTCCCTTTTCCCGTAGCTTGGGCTCCACTGGTGTATGGCCTTTGGTGGGCCTGTGGTTGAGGGAACCGAGCTGCCCAGAAGAACTAAGGACTTGGTCTCACTCTGTAATTCAGGCCATAAGGAGGTGACCAGTCAAAGCTGGGACTGAAGGCCACATGCCACAATCATTTACTATACAGGCAACAACAGACCACCCAGACCCAACGGCAGGAGCAGAGAGTCCCAGCTGTGTCAGGTGCTAGCCCCTGGCTCACAAAGTGAATACTCACAGCGGGATCCTTAAACCTAACCTCAGTGTCTGCTTCTGAGCTCACATGACCTAACTTTTTGTTCTCAAATACTCAATTCATTTTCCTTACTGGGTTATTTTTATTATGTCCCTCTTCATCTGTCTACCAGCTTCAATACATTTGCAAAACTTGACTATCATGGAATATTCTGGATACTCTAACCAATAAAATCATTACACTTTATAGCTGGGATGTATCTCAAAGGGACAGCAAGACCAGTTCCTTTATTTTGTCAGCAACAGCCAAAGACGTATCTGACATATACAGGGATACACAACAAGGCAACAACAGTATGGACTAGAAATCAGGTCTGATATTGTTTCCCCAGTCCTCCTACAATGTCCTCATACAAGACAATTACACTTTAATCTTAAGCAATTCACAGAATGCCAATGTACACATGCTTGCATGTGCATGTGTGCGCACACACACACACACAAACACACTTTGCTCTCTAAGCCATACATACACATTTTTATTATTTTTTTTTTATTAAAAAGAAAGGTTACTTCTTTTGGGTATCCTCCTCAACAGCATTAGCTCAGATAGCTAAAAGTTGAGTTTGTCTCTACATTTCTTAAAGCTTCCCTTTAAGAAGCAATGCCCATTTCAAAGCAACCTTAACATATGTGGAAAATGTCATGCTCTGTGTCATGTGGAACCTCTAGGCATTTTGTCAAATTATTTCCATTTTTCTACTCTGAGTCCTAATGATCCTAGACACTCACTATGCAAGGAGGAAAATGCATTGCCTGCCTCCCTCCCTTTGAAATAATTTGCCAAGGCCAGTAGGAAATGGCTTTCAGTCTTAGCTACTCGCTCAGAGGGATCACAGTTGTCCTTGTCCTCTATCTATATTTGTGTCTCTCTTCTTGCTGTTGCTGGCATGTACACAGGTCTGATAACTGCAGTCTGTCTTTTCTCCTTTGGAGCAATCTTTGTTCTTTATACCCAGCTGCCAGCTCTGTGCTTTCATTTTGTTGTTCCCACTGCTACTTTGCTATCTGTGTATTTGTCTTGGGATTTGAGGAACTAGCTGTGCATGCATTTAGCATTTTCCCCAGGGAAACAACAGCAGGATCCCTATAGTTTCCTGCAGTACCTTCATTTCAAAAGTCCTCCATTGGGTGTCAAAGAGAAAGTTACCCTACTAGGACCAATCTGGAGACAAGAGCAATAGGCACATTCTTTCTTTAATTCTAACATTTTCTTGCTCTGTTGGCATATTCTACATATCTTTGAGTAGGGACAAAACATTCAAACCCTTCCAGGCTGCAGAAGGTCTCAGGAGGACTGGAGAGCCAGCAGGACCTGGTTTGCAAATGTTCCTTACCTAGGCATATGCTCAGAGCTCCTGCTAATTGCCAGCCTAGGGCTGGGGTTGGCTCTAGGACCTGCTTTCAGTTGCATGTGCTGGCTGTGCGCCCCCCCCCCCCCGCCCCCGAGAAGTCTTCTTAAGGATGGATTACAATGTCCATAAAATAGTTCCCTTAATGCAAAATGCTTCTATTTCCTTGGGAAAATTTTAGGAATGAGACTGTCCAAAATTTCTTTTCTTTCCAAAAACACAGAAAATGACTTACTAGGAAAATAATAAAATATGCCAGTGCTGAAATTGGAGAATATATTGTCATTGGTAAAAATAGAGAGGCAGATACAAAAACCTGGGAATACATAAGGGGCACTTGCATGAGTGGGGTTGCTGTGTCTGCTGCCTCTGGTCCCGTGCAGGAATGGTAACAGGAACTGCTAGTTTGCATCGGCGCAGCCCACTTGCTGTGTATCAGTGAAGAGTTGGAGAATAGGTTGCATTAGCGACTGAGGATAGGAATGCCACAATCAGGATTCACAAATCTAGGGTGGGGCTCTGTCCATGTGACCCTTCCTTAGCAAGCATTTCCCTGTTCCTTCTACCAGGTGCCCTGTGGGGGTGCACTGACCACCAAAAGGCAGCTCCGATATTGAGTGTCTGCCCCCTGGTGGTCAGTGCACATCATAGTGACTGGTCATTCTATCATAATGGTCACTTAGGCTTTTATATATATAGATAGGATTGCCAGTCTGATTGCCACCAGCAGTGCACAAGGTTTCCTTTGCCCCACATCCTTGCCAGTACTTGTCATTTATTGATTTGTTCATGGTAGCTATTCTAACAAGTGTGAAGTAATACCTCATTGTCATTTTAATTTGCATCTCTTAGATGATTAGTGACTTTGAGCATGTTTTCATATGTGTCTTGGCCATCTTTATGCCCACTTTGGAGATATTTATTTAGGTTCTTAGCCCATTTTAATTGGATTATTTGTCTGCCTTTTGTTAGATTGTATGAGTTCTTTATATACTCTGGAAATTAACACCTTATCAAATGTATCATTGCCAAATATGTTCTCTCATGCAGTGGGCTCTCTTTTTTACTTTCTTGATGGTTTGTTTTGTTGTGCAGAAGCTTTTTATTTTGATATAATCCCATTTGTTTATTTTCTTTTTAGTTTCCTTTGCCCCAGGAGATGTATCAGTAAACATTTGACACAGTGATCCTACTTCTAGAAATATATCCTAAGAAACCAAAAACACCAATCAGAAAGAATATATGCAACCCTCATGGCTAAGATTTAAAAACAACCCAAGTGCCCACTGGTAGATGAGTAAATAAAAAAGCTGTGATGAATTTACAGAATGGAATACTACACTGCCATAAAAAGAAGGAACTCTTACCATGTTGCAACGGCATGGATGGACCTGGAGAGTTTATCATAAGTGAAATAAGCCAATCAGAAAAAGGTAAGTATCACATGATCTCACTCATATGTGGAATCTAATGAATAAAATAAACTGATGAACAAAATAGATCTAGAGACATAGAACCATGGAACAGACTGATGAAAGAAGGTGGGGCTGGAACAGTGGGGTAGAGGAGAGATTAACAGGGGAACTTGTATGCATAAATGCATAGTCCATGAACACAGATAAGAGTGTGGTGAAGACCCAGGAGGAGTGGGTGTAGGGAGGAGGGGGCAAGGTAAAAAAAAAGGGAGGCATCTGTAATAAGTCCAACAATAAAGATCAATTAAAAATAGATAAAATATACGATTTCCAGAAATAATAACATTGATCTTAACAAAATATTTTCATATAAATTACTGAATTTTATCCTCAAGAAATATATGTTAGGTGGATACATCATCCCTAATATCAAACTGAGAGTCAAAAAGATTGAATTTCTGCAACAGAAGAGTAGGTGTAACACCTAAGATTCTAACCAAAGTCCTAAAATTCTAACATTAGCATTCCTTCAGCTAAAACATGTACATTCTCTAAAGCATTGAGGTTTTGACAATATAAAGGACTTTCAATCATGGTAATATTGCCATAGAGTTAAACAAATCTGTACATTAACAGATATAAACATAGGGCTGATAAAAGGAGGTGTCAAAAAAAAAAAAAGCTCAGAGGAGGTTGCCACCTGCAAGAGAGGCTTTATACACCTGGGAAAATATAACCCATAATTAAGTGAAATTCTGAGAAGCAACACATCAATGATAATTGCAATAGCTAGGAAAGGCTGAAAAAATAGGTTTGGGATGGTATGGAGTTTGCTACAAAGCTTCAAAAGAAGGATAGAGTGAGTATGCACAAACGAGGTAGTAAATGATACCTGAAGTCAAGGGAACTCTCAGTTTTGTATGGTTCCAAGAGATCAGTTCCTAGGATAGTGGGGATTGTATCCCAGATGGAGACTGATAAATGTGAGATGTACAAACTGGATTTTGAGACAAGACTATGGTAATAGCAAGATTTTCAGGGTCTTAAACTGAAAGCAAAAGTGATAGCCTGGTAGGGTTAAGGAAAGATGGTGACCTTATGAACACCTAGAATAATATATGCTCAAATGACCAACCTATGGCAGCCATACTTGGTCCAGACCCTGCCAGAGGCTGCACCTCCTGAAATAGAGTGCTTGCCCAAGGTTACCTCAAAAATTCATGGACTTTATTCTTTGTCCCTAATTTTCTCAGTTATTTGTCAGTCAGCCACAGCCACACTTGTACTGTGGCAAATGCAGCATTTACATTTAAGTCAGCATATGGCCTTTATTTTCTAAAAGAATTAATGAAATGGTTATAATAGATCAGAATCTATAATAACAGTTAAGAGTCCAAGACTCTTGAGCAAGTCCAAGACTCTTCAGCAGCACTGCCCAATGAAAAGCACACATACTTTGAAATTAGACTACCAGGATTCAAATTTGAAATCTACCACTTTCTAATAGTAGCCTTAGTTCTTTATTTTTCTCATTTGTATTTTTGTTAGTTTTAAATGAGATAAAGAAGGAGTCTTGGAGCCACCTACCTTCACTGAGGAATCTCAGAATCACTGTTGCTACCACATTCTGTCTGGTGCAGAGACCAACTTCTTCATCATGATGCAATGAGGGCATCCTTTTCATGAAAGGTCAGCTTGTAAATGCCAAGGGAGTCAGGAAGAATTCCCCAGTGCATTTTTAAAATGTATTTTATTGATTCTTACAGAGAATAAGGGACAGGGATAAAGACTTAGAAATATAGATGAGAACAAAACATCAATCAGCTACCTCCCGCAGACCCCCTATTGGGGATTGAGCCCACAATCAAGGTACATGCCCTTGACCAGAATCGAACCCAGGACCCTTCAGTCCACAGGCCAACACTCTATCCACTGAGCCAAACAAGTTAGGGCCCCAGTGCATTTTTAAAATAATCAACAGGGAATACCAGTTTGAAAAAATTCAAAGAGCAAATGGGAATTTGTGGAATGACCTGTTGCTAATGTTTGTATTTTTCCAGATGAAGGAGGGAAAACTCTTTCTTGAAACTATGTCATGTCTCGAGTCTGCTCACCCACCATTAAAGATGCCATGGAGTTCATGAAGTTCTTATTCCATCTCCCTTATAAGTAAATAAGCTGAGATAGAGGTCAATGTCTTACTTGTCACCTAGTTTGAGAAGCAGATTTCTCCTGCACTTCTCACCCCAGCCCCAAGACCTTGGCTCAACAACAAAGCCATGGGACTTTCATTAAGAGCATAAAAGCCTAAGGAAACTTTTATGCAGATTTCTTTCGAAGGCATGTCTGTCAACCTAGCATTTGCGGTACAGAAACAAAGCAATTCACTCTGACAAGTTGCACTTCGCAGAGGTCTGAACCATACTGTTAGAGCCTCTCTCTGGATCCCATAAAATACTAGGAAATATGCACTTGACATCTGGTTTGCTAGATTCATGCTGAGCAGCAGAGGCTTTGGTGTGAGGGCTGTCACTTTGGACTGGCAGATCAGCTATGCATATAACCTTGCACAAATCCACACAAAGCAGTCATGTTCGGGCATTAATCGGGCATGTTCCAACAGAGTCTTCAGGAGGCACATGAGCAACAATTGAATAGTTGTATTCTTGGACATGAAAGGCAGTATAACTTAAGGATGTTAATGTCCAGCATACATCTCTAAGCAATATAGACTATGGGGTGCACATTGTAGAATGCTATTTGAATACCAAGGTACTTTAAAGTATCTTTAAGGGAAAGGTTAAAAATGATTAGGACTTGATAATTGTTAGTAAGATTGCAAAGGCACATTTCTCAATGCTTCTCTGGAGAGACTGAATAGCTAGCTAGATCACAACATAATACTTTAAAATGTTAATGTGAACTTCAGTGGATATCCACAAGACAAATAAAATATATGAAGACTAGCTTATCACAGTAATGCCTAAAAGATCCATTGTCACAGAGACTGTGACATCACACAGCCTTTTGGGTTTGTGTAGCTCCTCTAATACAGTACTGTCTTGGTGAACAGCACAGGCTAATGACAAAGCACACAGACTTTGGAGTTAGACTACCAGATTCAGATTTGAGATATAACACTTCCTAATAGTAGCCTTAGTTCTTTATCTTTCTAATTTTTAATGCAGGACAATGGCATAGTCTTCATAGTGTTTTTGTCAGTTTTGAGGGAGACAATGAAGAGGCCTTGGAGGCGCCTACCCAGACTTCTCCAGGACGGCTTGGGCTTCCTGAGAGCATGGCGGCAGGGTTCCAAAAGCCAGTCTTCCAAGAGGAAGGAGGCTGCCATTCTCTTTGGACTCTAGCTTGGAAACTGGCACAACATTCCTTACTTTGTATTCAGTTTGTCAAAGCAGTCACAGAATACACTCAAATTCAAGGAGGAAGATAACCCCACTTCTCAATGGGAGTCTATCCAAGAATGTGTGACCATCTTTATTTATCACTACATATATGGTCATAGAAACCTTTCCAAATTTAGTGAAACCTATGGGCTCTCTTTCTAGAAATGAGCATGTGCAAATGTAGAGGTAGGATATTGGCTAAATGTTTTATTAAACACTAAAAATAACAGTGGCTTACACAAAGTGGAAGGTTTACACCTCTCTTACAGGAAAGTCTTGGATGGCAGGGTAAAGTTTCAGCCACCCAAGGTCACTCAGAGACCCAGATTCCTTCCCATCTATTGCTCTGTCAACTCCTACAGTATTGTCCTTCTTGGCCAAAAGTCGTTTAACATCATCATATTTATGATTCAACCTGAGAAAAAAGAGGAAAGAGTGGAGGACAGGCACAGAGTGACAAAGAAGTGGCCCATATTACTTTTGCTCACGCTTTTAGCTTTTTTGTCTAGTCACTCCGTCACACTCCATTGTAAGGGAGACTGGGAAATATACTCATATGAGTGGCCATGTGGCCAAAGAAAACTTTGTATAGTCTATTAATAAAGGATAAAAGAGAATTTGGATCAGTTATCAAATAGTAATCTCCTCTACAATAAATAACAGCAGAAAACATGTGAATGCAATTTCATCTGAAATAGAAATAGAAATAGAAACCCTAAGCATCCATCCCCTGATCTTAACCAAGGATCCAAGGCTAAGTTCCACCTTGTTTAAAGTTTTACATGATTGCATTTTAGGTTATAATATTTTAGAGTTGAAAATATCTTTTTGAATCATTTAATTCTGTTCTCTAATGTTGTCATTTTTAGGTACAATCTAGTCACCTTTTATTTTATAGACTAGAGACCCAGTTCACAAAATTTGTGCATGAAGGGGTGTTCCTCAGTCCAGCCTGCACCCTTTCCAATCTGGGACCCCTTGAGGGATGTCTGACTGCCCCTTTATACCTGATCCCGATAGCATTGGGCCTAAACAGGCAGTTGGACATCTCTCTCACAATCTAGGACTGCTGGCACCCAACTGCTCGCCTGTCTGCCTTCCTGATTGCACCTAACTGCTTCTGCCTGATCACCCCCTAACCACTCTCCTGACAGCCTGATTGCCCCTAACTGCCCTCCCCTGCAGGCTTTGGTTCCCCCCAACTGTCCTTCCCTGCAAGCCCAATTGCCCCCAGCTTCCCTCCTCTGCTGACCTGGTCACCCCTAACTGCCCTCTTCTGCAGGCTTAAACTGCCCTCCCTTGCAGGTCTGGTCCCTCCCAACTGTCCTCCCTTGCTGGCCATCTTGTGGTGGCCATCTTGTGGAGGTCATCTTATAGCAGCCATTTTGTGGAGGACATTGTGTGGTGGCTATCTTGTGTCCACATGGGGGCAGCCATCTTTGATGACATGGGGGCAGTCATCTTGTGTGTTGGAGTGACAGTCAATTTGCATATTACTCCTTTATTAGATAGGATTCTCTGGTTTGTCATACTTAGAAAGGCTTCTACTCCTGAGTTATGAAATGTTTTCCCATATTTTCTTCTGAACTTTATGGTTTCATTTTTCCATTTAAATATTGATATTTTGAAATGTTTACTGGAATAAGGAATGGCTTATTAATAAAATTAAATTTCCCTTAGATGCCCATTCAGTTTTACAATATCATTTATGAAAGTATCAGTCATTTCCTTGTCTCTTTTTTCTTTTGTTGTTGAATATATTACAGATGCCCCTTGCTTTTTCTTCACCCATTGACATCCTCCATCCCACACCCACATTCCCATCTCTTTACCACACTGTTGTCTGTGTCCATGGGTTATGCATAAATGCATATAAGTTCCCCAGTTAATCTCTACCTATCTACTCCCCCATCCCAATGTTCCCTCTTAGATTCCACAGTCTGTTCCATGATTCTGTGTCTCTGTATATATTTTGTTCATTATATTCCACATATGAATGAGCTCATGTGTTACTTATCTTTCTCTGACTGGCTTATTTCATTTAGCATAATACTCTCCAGACCCATCCATGCTGTCTCAAAGGGCAAGAGAGCCTTCTTTTTTACAGCTGCATAGTATTCCATGGTGTAAATTTCCAATAGCTTTTTTATACAATCATCTACTAATATACACTTGGACCATTTCCAGATCTTAGCTATTGTAATTTGTGCTGTTATGAACATAGAGGTGTGTATATTCTTTCTTCTTGGTATATCGGGTTTCTTAGGATATATTCCTGTAAGTGGGCTCACTGGGTGAAATGGCAGTTCCAGATTTAATTTATTTAGGAAAGTCCATAGTGTTTTCCACATGTTATCCAATGTTAAAAATAAGAACACAGAAATTCAAAGAGGCTATGTCTTGCCCAAGGTCGCATATCTAATTACCAGAACTCTCCCAGTTCTCAAGGTTAATCAGTGTTTCTTCCACAAGACTATACAATGACTCACTCTCTTTTTGTTTACCAACTAAATAAGTGTAATAAAAGGTGGCAGATAGCTATCAGGAAGGGTTCAGTCTCTTTGGAAATGTTAAGCTATTTATTCTTTCTTGTATTCATTCAGAAACCATGTGCCCAGCACTGACCATATACTAAAACACTGGATAATGCCAGAGCGGCATTGCTCAGCAGTTGAGTGTTGACCCAGGAACCAAGAGGTCACAGGTTCCATTCCTAGTCAGGGCACATGGCTGGGTTGCAAGCATGATCCTCAATAGAGGAAGTGAAGAAGGCAGTGATCAATTATCCTATCTCATAGATGTTTTAATGTCCTTCTCCCTCTCCCTCTCTCTCTAAAAATAAATAAAAACATATTTTAAAAAGAATAAAAAATAAAACATTAGATAAGTCATAACACAATAAATCACAGAAACCTTGTTTGTAGGGAGCTCATAGTCTAATTTTGGAGGAAATAGTAGTCATAAGAATAGACAATAAAAGTGTTCCACTGGAAGGAGAAATATCATAGAAACATGGAAAAGGGGATGACATATAAGTCAGGACAAGAATATAAAAGGAAGAGGTTGTACTACAGAAAAGATGAGCTATGGTAAAGGGGGCATGGCAAGCTCATGTATGGCTGGTATTACTTCACTCTTACTGGGTGAGAAACAATCACTGAATGAAGGAAATGACAGAGGGGGCAGAGAAGATGTATTCAATCAACTCAGGCACTGGAAGTAGTAAGACTTGGCAAGATAATAATTTTTTGAGTATGAGGGAAAGTTTGAATCTAAGATATATTCTTTGTTTCTGGATTAGACCACTGAGCAGGTGGCAGTACACTCAGGAAGGGAAGGAATAGAAGAGGGATTTTATTTGTGTGGGAGAAAAATGAAGTTGCTTGGATATATTGTTTTGAGGCAACTTTCTTTACCTTGGTGAAAATATAGAGTAAGCAGTTAATTAACATCATGGTCTTAATATTGGAGGAGCAATCTGGAATGAAATATAAACATGGAAGACCTTGAAGTTTAGGTGGTAGAAAGCAGATGGCATGATCTACAGAGAGTGAGTGGCATGGTAAAAAATTTAAGGGAACTATTTGTGACCCCTGTGTTTAGCACCAATATAAGGGATTGTAGGCAATAAAGGCAACAAGAAGGAGTAGCAGACAGGAAAACAGAAAACCATGAGACCTAGAAGCAATAAGAGCAGTGAAGTTCAAGAAGAGAGTAGCTAACAAGGCTGAATGTGTCTGAGCACTCAGGTCAGCATGAGGATGGAAAGGTGGCCCCTGGATTCTTCATCTGGAAACTATTATTGGTATTAAAAAGGGCAGCCCCCAGAGGAGCACAAGGGGCCTAAAGCAGATTTCAGGGGATTACAGATGTGAGGCAGTAGTAGCCACTGCTAGTGTAGGCTACACATGTAGGAGGTCTGGCTATGAAGAGGAGAGGGATATGGTAATTTAATGGCTAAAAAGATATAAGACAATACTTTTCTAATCCTCTTCTTTTTTATTGATTTCAGAGGGAGAGGAAGGGAGAATAAGAGAGAGAAAGAACATGTTCCCATGTGAGAAACATTGATGTGAGAAACATCAATCAGTTGTTTCCTGAATGCACCCCAACCAGGCCCTGAACCCATAATCTGAATATGTGCAATACTATGAAGCAAACCTGCAACCTTTCAGTGCACAAAATGATACTCCAGTCAACTTACCACTCTAGCCAGGTCAATACAATAATATTTTTAATGATGGGAGATCATTTGAGCATGATTGTATATGATGGAAATCAGTTAACAGAAAAAAAAAAAGAAAGTTTAAAAATTTTTTAAAGAGAGGAGTGAATTGATGGAAAAAGTGTAAAACAAGTTAAAAAAAGGTTTAACCACTTTTTTCTCAGACTCTTTGGAGAAAAATAAAGTGTGAAAGAAAAGAGAGATGATAGGGAGAAAGGAAGGAGAAGAGAATGAGGGAGGGAAGGAAAGGCCAAGGAGACATATTGCAGGACAGCCTATATACATATGTTTGTAGGTACAGGGAAGTGAGGTTTAGAAAACCTAGGGCTGAACATTTTTTTTGTAAGGTAGTACAAGTCAGCACCTGCTGAGAATGAAAGGGAAATGGTGGAAAGAAGTTTAAGAGGAAACATGAAGGCTTGGAATGAAAAATAAAGTTGACTGTGAACACGTGGAATGATGAATGGTGTGTTTTTGTTGAGAGTTGTTCATCAACCTGGATTATTTAGTCTGGAATGGAGGATGTCCTGTGTTGGACAGAGACCAGCAAAGGCATTAAAGTCATGGGGAGACGTGATGGCACTCATCCATGGGAACCCAGCAGCATGGAGAAGTAGAAAAACTAAGAGGGGAAGGAAGTCTCATAGACTGGGATCACAAAAACCCAGCCTAGGACTGAAGGTACCTGTGAGAAAACAGAGCACAGGTGTGAAGGTAAAGGCAAGAGAGGAGGTAAGTACACACAATACAAGGTTCAGAGTGAGGAATGCTTAGGATAGAAGCAACACGAACTGGAAGTGTCAAAATTAAAGATTGTTGGCAGTGGATGGAAGATGGATGGATCATACAGCCATGACCAGAGCTGGAATGGAGAGAAATGTGGTTTCTAGTCAGCCAGAGACAAGGCAGGCATTTCACAGCATATGCACCAGATGGCATATGTGTTGGTACAAGGACCTGGGCCTTTCTCCATGCTCGTCTGCACTACGATGGAACTAATTCAGGAACTAATCATACCTCATCCATTGCCTTGATCTTCAGAGCATCTACAACTGTTATTAGATAAAAACAGACTAGGTGAAATTTTCACATGACCTGCTACAGAATGACCACCAGGTAAAGTGCAAGTGCCAATCTTGTCTGAGATTATTGCTCACAGAGGACACAATTTTAATGTTTAGTTTCCCCCATAGAGAAGCCAGTCTGTGCCTTTATGAAAGTATATGGAAGCTGTATAACACTGTGACCTCCTTATCAAGCCTTTGAAGAGCATTTTGTGTGTCTGACTGTGGAAGCAGAGCTTGCATGTTTGCACCATCGGTGATTCTGTGTGAGATTATAGGGACAGCAGGGTCTTGCCCTGATGCTGATTTTGGTACAGCCTTTAGGACTGAACGATTTCTCATCAGTCCTGCAGCCACAGTGAAGAAGAACTAGGAAGAAAGAGAAGGAAAGATGAAGAAGCATTGAAGGAAACATCTGAACAACAAGTTAACAGAATTTGTGGAACTCCCGACATTTGTTAAGTAAATTAGAAATGCATTGCAACAAAAATGGGCTAATTCATTATGTTTTTTTTTCCTCTTTTTTGAGCCAGAGAGCCATAGCCAAGCCCATATTATTTTTCTACCTCATTTACTCAACTTCTCCCAGAATCCTCCACACACCCACATGGCAAAATATGCCTGTGAAGCATGAGGCTTAAATATATCCAAACCTCCAAACACATTTATGTGGGGAAATTGTATTTACCAACTCCCTGTTCACTCACTCCAGACATTCCTGCAACAGGCTTCTCAATGGTCCACAGATTTGCAAATTACCTCCCATTCAATTTGTTTGAGCAAATGTTTACTGAAAACTTCCTAGGTGATCATCAGAAAAGAGTATGTGCCCTCTGGACTCAGCCAAAATATGTGGGTTCGAATTTAGATATTGCCAGTTAGACATGCGAACTTTAAAAATCATTTGTTTCCTCACCAGAAAAATGAGGGGACAATAACACATAAGATTGCTATGAGCATTAGCTGATTGCCTATGTGGACAGAGCCCAGCACAACATCTGGCCAACAATAATGCTAACCCAATGTTCGCAGCTACCATTAACTCTGCCAAGGTTATTATAAAGGCAGTATGTTGATATAATTCTTGCTCACAGTCTTATTTGGGGTGATAAGAGAATGATGCAAGCAGAATACAATGTGTACTAAATGTGTAAATGATCTGAATGAGAAACCATTGTATTAGCAGGTATCTATACTAATAATAGCCTAGGTGGTTGTCACGCCCTCATGCATCACACTCTAATGTCATCACAAGATGGTTATCACAAGATGGCCATGAATAGAGCAGAGGTGGGGCCGGGTGGAAGAGGCAAGTCACAGCAGGGGAGGGCAGTTGGGGGTGATCAGACTGGCAGGGGAGCAGTTAGGCATCAATCAGTCTGGCAGGGAAGCAGTTAGGGGCAATCAGACAGGCAGACAGGTGAGCAGTTAGGAACCAGCAGTCCTGGATTGTAAGAGGGATATCCAGCTGCTGGTGTAGGTCCAATCCTGGCAGTTGGACATCCCAGATTGGAGAGGGTGCAGGGCATACTGAGGGACACCCCACATGCACAAATTGTGTGCACTGGACCTCTAGTTTAATATAAAATGGCTTCATGATATAAACTTATAAGGAATGAAAGGTTAGTTAATTATAAAATAAATAAAAAGGGACATTACAACAAAGGATTTTTTTCTTTTTTATCTTTTTTTATCTTTATTGTTCAGTTTATTAATTACATTGTTTCCCCTTTTTTATGCCCCTATAGCTCCCCTCCACCCTGTACCTATCCCACCCTCCACCCTTACCTCCCCCTCCCCACTGCCCTCTCCCATTGTTGCAAGATTTTTGTCCAGTCTCTTGCTGTACTTCCCACAACCCTTTTCTCCCCAAGAATTGTCAGTCCATTCCCTCTCTATGTCCATGTTTCTGTTATATTCACCAGTTTATCCTGTTCATCAGCCTATTAATTCACTTGATTTTCATGTTCATTTGTTGATAGATGTGTATTTGTTGTTCATAATTTATATTTTTACCTTTTTCTTCTTCCTCTTCTTAAAGAATATCTTTCAGCATTTCATATAATACTGGTTTGGTGGTGATGAACTCCTTTAGCTTTTTCTTATCTGTGAAGCACTTTATCTGATCCTCAATTCTGAATGATAGCTTTGCTGGATACAGTAATATTAGTTGTAGATTCTTGCTATTCATTATTTTGCATATTTCTTGCCACTCCCGTCTGGCCTGCATCGTTTCTGTTGAGAAATCCGCTGACAATCATATGGGTGCTCCCCTGTAGGTAACCAACTGTTTTTCTCTTGCTGCTTTTAATATTCTCTCTTTATCTTTTGCTCTTGGCATTTTAATTATGATATGTCTTGGTGTGGTCCTCTTTAGATTCCTATATTTTGGGGTTCTGTGTACTTCTTGGGCTTTTAAGTCAGTTTCTTTCATCAGGTGGGGGAAGTTTTCAATCACTATTTCTTCAAGTAGGTTTTCATTATCTTGCTCTCTCTCTTTTTCTGGTACCCCAATAATTCGGATGTTGGTATGCGAGAGGTTGTACCAGAGGCCCCTTACACTATCTTCAATTATCTGAATTCTTTTTGTTTCTTGCTTTTCCAGCCAAGTGGATTTTGCTTCTTTGTATTTCAAATCTTTGACTTGGTTCTTGTGGCCCTCTGGACTGCTTTTAGGACTTTGTGTAATATTTTTTATTTCAGTCAGTGTATGCTTGATTTCTAGTTGGTCCTTTTTCATATCCGTGAGGGTCTGGTTCATATCCTCAGAGGTCTTGTTCATTTCCTTGAGGGTATCATTCATTTCCTTGTAAGTCTCATTCATTTCCTGGTTGGTATTGTTTATTTCCTCATAGCTCTCATTAAGATCATCGGCCTTTTCTAGGAGCCTCTTGAAAAGCCTTATAACTGTGGTTTTGAACTCTATGTCTAGTCGTCTTTTTTCCTCCATTTCTTTCACACCTGATTTCTTTCCATATCTCTGCATGGTGGCTGCTTTATGTGGTAGATGTCCTCTAAGAGTCAGTGGCACAGCCTCCCCAGTTACTTGAGGTGGGTACTCTTACTGCAATCCTTTATGGGTTGTACAGTATTTTTTAATTTAAACCCAGCTTGTTGTTGTTAGCCCTAGGAGGGTTTGACCTCCAGGCCAATTGGCTGTGAAGGGAGACTGTGTTCAGGTTGGATGGGCGGAGTCTCTGAGCTGTGCAGGCAGCATCAGTGTCAGCTACGTCCTATGCGGTGCTCGCTCACACGGGTCTCTGTTGGATGGGGATGGCTGCAGGCACCTCCAAGAGAAAGCTGCTAGTCTCTTCCCCTTGCCAAACAACTCTGCCTCTCCCCAAATGAGTCTGCACACCCAAAGTCTTGCCCAGGATTGTAAAACATGTGGTTTCAGGGACCAGGAGACAAGTTTCCAGGGAGCAAGTCGCACGTCTGTGCTGTCGCACACTTTTTGTGAGCAAACTTCTTTTTCAAGCACCCGGCTTCTCTGCAGACTAGGAGACCTCTGCCATGCCCTGCTTCCAGGCTGCGTCCCCTGGACCTCGGACCTCGCCTGGCACTGGCGAATCCATGCAGTGGGACATCTCCACCCTCCCCGTTGGCGAAATGCAGCCGGGGTTGCTGCTCCAGCCACCACCCGCACGTGACCAGGACTGCTCCTAACCTGTTTCCCCATGATCTTCGAGGCTGTGCTCCCACCGCTCTTCTGAGTCTCAGTGTCCCACCTTTATTTTTATTTGTGGAGTTTTCACTCAGCCAGCTTTCTGGTGATTCTGGGTGATGTTTGTTTTGTTGTTATGTTGTAATTTTTAAATTGTTGGGTGGGGCAGAACAATAGGTGTTTACCTATGCCGCCATCTTGGTTCTCTCCAGCAAAGGATTTTTTTTAAAAAAATAGAATAAAAAGCTAGGAATGAGACAGAAGGAAAGAAGGAGCAACATGCAGATATTCAGGGACACTGGGTGGAGAGCTGGCATCCAAAGCAATGCTGCCGGCACCAGTGTGTGAGCATGCCGCCTTAGTGAGTGCAGACACACACTCTGCACATGGGAAGGGCAATCTGGCACTGTGACTCCTATGAATTTACTCCCATTTTTTTTGCCACACTATCATCTCCAGAGACAGCCTACACTACATTATTCTTCATCAAAACCACAGCTCCTCACTGTGACTAACACAGGCAGTGTTCAATCATTTGTAGAATTAAAAGAAATAGAGAAGGTGAAGAAAGGAAAATGTGGGAAGTGAGCAAGGAAAAAGATAATTCTCATTATCAGAGAAGTGGAAGTAATGTCTAGGTCCAGGAAAGGAGGGTGTATGTGTAGATGGACACTTCTCACAATAGCCAGGAATAGACTCTTTCACCTCACTAATTCTGCTGTTGACTGAATTTTAATTCAAAATAAGTGATTTGCCTTCTTTTCATTTTTGATGACTATTCAAGGCATTTCATTCAGGACCAGCCCAGTCATGAAGAGGCAGGTCTGTGCACAGGGCAGAATATTAAGTCTCCTGTTTTAAATGCCATTGAAAATTGTATGCCAAAGACAACCTAAACTAAGAGTGCAATGACCTGAGAGTTAAGGAACTTCATGACAGAAAAACAAATGTAATGAAATAGACTGCCCCCTCCTTTCCTTTTTGCATGAATATTAAACTAACACCAGCTTTTCTCAGAGAGCTGCATAAGCTTGAAATATACACAGAATTGCTGTGAGCTCATGGAGAGTGGGAGAGACGCAGTGATAGCCAGTGGGGTTAGTCAGTGGTCCTCAGGGAGGGTCTTAGGCATCTGTGGTTTCTTCCCCCAAGAAGGAAAGGGTGCTTCTTTCTTTGAAAGAGAAAAATTGCAATAAGTCATTCATAGAGCAGCGTGGAGAGTGAAGAAAGAGAAAAGGCTCTTCCCAGTGGAGGCCGTTCTTCCTTAGTTTAAGATTGAGGAGCGCCTGATCTTTGTGAAATGTCTCTTATTCAACTTGTAATTACCTGCTTTTGCATCTTTCTTATTTCAGAAGACTTTCAGTTCTTTTCGAAATTTCACATGCAAACTACCCAGGTTCCAAACAACAGAGCAGAGAGAATGTAAGGAGTCTCACCAAGCGGTAGGGGTGGCCAAACCCTAACCTGAGCCTCATCTACTTCTTTTTTGTTGTTTCTGTTTTAATAAAGCTGCAATTGGCCTCATGCAATCTAGTTAATGTCTTATTATAAACTTGAACATCAATAGATGGTAGGGGGGAATGCTGAAACTGAGAGAGGGGGTGGGGAGAGGAAGAGAGAGAGAGAGAGAGAGAGAGAGAGAGAGAGAGAGAGAGAGAGTCGAAATGACTGGCAGTTCCTATTTCTTTACAAGTGTTACATTTCAGTCCCCTGCCACTACCACATGTTTCCTGTTCACAGATAATTTGTACAACATATTCTATCATTCCGTTTTAGACACAGTTGAAAGGCTTTTGCCTAAGGCTTGGAACACTTTAAAAATTGTATACCACTTGCAAGGCTTTCTTCTGCTTCACTGTGCAATTAGGTGACTGCCTTTCTGCAAACTTGGAATCTATCATTTATAGGACTGTGTGTGTGTGTGTGTGTGTGTGTGTGTGTGTGTGTGTGTGTGTGTGTGTGTTTAAAACCAAGGTGAAGTGGGAAATGCATGGGCAGAGTTTCCAATACCCTACATATGAGGACTGAAGCAGCAGAAGCAGGGAGTGGAGCTCTCAAACAGCAAGTGTGTTTGTGCCCTTAAAGAAGTCCGGTTCTGTGGTGTGTTAGTTCCAAACATTGTTTACAACTTTGCTCAGCTCTACAGACCCCACAGTGTCGTGATCTGAAAGGAACCTAATCTCCTTACCCTCTCTCTGGGAAGCGAACCAGGACAGTTTGCTGGCTTCCCCTGTGAGCTCCTGCCTGTCTTGCCTGAATCACTGTGTGCCTGTGAGGGAAGCACTGATGTGCTCAGAGCTTCCCCTGGTGGAAGTTGCTGGCAAAAGCGTTGCAGCCAAGAAGGTGGATCTGGGACTTGCTTCCAGGAAAGCTCATCAGAGTGTTCAGTTGCCTGAGAACAGAGCACAGAATGTGACTGGAGGTTCTAATTGAATTTCCTATGTGTTCCTGTGTTTTACATAACTCGAATTTTAAAGTCAAATTTAAAAAAAGAAAACTAATTCCCAACATTATGCCACTTTGTATTTTTCCACTGAATAATGTAAATGAAAAGAGAGAACTAGGAACACTAATAATTCAAACCTCCCAGGAAGACGTTGATTTCCCTCTGAGGTTGCATTCAGCGTCTCTCATTATGGACGATGTGGTTCTCTTATATTTAAAAGGGTGGCAATAAAATGGTCGGGGAAGAATCTAAACAGCATTTACTCTTTTGATGGGAAAGGCTCCTTAGTCCTGTGTGCATATTTTAAAATGTTTTCTCTCTTCTTATTAAGAAAGAAAACTTCCTTGCCAAAACCAGTTTGATTCAGTGGATGGAGTGTCGCCCTGTGAACTGAAGGGTCCCGGGTTCGATTCCGGTCAAGGGCATGTACCTTGGCTGTGGGCACATACCCAGTAGGGGGTGTGCAAGAGGCAGCTGATTGATGTTTTTCTGTCATCGATGTTTCTGACTTTCTATCCCTCTCCCTTCCTCTCTGTAAAAAATCAATAAAATACATTTTAAAAATAAATATATAAATAAATAAAAAAGAAAACAAATGTCCATGTTAATTTCTCTTATAATATGTTTCTATGATATTTGCTAACCATATATCCCAACTATTATCTGTGAATATATCTTTTGCCAATCCTTATATATTTTTTAAATTTATCATTATTACAGGTGTTTTTAAAACCAAGTTGAAGTAGGAAATGAATGGGCATAGTTGTTCCAGAGCCTCCTTTCCCCCCCATTGACCCCTACCACACCGTTCCTGCCCCCTGCCCACGCCTTCACTGCACTATTGTCTGTGTCCCTGGGTTATGCATTTATGTATATAAGTTCTTCTGTGAATATATGTTTTCTATTTTTTATTTTGACTTTTTAAAATCTTTACTGTTGAGATTATTATAGATGTCCCTCTTTCATTCCCCCATTGTCCCACTTCACTCAGTTCCCACCCCATCCCAGGCCTTTACCACCTTATTGTCTGTGTTCATAGGTAATGCATATATGCATATAAGATCTTTGTTTAATCTCATATGGCACCCCCATAACCCCTTTCCTCTGAGAATCATCAGTCTGTTCCATTTCCATGCCTCTGATTCTATCTTATTCACCAGTTTATTCTGCTCATTGTATTTATTTGTTTATTTTTATTTTTATATTCAATTATTCATAGGTATGTATTTGTTGCCATATTGTTGTTCACATTTTTATCTCCTTCTTCCTCTTCTTAAAGAATACCCTTCAACATTTCATATACATAATGTTGGTTTGGTGGAGATGAACTCCTTTAGCTTTTTCTTGTCTGTAAAGCTCTTTACCTGACCTTTAATTCTAAATGATACCTTTGCTGTGTAGAGTAATCTTGGTTGCAGGTCCTTGCTATTCATTGCTTTGAATATTTCTTGCCACTCCCCTCTGGCCTGCGTAGTTTTTGTTGAGAAATCATCTGACAGTCGTATGAGCATTCCTTTGTAGGCAACTAACTGCTTTTCTCTTGCTGCTTTTAAGAGTTCTCTCTTTGTCTCTAGCCTTTGGCACTTTAATTATGATGTGTCTTACTGTGGTCCTCTTTGGGTTTCTCTTGTTTGGGACTCTCTGTGCTTCCTAAACTTGTAAGTCTATTTCTTTTACCAGGTAGGGAAGTTTTTTGGCATTATTTTTTCAATACCTTGCTCTCTTTCTCTTCTTTTGGCACCCCTATAATGCAAATGTTGTCCCAGAGGCTCCTTGCACTATCTTCATATTTTTGGATTCTTTTTTCTTTTTGCTCTTCTAATTGGGTGTTTTTTGTTTCCTCATATTTCAAATTGTTGGTTTGATTTTCAGAATCCTCTACCATTGAATCCCTCTATATTATTCTTCATTTAAGTCAGTGTATGCTTCATTTCTGACTGGTTTGTTTCCATTTTTTTGGAAGTTTCTAGAAGGTTCTTCAGTAAACTTATTATAGTTGTAGTTTTGTACTCTACATCCAATAGTTTGCTTTCTTCTATTTCTTTCATTTGTGACATGTTTCTTTGTCTCCACATTTCGGTTGCTTCCATGTGTTTGTTACTATGTATTGGGTAGAGCTGCTATGTCTCCTTGAGTTGATATAGTGGCTTTGTGTAGAAAGTGTTCTATAAGGCCCAGTGGCTCAGCCTCCCAAGTCACCTGGTCTGGGAGCTCTATGTGTACCCCTTTGTGGGTTGTGAGCACAATCTTATTGTAGTTGAGACTTGATTGCTGTTGGTGTCCCTGGGAGGAATTGAACTCCAGCCAATTGACTATGAGGAGCAGTTGTGACTACAGTGGGAGACCTACTGTACAGGAGACACCCCTATGGAGCAGGACTTGTTTCAGTGGGGCTTTGGTGCTCACTGAGTAAGCCCCTTGAGTGTGTCTATCATGGATGTGTAGAGTTGTAATCTGGTGTGGTCTGACAATGACTAATGGATACACTGGTTCCTGGGTCTCCAGGGAAGTGCAAACTCAGCCATTGCCTGAGGCCACCTAGCAGGAGCTGCAGAGATATATGCATATTCCTCCTCTTTTTATCAAGTTTGGAAGTGCCCAGATGAGGCCCAGCAATGAGGCAAGCCAGGCTGATTCTGGTGCCAAGTCTTGGACCTTATATTGGTAAGTTTGGGGCTCCATGACCTAGCTGCACTTTATTTGAGACATTTTAGCCTGAGCAAGGCCATGCCACTCATATGCAAAAGCCCATGCACACAGCTTGGGTGAGGTTGTAAATTGGATGAGGCAGGGTCTTAGGGAATCACCAGGGCAGAGAAAACAGAAATAGCTGCCAGTCAGCCCTGCGACCAGGGAGGTCCCAGTACAGGAACAATGATAATGATCCCTGTGAGCACCTCCATCTGGGAGAAAGCTGCCCCCGAGTTCCTACCCTGATGGCAGACAATCCACTTCCACCTGATATGTGTCTGTGTTCCCCAGAGTCTCACCCTGGTGCTGGAGCTCAAAGGAAGCACAACCTTGTAAATTCAGTATATGGTGCCAGCCTTTTAAGAGGAACAGCTGGGCCTCCAGCAGCCTGTGTGTCACTCATCTCCTAGCCCCACTGATTTTTACAGCACGTAGTTCTTACTTCCCAGCTCTGGGAAGTAAGATTTCTTTTTCCAGCTCTGGGACCCTGAGCTGGGCCTCTAGTGTGGGGCTGAGACCCCTTGCTCCTTTGGGTGGCCTCCACAGAGATGATCTCCCTCCCAATTAAAAAAGCAGCACATGTGGGTGCTGGGCCAGCTCATTCTGCACCTCCACACCTCCTACCAGTCTCAGTGTGCTTTCTTCTTTACTTCTCTAGCTGTAGGACGTCTACTCAGCCAGCTTTCCAGCAATTATGAATGATGTTTGCTCTCTATTTTAGTTGTAAATTTAGTTGTAATTTTAGTGTGATTGTGGGAGACGGCAAGTACAGACATTTACCTATGCCCCCATCTTCCTTCACCTGTGAATATATTTTAGATTATAATGATTTCTAAGGAAGGTTTCTTAGGAGGGTTTAGAGACCTAAATTTAAAAATGTAGTCACTGTTGATTCTGATAACTCAGCAGTGGGAAAGGCAACAGAATTTGAAATCTACTAAGAAAATCTTCATAAGCCTAAAACAAAACATAACCTAAATGGCAAGGAAGGGAGGAGAGGGGAGAGAAACAGATCCGCTGCATTTGGTTCTGGTATTTGTTGCAAGGGACATTGTCGGTCAAATAATGTTGACTTCTTAAAACAACTAATCATTAGATTTAAATAATTTTATAGTCCATATTAATATGAATGATAAGCAAACTACAAATGCCAGAAAAGTATTCTAATGTAAATTTGTTTACATAGTTGTTTTGGTATATGGTTATATTCTTATTATATATACAAAAACACACACACAATTACATTCAAAGATCAAGTTCATCTAACCATGATGACCCTGTCGATTCAAAAGCACAGGATGGAACATGGAGAGCTCGAGGGTCCCCGGGTCACAAAGGCTGTGTGGCTCCCTTCTCTTTGACAAAGCATGAAGGATAATGTAAAATAAGGCCACTTAGAAGTGCTATCCTCTGTAAGTAACAGGAAAGGACGATGAAAGCTGAACAGACATTTGTTAGATTTATACATGTGCGGAGAGCCAAGACCAAGGAGTTTGGGTCAGTCAGAATGTCTTTGGAATAACCCATGGAAGCCAGAGCACAGGCAGAAGCAGCCTGAAGAGCCAGCCTGAATACAGTAGAAGTGTCACTTTCCTTTTGAAATTCATCTAGGACACTTTGTAATGACAAAGGCTTTTGGACCAAGAAATTAGAACAGTTTAAGACATAATTTTATTAAGAACCGGTTTTCCCTGTGGTCTTGCCTGCAAGACATAGGGAGCACCAGGTGGCAGCCCCAAGCAGGTGCACACACAGCTTCCAGAAGGCAGACACATTCTCGCTGGTGTCTGGACACCTGTACCTGTCCCAAACAGGCAGCTCGAAGGGACTTTTGAATGAAGAGGCCAGGATAAATGGCCCACTGCTCTTTTCTGGCCAAGTAGATAATGGGAAGGTATAGAGGGTCCTCTTTTCAAACTGTTGCTTTCTTAGCATACGGCCCAAGTAAGAACAAATCCTGAGGGGCGAGTGAGGAAGCACACTTTCCAAGAGCTGATCATGTTTTTAACATGGAGTTTGGAGGAGTTCAAAACTACCCTATACCTACTAGACACCTTTCATCTGCCGAGCAGAGTCCATGAGGCCCCGCCTTCCCAGGCACAGGAGCAGCTGCATTCACAGGCAGGCTCTCTCAGGAATGTGAGCCACTGTGGCTGCATTTATAGAAGAATGACTATTGAGACTGGATTGAACCTGTTCTTGCCACTGACTTTATATGTGTCCTTGAGCAAATCATTAAGGCTGTAGGTGCCTCAGAGATAATAGTGTGGGATTCTTGGTCTTAGATGCTATTTAAAAACAGAAACTCCATCTTAATTCTTCTACCATTTCCACCACTAATCTCATCATTGCAATGTGCATGCTGCTCACATGGAGCTTTTCAATTGACCTGTTGGCCTCCTTCTTCTCTCTGGACTGATATCATGTCCACCGAGCAGGAGGGGCTCTCCTGGTGCTGGGGCACACCTGGCCCTGCACAGGTGCAGGTGTGCAGGTGTGAGCTCCTTTATGGACAGAGCACACTCTCCTCACTGAACACCAAGCTGCTGACTGCAGGGGCTAGTGCCATTGCTTCATCTCACTCTGCTCTGTGCTGCAGCCCTGTGCATACATAGGAATGACTACAGTTATACCTACCCTGTATGAGGGCGGGGAGCTGTGCTGGTTAAAAGCCTTACTTTCCTGAGGAATGGCTTTGGGTTCTAATCCTGCTATTGCCTTTTTCTGAAATGGGATCCCCAAGTACTCCTTGAGACCCTCCATTGCCTCGTCTACAATATGGGGAGAAGAATAGCCCAACCTTGTGAGTCCTGAGAGCTAGGTGACATCACGTATGTACAGTGTCTGGCACACATGCTATACTCAATAATCACTGTGATAATTTTTAAAATATATTTTATTGATTTTTTACAGAGAGGAAGGGAGAGAGATAGAAAGTCAGAAACATCGATGAGAGAGAAACATCAATCAGCTGCCTCTTGCACATCCCCCACTGCAGGTGTGCCTGCAGCCAAGGTACATGCCCTTGACCTGAATTGGACCTGGAACTTTCAGTTCATAGGCTGGTGCTCTATCCACCGAGCCAAACTGGTTTTGGACACTGTAATAATTTTATATATTTCACTCCTTGTTTCTACAGTTCTTTTTTACTCAGACCCCAGCCTTATCTGGAGCCCTAAAGTCACGGATCCCCATTTAGTGCTTCTTTCCTCAGACTATGCGCCTCCCTTGCTGTGGACTTGGGAGGTGGCAGTCAGCACATTCTTCACATTTTGGTGCTCCCCCTCGGTCACATGGCACTTGGGAGCTCAGGGTTCCATTTTATTCTTACCTTTAATCTTTAGTCCAAAAGCTTTTCTGTTTGGTTCACTTTGACTTTAGTTGAATAAACTTCTGCTGGGGTCAGAAATCCTGGCACCTATGCCAGATGGGGATGTAGCAGATGGGAAAATCCGTGCCAACAGCTGGCCTAAGATGACACAGCTTATGAGTGGAAATCTGGGCATTTGAGCCCAAACTTGTCTACATGATGCTAGTCATTGTTTCTGGAGTCAGTGGGCAGACAGACAACGTGCCCAGATAATGCTCATATAAGATACCGACTGGTAAGCACTTCATGGTGAGACGGAAGCACAGAAAAGATAAGGGCCCTCCAGTTCCTGGTGTACCAGGATGGTTTATGAGCTGAGACTTTGAGGCTGGCATGAGTGTCATCTAAGTGAGTAAGAGAAGGAAGGTGGGCCAGAGGAGGGCACTCAGAGCAAGTTGCTGGAGGCACAGAACAATGGGGGGGGGACATAAGTACCCCCGGTAGTATTCCTTTGTCAGAGGTCCTCAGACTTTGACATTCTTCAGAATCACTTGAAAGGCTTGTTAAAACACAGGTTGCAGATAGCTATAGAGTTTCCAATTCCTGGGTCTGGAGTGGGTCGGAAAGGGTGCATTTCTCTCATATTCCTGGCTGAGGCTGGTGCTGCTGGTCTGTGGCAACACTCTGAGAGCCTCTGCTGAGGGGAGGGGTGATGAGGAGAAAGTGAGGCTGAAGTGGAGATAAGAGAGTGCCTAAGTATCCCAAAGGCAGAGCCAAGTGCCTCAGGCTTCCTCCTCCTGCCCGACCCAGGATGGAAATTTCCAATGGAACAGCTGCTCCGGGATGAAATCTTGGCATGACTTCCAGGTGTCTTGAGGATGCCCCAGGCATTACTCATCGCCTGAGCATGAGGGAACTCACCCCTCTTCATAGATATTAACTACGGATCCCTGGAATGTGGCACACCCTCGTCTCCAATTGAAACTGAGCAAGTAGAGAGTGTTGCCACTTTGGCACTATATGTGGCCACTGCATGCTGACAAAGACACAACCTAACCCCAAGCCTCAAGCACTTGCTGTGTTGAACCATAGAGTTTAAAACACATAAAAATATTTCTAAGAATATTCTGTAAAAGATTAAATAGATTCATCTAACATTTTATTGCAGGCTCCTCTTTAAAACTTTACATTTCCCCCCTATATATTCAGCAATTGATTGGTTTAATACTCAACTATGTATTGTTTTTGGAAAGACTTCATACATTAAGTATTTCTTGGTTATATGAAATTCTACTGGTTTGTTTTTTCTAAATCCAAATTGTCCCAGCTCCTGGAATGTGGAGGAGCCAGGAAAATGCATCATTCCCATGAAGGAAAGTCTTCATCCATATCACCCTCTTCATCAGTCTCATTGGCTGTATGACAAAAATAATCCAATTGTTTCTTTGAGTACTTTTGTGATTACTTGTTTTGGGGTTTTATTTTTAAAATGATTAATATGGTGACTTATTTTCTCCATGAAGAATGCAATAACTCACTGAATTATACAGAAGAAAAACAACAACAACAACAGAGAAATGGAAACATGCAGACTATCAGATGCTTTAATAAAAGTAGACACCATGGCCCTTATGTTCCTCTGAATGCTTCCAAAATCTCCAAAATTCACTAGAGGTCCTGTCCAGTGGATTGCATTCTGTAGTGTTATACTCTATGTGTTTTAAATTCAGACTTTTGTAGTGTTATATCCTATATACTTTATATGTAGACTTGACACATTCAATGTATATTCTTACACATTTTCTCAATACAATATTGTAAATGTGATCTTGCAGTGGGTACCATTCACCTTTAGTGGTGAGGTAACATTAATTGTATAATCATAAAACAAATGCTTTCTGGAGATTCTTTTATAGCACAGAAAGCCTAGAAGGGAGGCAAGTTATTTAATATTTAAGCACTATCCTGGCTCATGGATTTCAGAGTAGTGTCTTATTTTTTATGACATTTTCCCGTGATGTTAATAAATATAATATGACAGAGAGATGGGTGTCACTTTTAAAATGTGATTATAAAAAGACAATGGTTCCTGCGTTGAGTGCTCTCTCGGCTCACTTGATCTGCTCTGTGTTAAAAAGGTCGCCATGCAAGGGAGCTTTGTGGAAACATCCACAGAAGTGATCAGAAGCCTTCCACTAACCCTGTTTGTGACCTGGGAAGTTGAGCCTCTGCCATTTGAGCCTCGAGATCCCTGAAGTCCCAGTTGACATATTTGATTGCAAACTCAAAAGAGACCTTAAACAGGAACCATTGAGCAAACCTGCTCCTGGATTCTACCTCACTAAGAGAAATGTTTATTGTTTCCAGACACTGATTTTGGGGTTGTTTACTTAAGTGCCAGCTCAAGGTCTCATCACCCTTCCTCAGCATACTGATATCTTCTCTTTGTGTCACTGATTTTCTCCTCCTGGGGATGAATCATACAAATCCTTCCTGCAGGCCACAGACTGCTCACTTCACCCTGAAGAGTCATAGGAGAGAAGTGTGTTCTCTGTAGGTTTTGACTATGAAGTCCATGAGGTTTTGGGAAGGACACACCTCCCACAGCAAGGCTAACAACAGCCTGAAATGTAGACAATAGTTCAGAATTCCTATTTGTCACTGCCTTAGAACTCTCTGTGACAAATTTTAAAACATGAAAAAGAAATAACTAAAAAAAAAGTGGAACATTAAACTCATTTTTTTGTTGTTGTTAATCCTCACCGAAGATATTTTTTTTCATTGATTTTTAAAGGGAGTGAAAAGGAGGGAGGAGAGGGAGATAGAGAAAGAGAGAAAAATATCGATGTGAGAGAGATACATTGATTGGTTACCTCCGTCACAGTCCCAATGAGCTGGGGATCGAACCTGCAACCCAGGTACATATCCTTGACCCTGCAGTCCTGGGCTGACCCTCTAACCACTGAGCAAACCAGCAGGGTGTAACATTAAACTCTTTTATATTCAAATTAAAGAATCTATTTAAAAGTTAATTCTTATAAATTCAGTGAATAATATTAATGTAGGAAAATTATCTATTGAACATAGAATATCTGTTTTATTTTCTCTTTTACTATACTTACTAACAACATTAGCAATATATTTTGATAATCACCTTCAATTTTGTAAATTATATTTCAATATATTTGAGTGTTTTTGGTCTGCATTAAGCATATCCATGTGTAGAAGGCACAATTGCTAAATGCCTTTATGTGAATATTAAAGGTAATTTAATATTTACATAAAGAAACTAATTTATCTCAGTTTGTGCTTTTTGTCTCTATTCTTTATTTGCTAAAGTCAACCCATATAGATTAATCTTTATTTTATGGTATATATAGTTATGCCTGTGTCTTTGAAAATGCCATAAATTCTCAATTATATGCATAGTTTTAATGGGTGGGAAATTTAAAATTTCATGGAGTGTCTGCCTCTATTCAGCCTGTCCCCAGTCAACTTCCTTTCTTGACCTGGAAATTTTATATCTGTAACTACATCTTTGTTTATATATTACTTATAGTAAAATAACAGAAGAAATGCAAATACAATGAAACTCTGTGCATATTTATAGTACTCCTTGGGGAAAAATATAAAAATATCTCTGCAGTGTCTGGTCTGAGGTTATCCCTTTATTAACTGAGCTAGTTGATCTTTACATACATTAAGTCAATGCTCATGGAAAAATAATGGAGAGGGTGGTTATGTAATTTGTGTTGGTAGCACTATTGCCTTAAATTTACAATTAGGACAAAGAGATGTCTGTGGTAATAATTTGAACATGAATAAAAATGAGACAGGTCCAAGGACTCTGGAGAAGAGCTACAGAGGGGAGATTATCTTAGTTTTATACTAAACTAAAGGCCCAGTGCACAATTCATGCATGAGTGGGATCTGGCTGACCCAATCCCAGTCTGAGCAATAAGGGCCAGGCCTGTCAGGAGGAGGAGACGGCAGGAGGTTGGCTGCCCTGCCCGCCCCCGCCCTGATTGGGGCCTTATCAGGGCAGGGCCAACTGGGGGAGGTGCCATGGACATTTGGCTGGAGGGCTCCACTCCCAATTAGGGTGGGGGGCCGATGGAGGGTGGGACCGGTCATTGGGAGGGGCCATGGGCAGTAGGCCAGCCAGTCCTGCCCCTGAATGGGGTGGGGGAGGCCAATTAGAGGTGGAGCTGGCTGCAAGGAGGGGCCGCGGTCTAATTGAGGTGTTGGTGTCCCATCAGGGGCAGGGTGGCTGGAGGGATGGGCCTTGGGAGGTTGGCCACAGGCCCACCCCCGATCAGTTTGCTGGCCCTAGTGGGCATCATAGAGACCTGTTGCTCTGATCATTACAGTGTTGGTAACAACCAGTTGCTGGCTTTTTATATATATAGATGTTCAGATATCTGTTCCTGGAAATCTGAGCATTGCATCATAATATTGAACAGACAAGGCCAGGCGGTTGATATTGAACAGAACACAAAGTGGCTCCTTTCCTACCAGCATGAGACTTCTGAAATTTTCAACAATAATGTAGGTATATTTGATGGAAGAGATGGTTTTTAGCCATTATGCTACTCTATATTAGTGTAGCACACTTGGCATAGTGCATGTATGTATATGCACTACATGACATCCATGCAGCCTCCCAACTCAGAAGGAATGATAATTAAAACTAACCTTCATATCAGAGATGTGTGAAGATTAATGAAATGGGATTTCCCCTGAGTTTTGGGAAAGAACAATACACCATGCAACAGATTACTACATAGTTTACAGTGTAGTTATGCAAGGTACTTTATAAGTACTTTACATTAAATGAAAAACACAATTAGTGCATTTTGCTGCATCAAATATATATATTTATATATATCAGAGAGGAAGGGAGAGGGAGAGAGATAGAAACATAAATGATGAGAGAGAATCATTGATCGGCTGCCTCTTGCATACCCTACAGGTTCATATGTTGATGCTCAACCACTGAGCCATGCTGGTTGGGCTCAAAGATTTTATACACAAAGGAATAAGTGTAAAAGTTGTGCATTTAATCATGAATTAATATATTGCACAGCATATATTATATATATTGAGATATATCTTAGAATTTAAATAAAAAATAAAATAATGCAGATTATTTACTGAATTTTAATCAACTCAAAACTATATGAAAATTTTTGAAAAATCGTTTTCCATTCTATTTCTATGTGAATTCCAAGTTAAGGACATGCTTCTATAGATAATAGAGTCAAACAAGGGGAAGAACTTGCTCCAACTGTTTTTGAACTCTTAATCTAGATGCAGTGAACTGGCTGGATTTGAGCAGAGAGAAGATGGAAGCAAATGGGTCAGATAGAACTAATGCAAGGATTCATAAAACAGGTAAGGAGGAACCAATACAGTGCTCCAAAGGTCACCCTTTCTAATAACATCTCACTGGAAATTAGGTTTCACCATCTGAATTTTGAAGGAACACAAACATTCAGTCCATAGCATCTTGTCCACCCTCCCTCAATCCATGTCCTCACATGTCATCAACTCAAAAGTACAAGTCTAAAGTCTCATTTAGACATCATCCAAATAAGATATGGTTGAGCTTCCAGTGGTGAATCTGTTAGTCAAACATACTACGTGCTTCCAAAGCACTTTGGAGAGACAGGCATAGGAGAGGTAGTCCCATTCCAAAGGAGAGAAATAGAAAAAAAAAAATAGCGGGTCCAAAGTGGATCCAAAACCTAAAGGGCAAACACTAAACCCTAAGGCTCAAGAACGATTCCTCTTGGCCCCATGCCTGGTCTTCCAGACCCACAAGCTTAGGAGATGGGTCTCCCAGGCTCAGGGCAGTCCTGCTCTGTTACTCTACAGGGTTCAGCTCACATATTGCAACCCCCGTGGATGGGGTAGGAGGTGACCCCATCCCCAAGGATATCCTGTGCATTTCCTTAGGCGAGATTCTCTGTAGGGACCCTATCCCTGCAGTAGCTCTCTGCCTAGTTTGCATGCCAGGAGGTAACCATGCCTGTCAAGGAAACCCTGGGTAGCTCCAGACTGCTCCAACATTTGAAATCTAGGGACAGGTAGCAACACCCTGTGCTCTGCTAGACTTAGTGCATGACACCCTGGGGCTCACTGCAGCTGAGAAACATGGAACTGAATTCAGGGAGTAGAGGCTGAGATGTGAGGAGCTGCCTTTCAGTAGCATCCTATCACTCACAATTCCTGAAATTGTTCTGCACCCTCCACCCTCTCCCCCACAGCCTAGGACCTTGCACTCTGAGCCTATGATGGGGAGGACGGCTTCATGATATCCAAATTGCCTTTGGGGGTCACGTTCCAGTGCCTTGGACAATTGATTCTAGTTAGTATTTAGATGACCAACTAATCTCCCCAATGTTTTGCTGAATAGCTCCTAGCTTGTGTTGAGATGTTTGATCCATATTAATCCCCATATCAAACGTGGCCACACATTTCTGTTCTGTCCCAAACAAGATTTTTCAAAAAGAATAGCCTGAGAATTTTCCAAATTCTTAAGTTCTTCCTTTTTAATTAACACTTCTATCTTTAAATTATTTTTTGTCTCCTCACATTTTGCTATAAGCATCCAGGAGAAGCCAAGCTACCTTCAACATTTTGCTTAGATGTTTCCTCAGCCAAATGTCAATGGTATCACTCATAAGTTCTGCCTTCCACAAAACACTAGAATAAGAACACAATTTAGCCAAGTTACATGCCACATTCTAACAAGGATCACTTCTGCTCCGTTTTCAAATAATATTTCTAAGACTTCATCAGAATGGCTTCTGCCATTGTTAAAAAAGAAACAAGCCCAAAATGGAGTCTTTTATGCTAAGCATCGCCTCAGCAAACCAAGACTCAACTGAAATTTCAGGCTCTTTCAGGAATGTGAGCTTTATCAAAATCAATCTGGTATTATCTGGTTAGCACTAGTTAAGTAATCCACCTGATTGATCCCTACCCTTTCCCAAAGGAAGGTTATTTTGCCTGAAATATTACACTTCTAGAAACTTCCTTTTTTCTGCCTCCTTCTGCCCATAAAGGCCATTTCGTACACTTCCTTGGGCTTCTTTCTATCTGCTAGATGGGATATCTCCCAATTCATAAATCATTGAATAAAGACAATTTCATCTTCAAATTTACTGTTAAATTTTATTAAACAGCATACATGTTTCTACAAACATTCTATTCACGACCACTTATGTACTCTCTAAGACAACTGCAGTTTTTCCTAGCCTGTACCTCCAAACTCTTTCAGTCTTTATCCATTACCCAATTCCAAAACTGTTTCAACATTTTTAGGTAGGTGTTTCAGGAGGGGCTGCAGGAGGGATGGCTATAGAGGCCACAAAGTCCTGTGAGCTTCAGTTTGTAATCTAGAGAACCAGGAAAGCTGGTATGTAATTTACTTCTGGTCCAAAGGCCTGAGAATTGGGTAACTGGTGGTGTTAGGTCCACATCTAGGTCTGTGTAGGAAACAGGCCTCTGTGATCCATTTCCGGCATAGTCAACTTTTGATAGAAACATTTACTGAATTTCCCCAGGGCAAACAATGTGTGGAGGAGGGAAGATGATATAAGAACAAAGAACTATGTGTGTAAGCCAACATCATGGTGGAAACCACCAGCCCTCTCCCCGCTCAGGACAGAACATTTCTTGCCCACCTAGGGGGAGGTAAAGACAACTAGAAAATGCCCTAGCCTATTTTTTCAATGGCCCAATTGGAGACAATGAGACCTAGATGATGTATGAGGAAAACTATTAACTCCATAGTGTTCAGCCAATGAGGAACCAGAGGAGGGACTCTCGCACCTAGAGAATAAATGGGCTATGATCACTACCCCAAGTGTGCCTGTTCCATGGAACACCCACTCTTGCAAGAGCATATTAAAAGTCTCATTTTCATGGAGAAACCAAGATGGCAGCATAGGTAAACACCAAAACTGCTGCCTCACACAAAAAAAATTCAAAATTACAACTAAAAGATAAAATGGACATCATCCAGAATGACAGAAAGGCTGGCTGAGTGGAAATTCTACAAGTAGAAGGAAAGAGAAAAGCACACTGAGACTCACAGGAGCTGTGTAAGACAGAGGTATGGAGGCATACACACAGAGAGAGCTGGCAACTGAGTATGCAGCTGTCTTTTTCAAGTGGGAGGGAGACAAAAGCTTCCAACTTCTCTGAACTCCAGTTCTGGGGGAGACTCTGGGAACCCAAACTCATAAGGAGAGAAAATGGACTGTCTGGCAATGGGCAAAACACAAGAGCAACTTTCTCTCCAAGGTGCTTGCAGCAATTATCAATTGACAGTGATACCCAGGGACCTCTTAGGGCAGGGCTGAAGGGAAGCCATTGCTGTTTGCTCTGCCCTGAGATCCTGCCCCATGAAGCCATTGACGTTTGCTCTACCATGAGAGTCCGCACCATCTAAGTTGAGCACAGAGGCTTTTGCATATGAAAGGCCTGGTCCTTTGAATTCTAAACTTACCTAGATAATTGCAGCTGAGTCAGTGAGCCTCAGAACATCCAAAATAAGGCCAAAGGTCCTGCAGCTGCTTGCATTGCTTCACAGATTGGCCTCATCTGGGCACTTCCAAAACCCAAACAAAGAAGAGGAATCTGCAGATCTCTCCATAGCTCCTGCTGGGTGGCCTCAGGCAGAGGCTAAATTACCACCTCCTTGGCTATCCAAGAACCAGTGTATCCAGGGGTCAGAGTGGAACCATCCAGATTACAACTCCTCAGATCCATAAGGGACACACTCAGGGGTAGACTCAGTGAGCATCAAAGCCCCACTGAAGAAAGACTTGTCTCATAAGGGTGTCTCCAGCACAGAAGTTCTCCCATCATAGACACAGCTGATCCTCATAGCCAATTGGCCTGGAGGTCAGTTCCTCCCAGTGATACCAACAACAATCAAGGCTTAACTACAACAAGACTGTGCACACAGCCCACAAAGAGGTGCACCAAGAGCATCCACCTCAGGTAACGGGGGAGGCTGAGCCACTGGGCCCTATAGAACACCTAGCACACAAAGCCACCCTATCAACTCAGGGAAGAAGCCAAAATGCGGAGACAAAGAAACAGGTCACAAATTAAAGAAATGGAGGAAAGCAAACGACTGAATATAGAGTTCAAAACCACAGTTATAAGGTTTTTCAAGAATATTCTAGAAGAGGCTGATAAATTTAGCGAGACCCTTGACGATATGAAAAAGGAAGAACTAGAAATTAAGCATACACTAACTAAAATAAAAAATAATATACAGAGATCCAACAGCAGACTAGAGAAATGTAAGAATAAAGTCAAAGATTTGAAACACAAAGAAGCAAAAAACACCTAACCGGAAAAGAAAATAGAATCCAAAAATATGAAGATAGTGTAAGGAGCCTCTGGAACAACGTCAAGTGTACCAACATCAGAAATATGAGGGTGCCAGAAGAAGAGAGAGATCAAGATACTGAAAACCTATTTTAAGAAATAATGATAGAAAACTTCCCTTGCCTGGTGGAAGAAATAGACTTACAAGTCCAGGAAGCAGAGAGAACCCCAAACAAACACAAGGAATCCAAAGAGGACCACACCAAAACACATCATAATTAAATGCCAAGAGCAAAAGACAAAGAGAGAATATTAAAAGCAGCAAGAGAAAAACAGTTAGTTACCTACAAGGGAGCACTCATATGATTTCCAGCTGATTTCTCAACAGAAACTATGCAGGCCAGATAGGAGTGGCAAGAAATAATATTCAAAGTGATGAATAGCAAGAACCTACAACCAAGATTAATCTACCCAGCAAAGCTATCATTCAGAATAGAAGGACAAATAATGAACTTCAGAGATAAGAAAAGGCTAAAGTTCATCAACACCAAACCAGTATTATATGAAATACTGAAAGGTATTCTTTAAGAAGACAAAGAAGAAGAAATAGGTAAAGATAAAAATTATGAGCAACAAATACATATCTATCAACAAGTGAATCTAAAAATCAAGTGAATAAAAAATCTGATGAACAGAATATATTGCTGAATATAATAGAATCAGGGGCATAGAAAGGGATTAAACTGACAATTCTTGGGGAGGAAGGGGTGTGGGAGGTGCGGGAAGAGACTGGACAAAAATTGTACACCTATGGATGAGGACAATGGGGGTTGGGGTAAAGGCAGAGGGTGGAGTGGGAATTGGGTGGAGGGGAGCCATGGGGGAAAAAAGAGGACCAATTGTAATAATCTGAACAATAAAGATTTATAAATTAATTAATTAATTAATTAATGTCTCATTTTCGCCATACTTCTGTCTCTGAGTGGTTATTTGAATTTCAACAGATGAGCATTTCTCACAGTATGAAAGCATGAGAATACCAGTACTGATATCTGAAAACAGCAGATGGATGACTCAGCTTCAGCAGGAGAGAATGAGTTAACACTTCGTCCACCTTTTTCTCTATTCAGGCTCTCAGATGGTTGCCACACTCTGGGTGAGCTGCTTTACTCAGTTCACCAATTTTACTGCTAATCTCTTCAGAAAATACCCTCAAATGCACACATAGACATAATTGTTTACTACCTACCAGGGCATTCCTTACCCAGTCAAGTTGACACATACAATTAAGCATCCCAAGTGCCATCCTCAAACCTTTCTTTGATGTTAGAAATGTCCTATATCTGTGCTGTTCAATATGGTAGCTACTGGGCACATGTGGCTATTGAGCCCTTGAAATGTGACTAGTGTAATTGAGAGAGCTAAACTTTTAATTATATTATATTTTAATTAATTTAAGTTTAAAATTAAAAATTCCCATATGGGAAGTGCAGATCAAGAATGAATAAGAGGAAACCAAGATGGCGGCATAGGTAAGCACCTATTTTGCTGCCCACGCAACAATTCCGAAACTACAACTTAACAACAAAACACACATCATCCAGAATCACTGGAAAGCTGGCTGAGTGAAAATTCCACAGATAAAAGTAAAGGTGGGACGCTGCGACTCAGGAGGAGCAGCGATGCACAGCTTTGAGGTTCGGAGCACAAGCGAGCGGTGAGGGACGGGCAGCAGCAAGCCCAGCTGGTTTTCTCCAGCAGGTAGGGTGGAGGCCTCCCACAGCACCGACCCCCCAGTTACAGGCGAGCTCCCAGGTCGAGGAAAGGAAGACCCCTGAGATCTGCGAGTTTGGGGAGAGTGCGTGCGTAAATTGGAACAGCAGTTCCTGGAGTGCACAACCGGGCAGGGAACGCGTGACTTGCTCACTTGCTTGGAGACCACCGTACTGCTCTGTTTTACAACCCTGAATGAGACTTTGGGTGTGCAGACTCATTTGGGGAGAGACAGAGTTGTCTGGCAACGGGGAGACCAGCAGAGGATTTCCATTACCACCCAACACTGAGACCCGCGAGCCGCATAGCTAAACTGACGCCGCCCGCCCCATAGACACTGACACCGCATGCAGCATAAGGAAGCTGAGCCACTGTCCCTTAGAGGATACCTATCACACACTGCTAAGAGGCAAACTCAGGAAAGCAACCACAATGCAGAGAAAAGGAAAGAACTCAGCTGTGAAAGAAATAGAGGAAAAAAGATGACTAGACATAGAGTTCAAAACCACAGTAATTAGGTTTATGAAGAGGCTACTAGAAAAGGCCAAGGAACTTAATGAAAACTACAAGGAAATAAACAACACCTACAAGGAAATGAACAGCACCTACAAGGATATGAAAAAAGACCAGCTAGAAATTAAGCATACACTGACTGAAATTAAAAATATTATACAAAGACCTAAAAACAGTCCAGACGACCACAAAAAACAAGTCAAAGATTTGAAATACAAAGAAGCAAAATCCACTCAGCTGGAAAAGCAAGAAGCCAAAAGAGTCCAAAAAATTGAAGATAGTATAAGGGGCCTCTGGGACAATCTCAAGCATACCAACATCAGAATTATTGGGGTGCCAGAAAAAGAGAGAGAGCAAGATAATGAAAATCCACTAGAAGAAATAGTGACTGAAAACTTCTCACACCTGGTGAAAGAAATTGACTTAAAAACCCAAGAAGTGCACAGAATCCCAAAATATAGGAATCTAAAGAGGACCACACCAAGACACATCATAATTAAAATGCCAAGAGCAAAAGATAAAGAGAGAATATTAAAAGCAGCAAGAGAAAAACAGTTAGTTACCTATAAGGGAGTACCCATACGATTGTCAGTGGATTTCTCAACAGAAACGATGCAGGCCAGATGGGCATGGCAAGAAATATTCAAAGTGATGAATAGCAAGAATCTACAACCAAGATTATTCTATCAAGCAAAGCTATCATTCAGAATTGAAGGTCAGATAAAGTGCTTCGCAGATAAGAAAAAGTTAAAGGAGTTCATCACCGCCAAATCAATACTATATGAAATTCTGAAAGGTATTGTTTAAGAAGAGGAAGAAGAAAAAGGTAAAAATATACATTATCAACAACAAATACACATCTATCAACAAATGAATCTAAAAATCAAGTGAATTAACAACCTGATGAACAGGATAAAATGGGGAATAGAACAGAATCATGGACATAGAGAGGGAATGGAATGATAATTCTTGGTGAGAAAAAGGGTGTGGGAAGAGCAGCAAGAGACTGGACAAAAATCATGCAACTATGGGAGAGGACAGTTGGGGGGAGGGGAGGGTGGAGAGTGGGATGGGTACTAGGTAGAGGGGAGCTATTGGGGGGAAATGTAATTAATAAACTGAACAATAAAGATTAAAAAAAGAATGAATAGCATCAAAAATGGTAGAGCAAGGTATGTCAGGTACAAGAGTTTGCTTGGGAACTGGTAGAGAGCACAGATAGTACATGGATATATCACAAAAGAAAAAAACATGATAAAATTGCTTGGAATTTTAAACCATGTAACTTTAAACAGATAGTACCTGGATATGTCACAAAATAAAAAATATGATAAAATTATCATGTGGAAGAGCAGAATAATTACTATAAAATACTTCAAATATTATGTGAAATCTCCATTATTCTTAGTGCCCTTCAAGATTTACTATTTGTAGTCTCTTGCTCTTTATAAATCCCATTCGTCTGCTATATAGTCACACCACATATGACAGCCAAACACACTACACAAAAGGTCATGTAAGAGAGGAGGATCTTTAGAACTTGTCAAAGCAAGCAGATACCAAAATAACAAGGACAGAATTTCTTGGAGTGAGGCTATCCCAGTTACTTAAGGTCCTTATACTGATATTTATGAAAGGCCTGTGATTCACTATTTGAGGCCTGTGTAGTCCACATATAGTGAGAGTTGATGCACACCCTGAATAGTGCACATACAGTCAGAGTTGATGCACCCTGTTCGTTGACATACAGTGAGAGTTGATGCCCACCCTGAGTAATCCACATATGATGTGACTGGTTAATAATGTGGATTTTTTAATAGATGGAGTTACACATATGTTGATGTATATGTTATTTGATATGTATTTTATTTTGTTGCAAACTCAAAAACAAGCTTCAAACTTCATATGCCAAATTTCCTGAAAGTATTAACATTATAGATACTTTTACTCTTCAAAATGTTGAATTTTGTGCCAAAAAATAGAGCATTTGCGGGAAGTTTTAATTCATTACTTTATTTTGAAGAAAAGTGCTGCTGAAAGTTATCATTTACTTCAGGAAGCTTATGGTGAACATGCTCCATCTCAAGATACTTGTGAACACTGGTTTAAATGCTTTATAAGTGATGATTTCAATGTGAAAGAAAAATAATGTCCAAGTCAACTGAAAAAAGTTTGGAAGACCAACAGTTATGAGCATTATTGGATGAAGATGCGTGTCAAACTCAAAAGCAACTTGCAGAAAGATTAAACTTTGCACAGCAAACAATTTCTGATTGTATATAAGCAATAGGAAAGATTTTAAAGGGAGGGAAATTGGTGCCACATCAACTGAATGAAAGACAAATGAAAAACCTAAAAGTCATCAGTAAAATGTTCTTCAACAGCATGAAAGAAAGTCTTTTTGCATCAAATTTTGACTGGTGATGAAAAGTGGATTTATTTTGAAAATCCCAAAATGCACAAAATCATGGGTTGATCCAGGTCAACCATCAACATCAATTGCAAGGCCAAATCGCTTGGGGAAGAAGACAATGCTCTGTGTTTGGTGGAAAAGGAAGGTGTGGTGTATTATGACCTTCTAAAACCAGGTGAAACTGTTAATCACTAACAACAAAAAATCAATCTGAACTACGCTTTGGTCGTGAAGTGACCAGAATAGGCCATAAGACATGGCAAAGTAATTGTGCTTCATGATGATACAACATCACACACTTCAAAACCAGTTAAAGACACATTAAAAGATCTTGCCTGGGAAGTATTAACCAACCTATCCACCATATTCACCAGAGCTTGCTCCTTCAGATTACTACTTGTTACAACTGATTGCACACACACTTTCTAAGCAGCACTTCAAAACATACAGAGAAGTGGAAAATTGGGTCTCAGGTAATTTGTGGATACTATTGGGACAGTAACCACAAATTACCTGAAAGATGGGGGAAATGTGTAGCTAGCAATGGATATCACTTTTAATAAAACACTTTTGAGGTTTCTCTTGAAAATATCATGTTTTCTTTGATTACAAAACCCGCATTATTAACTAGTATAGTGAGAGTTGATGTACACTCTGAGTAGTCCACATACAGACAGAGTGGACACATGGAATAAAATTCAGAGAATATAATAAAGGCTTTTCACAATTCATACAGGGCCAACTTATTTTGTACTGGAAATGTTTTAGGTTACTGCTGCTAACTTAACAGAATTTGATTATTTATTTTGCTTCTCTTCATATACTTCCAAACTTCCAAAATTCCCTGAAGGCATAATAATTAAATAGTTTACTATTACAGGGGTTTGTTTTAGTGATTATTTTAGCTACTTTCTAATGAAAAAATAAAATGTGGTCCTGCATTGTACTTGAAAATACAAACACTCTATTCATGATAGAAATTAATGTGCATAGTGGGAAATTTTCAGGGATTTCTTTTATTTCAATTTATTTTATATAGTTAAAATATTAGCTCTGTGTATATGGTATTATTTTATTTATAGTATGGGTATGTTTGTACATAGTTGGTTACTTCTGTATTTATTGCTCTGCTCAGCAAACAATTTTAAAATGGCATACCTTAGCAGCATACTATTATATGGAACCATAATAATCAACAGTTAGCAAGTTTATCCCAAAGGTGTGTGGTTTCATATTATGTATGATTAAGGATTTATTATGATACTAGAGGTCAGGTGCATGAAATTCTTACACTGGGGTGGGGAGATGTCCCTCAGCCCATCCTGCACCCTCTCACAGTTCATGACACTTTGGGGGATATCCACCTGCCAGCTTAGGCCCGATCTCCTAGGGCAGTGGTCGGCAAACTCATTAGTCAACAGAGCCAAATATCAATAGTACAGCAATTGAAATTTCTTTTGAGATCCAAATTTTTTAAACTTAAACTTATTCTAATACCACATCTTCAAAATAGACTCTCCCAGGCCATGGTATTTTGTGGAAGAGCCACACTCAAGGAGCCAAAGAGTCACATGTGGCTCACGAACCACAGTTTGCCGACCACTACCCTAGGGGTTCAGGCCTAAGCCAGCAATCAGACATCCCTCTCACAATCCAGGATCCCTTGCTCCTTACTGCCACCTGCTTACTGCTCCACACCACTCAGCTCACTGCTCCTTAGTGCATCTGCAGAGGTGGGAGAGGTTTCCACCACTGCCACTGAGCTTGCCAGTCATAAGCCTGGCTTTTCCCCATAGAGAAAGTGCACTGAACACCAGGGGCCGCTCCTGGATTGACTGTCTGCCCCATGGTGGTCAGTGTGCATTATAGTGACTGGTCATTCTGGTCATTCAGCCTTAATGGTCGCTCAGGCTTTTATTATATAGACTTGAGGCCCAGTGCACAAATTCATGCACAAGTGTGGTCTGACTGGCTTGGCCTGTCAGGAGGAGAGGAGATGGCAGGAGATTGGTTGGCCAGCCCACCCAGATCAGGCCCAATCAGGGCTGGACCAGCTCGGGTAAGGGGCTGTGGGCAATTGGACAGCAAGCCACAATGCTGATTGGGATTAGGGGGTCAATTGTGGGTAGGGCAGGCCATGAGGAGGGACAGTGGGAGATGGGCCAGCTGGCCCATCCCCCAAATAGGGTGGGGTGCCAATCAGGGGCCAACAGCCTGGGAGAGAGGCCTTGGGTGGTTGGCCAGTAGGCCCTGCACCAGATAGGAGCTGGGGGGCCAATCTGGGGTGAGGCTGTGGGGGTGAGGGGCTTCAGGAGATTGGCCAGCTATCCCCACCCCCTATCGGGGTGGAGTAGCTATCAGGGGCAGGGCTGGCCAGGGAGAGGAACTGCAGACTGATAAGGGTGGTGAGGGCTCACTGGGAGTGTGGCCAACTTGGGGTGTGTGTGTGACTACAGAAGGTTGGTTGACCAGCCCTGCCCCTTATTGGGGTGGAAGATGCAATGAGGGGTGTGCCAGCTGGAGGACAGGGCTGTGGACCTATAATTGTGAACCTGGCTGGGGCTGGCAGGGGTGGGGTGGAAGGAGGGATCTTTGGTCGGCTGCCTTGCTATTGATTAATGGGATGGGAGAGTCCAGTCAGGTGCAGGCCAGCAGGGGGGAGGGACTGTGAGGTAGTCCAGCTGCCCCACCCCCTGATCAGGCCAGTTTACTGGACAAGTGGGCATCATAACAATCAGTTGTTATGGTCATTATGGCCGTTATGGTCCCTGGCTTTATATATATATATGCACACACACACACAGTAGAGGCCCAGTGCACAAAATTTGTGCACAGGAGGTGGGAGATGTCCCTCAGCCCAGCCTGCACCCTTTCCAATCTGGGACCCCTTGAGGGATGTCCGATTGCCCATGTAGGCACGTTCTCGGTAGGATTGGGCCTAAATGGGCAATCGGACATCCCACAATCCAGGACTGCTGGATCCAAACTGCTCACCTGCCTGCTTTATTGATTTACCCTAACTGCTTCTGCCTGCCAGCCTGATCACCCCCTAACCACTACGCTGCCAGCCTAATTGATGTCTAACTGCTCCCCTGCCAGCCAGTTGGCCCCCAACTTCCCTCTTCTGCCAGCCTGGTCACTCCTAACGCCCTCCTCTGCAGGCTTAATTGCCCCCAACTGCCCTCCCTTGCAGGCTGGAACTTCCCAGCAGCCCTCCCCTGCTGGCCAAATTGTGGTGGCCATCTTATGTCCACATGGGGGAAAGATCTTTGACCACATGGGAGCAGCCTTCTTGCATGTTGGAATGATGGTCAATCTGCAAATTACTCTTTTATTAGATAAGATAGAGGACTGGGGCATGGGTGGGGGCCAGCTGGTTTGCCCAAAAGGCTGTCCCGGTCAGGGTGGGGGTTCCCTTGGGGTGTGGGGCGGCCTGGGTGATGGACCTGTGGTGGTTTGCAGGCTGGTCATGTCCCCCAGCAGCCCAAGGGGAGGCCATGGGATCTGGGATTAATTTATGTCTACAATTGAAACTTTGTAGCCTTGAGAGGAGCCAAGCCTTCTGCTCACTAAGTGGCAACAGCCATTTCTGTCTGGGTTTATTTAAATTCTATAATTGAAGCTTTGTAGCCTAGAGTAGAGGGCTAGGTGCTGGGGCTGCAGAAGATTGGCTTCCTTCATCACCCGGGCAACCCTAGCCTCTGCTCTCTCCAACTCCGTGGCTATTGTCATTTCTGTTGGGATATATCTTCTATAATTGAAACTTTGTAGCATTGAGTGGAGGCCTAGGCCGGCAAGGGCAGGTGGAAAGCTTGGCTTCCTCCACTGCTATGGAAACCCATGCCTCCCTCCTGCTCTAGTGGCTGCAGCCATCTTGGTTGGGGTTTATTTACTCCAGATTGGCTGGTGGGCATGGCTTGATCAGAGGTATGGTCAATTTGCATATTACTCTTTTATTAGATAGGACCAGAGGCCCAGTGCATGAAATTACTGCATGGGTAGAGCCCCTAGTGGTTGTCAGCTGCCAGCTGGGGCCCTGCATCTCCCAGCTGCCTGCCTCCACCAGCAACCAGGGCCTACCTTAGCACCTGCCTTGAACTGGGACTGCCCACTCACCTGTTCTACCATCCCACTCAAGTCCCACTCTCTAGGGGCCCATCAGGGCCAGCAGCACCTCCAGTGCCACCCACCTCCAGTACCGCATCGCCGATGCCCACCATGTTCCATGCCACTCCCTGATGGTCAACACATGTCCAATTCCCGGTCGGTCAAACTCCCGCCTGTAGGGACAAATTGCATATTAACCTTTTACTATATAGGATAAATATTATTACAAAATAAGTTTTTTCCAAGTTTTAGTATTTTCAGAGTCTATACTATTCAGTGGAAAAGAATGCCCCATGTTGCTTAATAGACCTTTTTTTTTTACCTTGCACATTCAAAAACAAAAACTTTTGTTAGATTGTTTCTACACGCTTCATGGTGATGATGTAAGGGTATAATGGGTTTAATTTACTCTGTACTCCAATAACAACATGTTCTACTACTGCCATAGTTTTCATGCTCTATTATTGAAGAGGAGCAAAGAACGTGACTCCAAAATGTGCTATATGGCATGGTGATTGCTTTGAGCTAAAGGCAGTTACAACCCTGGAGACTAAGGAAGGTTTATTTTGTTTCCTTTTTTAATGTGCTCATTTTATTTTCTTTGGTTTTGTTTTACATCTCCCTCAACTGCCTAAAAGAGGGCCCACCCTCTTAGAGAGCTAATGCGAGATAACTTATACGCCAAGACCTAGCTCAGGGCATGGAAATCACTCACTCACCTGACATGTCTCTGCCCATCTTCATGGCAAATGTCTTCCTTTCCTCTGCTGTCTCCATCTCAGACCCTCTCCTTAGTTCAGAAGGGCATGTAAGTCTTAGTTGCCTAACACTCTGAGAGCCTCATATCTTTTGGGCTCAAGTATATATGAAATTTAACTTGTGTGTTTTTTCTGCCTGTAATTATGCTCTCTGTCAATTTATTTATTAGAACAGCCAAAGAACCTCGAAGGGAAGGGGAAAATGTTTCTCCCTGTATTACAGTTCAGGATGCAAGGAGATAGGGCATATGCTATTAATAATTTCTCTACATGGACACTATTTTTGTAGTTACATAGAAAATTCACTTTTAAAGAGATGCAACTTTTAAAATACCAAAATATGCATTTGTTTAATGATTTTATTTTTTCTATTACTCTTTATTACAATTTAAACTGGGCATATCATTCAAATGAGTAGTAACACTTATAATAAAACTAGAGGCCCAATGCACGAAATTCATGCAAGAGTAGGCCTTCCTTTCTCCAGCTGCCATCACCAGCTTCCCTCTGGCACCAGGGACCCAAGCTTCCCTCACAGCTGCAGCTTCGTCCAGTCTAATTAGCATATTATGCTTTTACTAGAGTCCCAGTGCATGAAGTTTGTGCACAGGGAGGGGAGGATGTGCCCTAGCCCAGCCTGCAACCTCTCCAATCTGGGACCCCTTGAGGATGTCTGACTTCCTGTTCAGGCCCAATTCTACCAGGTTCAGGCCTAAACGGGCAGTCGGACATCCTTCTCACAATCTAGGATTGCTGGCTCCAAACTGTTCACCTGCCTGTCTCCCTGATTGCCCCTAACTGCTTCTGCCTGCCAACCTGATCACCTACTAACCACTACCCTGCCAGCCTTATTGATGTCTACCTGATCCCCTGCCAGCCTGTTTGCCCCTAACTTCCCTCCTCTGCTGGCATGGTCACCCTAACTGCCTTCCCCTGCAGGCTTGATCACCCCCAACTGCCCTGCCTTGCAGGCCTGGTCCCTCCCAACTGCCCTCCCCTACTGGTCTGATCACCCACAACTGCCCTCCTTTGCCAGGCCTGGAACCTCCCAACAGCCCTCCCCTGCTGGCCAAATTGTGGTGGCCATCTTTTGTCCACATGGGGGCAGGATCTTTGACCACATGGGGGCAGCCCTCTTGTGTGTTAGACTGATGGTCAATCTCCAAATTACTCTTTTATTAGATAGGATAGGGGCCTGGTACATGGGTGAGGGTCAGCTGGTTTGCCCAGAAAAGTGTCCCAGATCAGGGTGGGGATTCCCTTAGGGTGAGGAGCAGACTGGGCAAGGGGCCTGTGGAGATTTGCAGGCTGGCCATGCCCCCCCAGCAATATATAATTAATTAATAAAATTAATTTTTATCTACAATTGAAACTTTGTAGCCTGGAGTGGAGCCAAGCCAGCAGCATTTCTGTTTGAAATTTTGTAGCATTGAGTGGAGACTTAGGCCAGTAACGGCAGGCGGAAAGCTTGGCTTCTTCCGTTGCCAGGGAAACCTAAGCCTCTGTTCTCTCCAGCTCAGTGGCTGCAACCATTTCTGTATCTTTTATAAGTGAAACTTTGTAGCATTGAGTCAAGGCCTTGGCCAGCAATGGCAGGTGAGAAGCTTGGCTTCCTCTGTTGCTGGGGAAATCCAAGCCTTCTTCCTGTTCTCAGTGGTGGCAGCCATTTTGGTTGGGGTTTATTTGCATAATCTGCTCCTGATTGGCTGGTGGGCATTGCTGTGGGCATGGCTTGTTGGGGTAGCAAAGGTATGGTCAAATTTGCATATTACTCTTTGATTAGATAGGATTATTATAGATATCCTTTGAAAATATATAAACACATAAAAGTATATGTTTAAAGATGTTTATTCTAAGGGAAATAGGAGTACTGTATAAAATAGAAAAAAACAGGAAAATTATAATAATAATCATAGGGAGACAAATTTTGGTAGATTTATACTATGTAATACTATGGAGAGAATGAAAAGAATAAGACTGTACTCTGAAATGTAAAGAGGTTAAAAATAGTTGAATTAACAATACTACATATAATATCATCCAAAATTATTTAGAAATTGCACATCTAGGTATATTTATATGTGCAAGTCATATAGGTGTTTCTCAAAGGGATTTGGAATGATTGCCACTGGAGAGAAAAGTTGGACAGTGGAGATAGTGTGGAGAGGCAAGTGGTGGATGGGGACTGTGTAAATGAGTGAGGAGAGTCCAAATTATTTGAGGAAAAATAAATCCAATATATTAACCAAAACTAAATATTTCTAAACACTACTTTTTCAGATCTTGATCATTTAGTATAACAAGCACTAATATCAAAAGTATCAATTTTCTATATCTGTTTTTAGAATTGCATATGTTGGCATTTTTTCCTTTTACTTTTGCAGTCTCACATATTGATAACCCATGTTACCAAAAATTCTTATAGCTGCTTTGACTAATTTTTTTTTCTTTTGAGGACAGGGTAAAATTTCTAAGCTATTTGTATATTTATTTCACATGTTTTAACTAAATATTTTATCCAATTATTACTATTTTTTCTTTATAAACAATTAGTAGCCAAACAGTTGTGTCTATATGAAGAAAAGTTAGAATTCAGAGGTATAACTTAATGTGATATCCTAATGAATTTTTCCTCCCTCTTGATTTAATTTTCCAATGCTTTCAATTTTTTTCATGTAATAGAATACAGAATATATTGCCAATTCTTTCCTCAGGATAAGTTCATATAATATTCATGTAGGTCTATTAATGCTACTGAATTATTCTGTAAGATAAAATTTGACCAAATAGGAAAATTAGGTACCATTTGCTATGAAGAAATTCAAATATCAAAGCAACATAATTTAGAAAGCAAATAAAATAGCTTACTTAAATCTCACAAAGAAAATTGTTCTATGCTTAGTGAAGTAAGTCAAATAGAAAACCATATTTGGGATATAAAACTGAAAGCAACAAATAAATAAACAAGACAAACAAAGAGAAATTCATAGATATAGACAACAACAGTGTGGTGATTACCAGAGTCAATGGTGGGTGGAGGGAAGGGGGAAATTAGGAAAAGATAAAAGGGGGATGAATGATGATGGAAGAAGAATTCATTTGGGGTATTGAATACACAATGAAATATACAGATGATGTTTTAAAGAATTGTACACTTGAACCTACATAAATTTATTAACAACTTGAGGCCTGGTGTGTAGAAATCATGCAAGAGAAGGCCCGCACAGCCCCCGCTTCGTCTGGAAGGTCTTCTGGAAAGTCATCCAAATGGTCATTCCACTCTTCGGCTGTTTGGTTGATTTGCATATTACACTTTTATTATTATAGATATCATCCCAATAAATTCAATAAAAAATTTTAAAGTAATAAAAGAACTACAAAAAAATAAGTAACTTAGTGTAACACAGTATCTATCAATGTATGAAGTAGTTTGAAATATTTATTTTAGGCTCATTTGTTTTCAGATAGTTCACATAAAATTAGAGAAAACATTTAAAACATAGTTAAATCCCTGAAGAAGAATCAGAATTGGCATCTTTATTTTAATATGAGTTAAAGAAATATTTACAAATGCCTGAAAACAACTAAAATTCAACCTAAATGTAAAATTTATCTGGATACACTTACAGAAAACATTTTAAAAAGTTGATTAAAAAAACTGATAAAAAGTTAGAAATGCTTAAAATTTGGAAAACTTTCCCATGATTTTTGAAAATAGTCCATATGTAAAAAAAAAAAAAAAGAAAGAAAGAAAGAAAGAAAAGAAAAGGAAGAAGAAAGATGAAGAAAGAAAAATAAAGAAAAGAAAGTTGATTGCAAGATTTGCAAGATATTTCTTTTACATTTTTATTTTATTTATTTTTTATTTTTTATAATTAATTTTTATTGTTTAAAATATTACAAATAATAGTACATATGTCTCTTTTTCCCCCATTGACCCCCCCGCCTCCCCTACCCCCCAATACATGCCCTCATCTGCCCCCCCACACCAGTGTCTCGCATCCATTGGTTGTGCTTGTATGATGCGTACAAGTCCTTTGGTTGATCTCTTACAGTCCCCTCCCCTAATCTCCCCTGCCTTCCTTTTGTAATTTGACAGTCTGGTCAATGCTTTTTTGCCTCTGTACCTATTTTTTTTTTCATTTTTTTTTTTTTTATCTTGCCTCTGCAGACTAGAAAAAACATATAAGAACAAAAAAAGTTTGAGTCCCAATTTCAATGTCCAACAGTTCTGAGTCCCAGTTTCAATGTCAAATAGTTCCTTATGTGTACATGTCAGCAATGGTATCTGGATGGTGAACACATGGTGGCAATGCAGGATCCACCCTCTCTGGTTTGGTCCTAGTCAACCTGCAGTGACGCACAGCTGCTGACTGCTAGCATGGCAAGGCGTAACTTGTTTTTCTGTAAGTCTTCTCCTTTGCATCTCTGAGTGACTATGTATGATTCAATAGATAAAAACAGGAAATCAGTCAGGAGCCACTTAGCAGTCCTTGTCTGCCACTCTTGGCCATTTGCTGTGGCAGTCATGCAGAATTTTGTGAATGCTTGAGGTTATCTGATATGCATTTTGGAATGATTTCCTTTGCAATGAGTGCAAGACAGGCGTAGACAGACATCAAACAATAAGATGAAGACAAGTTAAGAGAATATTAAGATGATTCAACAAAAGAAAAACTGCAGCAAAGCCGGATCAGTTGGAATCCACAAGAGTTAAATATTGGTTGTGGGGAAGTGAGTCCGATACAATTTCAATCCAGAGCAACTAGGGAGACCACCAGAACCTCCTTGTCCCACAGATGCCACTTTCCACTGCTCTTTAAGCGTCGGTCTCTCCCTACAGTGCTGGGTTCCAGTTGTGGCTGGAGACTAAGAATTTATTGTGATACCCATTATCAAGGTTAAGGGAACCCCCAAAGTCAGGCTTTGTCTTCTGATCCTTTGTGAGAAGAAGGGAATGTTGGTTTTCTGTCTCCCTCGGACTTTTTATCTTGTTCCATTCAGAAGATGTCGTTTCATGTTTCAGCTCAGGGGACAGAGTTCCCACAAGGCGAGTAAACTGGGAAGATGCAGCTCGAGCAGAAGCTCTGGAAGTAGTTCGTACTACTTTGGTCTCTGATGACACAGGTTTATTAGGAAACCACAACGGAGGGGAGTGCAGACCTGCATCCCTGTAACATCCCAGGGAATTGGAAACTATCATGTGTCCACCAGCCTCCTACTGTGCAGGCAGAGTGAAACAAGAAAGTTCCACCTGCTGAACCAACATGATTAAATAGCAAAGCAGAGAAATCGCGCTGCAGAGAGTAGTTCAGAAAAAAAGTCCACCTGAAAAACAAGGAAATAGCCTAGCAACTTGAGAAAGAACATCACTAAAAATGACACGTGGTAGAAACTAAAAGAAAACTTTAAAACAAGTCCTCAGGAGAAAACAAGAAGACAGGCCTCTATTCTTCAGGAGCATCTGACAAGCAAGAGTAAAGAAGCAATAAGAATTGATAAGATAGAGCAAAATGAAGGACTAACAAGGAAACTAAAAATACAAAAAAAAAATAAAATCCTGATGGACAAAGAACAGACGGATGAGAAGGACCCTCATCAGTGCGAGGAGACACTGGGGAGCTCTGGTGAAGCACAAGAGGAGTTTAAAGCAAGTCTAAGAGGAGGCGCTGTCCATTCTTAACAAAGAGCTGAAAGCAGACAGATCAGAAGCAATGATCAATGGAATAAGAGGCCTGGCTAGACAGATTTACAGTTGCTCACCTATTGAAGGCAAAATTAATTAAAACGATCTCCACAGGTGGTATTCCTGAACAAAGGGAATTAAAATGTGCCATTTTGCTTTTACTCTGAAAATTAGAACAATAAAACAATTGGGTAATATTAATAATCAAAAAGTATTACATTTATTGATACCCTATATTGTGCCAGTAATTCTTCTAGGTACCGTACGTGTATTTATTCATTGGCCATCTTTTACTATTTGTTTTAAATAAAGAAACAGTCACAGAAAGACAAGGAACTCCACACAGATCGCATAGTGAGCATACTAGCACTATGACTTTATACATTGAAGAATTACTTTTAAAACTATAAATAGAAAATGTAGCAGAATATAAAACAATTTATGGTGGAGAAGATAAAAACAATACAAGTACTCAGAAAAAAACAATGAGGATGTAACAAGCCCCTGGACAAGTATACACAAAACAAAGCACAGGATGATGGAAGTGGCATGAGTACAACATAATAAGCATAGATCAATTAATTTGTCTGTGAAGGATATAAAGACTTTATTAGTCAAAAACCAAATTCCAATAATATCTTCTTTAGGAAAAATATAACAAATAGAGACAAATGTAAAATGCAAGGGGAAGCAGCGGGGCAGGAAATGACAGGAATTGCAACATCAACATAAAGAACCTGAATCCAGAATAAAAAAATTTAAAAGAGGCAAGTATCATTTTTATAAAAGGCACAATTCTCAGAAAAGAAATGTAATTCCTGAAAGACTGTAAACATCACATAGATTTTCATTAAAACACTAGAGGGCTGGTGCACAAATTTATGCACAGGTGGCATCCCTTTGGGTGGCCTGCAGGGATTGGGCCAAAATCCACAGTTCAATGCCGTCTGCACCTCCTACCTGCTGCTCTTACTCATCCTGACCCCACTGTGCCTGCCATGTGCTCCCACCCAATCAGTCCCTATCAGGAGAAGCTCACTCTGCCACAGCAGTGTCTGCCAGCCATGAACCCTGCATCTGGTAAACTCCCAAGGGGAGTGGCCTGCAAGATTGGGCTGAAACTGGCCCTCCAAAATCCCTTGAGGGGTCCCGGGTTGTAAGAGGGCACAGGCCAGGTAGAGGGACCCCACTGGTGCACAATTGGGCTGGGGAGGGAACACGGAAGGGCTCCAGGGGATGTCCAGCCCATCTCACTTAGTCCCAATCAGCTGTACTCCAGCAGCAAGCTAATCTACTGGTCAGAGCATTTGCTCCCTGGTGGTCAGTGCATGTCATAGTGACCAGTTAAGCAGTTGACTATCTGCCCCCTGGTAGTCAGTGCACATCATTGAGAGCGGTTGAACAGCCTAGCATAAAATTAGCATATTATGCTTTAATTGGTTGTTAGGGTGTTGTTTAATATATATATATAATATTCAAATTAACTATCACTCCACTACACCCAAAAACCATGCCCACTATATGCAAATTAACCCCAACCAAGCTGGCTGGGGCCACAGAGCGAGCAGGAGGGAGGCTTGGGTTTCCCCAGTGATGGAAGATGCCAAGCTTTCCACACACCCTGTCAGCCCCAGGCCTTCACTCAAGGCTACAAAGTTTCAATTATAGAAGGTAAATAAACCCCAATAGAAATGGCTGCCACCACAGAGTGAGCACAAGGCTTGGCTTTGCTCCAGGCGTCAAATTTTCAATTGTAGAAGATAAATAAATCCCAGATACCAGGGCCTCCACTTGGGTATCTGAGGGTGTGGCCAGCCTTCAAACAACCACAGGCCCTTTGTCCAGGAAGGCCCATGCCCCAAGAGAACCCCCACCCTGATCTGGGACTCCATTCAGGGCAAACCAGCTGACCCTTACCTGTGCACCAGGCCTCTATCTTGTCTAATAAAAGAATAATATACAGATTGGCCATCACTCCAACACACAAGATGGCTGCCTCCATGTAGTCAAAGATCCTGCCCCCATGTGGACACAAGGTGGCCACCACAAGATGGCCTTCAGGAGAGGGCAGTTGGGAGGGACTAGTCATGCAACGGAGGGCAGTTGTGGACAATCAGGCCTACAGGGAAGGGCAGTTAGGGGTGACCAGGTTGGCAGAGGAGGGAAGTTGGGGGTGACTGGGCCTGCAGGGAAGGGCAGTTGGGGGGGACCAGTCTTGCAAGGGAGGGCAGTTGTGGACAATCAGGCCTGCAGGGAAGGGCAGTTAGGGGTGACCAGTTTGGCAGAGGAGGGAAGTTGGGGGTGACTGGGCCT